>OY987264.1:41720968-42920968 GCA_963920665.1 Straminergon stramineum
TGTCAAATCTAAAAAATTGGTCACTAACAAAATATGAGATTAAAGGGCATACAATAACATTCATAATCCCAATCACCTTGTGGCTTTTTAATATCTATTCTACAATTTTCTTTAATGAATTTCTCTTAAAATATTTTTTCTCCAAAATCTAGTGTCTTCATAGTAAGGCTCCTTTTCAAGAGTCCTGAACACTAAAAAATCAAGATTTGCAATTGACCCTCTTTTGCAAAACCTTGAATAGAAAAATCATTCAATTTCAAAATTGGATTATTTATGGCTAAACTAGGCTTCGAAAAGATTTTAAAAAAATTATAAACCATACGAAGTAGTAACTTTGTTAGGTTTCATTTAACTTCAAATTATTATCAACACCAAAATTTAGTGCATTAGACATTTGAGGAATAAGTAGGCAAATGCTCCTACTTCTTTAAATTTGAACTATATTAACCCCTAAACGTCCAGATTCATCTCCAAAATTGATGATTTGAGAAAAATCATTATAAAGTACAATTTGGAAGCATATTTTGGAATTGAAATGCAAATTAAAGTTTTAGATTTTGATTAGCAGTTTTCATCTAGGGGAGGCAACCCATTTTTGACTACTTAAGCATATACACATATTCGCAAGGGAGATTTCAATAGTAGGACATTTTTCCATGTGCAAAAATAGAATTCATAAGATTTTCATAATTTTTCAAATTTTTATTTCTCAAAACATAATTACTATAAATTTTTTGGTTGAAGATTCTGCTTTACCCATATTGGTCATATATACCTTCTTGTTTCCGATCAAGAGCTAGTTGCAAAATCCAACAAGTGTTGGTTGCAATATTGAGAACGTTATAGCCAATCATAATACGCTATAGTTGTGTTGGAAACTATGCCAATATTAATCATTGTAATTACCTCCTAATCAAAATTACTCCACCTTATGTTGCCAGAATAGGGTAGTGATCAAGAATGGGGTAATGATCAACAATGGGTTGCCTCCCCTATATGGTTAGATTCACCAATGCTATCACCAATTATTTTTTTTATAAATTTTGAAAGAGAAATTCCAAAATTCCTTTTAAATTCGATTGCAAGTAAAATATTATCATTTTTTGAGTAAATTTTGTTGGAATGGATTTTAAATGAGGTCCTCTTCATATGGTGATTTTGTGAAATTTTTGTGTTCTTCCTATCTATGACCACGTTTTGGATAATCTAGTTTTGAACTAAAGTCAATGCAATTTGATCACTTGACATACTTGCACATTTGTAATTTTAGAGAAACATGAACTCTAGTAACATCAAATCATACCCTTAGATAGGACAAAAACTTGATATTTTATCTTCACAAATTAAAATAACTTTCATCTAAGTAGTTAGGAGGGTAAAACTCAAGTTTCAATCTGTTCATCATCCAAAAAATGGATGCCCACGCTTTTAGGGGTTAAATTATTTAGAAACAAATTGGGTAATGAGAAACGCACCCCTTGTTATGGAAAATAACATGCTCATACATAGGTGTGGTGAGGGATGCTATATCTATAACATCCCTTAAGGACTCAATTTTTTGAATTTATTTCAGTGGTATTCAATTAAAGGTCTCAAAGGGGAACAACATAGTGCAAGAAGACAAGACTATGATACAACCATTGTCACATATCCTAGTGGAAGGGTTTTGAAAATATTCATTCTCAGATATAAGATTTCATAATCCAAATAAAATTTGCATGAAAGTTCTCAAAATTGAATAGGAGGTCTTTATGCGTGATGAAATTTGTTTCCTTGAGGATTTCCCTTGATGCTATCTTCCTCAAGCTAAGGATGGACCCCTATATAGAGTCAAAATTGGAATATTATTTTCAAGTTTTATTGGAATGAGAATTGTTTTTGCCAACCTCCATAAATTTTATGCTTCTATGTGATTGGATATGATTAGGGAGCAATTACATTCTAAGAATAGTATTGTCTAGATGCAATCCAAAAGTTTAAGTCTAATGTTAAAATTCATTTTCCAAAAGTTGGAAAGTTGTCTCCCCTACTTTTTATGGGCCTTTCCCTAAAATTTGGCTAGTTGATTCTCCTTGCACAATGTTATATTGAACTGTAAAAATAATTTTATCTTTTTGTAGATTTTGACCATTTTTGTAAATGGAAGTCCACCCTAAGTCCACTATGGAAAACAATCTTTATCATATTGTATGCATATTCCAAGGTATAAGAGCATAGCTTGCAAACCTGAATATTTTGAGTCCTTTCAAGTTCAATTTCAAGGAATGCTATTGGATTTGAAAGGAAATGAGTTTGGAATTTCCATCTGATTTTCAAGAATTCCTTAAGACCCATCACCTTATGATTGAGCAAGAAGAAAAGAGGCTAAAAAGATCTACTTCCTCTCCACATGTATTGGATGATGAGAGCAAAAATAGAATCATTAGCAATAAATGACTTAATAGAAGGATTGCAAATGACTTAGGTGAGTTATATGGTGGGTTGTAAGGATTATTTTTTGGCTCCTAAACTTCTATGCCCACTATTTTTCCTATCATAGGGTAGTTTGGCTAGTTACAAGATAAGCTCTAATTGTGCAAATACAAGACACAAGAAATTGTATAGGATAAAGCACTTGTACTTAGGCCATTTTGAGAATAAAGTGCCCTTGGCTTTTAGGCTCTACCTTCAAGCACAAACACCTTATTTTCTTAAAGGCCTTAGAGCAAGATGTTTTATACAATGTAAGGCCCACGACCAAGGACAAATTCTGTAAGGGATAATGACGATTATGAAGAGCCCTTCTTTTGATTGGAACACAAAAAACATTTGTCCTCCACAACCCCGATTCTATTACAGAATTGCGCTTCCATTGAACGTGTGCAATTACGGAGGTCCCCTCCCCTCCACCCCCTCCCCTCCCAGCGCCGACGCATGGCATGGCATCCACCGTGCCCCCTCCTTCCCCAGCAACGCTTATCCACCCTCCCTCCGTCCCTCCATCGTCCGATCCCCTCCATCCACGGCCCATCTCCTCTCCTCCATAGCCACAGAAGCCACAGTTTCAGGGCTCCCAGAGCTCCCCTTCCCTCCGCTCCCCCTCCCCAATTCTCCCATCCCCCCAAACTCTGCCTCAAAATTTCCCAAGCTCAGTGCGCCATCTTTGTACAGAATTTCCGATTCGGTTCAGCTATGGCGATGTTGCTGGACGCCGGGGTGGTTGGGTGCACCACATCCTCCCAGCTCCTCCCCACCGTGTCATCGTCATCGTCGTCGAGCTCGAGCTCGTGTGTGGTGGGCATGGGCGTGCGATGCTTGCCCGTGGCGCGTGGCCTTCGAATGGGTGCATCCAGGACGAAATGGGCGACGTCAAAGGCATCTTCTGGAGGCGCAGTGCGGTCGCAGAGGACGGGAATTGTGTGCGAAGCGCAGGAAACAGTCACCGGAGGTAACGACGACATTCCCCTTTACCTTTCTTTCGCTTGAATGGGTGTGAATGGGGTTTGGTCCACGCATTCTGGAAGCTTGGGTGGTTTTGGTGGAATGTCCTGGGCTAGGTCTTGTGATTGTGATGGAATTGGGTTGTGGCTCGGGAGCGGAGTTGCGAATTTGGTTATTGGGTGTTGAGCATTGTTGGTTCTGGTGGTGGTATCATGTGAGTGTAAGTGCTGTGTGGTTCTTTTTGGAGGTTGGGAGGCTCGTTCGTGAAATTGTGGAGTTTGTATACGTGAATGTGCTTAACATAGTTCGATGTGGTGTTGTTAGCGAATGCTGTGGTGGCATTTGCACGTCAGTGGTCTTAGGTTTTTAAGTTGAGGTTGCGCTTGGTGAATTTTGGTAATGGCATGTCTGTATCGAGTGCTGGTATGAAGGAACGGGCTTTAGAAGTGTGAGAAGTAGTGAAGTCAACATTCAGCTGGAAGAGAGGATCATGAGTATTATTCAATATGTTCTTACTTTGAAATTGTTTTTGTTAGGGATGATGTAAGGTGGGGTCGCATTCTCATGGCGTTCAGTTGTTTTGAGTTGTTTCCATTATTGGAATGGAATGGTTCGTGGGGTGGTTCGTGCCCCAGTGATGCGAGGATTCTAGAGTATTAATTTATGTGTTTTTTGAATTCTGTATGAATAAGTGATGAATTTTTGAAGATTGATGGAGTGTGGTACCAATGACGATCTTAGACTACCCTTGAACCATATGTATTACCTACATAAGGTAGCACATGGAGTACTACCGACGAAAGGTATCAGATGGAAGCATCTTGAACTCGGATAGAATCTAAAATTATCTCACTTCTTTCAAGTCATGCATTTGGATGTCATTTGTATTGTTAATCTGCATTGGATTTTCAGCGCAGGGGACAAGGACCCCTACGGGAATGAGTTCCCTACCTTATCGAGGGTCTCTCTACCTTGCCCGGAAGTTCAATTCCTAACACTTATGTGGCACTGTGTGGTTAATCGAGCAATGTAACAGAACTTGAGCATCTGGAACAGATGGCTCTGCTACCTCTTGGAGAGCCTAACGGATCTGGATCCGGATCTGAGGTTTACGAATTTGGTGTGCTCTTGCTTGGATTGTTTGTTGAGGCCGTCAATTCCATGGTCACAGTAGGGGTTTGTCAGAGTGTGCAATTTCAACTGCTAGATTCTCTTCTTTCAAGTTGGATCCCTGCGCAAATATTGAGCCCCAAAGTCTTGTCAAAGAGTACTAACCCTCACGTTGAGTTTTCAAGTCATTTTTGAGAATGGCCTCCTATTGCTTAAGGCAATTCTTGCACTTTCGCACGCCCTAGTTTACGTGAATGCGGCTTAGTTACAGAGATTGAGTTGTTTTGGGATGTAAAACTAACTCCGATTTCCTTTTATAATGTTCAGTGGCAGGTGTGGTTAATGAAACCACCTGGAAGGAGCTTGTATTGGAAAGCAAAGTGCCGGTGCTGGTGGATTTCTGGGCTCCCTGGTGTGGACCCTGCCGCATGATTGCGCCATTGATCGATGAGCTAGCGAAGCAGTATGCTGGCAAGGTCAGATGTTTGAAATTGAACACAGACGAGAGCCCTGGCATCGCCACTGAATACGGCATCCGAAGCATCCCCACCGTCATGGTGTTCAAGGCCGGAGAGAAGAAAGACACCGTTATCGGTGCTGTGCCCAAGTCCACATTGACCACAACTCTAGAGAAATATCTTTGGTAAGCATCAAATTTTACACTTAATTCAGTTGAAAGAGTCTGTGTTTTGCATTGGTTTTCTAGAAAGTTGTGTTCCAAATAATCGGTCTAGACATATCCGGTTGCTCCAGACTAAATCGGGACCATCAGATCTTGGAGATCTGCGGCTCTCTGAGAGTGCATAGGACACTAGCGATTATGACTCTAGACCCTCGCCCTCTTTTACAATCCGCAACGTGCCATGTGACGAACAAGCAAGTGGAGAGGGTTATGTGTGTTTGGGTTATGTGTGTTTTCATCGTGATATTCTACTTTTCCTTTCTTCTTCTCTGGGCTTACTCACACTGCGCTGTGTTTGGCGTCATTCTGAACCGATTTTTTTATGCGTTACACATCTTAGGCAGTTTGGATGTGCTCTTTGTATTCTCTGTTGATGGTTTTATTTCAAATCTCTGTTCTTGAAATTCCAAGCCACTTGAGGAATGTATAGTCCTATGCTGATAAGGCTTACTTCTGGGAATGAACTCCTCAATCACCATCGGAGCCTAGGTTAACGCATGTGGGACTGTGAATCAGATGGGACGATCGTCAGAAGTTGTACCAAGGTTAATGCTTAGAAGGAGGAGGCCGGCTCTGTAGTTGGGGCTGGTAGTTGGTAGGTGAAAATGTCAAAGATTGGTTGGCTTCACGAGGTTTTCTGATGGTCCAACCTAGTAATTGCAGCTGAGTCTGGGAGCATGTGCCTTTGTGTCTCCTTGTGTCTCAAGGCCCTGCAATGAAGTAGGCGAAGAAGGCATGTGTATCTAGAGTGTGTGCCTTTGCTCTGTGTCGTTTGATTTCCTTGAGCATGTTTATATGGAAGGCTCAGCTGTTTCTGCCTGGTGAAGCCTGGTGAAGCCTTGATAGTCTCAATTTGCAGTAGTCTTATCCTGAAATTCCTTCGACAGATTGTAAGTTTTTCATCAAATTCTAAACTTTTTTCTTCCTTTCGATTTCGAAACACTTGTCTTCAGCTATGCACCGTTCCTATATGGATTTCACTTCAGCGGCTCCCAGTTTCCTTCATTAGTCTCAAGCATTTTGCTTAGGTTTTGCTTTAGATTTGAGATACCATATTTCACACCTGCATTTCTACGACCCTTCCAACTTTGGACGTGTCACCCACCATTTCAAGGAGGTGACTAGTTATGGTTTTCAACGTAAGGATAGTCCTCATGCTTTGTAATTGGAGGCTCATCTCTATGCCCCAATGGTGGGGACTCATATGCCTCTGATTAGAAAATGAAATTGTAAATTGGAAGAAAGCAAAGATTTCAAAGTACCCAAATCGTTTGTAACCTTTCGGTCCTCTTGACCTATTAGAAGCACTCAAAATTGATCATTTTTGTGCATTGAAAACCCTAAAACTCGCAGACTAGACCAAGAATGTCGGATGTTGTATTGCCAATCTTTTTGTCATGTTGGTCTAGCCAGCGTTCGGGAAGCTTTTTGAGTTACCGGCTGTTCTCCTTCAATTCCCAAATTGAACTGGTTTTTCAAGAACGGGGTCCAGTTATTTTCTATATTTTTTTATTCAAATTCAAATTCAAATTTTCACGGGGTTTTCTCTGATGTTTTCAAATTGCAACCGGGTTTTTCCCAGTTCCACCGGCTAACTTTGGGTTTCTTCCCAAACGTACGGTCTAGCATTATGACGTTAGAACACTGACTGTACGCAAGCCAGAGAAATGTGTTGCGAAGGGCCTAAGCTTACCGATGGTCTTGTGGCCATGTGGAGTTTTCTTGTGGGTCTTTTTTACGGTGTAGCTCACAAGCATCTTTCCTACGGTAGTGTCACCTTGCAAAATGAGCTAACAAATATAAACAAGTAGTGTAGTAGCAAAAATGTAGTCCAATATGATCACAAGCTGGTCCTGAACCCCATTTTCTCATATAAATTTCTGAACATAGCAATTCCAAGAATTTTTATTTTAGTTATTTACAGAAAAAAATCCTACTCATCATGGATGTTCAAAGCAAAAATATATAGCTTATGATTGTGGACCATAGGGAGGGACTTGCTAACGAGTTTCTCCTAATTTCCTACTCCATTGCAATGATAATCCAAATGCATCCCTCAAAATTGTGGGAAAATGACTAAAGCCTATGCCATGTGTACAAACCTCAAGGCTGCATCCATTGAATATTACAAATTGTCATTTTGCAGTCCAACTGCCGGGATCACAGTTGTGCTGGGGAAGATTTTGGGTCATTCTACCTAATGTCTTCTAGCACCTGGTGATTTAGCAGATAGATGCCACTACATGCAGATAACTGTACTGATAAAAGGCAGAAATTTTCATTGTTTCTCAAAACAAATCCTGAAGAAAAATAACGAAGTCATAGAACTGAGCTAACAGCTGCATTGACGTAACGAAATATTGATTACAAGGCAGTTCCTAAGGACGAGTATCCGAAACTTTCTTCGCCCCGGGAAATGAGTCATTAGAAAGGGCAAAGACTAGTAACATTCACCTCTTGTTCTTCTTACAAGCACGGCCGCAAAAGAGAAGGAAACATGCTGATGTGCTTGCCACTTGAGTAACCAAGACGACTGATCACTTGCAGGACGATGATCTTGACAACATCAACTACTGGCACTTTAAAAGCTCCACCCGGGGAGACACAAAATCCTCAAGCATTACTTCTTCAAACGCATTCTGGTGACCCCATCTGATATGCAAGAAGTCCACATATGTCAAAATGGTGAAACTTATTCCTACATATGAAAAATATCACATGCAACATACAGATAGAAACTCCCAACATGACACTGCCAGGATGGGCTCCAAAACATGCTTGGCATATGTGGACAATGAGGAACTACATTACAGTGTAAAGCTTCTGACAAAAAGCTATGGTGCTCTATTTCCGACTATGACCTAATTCCGCCAGATATATCCACTGAGTACATCTCAGTGGACATGCACAAACTTTCAAATGGACAAGACCAAGTGCATGTATCGTGGATTCTCAAATGTAGTCCGTGGATAAATCTTACAGAATTGTGTCCAATGTCAAGAAATAGAAAACCCTGCATTATCAGTTTGCTTCAGCGTCCTAAATATCTGTTCAGGAAGGAAGGAAATTTTTAGTAAAAGAAACAAATGCAAGTTGAATGCTTCGGTAGAATCTCCTTTTGAAAATGGTCTCAATAAAACCAAAGACCCAATGAAGGAGATCTCAAAAAGGTTGCTGAGAAAGTCTAGAGATCCATTATTACACAGAAATGTGTATACTGCAGTGAGCGAGATTCACCCATCCAACATCCCAGAACCAAAGGATATGACACTCGATTTCCTTTACAAATTTGAAATTTGATTCCATATATTACAAAGCGAACAAAGGTTATGTACTGCCACTCAAATGGACATCCTTCTTACCATGCAACGTATTTCTCAAGTGTGCTGGTTAGTGTTTGCATGGGCACGGCTCCAATGACGGTTTCACTCTTCTCTCCCTTCAAAAACACCATCACGGTAGGAATGCTTCGAATTCCATACTCAGTGGCGATGTTGGGGCTCTCATCTGTGTTCAGTTTCAAGCACCTCACTTTCCCAGCATATTTCTTCGCAATCTCGTCAATAATGGGAGCGATCATGCGGCAAGGTCCACACCACGGAGCCCAGAAGTCCACCAGCACAGGGACATCAGCGTCCCCTACCAGGCTCTTCCATGTAGCTTCATTCACAACTCCAGTCACTGAAAAAGTGCAATGTATGTATTATAAGTCCGTTCCTTTGCCTTTGGCATTTTCAAAATTCTTTTTGTACAATGTCACTGTTGAAAACATGCATAAGAGAAATTTCTAAAACAAGCCAGCTGAAGAAGCATTTACATGATAACCAACTGACACCCTAAACCTTAAAATCAGAAAGAGCTTTGGAAGAGGATTGACTCGGAACTAGCCAGGCAAAAAGATATGCCAACTTTTGCAGGATGATAATGGGTTACTTTGAGGCAGAGGAGAACAACGGCTACACTGACTTCGACAACAGTAAGGGCACAATATTAGTGCCATAGCAACTTTAGAATTGGTTCCAGATTTATCAAAAAACACCTCGGCAACTGTAAACTGTAGGGAGGTCACAGACTTGTCATGCACTAGTTTTATTTTGAGAAATTTAGTGAAGTCCCACCAAGTATTCAGCCCTCAGTACAGTAAGTACAAATAGTGTGATCACGAGACTAATTCCAAGGGAAATTCAATGCTTGAGTTCTTTTCACCAATTCCAATTATTTAAAAATAAAAATAAAAAATCATTCCGCAGATTTACTCCATTTTTCCTCTGAGCTTATGCACGAGAGTACTTTCAGCAGACTTCTGAGCTGGTGTCCAGCACGAGCTAAGCTAATCCTAAAAAAACCAAGATGGACCGCTGATGAAGTTTCAAGGAGGCATCCCGGGAGGAATTGTTTTAAAAATCATCGACCCTAACACACACATTCCCCGAGTTCAAAAAAGCAGCGCACCTTCCCAGCAACATTGGTAATGCAAGAACGCCACTTCAATTAAATCCACAATCGGAGCTCAAATCCCGTGCAATCGGAACACCCAGCACAGACGAACCCCAGATCAATCTCATTCAATCCCAGGGACGTCACTTAGGGCAATAATCTCAGCAACAATGCGGAACAACTCAAGAAAGAAATTCCCGACCATGTACTTCGCTTGAGTTCCTAATCGGAGCTCAAAGTCCGCGAAATCGAAATACCCAACACAAACTAACCCAAGGTCGATTATATTCAAATTCAGAAAATTCCCACCAATGCACTTCGATGGAATCCCCAATCGGAGCTCAAACTCCGCGAAATCGGCAAACCCAACACACACAAACCCATGATCGATCTCCTTCACTTCAAGTCACGCCAATTAGGGCACCAATCTCGGCACCAACGCGCGACAACTCAAGAAAGAAATTCCCAACACTGCACGCATTGAAAAGTGATTCTGTTACCTCCAGTGACTGTTTCCTGCGCTTCGCACACAACTCCTCTCCGTCGGGAACGAGCAGAAGGGGAGGACGACACCACTTTGAGACCACCGATTGAGCGAAGGCCACGAGAACGAGGCAAGGTATTGCGCACCCCCACCACGCGAGAACCCGAGCAGGGCAACATCAGCTGAGTCCTAGTGGCGGGTAGCAGTCGCGCTTGCTCCAGCAGCTGCATCGTCGCCATTGATCCTCAGCTTCGCAAACAACGAGATTCTTTTCAACTAAAAAAGGTTTCGAGTGCTGGAGATTGAGAGCTGTCTGGGTGCCCAATCTGGCAAGGGACGGCCTGATGTGCAGTGGGGCTATGGGAAAGAGAACCTGCGCTTGGCGATGTAGCATTGCTATCCCGACGGCATCTTCGTAGCATGGTCGGGGAAGATCCCACGGCTGGTGTGAAAGCCAAACTTTTTCCTTGAAATTTTTGGAATACAAGAGTGGAGACACCTACTAGGAATTCCGTATGCTTGGAGGTAGAATGAAATTCTTTTTTAACATTTTGGTAATTGAGAATCATGAATTTAAATAAAATAAAATTTGATGATTTTCTGAATATGTATGAATATGCTCTGAATTTGTAAAGTTCAATTATAGAGGACCCCCAAATGTTTTAACCCACGATCTTTTTTGTATTCATGCATGCAAGATATACATATTGGACTTCCTATATTTACGTATTTTCAAGATTGGTACAGGGTATTTGTGATAGGAATATGCACCTCCACCTTGGCCAAAGTGGTGACCTATGGTACTATTTAGTAGGTGAAATTTGAAGAAAGGTAGGGAATTGAATGAAATACCAATCCATGTAGATGAAAATTATAGTGATAAGAATACAATATTTTCATCTAATCTTATTATTTCTAATAAATATAAGATTTAAACTAAAGGAAGGATGTTTTGTTATACTAAAATATACAAAAAATTTCTTACCTCTTTAAAATTCTTTGAATATTTTTTATTACATCTTGTGACCCAAAGAAGAAGATTAAATGAAATAAAGCATGAAATTCAAATTTTCTTCAATTGGTTAGAATTATAAGTTTCATACTCCATTTCTCTCCATTTTTCTCTCTAGCTTACATGATTAAGAAAGACTCCAATAACTTTCAATGGGTACATAATTGAATGTAAGGTTGCATCACCTAAATGAGTTCAAATATGTAACATTTTTGAACTACAAGGGATAGGACCTTTTTTGTTCCTCATCTCACTTTGTCTTTTCCTTATCATGTTTAATCAAGTTATCCCATGTTGGCCCCCCTAAAGGAACCTCCATGGGGTTCTTTCAAAATTGTTGGCTTTATTTGGCATGGTTAGATGGGCCATGAAGTTGTCAAGGGAGGGAAGACAGAATTGAGCTATACTAGTATTGATTGTTGAATGAAATTTTCCCCCAAATCAAGGACTATAGCTAATTGTAGCATGAATATATTTTTGTGACAATTCTACTATAGAAAAGATACTCAACTCTTAATGTTCAAGAATTTTATGTAAAGTTTTGAGTAGGATGGATTCCTATTATTAAATTTAAATATTTTTGTTAGGTCTTATTGGTAGTTGTAAGTAAAATTTAGATTCCCTTAAAAATACATTTTTTTGGATTGCATGTGAATAAACTATGAATTTCCAAAGTTCAAATCCTTGAATTGAGTAATTTATTCAATCCAAAGACTTTAGATTGGTAAGTGGCCCAATTTACTTTGTTATAACACAACTACTAATGTGACATTGACATGGTTTTTTTGACACCAAAGTTTTGGTCCCATTAAAAAATTGGGTCACCTCAATCCTTTGCCCAATGTTAGAACTTAGGCCCAATACATTGGACATTGGACTATTTTTACTCTATTTACTAATTTACTTTCCCTTTTTGCTACAAAAATTATGGTACTACCAATATTTTCTGAAATTAATTTAATTCTTTTTCCAGTGATAGACAATCCATGATGTCAGCTAATAAAAATATATAAAAATATAAGATCAATATTTGAACACAATTAAAAAGGCTAAATTTAGTTCATATTTGACCATTTCGCAATGGATATGGTCCTTTATGGGTTATTGGACCAAAGGCTCGGTGAAGTGGGCTCAAAGTAATTAGATGTGCCCACGATTGTGTTTCCGTCGAAATTCTAAAACCCCAAACCCTGGGTCTTCAACTCACTGCAGTGACTGAAGCTTTGCTCACACCCATCACTGCCTGCACTCTCACAATTGCTGCACATTTCAAGAGATTTGAAGCTCCCATCCGGAGCTGCAATGCCACAATCATCATCGATATGCTTTAGATTTCCCAGTAAGCTACATTGCTGCACAATGGCACCGAGAGGGTATTTTCTCCTCTTCCAATTGCGGATTTCAATGAACATTTCATGGTTTTTATGATCTTGCTTGGGAAGCTTTGGCGTGCTCCCTTCTTCATGCTTCCAGAGACATGAAGAATCGGGTTCGTCGGGAGGTCTCTGTGATTTGCTATAGTTTCGCACTGTGGAAAAATGTTGGGGTAGCTTTGGAGGATGTGGAAAAAATTGGTGGTTTCGTGTAGGGTTTAGGGTTTATTGTCTCCGTGAATTTTAGGGCTCTGTGATGATGGTACAGGTTAACAATGTAGAGGAACGAGCCTGAACTGGGGACAGTAGTCATGGCGAGTAGCGCCTTGGATCGTGTGTACCAGGAGCTTGCATCGGAGATTCGACTTCTGCATCCGAGCTGCCGCTCACGCGCTCTTCTTCCTCCTGCGGACTTGGTAGCATTTCTACAGCGATTGTCAGTGTGTCAGCCTCGAGATCGTGCTCTGTAAGAGACTCTCCCTATCTTGTCGCCTGAAATTCTGATTCTGAAACGTCGGAAGGAGGGCATTATAATTGACCACACGCTTCAAGTCTTAAATGGATTAGCAAATTCAAAATTTATGTGGAATGATTTAACCGTAAAACGTTCACAAGAAAAATGGTTTGAGAAATATGCGCATCTTGTGATTTATGATTCATTTAGTGAGGATCATCGAAATTTCATGATAAGAAATTGCTTCCCCTTCACCATTGCACACAGTGATTCTCATTGCCTGGAGAGGAAAAGTTGGTCGTACAAAAAATTTCTATGCAATTCTATAATCACGCTTGTATCCATGTTACAAAATTCCTCGTAAATTGCAAAGTCACTGATCCTTGTGGATTCAGGGTGGTGGTCGAAGCCCCGGAAGTGCACTGTTTTCTTGCCTTGCAGGAGATCCCGAAAGGTGCGAATTCATCGTCCAGCTCAATCTGACTAGGGGATTTTAACCCAGCCTATGTGGTGAAATTATCTAAGAAGATTCAAATTGGTTTATAAAGTGTCTTTAACGCGTAACAGTCCATTGTATGCTTCATTCTCGCATTTCTGAATGCCTGTGGTAATGCTCCCTCATCATCTCTCCCATGGGGTTTTTATATGTGCGTTGTGATTGTCCACAACAGGCGATGCAGTTCAGGGGACAGATGGCTTAAACCAAGCACAACTTCAGGTGATCGACTTTCTGTGTGACAATAGCGTCGGGAAACAGGTGCCTCCTGTAGCTGCCTGCAGGAAGGCCCTTCGGACAGTCTTCCTTCACTATAACAGCAATGAGGTGTGCAGCCTGAACTTATAATTTCCCAGGTTGCCAGACTTCACAGCATGAGGATATGATTACTCTTGTATTCACTTAGGCCCTTCCCGCACGAACCAAGTACATTGATTTGCACTAATTGTGAGGGTGCAAAATTAGTGTCAAAATAAAATTAGTGTCACCGACTACAACATCCTATTTTTGTGGAAATCGGTACAATTCAGTGATATTTCAACCTACACTCAATTAATTATTCTAAAAGTAGTGTGACTTTGGTAAATTAGTGTCACTCGCACTGCTAGGACAGACTAATGTAGCGCCAATTAGCTACTTTGAATTAGTTACTAAATGATCGCTTTGCGCAAGTTGTGTTTGCAAATTGGTGCTACTCCTTAGTAACTTGATATGGATGTACATTTATTTCCGACAGTTAACTGAAATTCCTAATATTGTACGAGTAAACTAACTGTGCCTATGCCAATGATTTGAAGTGCTAACTTTGTCCTTATCAACCAAGTAGCAGCAGTTGGCTAACTCGAAAGCCTAACTTCCTATTAGGTACCTTTCAATTGTGCACGCAGTTCGTTATTTTCCAAATAGCCATGGTGCGGGAGGGCCCTAATTTTGCCTTCCCAACTGTAGTTTACTCAATAGGACTGACAAGAGTGGAGGTTGCAGGTATCTGTGATTAGCACTGTGAAGCTGCTATCAAAATGTGCGAAGGAGGGTTGGTGGGACATTGCCAAGCTCATTGTTGGTCGCCTGTGCGCGGTGAGCCACGTTCTGACCAGTAACTCCTGATCGGTTATTTGCCTAGACGTGCAAAATTGCGCTTAGAATAGTAGTGCACGTAGCATTCTTCTGGACAGTGTTGACCACCGGCCGTTTTCATTCATTGTAGTTGCTCTATGGTTGGTAGTAACTGCTCTTGCTGATAGTGTTTGGCTGAGCACCAACGATTTCATTCTTGAACCCAAGATGTGAGAGGATCTGTGCCAAAGAAAGAAAATGTCAGAGGATTGGAGCATCTTGGACATCCTGATACTTCCTTGCCATAGTGGTTGGGCCCGCGGTATTCGCAGCTCCCGTCAAGAATGTTATGCATGAAATCGAGCTTAAGAAGCTCGGGTAGTTGGATATTGTGTTCGCAACCATGGTTTTGCATTCCGACACTCATGTTTACTTAGCCAAACTCACGAAAATTTTATGCAGCATCTGACGGCGACTGATTTGGGAGTGATTGAGCAGAAGGTTTTGGGCACCCTGCGTGACTCTCTTGTGGAATATGGAGTCTGGTAAGGTTTCTGTTTCTTATACTTGAAAAAGTTGTCAAAATTATATGCACCTACTTATACGAAAACCAAAGGGAACTGAATGAGATGAACATTAGGTGTGCGCTTGCATATAATTAATTATACCTGCTGTCATGCCCACATGCTGTTGTGGTCCCCATACGAATTTTATAGACAGTATGAGTCCTTGTTCTTTGTACTCCTTTAAGAGAGTAGAACCAGGTACATAAAGTCCGTCGCAAATTGTCCAGTGTCACACTAGTTTATTGGCAGCCTGTACTGGTCTGTTGGCTGAGAACTTTCCCCTACTGGAATTGGAATTCAGCTGCCTTGGGGTGCTGTTGGAGCCGCTGCATAAGCTCATTTTTCTGCATTTGAGTTCTTTGATGACTCAAGGAATCGCTCCAGAGGTTGACAATATACCACCTGCCATAAAGTGGTATTTGCGATTGCTACGAAAATGTTCTGGCAAGGTCGTGGGCAATGCTAGTCAAACGACAGCAAGCGCAATTAAGAAATCAGACCTCGACTTTCTTTTCTGGCCTTTCATAATCCCTTTCTCTGAGATTAGGGCCAATTTCACGTCCAAGGAGGCAAGAGACTGGAGTTCAAGATATGACATGAAAATAAAGACCTGGCGGGATAACCTAATTGAGCAACTTCATACTGGCCTCAAGGTAAGAGAGGGTCTATTAGCCGTGGTTTTGGGGACCTCTTCTATTACTCGCCACTATAAGCAGGTTGCTTGTTCCCTTTGATAGTTACTACACGCAAATGCATACTGAAAGAACTAATTTGTGAATTCTTGAGAGGGCTGTTGTAAACATACTTTTATGGCTCTCATTTAGATCCTTCAAATGCTCTTCGTGTTACTAAATAGTGCTCCCATCTGCAGATGCCGAAGGCAAGAGGTCCTCAACTAGTGGATGAAGAACCATGCTACAGCTGGCTCCCATTTGCCGAATATGCACTGAGTCCAGATCTCTGGATTTGGCTTCATGACCTTCTGTTACATAGTAAGGGTAGTGTGGGGGACATTGAAAGTCGGCATAAACGATTTCTTGAGGTAAGGTGTTTTGATCATGCCGGACCTTTATCCTCCTCACTAAGCATGGTTTGAATCTTCTTCGCACCAAATCTGGGACGTTCTTGTTTGCGTGAATTTTACTCGAGCTGTGACTGTTGGGAATCCTCTTTCAACTTGGTCTAATATTATCTTCATTGGAGCTCTTCTATCAATCTGTTAATTTTGATATCGCAAAAATCTTTCATTTGTTGACCTAGTGGTTTAATTATACGTTCAGATATCAGCTACAGGTGCAAGAAACTTTGGAATGGGAGTAGTGCTTGTGGAAATTTTGGCTCAAGAAATGTGGACATGCAAGAAGTACCATGTGTTAGAATATTTGCAACTTGCAGAGTCCATTAATAGACGTCCGGACCATGCAGCCGATTGTTGTGGCTGTATCCACCAGGATGCGAAAAGTGCTGGTACTTATACCCTCGGGTGTTACTCTCGTTGTTACAGGCTACTTGTGACTTCGTATGAGGCAATCATTCCTTAACTAATGTGGCCTGCTTGTTCTTGCTTTTGATTGATTTCTACATAACATGCGTCGCTTCAATTATTTTGAGAATTTGTCTCTGAGTTCGTTCTAGATCTTCACATTGGTTAGTGAAATGAGCTAGGAATAGTTTGGTAATCAGTAGTGTGTTTGGAATTCCTTATCACAAAACAGGAGACGTTATGGTTCCTCTACTCACTGATTGAGGTTGCAGGAAATGCAGCAGCCCTACTGATCTGGTTGTTGAGACCAGACTCAATGGAATTATGCGATAGTTCCTGGGTTGTCATCATCAATAATCTTCTGTTAGCCACATTGACCACGAGAGAAGAACTTGCTATTCAATATCACGATCCGTCTGGCAAGCACCTTTCAGACAGGTGAACTGTTCTTTTGCAAGGAGTCATTGTTTTTTGAGATTTTGCACATTCATTGTCTTCATTTAGGTGTTGATTTCTTGTCTTCTACTTTGAAATTAGACTCTGGCAATCATCAATTCATAAACCTTGCCTTCTCTTAACTCAAGTTAACAGTATCTGAATTATTAGAAACTTTTGGAATCATTTTGGAAATTTATTATTGGAATCTTTGTTCGAGCAGAGTTGTTGCGGGCTTATCCCATGAAGGCAAGATACCTCTCCAAGCAATAGATTCCACTCTTATTACACTTGTGCAAAACGAAATAGATTTCGTATTAAATCGATGGTCAAAAGGAGTGAATCAGTTACGGGCGCAAGCTTGGGTACGCATCTGTGATCTCCATCTTTGTTGTTTTAAGACTGTTAACCTGTCTTATGCCCAAATTATGCTTTACTGTCGACGTTTTCTTAAGGACGAGGCCTGGTTAAAGATTTGACTATTAAATTCATAATCTTTTGGTTGTGAACACAGAAGTTGGCCGAAAGATCCACATTGAGATTGGAGGAAGTCGTTTGGCCAGCTCTACTGAGTAAAATGAGCTGCTGTTCTTATTCTTTCACATACCATCGAGTTCTAGAATGCTTAGAGACATTTGCTCCACGGTGTTCAGAAAAAGTCGACGATCCGTTTCCACTTTTACAAGTACACATGGATCAATTCTTGGCAGTCGTCAAACGGGCGCCTCGGTTCATTCTACCGTTAATGAGATTTTTAGAAAGAGGCAGTGAAATTACAGCTATAAGTTGTTTCAAACCAGGTAGGTCTACTTATTGATCTTATACTGAGATTTTTTCAAAATGGGTGCACTGCTGAGGTCTTGTTGTTTGATATCTTTCAGATACAGAGCTATGCACTCTTCGGTGACCTACTTGGTAAGCGTAATGTGATGTGCAGGTGAAAACGAAGTCTCCCTGAATCAAGATTCAGCTCAGTTGGATTTGTGCGCATTACAAGAAGAGGAATTTGTGGCTGCTCTCCACCGATGTAAGTGACAACGCCATTTCCATTCAAAGCTTGGCCATAGACATTAGCCAAGTCATGTTTGTACCACCTCCTTATCCCAAGGAAGCGTAAGAATAGACGACATTTGCTGTTGGTACCACGGTCAGTATAGATTGGAGACGGGATCAGGTCCTAACGGATTTAGTATCCTCTACCTTAGTAACTATGCGCTACTGTTATCTTTGTTTTGGATCCTTGATAGTCTATGATTCATCTCCTTAAAGTCTGCTGAACATGGATATGTTGGATCTCCTCCTTGCCTATTTCAGTGACAGTCTGTTGCAGTGAATAACAGACTTTAATTGTCACTCAGTATTGCAGGAGTCGGAACTAAGGGCCCAGAAGCAAGATGTTCTCATAATGAAAGTCGCAGTATTTTCTGGTGGTTCCTTCCGTTACCTGGTTGGTGAACGTGAAGACTTAGTAAAACCGATTAAATCAGATGTGATGCAGAAGTCAAGAAAGCAGTCTAATTCTAGGCTCTTTGGAGACCACTGTGCCCGGGAGACAGGAGCTTCACGGACAGCTGGGCTGGTGGCTGCTATTGAAGTACGACTTCTGTTCTCCTCTGAACCAGTTTTTAATCGCTGTTTCATGTTGGAGAGAACATTCTCTTAAGGCATCTCGTGTCTTCATAAAAAATGCACAGTGTACGGTTGCGCATGGTCAAATGATGTTCAGAATATATTTTGCCAACAATATACTGCCCAAAGTATCACTACATGTGTCGCAAGCTTTCACGTCATCCCTTGAGCCTCCTTAGGTTTTCTTCTGAGTTCTAGTATGCTTTGCAGGGCCGTCGTCTTTTAGCTTGGGAACTGAGAAAATGGACGGAGGTTATTATTTCCTACCCTGACTATGTTCTTCTGCAGTATCTTTAATTTAGAGCTCAGATTTGATTTGCATCTTTAGTTATTGTGACATCCTCATACCTGCAGGAAGGTAACTGATTTAATCAAATTCCTCTTGATGCTGTGAATCGGACCAGCAGGGCTTCTGCTTATGAGGCCATGGCTGGATAGATTGTGCTATTTTGTATAACTGTTGTCCTGTTGAATGCATCAGACGTTACAAGCTATATCAAATTCTATGGCTAAGGAAAACCTTCCAATGCTTGAGATCTTGAAGAGGATATATTTCTGGGCCTCAGCTCTTCGTGATGTGTAAGTACACCTAATTGTAATCTTGTCTCGTCAAATCTACATAAGCCATAGCTGGCTTTATAGCTATGTTGAACAGATTATCATTATAACTTTGGGTGTTGTACCCTAAATGAAAATGTAAATGGCAGGTTTCCGCCTGTTGATACATGGGTTGCTGTTGGATTATCTGCACTAGAGCGCTTCTTGCGTGCCGACGAGGAAGACGTACTTTGGGAACTTGAGGTTCAGGTCAGTTTCGGGTGTATGTCAGCAACTCCTTCGTGTGTGTTTTCAATATGGAGTTGCCTTTTCTTGTTTTGCTTTCGGGAATGAAGTTTATTTCCTGCTTTATGCTATACAAACGTTTATATTGTATTTGATTCCATTCTCAATCACAATTATCAAATGCAAGTCACCTTTTCAAGACATTGCTGTATGGTAATTCGGCACAGAAGGGTAGTATACTAAAAAGAGATCATCAATTAAATTCAGGCTGATAAAGGTGCCCGATCTGCCAAACGGCCAAGATTGAGTTCCGAAACCACAAGTGTGCCTTTTTCAAAGATTCTGGAGATGGAAAGAGAGTGGATTGTGGAGGCATTGTGCAGGTCTCCAGTGAGTTGTATCCAACCTCGGGTTCGTCTTGGTGGGCGAACAGTCAATGTCTCAAGTTATTAGGTGACCTCTGTTGGACTGAAGAGGCTGTATGTGAGTTCTATTTCGAAAATAGCAAATACTGAAAGTAATAGAGGATATCACACAGGAATTTTGAGATTTGAGAGAGACAACTGCTTCAATCACGTTAAAGTCTTATTAAGCCAGTCAAGCGCCGGTGCTGTGGCGCAGACTTAACCGTCCGAAGTACCCAATGTGTATGAAAATTTGACTTGCCCAAGGTTAAATATGTGACCTGAAAGTGTTCAAGTGCTTGATCGCATTCCTTAATTCATTTCACCTACAGTAGAGAAGTACTTGGTGATATACTTGGGCCTCAACGACGATGCAAAATCTGGAGGGTCAAAAAAAAATCAAGCGATTGGTAGGAAGCAGAAGGCACCATCTGGTATGACATCTATAAGACAATCTTGTTTCTCTGGTATTTGGAGTATAATGTATTGCTTGCACCTTTTCATGGTGGCGCAGGTCCTCTGAATATGATCAACGTAGGACTCCTTGTCTGCATTGCAAAGGTTTTCGGTTATATTAACCCCGAAGCTAATTGGTGCTTACAGATACTGTGTGCTTGCATCGACAAAACCTGGTCTCGTACCTTGCCAAGAATCCTTCTCAGATACCAAATTTTGCATGCCTATGTCGCAACCGAAAGGTACTTCAAGTAGCTTGCGAGGCACTACAGGAAGCCTCTACACATGTTTCTTCGACAAATGGTTTGTAGCTTATTCTTATCCCTCATGACGCTTATAGACGGATGAGCATCTTCATTGGTAGTATTAATTTATGAAGTGCGTAGTAGTCCAGATTACCTTAGAGTTAATTTTTCCTTAATGTTTCAACATATGAGTTGATTGTTATATTGACTGTAATTAATGGCTCCTAGCTGATCCAATATCGAATGTCGTTTAGGACTTGAATTTTGACGAGGCTCTTCTTAATTTATACTAGACCTCTCGCAGGATCTGATATTTTGGAGCTGTGGCTTCAGTTCCTGGAGAAGTTCAGGTTCTTATTGCGAACTATACCAATAATTTGACAAGCCTCTGGTGTTTCATTGGTATCTGTTCTATGCTAGTTGTATTCCGCTTATTTGTCCTGTATTCATCCCACTCTGAATCATTCTGCCGTGCAGGGAGGCTGGGTGCAATGTACGAAGTTTAACATATCTTCCTGTTGGCTCGCTCCTTGCGCGAATGACTGAGTGTGGTATTTGCGCTGGATTCTCTTTGTACCTAGCGATGAAAATAGATGTAGAATTGTCTTATTGAATTGTTGTTATAGTGACGGAGATAAGAAATTGCGCATCTATCTCTTATATTATTGTTTTAAATGTCTAATGAAATATTTCAGCGTTTCCCTCTTATGCTGTGTGATTCGAAATAGCCAGTGCGAAAATGGTTATTATTTCCATTCTTTCTAGATGATTGAATTTTGATTGATAATTGATAACTGCAGCCCTTCATCACACTACTGTGATCAGCAATTGGCCACAAAATTTGCTGGAGAATCTTGTTTCAGAATCGCCTGCTATGGTTCGTCGTATTTTTGAGGAAGCACGTGGACATATTGAGAGTAGGCTAGCTGCGAACGACGAAGCTACATTTCAGGATTTGGAAGTTCACTCTGATGACTTCGCTCTTTCAGGTACTCTTGGTAAATGCTTTATTCGAATCCCATTTGGGGCTAATCTGGGTAAGCGGTGAATGTTCTAGAGACCCCGTTCGTTGGGAATTAAGATAGTGTCTCGAAATACGAAATTGCCAATAAAGTTGCAATTTGTCAATTAAGCCACTTAAGTTGTAATTGTGTTAATAATTTGGTGTTGATTGTGGTTGTAATTCAGGCGTGGTAGTGGCTATTAACCGAAACCCGAAGGCGGTGGCTCAATATCTGGAATCTACACTAGTTGCAACCTACTCGAATTTACAAATGGCCTCCCAGTCTCTGCAATCAAGAAGTTCTTTGCTCGACGTGAGCCTCATCCAGTTTCCTATGATTAAGGAAAATGGAAAGCGTCCTATTTTACTTTTAGACCAATGGTGTCGTTTATCTGATCAAACAGTATAATAAAGCCAAAGCCTGTTATCGGGCTATCATTATGACGCGTCATCTATATGCTTTAGCTGACAGTCTGAAGTTAAACTACACCAGCATTGGTCATGAAAATGTCTGCAGTATTGGGACAACACTTAAATAACAGTCATGCACTTGCTGGGGCATATCAATAATCTTTTCACTCGACATTGTTTTGCATGTCTTTTCAGCTGCTCTCCGTGGTTTTCGCGCTCTGCAAATCTGAAAGTCGCACTATAGTGCTCTCCCATCTTCAGGAATCTGATTTCTACAAGAAGAGGTGAGCTGATTGATTTTTTCTGTTCCCTGTATATTTTAAGTTTGCATATGTAGATGATTTTGCAATGCTTTCGTAGAATCTTTCGTGAGAGTACGCAGCGCCTTAGGTGTGAATGCCCTTGATTTTAACATGTTTTGATTGGTGTAGTGGGTCTGTTGATAACTAGTTTAGCGAAAGGGTTCTAGTGTACTACTGAAGGGCAAGAGCCAAGTTGATGGCACGATTTTTGTGTGCTTTTAGTAGGAAGGAAATCATTGCATGTTCCCTCTGGAAATATTCAATCCATTGTGTATCGAAAGAACCATCTATATTTCTTGTCCACTGTAGCTAAACCGTATTTAAGAGCTTTGTGGTTTATTTTTTGTGCAGTTCAATGGATGGTTTTGATGAACAAAACGGAGATCTACCTGTTCTCCTTGAGCAAACTTTCTTTCTAGCAGTGGTTTTTTGGCGCAGCAAGTAAGCATTCGCATAAGCAGAGCAATGCTTTATATTAAACATATTCTAGGAGGTACTCGTGATCTTGTTATTTACGACTAATATAAAGATGTTCGCGATCTATTTTGAATTTTTAGACTTTGTGCATTTAGGGTTTTGAAAGACATGAAGAACATATACGTCAAGCATAGGACTTCGACTAGGACACGCCAAACTGCAGATGCTGTTGACGTGGATCAAATTTTGAGTCTTCAGGAGCAAAGGGCAGCTATATGCCATGTCCTGTTAACATCGGAACCACTACTAAGTAGTTTCCTAGGAGTTGATCAAAGAGCTCAAGCATACGGCCAAAACAGTTGTGTCTCTGGTGAGGAAATGATTTTCCAGGTATGGGCTAAGATATGCACCTCAGTAACATTGACCGTCAGTACTGTTCTATCTGTAACCTTTTGCCGTACCTTTCACCTTATGAATATAAAATGACGAAGGAAGATCTGCTCATGTATACAGCTCCAGGCATTCGCTCCTTTGGAAGTACATCCGAGCCTGTGTTCCGCAATAAATTCTTGGATTCTCCTGTACTGCAGGATGAACGTCAGGTTTGTCTCCGTGGCTAATTTGTTTGTCGATTGTCTCCTTAACAATATTTTCTATTTCCGACAGATTTGCTGTGATGGTATTGCTAATTAGGATTGGATGTTTTGCAGGTTGAACCTGGAACACATTAGAGCGTTATGTCGTCTACATCCTGGTATGGTGCGAGATGCATTGATAAAGAGGATTGAGACGGAAATGGTGGAAGCATGTAGAGTTGAAGGAAAGTCAGGCTGGAAGAGCTCTTTAGAAGAGCTGAAGGAAGGACTTGTGCAAGGGCTTTTGGCGTGGCTACCACTGGATGTAAGTTCACTAATTGTTTAGGATCCGTATCCTTCACTATCGTTATAATGGCTTTCATATTAGCAATTCTCTCTTCATTTTGAAGGCCAATGTTCCTGAGGCACTTCATGCACTGAGTTAGAATGTTGTTACGCTTTTCTCGATTCATCCTTAAAAGTTCAATCTTTGTGTGCTGTGGCCAGGCTCGCTCACATTTTACAACCACAGTTGGTGTGCCGAATGGATTCTGGCTGGGGAGCAATATCAAGGGTATTCATGAAGTCATATCTTGTTTAAGAAGTAGCGATCTTCGGGTGCGGAGGAGCGCATACTATCTCGTGGTTGCTCATCAGCATCATCACCATTTTGTCTCATCCTTGACTCTTGTAATTTACTAACTCCGTCCACTCTTGTATGCACAACCTTTCCCATCTTAATTTGCAATTTAAGAAATGATATGACCAAAGAAGAGATTTTACAAATACGTACTTTGAGTTTCTTTTGTAACTCAATCCCTGAAGATTCTGCATGCTATTGTTCCTGTCGCTCAATAAATGGAAAGTATACGGTTGCAATATTGGTTATGTAGATTGTAAAAAGGTTAATGATCTGGTACTGGATTGGAGATGTGAGTTCTCTGCAAACTTTTATACGGAAATTTTGGAGACCTTGATCATTTGCCGCATTCGTATTAATTTCCACTTCATTTGAACCTTATTTCCTTGTTTCTTTTTTCCTTGCAGGAGCTGTGCAACAAGGCTATCTCTTCTGAATTGACTGCAGAGCAGGAAGCACTACTAAGATTACTAATGCCTGTCCTTATGGGTGAATTTCGCACCGCCTCCATGGTTGTCGACTCTGTTGTTATGCTCTTCAGAAAGGCGAAGGAAGTAGCCTTGAGCCCAGGAGCAGGTGATGAGGTTAGGTTCTTTGCTAAGTTCACTTCCTCAAGTTTCTATGTTCATTCATTCAAAGAAATAAACTATTAAACATGCAGACTTTCTTGCACACCGATATTCTCCAGACCTGATTAAGTACTCATTTGAGCATGTCTGAAAAATATCTTGTCGTTAGTAATTGATAGGACTGGGCTTCTCTCACCAAACTCATGATTCTTCACCACGAGTTAATGGAATCTCTTCTCTTCCTCGTCTGTTTGTTCATGTCATCTATTGCAATTTGTAGGGAAAGAATGCCACGTCGTCCTTGGGGGAGCCAAAGCAGCAGCATGTGAAGGCACTGTTGCGGGTGGGGTTACTTGCTTGCGAAGTTTCACCCGAAAGTTTTGCCACAGGTAACTTTCCGTCGAAGGATTTAATTAAGTTCGTGGCTCTTATGGTCCTGCATCAAGAATTTTGTTCCGTAGTTTAGACACGTAAGGAACTGGTCACGATGTTCACAGATTAAATAGGAAATTGCATTCTCGTGCTTACCTATTCAGGATTATGATAGAGAAGCCTGGTGATCACCTTCGTGAACTGATAAGTCGAGTGAATCTACACAATTGGTGCACAGCTTATATGTATCGTCTCATTTCTATTATAACTATTTTCATCTCCCTCGAGTTTTATCCTATGAATTTGCAGAAGAGATCGCACTGCTGCTTGCAACACTTGGGAAGGTGGAAGATCCTTCTGAGGAGATAGCTGTGGGTGCCGTGCAATGCCTGCTAGTGCTAGCTCTGTACCTTCGAGTCACAACTCTACATGTGAAGCTGGTGCAAGACTTGTTACTACACTTGGTGTTCAAGCCTGCAGGTCAGTGTTGCAGAGAGTTAGAGTTAGTGTACTAGGACTGAAAATATGTCCAGTTATAGTTTCAGGGTCTAGCATCTTCTTTTTGTGTAGAATTCATGGGATTGCTTGATTGTCTTATGTCATAATAGCACACCAATGTCGACGTTGCTTGATCTATAAGAGATACGCTACATCCCTAATTGCCTAAATTAGGGAAGGTAAAGAGTCGAATATAGTGACTTTTGTTCTACCATTAAAAAGTGTAGAACATTTGTTCTTCTTTCCTATTGATATACCTTATTACCACTTGAATCTTTCTAAGCAACCCAATTCATTTCCTATGTTTTATTCTTCTTTTAGAGCTTCCTAAATTTATTCATTCCAACGCCTAAAGATATGGAGAAGTGGCCACTTAAGTGGGGTTAACAGTATTTTGCTTAAGCCAGTTGCTTTCTCACATGTACTAACAGTTTGTGCCACACCAATGGACAGGGGACTACGTTTGGCATTTAGCAACGACCTTTGCAGAGAGATTTGCAGCTCGAATTGCACTCAAAGAGGAAACGAATCTTGGGGTCAACGAGAAATTCACAATAGACGCTTCTTTTTCAATCCAGGAACTTCTATATAGGTGCCCTTTGCAACGCTCCATTCCTTTGCAGGCCATTTTTAAACGATTGGGCTCCTTTCGATAGCCAGTAATCTTGAAGTTTGAATCATGTTCATAAATTGTCCATATTTTTGAAACTGGAATGTGACGGAACTGATGAAGCATTTCTGTATTTCTCTTCTGTTATGTAAAATTGTACAAATTTTACAACAGAAAATGATACGAGCTTTGCATCCTCGATACCTCACTAACTCAAATGTCCAAATCTCCATCACCATTCACGAAGCTTCAATGTTGACCTAAAATTCAAACATTTTTCAGCTAAAGCTGTCCAGCTCTAGATAGAAGCTATCTAGATCATTGAATGATATGGTTGTTGTAAGAGGATGTTGGAGAGAATCAAAATCGGTTCATCTTTTGACAGAGTATTAGACTAGTGATTGGATGTTATGATCGAAACCCATCAAATCTGTATGTGAGTACGTTTAATCCACAAATCTAAAGTTTGTTTAACCCCTAAGTGGTCCCATGGTTTGTGTCCATGAGAAATGGAAAATGCACCACTTTCTGTACCGTATTTGGAGAAAACCTTGACTACAAATATGTAAGCATTGAGGCAATTGAATTTTATGTGAAAAAAACAAAAGTATTTACTTGAATTTTGGCTTTTATTAGGGCTTCCAAATGGTTTTTACGTATTTTCTGACCAACTACTAATACCGTCCATGACAAACTGTATACAAGGCTTGGCTTCTGTGATGAGCTTGTCCTTCTCGGTGTTCTTTAAGGGATTGAACATCAGTTTGGGGGAATAAACATTACTATTGGAGCGCATGCATATCCCTTAGTAGGCAAGGAACATTGAATATGGTATGCTAGAGTAGAGGACCTCAACAACTTTGTTTTAAAAAAAATTGAAAATTTTGGCTAAGTTTTGAGGAAGGGAGACCTACACAAGTCTCCACATATGCCAAATTCTTGCAAATTAGGGTTGTTTCATTGTGTTCAAAATTTTGAAAAATATGTGACATAGTCCAAAAGTTTCAAGTTTTTTCTCAAGCCTTTGTCATCACAAATTATACCTACACCAAAAAAATTGGCCTTGATGAAAGTTGTCAATCTTTTTCAATGAGTATGTGTATACCAAACCACCCCTAATATGTCAAGAATGGAAACTAAGTGCAAACCACTTAAGGGTTAAAACTATTACATCTTTGTACCTCCAACTGCATTCAATTGTCTCTAATCACATGCTCCTAAATTGTTTTTCACTTGAGTGTCAAGGATTAAAATTAAGAGGAATCAATTTTTTGTAGAGTTGGTTGGTTGCTTCTATAAGATTCAATTCACCGCCTTTTAATTTAAGTCCTTTAACCATTTACTTTATAAATGTTGAGTTCATTTTGTGGATGGTGAAGAGAGTACTTCAATGTATGAAATGTACTACAATGTTCATCCAAATAACTTTTCATTCATTCAAAGGAATATGTGATTTTTTTAATAGACAACCTCCATGTATGAACAATTTGATAAAAATGATGTATATAATACTCTTATATGAAGACATACGCAAAAATGTTTGAAAATTCAAAAAATGATTCAAAATAAAGATAAGTAAGGATTGGTTCTAAGGTAAATCAGCCCATTGTGGTCAGATGATCCATAGTGGTCACCTAGCAAGTCCCCCCATTGTGGGTTTTTTCAGACCCCATCATGGATTTTATTAGTAAATGAGATTTGGACCACAATCGATGTCTTACCTGACAGTAATGGAGTGATTAGTGACTACATTAGGAACTTCTAACTTTTTAGTGTAATTTCATTGTAGGAAGTGACTTTTTTAGGCCTTTCACATTAGAAATTATTGTAACTGCTTTAGGTGTGTAAGATGAGCATGATGGATACAGATTTTGTTGGTTCTAGAGTAGTCTATAGACTGTTATAGGCCATGATGGGCTAGACACTTCAAAAATTCATAGCAAATTCATAACTTGTCAAAAAAATATAATTTCAAATACTCTCATTGTTTCTCACACTTGTGTTTATGTGGGAAGAAAATGAAAAAATTTCAACAATGACATGAGTACAAACTCCTAATTCTGACCGTAACGGGCTGTTTTACCTTATTATCACAAAGCCAAACAATATTTCATGTCCAATCTTCTACTTTAATTTAAATATGAGTTTCAATTTCATATTTTTATTAAATGAAACTACTTATTTTCTACAATTGTAAAAAATTTCAAATAGTATCATGAAAAATACTATTGTTATAGTATAATAGCAAAGATGAAAAGAAATTGATGTACATAATAAATAAATCCAATAAACAAATACAAATCATTCTAACATGCAAGTATCTATAAATATTATTAATAAAAAATTCAAGCACTAATCTTCCTTTTTGCACACTAAACATTGCGATCTTCATTATTGTGATTTTTCAAAGCCTAATTTGTGAAGAAAATTAAATCAATCAAAATTTATATTATACCAATAAGATTTTTCCAAAATAAAATTTAGAAATAAAAACAAATATATGTAATTTAAAATTATAAAATGTATTCAAATTCATAAATATAAATATAAATCACAAATGTTGTGGAGTTTGACTTTTGACATTTAGAACTTGAAATTATAATATTCAATTAATACTTTGGAAGTTCTATAATTTATAAACAAGATAGAATCTAAACTAGACACAAATAACATTTTGTTATATAATACTACACATAACAAATGGTTGTTTTAAGGGCCAACATCAAATTTTGATCAAGATTCAAGGGTAATTTTTGAACACAAGGATCTTCATGAAGCAGTAACCATCTACAAAAAGAAACTGACCTTTTTTACAATCATAATTTCACAAATAGTCAAGATTCTAATTGGAATTTGAGAAAAAAACTGTGACCTTGATTTTAAAGGGCTACAATCAATGTTCATCGTAATTTATGTAATGGATTACTAAATAAAATTGCATTTCAAATAATGCCCAATAGTAAAAAAAAATCTAATGAATCAATGAAAGACTTTGTAATTGCACAATCCTTATATATTTTTTCGAATTTGTCATAGTTTGTAAACATTCAATTACAAGCTTCTAGATAAAAAGAAGCATAAATTGCAAACAAAGGTTCCTTTTCAATGACATTTTGCTCAAAACAAAAACAAAAGTATTTCAAAAGAACAATTGATGATAGATTTGTCCTCTCTAAATGGATGAAATCTTTTATTGCTACAAAGGATTTGGATGGTATTGCTTATAGAAGAATGCAAGCATATTTAGATGAATAAATATATTTCATCCATTCCCATAAATGTAATGAGAGTTGTTTTGTGTTGCTAAAAAATAATGAAATAAGCAATAGTTCTCTCTTCAAAAAAGACTTAATCTAATAAGATGCTACAGACCTAAAAAGTCTAATGGATGACTTTACTATCATTATAGAAACAAAGAATGCACCTATTAGTTCAGTAATTGGAGTATTTGGTGACTATCTTAGTCATAGAGGAGGGCTTGCGTCCCTCCAGGGTTGAGGTAAGTGCCCCTTTTTGTACTAAATGATTATTTGTTCCCAACACTTTGTAGCCACTATAAACCAATTTAGTATGGAATATTTGAAAATTGAAAATGTACACTATTTATACATAGTGGCATAAATAGGAACTTCCATCTTACTCAAACTTCCTTCCATACAACATTTGTTAATGTAAATCACCCCTTCTTTCAATCCATGGCTCCAAAAAATTCTCTATTCAATCCCTAATTAGAAACTCTAAATCTTTTAAGTCCTAATTTGCCTAGTTGGAACTAGTGGTCACAAATCTATCTAAATTTTGCAAAATTTTTACTTATAAAACCTTGTAGCTAAATGCCCTTTGAAATTGATGAACTAAAATCATGTCATTTGCTTTCCATTCTACATTTGAATTAATCAATGTTAGGGAAACAAGGTGCAAACAACTTAGTAGGTGGAGGAACAAGTCGATGTCCATCCCCAATGTCATTGAATAGCTAGATTTCAACATGGTTTGTGCATCTAGAGTGGAGGTGGCTTAGCCCCTAAAGTCCCATTGTCCTCTTGGGGAACAAAATGGATTTTGGACACACTACTACAATCTCAATAATCATCATGAATTTCTAAAACTTCTTTTGAAGATAGAAAAACACATTAGCTTATGAATATGATTTTTATTTTAGTTGATGTGAAGGAGAAAAAGTCATGACACAATAAGCCCAAAATTTTGATCAATGGGCCAAAAAAACATAAAAAATAAAAATTTCAAATTTCAAATTTTATTTCTCATAGATTGTCTTTCTTTATCTATATGGAAACCTTTTGATTATTCCATTTGGATTAGAAAATGTAAAAATTATGGACAATCTTTCTTTAGGGTCAATTTGAGCATCTTTTTGAAAAAATAACTTGTTGGATTCATTTCTAAATTCCATTTTCACAATTTCTCAAAAAAAAATTCACAAGGTTAAGATTTCTTTCTTAAACAATCTTGTTGTTGAGAATAGTGTGTTTCAATTCCATTGTAGAACTATTAACAGTTTAGTTTTCACTTCAATCTTGAACCTACTTGTATTTAATAATTTTTCAATGACTAAAAATTAGACGATTCTTTTTTAATTTCCTAGAATCTAAAATCGATTATTCAGTATCAAGAATTCAAAATTTAAAATCAGTAGTGCAAAAATTTTAAGCTAAGAAAATTCAAAGTCAAAAAATCTAGTTGAACAAGGAGCAAAACCCCCCTTATTTTCTTCACTCTAAATGCAAATATCTTGCAATCCATGTGGTTCAAGTTTTTGAAATTTCTTCTATACATTCTTGCATTATTCTAGCACAAGATACTATGGTTAGATATGCAAATAAATAAATAAATAAATAAAATTTAAAGCATTTTGCTCTTTACAAAAGAAATAGCAATTTTGAGTGTTTTTTTATAGAAAAAATGCCTTGGGACTTTAGGAGATAATTCGGACTATCCATGTAGCTTAGCCACTCTCTTGTATTTCCTACCTTGGAGCAATCAACCCTCTCTATCCTTTGATAGCTTGTTGAATTGCCTTCATTCTCCTCTGCTACCCTAGATTTTGCACTAAATGTTATCAAACGTAGAAGTACATATTGCTTCTTCAATGTACCCATTGTATTTTTCAATACACCAACAAAAGAATATATTAGGGGGATAGACACTTCTAGTGCCATATGTGATTCCTAACTTCAAAATTCATAACTAATTCTACAAAGGTCAAAAAAATATGAAACAACTTTGGTTAGATGCCACTTCTATTTTCTCTCACAAGTGAAACTAGGAAAAAATCAGAAAAGCTGCAACTTCTTTGATACAAAAGCATTTGATATTGGCAAAATGTCAACCCCAAAACAATGAAAATGCTAGCACTTTTGTTTCACAAATCATTTGTCACCGTAGCCTTCTCTTGTGTATGGAAAATTAAAAGTGTAGTCCGACTTTACTACAAATTAAAAACTCTATCACCAACTACATTTTAGAAAAATTTCACTATGTGACAAAGAAAATTCACCTATACTACCCCCTAAAAGTTTGTATATATTTGGACTACTTTCAGAAAATTGAATTTTTGGACGTAAGCTTGGTTGTCAGTTGGGTTGGCTGGCAAGGAATGTAGAATCCTCGGTGGCCAGGTCATTGGACTGACCATCAATAGAAACAAAGTCCCGGAAGTCAACAGCCCATTTCCCTCATCAAATCCTCGCTAACTAAACGTAGTCTGCTCTTAAAGCCACTTTTTAATAGCTCATTGCCTTTGGGGGGAGGTTAGACTTCTTTAAATATTTTTCATTAAATTTGAGTAGGAAGAAAAATGGAATTGGCATCTAAATCAAGTCATTTCATATTTTTCGGACCTTAGTAGAATTAGTTACAAAATTTTGAAGTTGAAATGCAAGGGTCATTAAAAGCGACCACCTCTTGAAATGTACATTGTTGGTACATTGAAGAAAGAAAAATGTACCTCTTTGTTAGTGGTTACTTTAGAGCACACTGTCCTAATTACTTATAATGCAAAATTGTTGAGTTCTTTTATAAGCTCATGAGATACAATCAAGGCTTCTTTTTTGGGTGAAATAGTTTCACATTGTATTGGAAAAATATAATTTGGCTAAAAAATGACAACAATCCATGAAGTTTTTCTCAAAAAAATTTCAAATAAATAGAAAATCTTAGATGAAATCACCAAATTGTGGATGAAAATAGAATTATGGATATGTGATATGTGTTGATGTGATATTTTCTATTCAATATGTGGATGAATGTTGAAATTTCGAGTACCACTATAACATTTGGTATTGTCACTTTAGCACTTCATAAAGAATGAAAAAAGCCCTAGATACAATCACATACCATCCTTAAGGTTTTTCACAAGGGCAGTGAGGCTTACTCATTAATCTGTAACCAACTAATATACTAATTTGAGATGAATGGAAATCACAAATTTCCAAATGATAATTTCTTTGAATTTTTAAAGTAAATAGTTGAAGAATTTTTTACATGAATTATATAGTTGTATCTTTGAATAGTCTTCAAAAAGACCCAAAATCATGCATTATAATCTCTATCATTTAATAGCCAAATTGCACTAAGTATAAAATTAAAGACATTCCATCAAAAATTTGACACAAAGTGCACAAATGTCCCCCCTTTTCTAAAATACCCTATTTGAAGGTGAAAATGGGCATAAATTAAATCATTTTTGTAAAAAAGTGTCACATGTCGTCTTGTGAATGGTATGAGGTGATGTGGACACTTGAAAGAATTTGGCGTGGAAATTCAATCTTGGCACCTAAGTGCCGAATGAGACCTTCAAGTATAATATATATTTTTGGTCCCATCAAGTGCTTAGATCACAAGTGATGTTGTCAAACAAATTGAGTAGGGTATGCAACTTTGTATAACATGTGCTAAATCCCCCATGTACTTTTGAATTTTTTTTTAGGTTTATTTAAATAAATGTTTTACAAAAACTTAATTGAAGAGAACTAAGTTAAACTTTGATAGAATTTTTTTTCTAACTTCAAACCCTATAATCTTGCAATCTACATAGTTGAGGTTTCTAATTTTTTTTCACATTCCCATAGAAGGTTGGTATAATTTTGTATGGTTACCTTGAAAAATCAAAAATCAAATTCATGAGAAATCATCTAACACTAGCTAGTGTTTTGTCAACATTTTGGACTTCCTCCCATTAGAAGAAAAATGGGGCTAGAATAGGGCTCTATCTTTTAAACTTTGCATCATGATAATTGTCACTCATTACTCTATTTTTAAGTGGCATGGGACACTCCACATTGGTACCAAATAGCATTCATGATCGAACAAATTGGTTTGAGTGTGCCACCATGCATTGATTATGCACCAATATGGAGGCCATCATTGATTTTTAGTGCCAACTATGCTTGTCATCATCCCTTGGGATGCCACAAAGGTTGTCACCATCACTTCTTGAGAGTGTTTCCCTTGTATCAAGAGTTCTTTAAATAAATATACAATACCTCATGAGTACTTGTAACCATTGCCTTAAGTTGTTTTGATGGCAAAGCAAAGGGCCCTATTCTAGCTCCATTTTTCCTCTAATGCATTTCCAAGTCATTGTGAATATGCTACACCATTCATTTACTTCAAGATTTTGACATTCATTCACATAACTAAGTAACATCACGTAGTACTTAGAGACCAAATGTCAAGAAATCAATGTGTAATGTGAAAATCTCACTCCAAGAAAGAACCAAAGTCTACTGACCTTGTCATGCAAGGCTAAAATTTTTTTTTCCACTAACTTCAAATGTTGTAATCTTGCAATCTAAGTCATTTGGATTGAAACTTTTTACACACGTTTACATTGTGGTCTACCACACATTTTCACACGATTGAACTTCAAAGAAACATGTGTTTATTGCTTCCATTTCTGTTCAATGCACTTGAAAATGGCAGCCGGCTTTTAACAGTTTTGCTTAGAATGTACAGTGCGGTCCATAAACTTGGTCATTTCGATACCACTTCCAAAGATTCCTTCATTCGACATAATTGAGGGCGAACCGCTTCGAGTTTACGTCTTCCTTCGTCATCAAATACAAAGTCAAGCCCTGCGGCGATTACTGACTGAGCGAATTGTCCTCCTTCAGTCGTATGATCCATCTATCATTTGTCAATAATTATTGCATAATTTTTCACCAATGATCGTGTCTGAGTTCAGTGGGTCGAGCACCGCAGCAGGAGCAGTTGAACTGTAACTTACATTGTGAACCTGAACCGCCAATTCTAAAGCAAAAGCAAAGTACAGCACAGAAACTACTGTCCGTCGTGACTCGTGAGTACTATGATAAAGGAAGGGAAGGAAGGAAAAGCTTTTGAAGTTCTGAACAAACCCAAGCGGGTACTGAAAATTTATCCCACAGATTATTCCTCACTAACTTACTATAGAACCTATTTCATTATCTCTTTCTTTCTCTTTAGGTATATACGCACGCACGCACCCACGCACTGCAGGCTGCTCACTAAAAGCTTTCAGTCTTAAAAGTTCGGATCATAATTGTACGTAAAGGATGATTGTTTCCGACTGCATTATGGACAGACAGCAAGGTTGAATAATGTCGGAACTACTTACAGTAGACGGGAGTGTATGTGCTTCCGGAAAGCCTTGTAAGTTGTGTGGCACCAAGCTAATAGAAATATGCAAAGGAATTATTTGGGAGGGTTGTTCAGTTGTGCAATTGCACTTAACTTAAGGTAAGAGCACCCAATGGCGTCCGACTCTACAAAGCATAATCATTTTGGGCTGTAAATGTAAGTAGACAGTAGAGAGCTCATTTTTTTGACCTAAAATGATAAGTTGTACTCTAAAGTCCAGCTACATTTATGTTCTAGAATGAGTTCCTGACTTAAAAAGGGACGCCATTGAGTACAGGGATGACATTGGGTACTCCTCCCTTAGTCAACAAATGTGTCTCGGAGTGTTCTAGAAAAGCTTGTGGTACCGTACTTACATGAAGCTTGTAAGTTACCTACGGAACCAAATATGCTTTGAACTTTCTCTTCATTCCCAGGACTTAGGTTTCCTCGGTAGAATGTCAGCAATGCATGTGTGCCACTGATTTTAGGTAAAAAAATTTCAATCCCTTTGGCTCGAGATTGATGGCTTGGGTGGATGCTACCCGGCCATTAGTGAATGGGGAGTTTATTGGGGGACTCTTTCTTTTTTGTCATTCTTTGCACATGTCATTTGGTGGTTCTTCATGGTTATTTGGTTGTTGTCTAAGTTTAGTTATTTAATTTGGTAAAAAAAACTAATTTCTTTTTGGCATTTCAGTCATTTTTCTTAAGTTTGTAAAAGCAATCAGTTAAAAAATTTAAAAATAAAATACAATTGAGTTCAAATGTTAAGTTGAAGGCAATTCTTTAATTCGAGGCAATTTATTTGCACATTATGATAACTTACCAAATTAATGTGAAAAATCAAGCTAACTTTTGAATCCAAAAAACCGTTTGTGATTTTGAGCCTTTAAAAAAAAGTTATGAACAAAATTCAAAGAAGATGTTCGAAAATGTCAAGGAAAATGCCCCTTTTAACCCCTCTTTGAATTTTATCCACAACTTTTGATTTGAGGCTTGAAATCACAAATGATTTTTTGGAGATGAAATTTAGTTTCATTTTTCACATTAACCTAGTTCAAAGATTTTGAAAAAAGTTATTCTACTATGCCTAAATTAAGTTTGATATTATACTTTGAACAAGATTTATGCTTTTAACTTAACAATAAGTAGTTGAGCTTCTATTAATCCTAGTTTACATATCCCACATGGGTTGTTTTACCTCCTACCACCCTAATTGTATAAAAATCTTGTCTTCTAATCTCTAAGCACTTACAATTAATAGTTGTTGAAGTTGTGTGAGGCAACTATTCAATAATTTCTATTCTTTTACAATTGAATGCTAGCTATACCCTTGGGCTACTCATCTAGGAACCGGTAGGAGCATGTATAAGGCAATTGGAATTTGTTTTTTCTTGATGGAGAATGGATCAAAATTGTCATTTCTTTTTCATAAGTGGTTCATTTTCTATACTCCTATTTTGTATTTTGTTATACAACCTAAAATTCTAAAATTAAGACAGTATTTCAATGATTTCACTTGGCCAATTTTCTATTAGTTGTAAGATCTCTCTGTTTATAGCTACCCATGTAAGGTAGAACAACCTATTATGGTTAGAATTAGGAGTTTTCCATCCATCCATAGCTAAAAAAATTTAAGTTTTTTCTTGCATAAAGCCAAGTGTGAGAAATAGTGAAAGCAATTGAAATTATATTTTATTAACAAAGTGTGAATTTGTAATGAATTTTTGACGTGTGCTACTCAAAAGAGTCTCTAGACTATCCCAAAACCAACAAAAATTGTATCCATAATATTCATTGTACTCACCTAAAGCAAGCACAATATTTTCTAAAACGGCTACAACATGAAAGCTTAAAAGACCCACTTCTTGAGATGAATTTACATTTAGAAGTTGGGATTTCCTATTGTAGTCACTAATCACACCATTACCATCACCTAAGACATTGATTCTAGGCCAAATCTCATTTATTGAAAAAAAACTCTTGTAAGGGGGTCATTCCTTAGGTGTTTGTGATGGGTCCTTTGACCTTAATGGACTATTCTACCTTACATATGCTTGAATTGGAAGTTCCTAGCTACTAAGGTAAAACAACCCAATGCTCTACAAGACCCTTGCATTTGCATCAATCACCCATCTATTACCACAATCTTAGCAACCCTTTAGCATCATGACAACGCACTTGGGGAGGAAACATAAATAGTGAATTGACTAATCCCAAGTCGAATTTAGTGTAAAGTTGACTAAACTTAAATTTGGTGAATCTTTTTTTTGGCACAAGTAGATGAAAAACTTGAAAAATATTTGCAAGGTCATAAAGCACTTGTCATTCACTTTCATAGTGTGCCAAACCTTTCTATAGTAGAGTGGTGATGCTCTAAGAGTGATAAATGTGTCATTCATCATTTATGTAGGTGTGATGAAGTTCTAACAAGAATTGGTTGGTACAAAAGTACCTCTAAAGGCTCCCCGCCAAAAGATAAAGCCTAATAGAATGTCTTGTAAATGTTCACTACTAACATTCAAGATAGGACTATAGGAGGTCCATGAAATGCCCAAAAATTAAAAACATTAGAAGAGATCTGGCCAAAAAGAAGGCCATTTCAAGCCTGTTCTCCGCTATTGTTCCCCAGTAGCGAGGGCACGATTGATAGCAATCAACCATCATAATTTTTTTTTAAATTAAAAAAAAATTTGGTCTTGAAATTAAAAAAAAAGTCGAAATTTAAAAATAAAATAAAATAAAAAATCTGATGTGCCACCTCCCGACCACATCAACACGCTATGGTGGTGTAGTTCTCAAAGTTCCCCGCTACTGGGAAATTGCAACCCTCTATTAGGCCAGATCTCTTCTAATGCATTTTTTGACACAAAGATACACATTGCTTCCTTCAATATACCAACACTAAATGTATAAAAGGATTGATGCTTCTAGAGCCTTATGGGATTTCCAATTCAAAATTCATAATTAATTCTATAAAGGCCCAAACAATATAAAACAAACCTAGACTAGATTCTAGATCCATTTGCCTTTCAAGAAAAATTTATTCAAAAATATTTCAAAAAAACAAACTCTTCAAAATTGTGAATGAACTCGTAAATGGTTAATTAGGATCTCTAAGGTAAACCAGCCCATGACAAGCAAAAGACTGACCCATCTTAGACACCTAGGCAACATCAATTAAATTCATGCATCAAACCATGACAAATTCTTTTTCCTAATAAACGAGATTTGGACTACATTAGGTTGAGTTAGTGGCTACAATCATTAGAGAAGAATTTGGGTCCTTAGATGCTTGGTACTTTTGGCTTAGAAATTAATTATTTGGTATGCAAAAAAGGATAATTCCATTTATATGGTCATTGTCACACATTTACATCAAACTTGTGGCCCAATGGGATGCTAGTGGTATAGGTTGAGTTGGCAACAATGCACTCATGCCCAACCTATGTAGCAACGGTTGTGTATCCTTGTCATGTTCAAACATGTGTCCCTATTGGTACTTTGTCACTTCAAGGAATGAAGATGTCGAATTGAATAATGTATTTTGGCTATTGAGATGTCTATTGCCATGTGGAAAGTCCTCTCCTATAGTACAACCGTTGGCAACAATGTTTATTTTATAAGACCCAAGGGACAAATAAATGATGCCATTGTTGTATATTGATTTTTAATGACTTGCTACTGTTAGTGGCAATGCCTCCAAATTTGATTTCATTGTCTAAAGCTCCATGTTGGCAACAACCATGTTGGCATTCCTCGGCCATTTCTATAGGATTATTTTGGATATTAGCCAATTCTAAGTTGGGCATCCTTGGACCTAAATTCTTCTCTAATGCAATGTTTTGGATGATGGTGATGGAGTGATTAGTGACTATTGATAGAAACTTCCATCTTTTGAATGTAAATTCATCATAAGTGACTTTTTTAGACCTTTGTATTGTGGCCATCAATTAGAAAATATTGTGACTACTTTAAGTGAGTAAGATGACCAATATAAATATACTTTTTGTTGGTTTTAGGGTAATCTAGAGACTCTTTTGGATCACTTGGGCATCACATTTTAAAAAATTCGTAGCAAATTCATACTTTGTCAAAAAAATCAATTGCTCTCTCCATTCCTCACATTTGTCTTTACTTTAGAAATTTTCAATAGTGCCAACTAGGCAAACCAATCATTTTGCTTGTCATATATTGGTTTACCTTAAATGTATCTTTCATCACTTAACCCCTAAAGGCCCACAACTGTAAGAGATTTAGAAACATCTTTTTTTTATTGTTATAGGTCTAAATGTCACCAAGGTATAGAAATTTTAACTACACAATCTTTAAGTGTATGTGTTGTAGATGATGTGAATCTAATTTGGAATCATTCAACCACTTAGATTGTAAGATTGTAATGTTATGGTGAATTTCATTAAAAGGACAGTATTATTGTGCCATTTTTGACATATTCCATGGCATTTTAATGGAATGTTGTGAAATTTCTAACAAATTCCATGCCATTTTAATAGAATGTTGTGCCATTCTACTAGAATATTGCCAATTCAATGCAATTTACCATTGTTTTAGTGTTGATAAAGGATGCTGAAATTTTCCAAGCAATACATTTGGAGGTGAAATTTGATTTCAAAACCTACTCAAATGAAAAAAATTTAAACTATGAAGTGCTTCAAAACCAATATTGATGAAAGAAAACATCATTCAATTGACTCGTTGTGCCTATAAAATGGCTTTGAAATGTCAAAAAATAGCAAAAGAAAGTTGCAAAAAACACATCAAAGGTTGAACCTCATTCCTCAAAAATGCTTCTCTAACACTCATAACTTCTTATATTGTTATGAAATTTTAACCACACAAACTAGACTAGTATGTGCAACTTTCTTCAATTTTTTTTAATGGAAACAGACTCTATATGAAGAAGAAACAAGCCATTGAAGTTCATTGTAATCTAAAAATGTCTAGATTTTTGAACTTTGAATTGCTTCCAAACATTCCAAACAACTATGATTGACATGAAAATTTTACCACAATAATTAGTCTTTACGGGAAACATAACCCAAATTTTTTATTTTTCATTTTTTTATTTATTAGAAACGAACATTAGATGAAGGAGATACAAGCCCCCAAAGTTGCAATCATTGAAATGCAATTTGGTGTATTCAAATTCAACGTGTGAACTTGGAATAACTTTTAGAAGATCAATACATCTTGGAATGATCTGAAATTTTTACCACACAAACTAGAAGAGATCACTCAGTTTTCATAACAAATTTTATTGAATTCGGTCATCAGATGCAATAGTTACAACACTTGAAATTGGACTTCCAGACTATGTGAGGACACTTTTGATCCCCTGGGGCGCTTAAGGGTTAACATGGAGGTATAAGCTCTGGCCGAACTGTCCGAGTGATCGTTGGAGAAGTGAATTCAAGGTAGCTAGGCCTGGTTAAAGTACGAATAAAAATCCCAGTTATTATTTTATTTTATTATTGATCTTTTGCAATAGAAATGACTTTATTTCTGAAAAGGAGAAAATAAAACAACCACCCGGACGAACCAAATTAACCAATCATTCTCCGGAAGCATAATTCTCCGGAAGAATGAAAGACCCCTAACAGTGTGTACCTTACTTTCAGAGGAGCCGCTTCAAAAGGACTGCCGAGAAGGGGGCAGAGCAAGAGACAAACCTCTTTAATATCACATCCTCAGTTCTCACACTGATCTTTTGCTAGAAAACTTTGACTTAAAAAAGAAATCTCGGATGAAATCACTGGATTGTGGATGAAAACAGAATTATGGAGATGTGATATGTGCTAATGTGATTATTTTTATCCAACATGTGTATGAATGTTGAAATTAATTTGGAGCACCACTATAACATTTTCTATTGGCACTTTGGCACTTCATAAAAAATGAAAAAGAAAAGCCCTGCTGAGATCCTCAGGTTTGAGGCTGATTCAACTAGTTTGGCTCAAATTTCTCCCCAGACGCTGCAATGCACAATCACAGCATCCCTGCAGTGACAAGCACGTGCACTCTTGGCACACAATAAGTTAACCCCTCAAGGCCCAAACAATTTCTGTACTTTTTCACAATTTTGAACTTTGATTGACAATATGCATTGTACATCAAGCTTATTACATGATGTCAATTGTACTTTTGAACTTCCCCATTCAACATGAACATCAGAATATGAAATTCACTTAGATATACTTCTGAGGATGTAGGAAAATCAAGTTTACAACTTTGACCTATTGAACAGGTCAGAGGCTCAAAACAGGCTCCGTGGGCCTTGAGGGGTTAAGAGTTAACAAGGTCTGCGCGAATGGCCCCACGCCCTCATCATCTCCAATTCCAAGCCTCCCAGTCTAGTCGCCCCATGAGCTTTGGCCGTCTGAGCATCCCGACTAAGTTAGACTCTTCCCGCTTGAAAACATCTGCTGTCAGGATCACGAGCGCAAGGTCGCAAGTTAAGCTAGCTCACCGCCGGCCGAAGTAGAATAAGTCAGCGCGCGTGACACTATCGAAGGAACTGAAGTTGAGACGAAAGCGCATTCCAAGATTCGGTGCTTGTACAATTACATTGTGTTGGGCCAATGGGACCCATGCCAGCTGAAGATGAAGCCGAGGGAACTGACGACTGATGGAGCCATCAGCCGTGACGTAAGTCAATGGCAATGCAAGGCAACGTGTGGTAAGGCTGGTCCTGGGCTCCTGGCCTGGCGTCTGGACTTGCTCTTGTCCTGCCGTTTTTCTACCAACCCAACAAGGACATACCATGATCAGGCCGGACGTCGCTCACAGTAGCCTGCCTGGAGAGTCACTCTGCAGCGCACAAGAAGCTTGACCAGCTATCAATGTCGTCACAACCGTCATCAGGAGCTTGAACTCGATCTGATATTCACCGTGGCCAGACGAGCGAAGCTCCTTGGGCTAGCTAATTACTTTGTAGTCGATGGGTTACGTTTTCCACGAGTAGATGAGTTTCGAGATGAGTCCTGAGAGTCTCGAGATGTGCGGTGTGTGGTTGTTGTGATTCGTGAGTGGTTTGAGCAGCTTGTGAAGTACGTTGTGGGTTCAGATTTGGGGACTAGCTGCGGGTTCGTCGTCAGTCTGTCGGAGTGTCAATCGATTGCTTTGGTTGCTGCTGTGAAGGTTTGAGTTCAGCTCGTTCATGCTGGGAATATATGGTTCTTTAAGGCATGCAAGCAGGTGTAGTGAAGCTGTGAAAGGGTTGGGTCAATCAACATGACTCGGGACTTTTCTTAAATGTCTGGAGGATTAATTTTTAGCTAGCTGCGCGGTGTGTGTGGTGCTCCCTAGCTCACGAGTAGTTGACCAATCGCGCGTGAAGCCAGGCGTCATGATCCTTAGGTGGGGTATAGATCCCAGGTACTCGTTTTAGTAACTCCGTGAAGTGGAATTCTTCGTGCATAATTTCTGAGTATGGCAGGATAACGGAGTTACAGGGTATAGTGACCACGTAGCTTATGCATGCTTCGGCAACCTCGTGGATGGAATCGTGATCAATCTCAGCGCGCCATGACGGAGGAGCAAGAAGGCCTCGAGCAGGACGCTCGTACTCACGAGTTTTGATTTGGTAAAGTTGATAAGGTGATCGTGTCATCGTGCAGGGTTTTAGGTTTCCACAGTTGCTTCGGCAGTGTGAGCAACTCGCTAGCGCCTGGTGGCAGAAACAATTACGGAACTCGACGTGCTGCATATGCAAAGCTCCATGAATGAAAAGTGCTTCGTCATAATTCTCACCAGTCATCACGGTGCACTCGTATGAACGCTCTCATGAAGTTCAGGTAGCACCAGGCTTTTCATCAGCACGTGGATTCAACCAATATGCATTCATTATCCACAATGTGGAGTCGACCAGTGCAACAAGCAGGCAGTCGCACCATCGCCAAGGCGGGCTCCCTGGAGCGCCAGGCCACACTATCAAAGCAGCCGCTTAGAAGCGATGTCGACGGTGCAGGAGTCGCCCGCCGCGGCCACATCATGACCTGCGTCGCCCTAGTGACGGTCCTCCTCACGGGCTTTCTCACGTCCCTCGGCCCCTCGCTCAACCTCTTCAAGAACCTCACAGAGTTCGCAGACTCCACCTCCGACGCGAATTGGAACGCAAAGTGGAACGCGCTCGAGGGCGCCACTCCTCCTCGAGCTGGATGCGACGCCAACAGCGCGAAGCTGAAGGTGTTCATGTACGATCTCCCTCCAGAGTTTCACTACGGGATGATCACGGAATATAATTCCGAGGGGAACCAGATATGGCCGACGAACATCTCGGACATCCCGAAGTACCCCGGGGGATTGTACCAGCAACACAGCCCCGAGTATTGGCTCATCACGGACGTGCTCACCTCCGACATGGCCGATCGGACCAGCCCATGCACGGCGTTCCGTGTGAGGAGGTGGCAGGACGCGGATGTGGTGCTGGTGCCGTTCTTTGCATCGCTGAGCTACAATAGGTATGGCCAAACTCCAAGGAGCTATGGTATGGCCAAACTAAAATGGTGTGCAGGTTTCAGTTGTGCTTCCCTAGAAATTTTTCCTAATGAATTCTTTCATTCTCTGGTTTCATGATAAATTAAGAAGGGAAATGTTAAATGTTGCGATGGAAGGATAAATACGATGGGGTAGAAGTACGCCATGCGTGATTTTAAACCTCATCTTTTCTCAACTTCTCAAATATTTAATGGAGACGTATGGATCTCCACTGTGGGGAAGTATGAATCTCCAGAATAGAAAATCGGGTTTTCAGTTCAGCCTAGTTATACTCGGTCATACTCGGAAATCGTAGGTATCAGTTCCGTTTACTTCCTCATTTGTGGTGAATAACGAACTTCCATTAATTGATTTTTCAAGAGTCGGTGAAGAATGCGAACATGAGTGTCACGTAATGAACCGCCAACAGTAGAAATGGCTAATCTGAAACCGACTAGCTAGTGGCTTGTTTCGTAGTGGCAAAAATGTGAGATTACAGAGAGATTTCAAAACGAAACTAGGGTTGGTGTTGATTTTAGGGATCCAGTCTTGAAATTCCGCCATTTTGACGAACTCTGCAGGTACTCGCGCCCGGTGGTAGTGGGGAAGGCCACTCAGTATGATCAGAATCAGGAGCTTCAGGAGAAGCTCCTTCGGTTTCTCTCCTCGCAGCCTGCGTGGGCTGCTTCCCACGGCACCGACCACGTGGTGATAATCCACCACCCGAACAGCATGGTGCACTCCCGCGACCGCTTCAACAACTCAATGTTCGTAGTCGCCGATTTCGGCCGCTACGTCACCAACGTCGCAAACATGCACAAAGACGTGGTCGCCCCATACAAGCACGTCATCCCCACCTTCGACGACGACACTACAGGCGCAAAGAGTTTCCCCCTCCGCCCCACACTTTTATTCTTCCAGGGCGCAATCGTGCGCAAGGAGGGTGGAATCATCCGTCGGGAGCTTTGGGAGCTTCTGCGCGACGAGCCGGACGTGGTGTTCGCGACGGGCGCCACGACGTCCGCGGGCATCCGGAGCGCCACCGCGGGGATGCGGAGTTCCAAGTTCTGCTTGCACCTCGCGGGGGATACGCCGTCTTCGAATCGATTGTTTGATGCGGTGGTGAGCCACTGCGTGCCGCTCATCATCAGCGACGAGATTGAGCTACCCTTTGAAGATGTGGTGGATTACACTGAGTTTTGCTTGTTCGTGACCTCCAAGCAGGCGCTGCGGAAAGGGTTCGTGACGGAGTTGTTGCGCAATTTTAGTGTGACGGAATGGGCGCGGATGCATGCACGGATGGTGGAAGTGCAGCGGTATTTTGAATATCAGCATCCGACGGAAGTCGGAGACGCCGTGCACATGACTTGGGACGCCATCGCCAGGAAAGTGCCCGCGCTCACGCTGGCTCGCAATAAAAACAGGCGTTACGCTCGCTCCACAAACTCTAGACTGTAAAAACCCTAAACCCTAATCCCCTTTAACCCTAAATCGTTCCCCCCAAAATCAATCTCAAGCAATCCGCTTCCAAATCAGGCCTGTGATCGATGTCATAGTTGAGTTCACAAGACCTAGTGAATTCCAGTATCGGATCACCGTTCACGTTCAAATAATGCAATGGGGTGCTCACTCACTCGGGGGTTCACATGAAATGCCTGGTTTCATTGTGTGGATATTAGGTGCCTGTGAGATTCAGTTTAGTTCTTAACCAATTCTTTACCACTTTATTGTGGATCACAACACCTTAGTTAGTTAGAGAGTTCATTCATGGTAGTTAGACCTCCGATGCAATTCTTCGGTGACCTGTCTCCACAGGCGAGGTTGAACTTTGTAAAGGTATCTGTACAATTCTGATTCAAGCGATTCTGATTCTTTGTATCATTATAATATTCTGTTGCAATCAACTGTCCAGAGATGGATTGATCAATGTAGCTGGCTGCTGCTGGCTGGCTGTAGGCTACCTCTGTCTACAAAAGTGCCATTCATACCTTGAAATTTTGCCATTGTAAATGAATAGCACAATAAGAGCAGATGTAACCTGTATTTCTGCTTACTTTCACCTAGCCCGTTACAACGTTTGGCATATCAAGCTTGCTCATGACAACCTCGTATATTCGTTATTTTGCAAATATGAGAGCTGAAAATGTGTCGCTCAAGAACGGACACTTCAATACATACTTCAATTCAAGGAACCCAGGCAGTCTCTGTATGTGCCAGTGTATAGTTAGAGTGTCCTCGATGCAGCTCAGCCCACCATCTAACTCTCAACAACATGGATAGTCTCTTATAACTCAGCAAAATGCATGGACCCTCTTTTTTGTCGTGCTGATAAAGTACAATATTTCATATTTCTTCATTATATTCCACCCTATACAACTAAGTTTAAATGCATTCTTGCGCTCGATTACACTTGCGATGGAGTCTTTTCCCACATTCCAAATATGGCGATTCATAATTGGTTCATTAACTATTTACCGGTCACAAATTGAGAGAGCGATTAGGTTCCTCAAAATTGAATTCAGATGAAGTTGTATTGTCATGTTCAAGCACTAGTGGAAACATGGTCAAATTTTTCATATAGAGGTCATTCTCGCGGGTCATATCCCTGAGTCTATGCAGACCATGTATTCAATGGTGGAATGTAGAGGCTCCCATTGAGAGTGCAAGCTAACACTGATTGATCGGAGGAAGAAAAAATCATGTTGCGACCAATTTGGGTAACATATTTGCAAGCCACGTAGCACAAATATTTCAACTAATAGGTCACATGGGATGACACAGCTTAGCGTAAAGAATGCGACCATATGATGTCACCACCTCTACTAGAAAACCGGGCCCTCGACCAAACGGTCCGTCCTTGTAAGCCTTTTCAGAGTTTCGAATCTGCTTTCGATCTCTCCCTTTCACCTGATCATTGCACCGGTGCTCCGGTATATGAACCTGACTCAACTTCAGCGACCCAAGCATGCAGTGATTGATGGGACAAGGCGAGCGTTCACCAGTTGAAGTCCAATAAACGTTCGGCACTGGCCACCACTTGCAAATGGACACTGCCACCAAATAAGTGACACCGTACCAACAGAAAATGCGGCTTTCTCCTTCCTTTTCCAACTGTATGACATTCAAAGTCGTGCATCATGATGCGAGAACTTGTTTTTTGTTTTCTGTTTTTTTGGTTTATAAATCTTGAATAAGAGACCATGTATATTCAGCCTTAAGGTCCCTCGGGAGCTGCATGTACATCTTTACACCATATAAACTCTTATAAATATAGCAAATGCGAGTTTGTTAACACATTCTTAGTATACTATGGCATGAAGTTCTAAGCAAATTTGATCATGTGTACGTAGTCAAGGACAATAGTATCAATATACCAAAATGAAGATATACAAGCGAAAATCCACTAGTAAAAACATGATCTATGTAGACTAAGCTTGATCTAAGACCCACACGTGGTCTAATTTCTCATAGACCTTCAGGCATTGATAGTACACTTCCCCTCTACATACGAAACTTAGCATTTGCCCTTGCAACGGATATACTATACAGCAGTATTTCCTCGACCCGGCCTCAAAGGGAAGTTAAGTAACTGAGACCGTAGTCGGAGGGGATTCAAACGAATACCCCAGTCAGCAGTCTCCGCCTCTCAGTGTGCCCTGTGATGCACATGACGGACTTTCCTCCCTGTTTCCTGTGAACAAATCAGGGGGTGGACAACTTGAGTGTGAACAGAATGTCGATCAGCAATCAGTACATGCAATTCATGGCACCGAAAGCTTGCTCGGAATTATATATGAGTCACTCTAACTGCTGCCATCACCAGCTTAACGTCGAAGCATGGAGACGCAACTGAACCACGCAGAGTGCACACAGCTTTATAAGCTCCTTATCATATTAATATTGGCTCCAATTCCGTCCAGGAGAATGGGGAAGGTAGAGAATACTGTACCGATGATGATTGCCCACCCGGCCCTGACAATTCAAGCTCTCCCTCCCTATGAGTTCTGATGAAATTCAGGCGTACCAGGCCACAGGAGCTTCATTATTCACACTGTGCCCAGATAATTGCATCAGACAGACAGGGACTCCGATCCAGGGTTCAGTTGCCCAGGGTAAGTACTATACCCTGCAGCACAGGATTAGGTGAGTTCGTGAGTCTTTCACACGGGACCTGGGAGACTGTACAGTAGGGGAATTCATCGCAGTAAATCTATGGTGTGATGCCGATAGAGGAATCATACATAGGAATCATACGTCTGGGATTAAGCTTAGAGGGGAATTTCCGCTTTGGGTGACTCTCTTCAATCTCCCCGTGAGAGTTGAGGAAACTTCGCAAATTCCATGTGTGGTCAAAGGGGAAATAATGCTGACTGTTTGACGCACAGAGAGAAGAGGGAAAAAAAAATTAACCTTCCTTTGCTGAATGCAATACAAGAGCTCTTTTGTATGTACAGTAGGAGGCTCATGAATGGACCATCTAAGGGCTGGTCTGCCTTTTTCATGTGGTTTCTCAGATGGGATTATTTTTAGCTCATTTTTCAGACAAAGAGAAATAGATTTAGATTGTAACACAAATCATTTCATATTTTTTGAAACATTTTGGAATTACTTATGAATTTTCAAACAAGATGAGTCATAGGTCCCTAGTTATGACCCTAGATCTTCCATAAACCTTTCACTTGCAACTTCTAAAGAGAAATGGGGAAAGCAAAGAGAATGATTGGCTCTTGCAATAAATAATATTTCTTTTATCAATCCATTCAATGACTATAGAAGGTCCATTTAAAGACCACCTCACTTCCATTTTAGACAAGTCTACATGGGTGGTTCTAAATGCTTGCTCGCTTTCAGAGCCTCTTACCTTAAGTAAGTTGCAGTTGGTCTTCGAAGGCCCTACATTAGAAAAGATGGGTCAGATTATTTTGATGCCTTCTGAGAGCAAAGGCTATTTCATTGTCATATTTGATACAAAGTTGGTATGGAAGTTGGCACCAATTTATCTTGATCATGTTTCAATTCACCATATTCACATGCTCTAAAGTTCTTGTGTATGTTTGGAGGGCACTTATTCACATAATTTGATGTTAGGAGAAAATGCCCTTAGAGGCAAGCCTTTTGGCATGTGAGGCACCTCCTTGTTATGCCTTCCCCTAAACTAGGTGCCCTCCACCTTCACACTACATGGACCCTCAACCGGGGTGGGGTGTCTTCTTTTGGGAAAGCCCCTCAATGACCTTACCATATACAAGTACATGGGGTGTCTTACCATATACAAGTAGAACATCCCTTAGTGCATGGTATTGGGACTATGCATTAAGAGAGGTTTATGCATTTAATTAGAGAAGCCATAGGGCCACTTGTCATTTCATCTTGAATCATGGGCATGATCCACCTACTGTCTACAAACTCTCTTAATGCATATCATGTTCTAAGGGAGGGTGCACAAAGAAAAGTTCTACTTGTACCTCTTAACCAAACAATCAATATGCTATACTTTGTAGCTCTCATCAATTTCAATAAATTGGTGCAGTTTTGATACAAAAAATTATGATCCTAATCTACACAAAACTCTAAAAATTAGAACAAATATAGAATAACGCTTTAGACTGAGTACCTAGAAAATGCCAAAGTTGTGGAATATGCCATTATAGAGAACAACATACTACTATATGCAGTTTCTGCACCTCCTACCTTCGGAATCCATTTTTCCCTCAAGTCCCCTTCCACCAGTGATGGGTGGGCTTCACCAGCCCCAGAACTCCACATGGAAGGAGGCCCAACTGGGTAACAACAGCTTTATATTACATTCTGTCATAGATCTGACTATCTCCCAGATTTATTTTTTATTTTTAATATTTTTTTTGAAGTATCTCCCAAATTTCACAAACATAGTGGTTGGTGCATTATTTTCAAGCCTGCTCATGATCAATACAACAGGCATATACAGTTGTTCTTGTGAGAATTTCTGAGTTTCCCCTACTTTTGGTCTTTCTTTTTTTTATCAAGGTGTCAGATTTTTGCCGGGACAAAGATTTATACCTCAATTCACCCCTGAAAAACAAACCCAACAAAGCAGGCAATGATGCGACTCGAAAAAGCCTTCATCAGAAAAGTTGGGCCAGATTATTTTGGTGTCATTTTGACACCAAAGGCTGCATACTGGTCATTTTACTGTCATTTTATCCATACTAGGTTGGTATGGAGGTTGGCACTAAATTAACTTAATTGCATTTCAATGCACCATCGTGGCACCATGTTCACATGTCTTGAAGTTCCTGATGTTGTGTGGAGATGCCAGTAATAAAAATGTTCCACACTACATGGTTACATACAATACATACATTCAGTCTGTACAACTTATTATTAATGCTAAAGGGACAATACTGTACAGATTGGGACAATACTGTAGAGATGTAAAAACAAACAAACAAACAAACAAATGAGGGAGTCAGCCCGGCCAGTGGCATAAAATGAGTGTTGGTGAATCATTGGACCATCTGCCACAGACCGTCTGCAGCTGTCATCACACAGACAGGGTCGACAAAATCAGATGCAAACAGAGTAAGTTATTGGAGGAGTAAAATCCACAGGGAGAGAGCTCTGTGCAGTGGTGTGTGCAATCATCTTCATCCATAAGGTAGAAGGCTCAAGAATGGCACATCTTAGGAGAAAAACAGATGTGTGGAATATACTGGCCGGGTAAGGATTTTCAATTTGTTTTTTGGAGACAGAGAAATGGAAAAGAAACAAACTGCAAAATTAATTTGTAATTTTCTGACTTAGAATGAATTAGATACGATTATCTAAAGTGAAGAGTTTGTAGGTTGCTATTGATGGTCATAGACTTCAGTAGTAATGAATTAACATGTACCTTCGAAAAGAGCAGATTGGTCCAAAAACAAATGAAGTGGGTGCTCACTAAGATAAGCTTAGACCAACCTATTACCACCCCAATTCACAATCTGAGTATATTAGGACCAACTCGAGGAGGGGTACATATTTTTCAAAGGTGTGCGCATGTTTCACGAATCAAACCCAAGTGGAATTATAATTTTCCAATAAAAATTATAATTTCTATGAATTTCTAAAGTGGTTTGCCTTGAAATTATAAAACCACCACTAGACTAGAGTCATAAACGTCCTATCCTAAACCTATAACCGTCATTCCATGTACCTATTAGCACTTGAGTATCCACCAATCAAAGGTTGACACGTTAGCCAAGTTGGAGTTAATGCATTGAAATTGTCAGAATAGTAAATGGATTTGAGTGAGTTCTATGGTGGAAGTGGGGCCAAAAATAGGATGGTGGTTATAGGAAGTTGGCAGAAATGGACTGGTCTACCGTATGTTCAAAAAAGTTCCATGATGTGAGAATAGAGTGTCCGAAATTGAGCAGGTGAAATATACACCCAAAAATTTATATTTACCAGTTCTTTCTTATTGTTATCTTGAATTTTGTATTCACAATTCAATGATGGATTCATGGTTAGTGAATTACGGATAGTAGTAGTCTAAAACCATTGCACATTGCCCTAAATTCACGCACATATAGACACATTTTTCTACTTCAAAAAATGGTATCCATTTCAGCAACCACATGCTTTGTATGTGGGTGGCTTCTATGGTCAATTCTAAATGCCCACTCCATTTAAGGACCTCCTCCTATAGTGCAAAGATTAATCCTTTTAAATTCAAATCCTTTTTTGAAATTTGGTAAATTTTTTTACTTTTAATATCCTTGTTGTAGTATGTAGGGATATATGTTCGTTATTTAACACTTGAGAGGCCCTTAGGGTCTCCCTATATGACCCGTATTTAGCTTTATAACTTTGAAAATTATAGTTTAATAGATGAGTTATGATACATTTTTATTTATGTGCTATCATGATCATTAACTTACTTTGTATTGAAAGGTATTTGGTCAATGTTTTCTTGATCAAATACCACCAAATACATAATATACTATATGGCTACAAAAGGCTTGAGGTCCTTCTAGGGTTAAATCATGTCCAATTCTAAAGAAAGAATATCTCTAAAAGCTTCTACAGTAGTATAATTGTTCTCAAAAGGTATTTGGAGGAAACATTGGTTTGAAGTGCTTTGTTCATCATTTAGAATGTAGGATGACTTTAGGATTAAGCTTATCTTTATTGCTACCTCTTTGAAGTCATTGCAATGGTGCATTCATAATGTAAGGAGCCAACTTTGGTATTGTCAATGATTAATTTTTTGAATTGTTATGCCTTTACTAATCAATTAAGTGAAACAATTGAATCAATGTTCCAAATGTTTTTTGAGTTTTACCAACTATTTTCTTTTGATTCCCATATTGAATTGCTTTTTTAAGTACCAAGATCATTTTTCTCTTCTATTTTTCACTCTAAATATAAATTTTATACATTTTTTCAACAACTTTTTTTAAAATATTTTCAAATTGCAACCAAGTTTTATCCAAATTCCACTAGCTAACAAGGAACCAACTAACAGTTCTCCACTTCTTTCCAAACATTGAATTGAATCAATGATCATCATGCTATCAATTAGATCAACAATTGTACTCCCTCCATTCCAAAATGATCTTCATGTTGGCCTTAATTTTTTGTCCCTAAATGATCTTCTTCTTGCACTTTGTAATGTTGCAAATTTGTCACATTCAACTTTTGATTGTTGTCTAGGACTAGCAAAAGAACTGTAAGCAATAGTTCCCCTTCCATCTATGCAATCATCAATTGAAAGACAAATGAATTGATTGAAGGGGTCAATCAACATTGTTTGTTCTTATTTTTTGCATCTCTTTGAGTGTTGCCGGATTGAAGGAGATGAAACTCTAGGAGGCGGAACAAAGGTCCACACATAGTCTTGGGTCCATACTAATTGCCCACAAAATGATGACCTCAAATTCAACAATTATTATAAGTGCCCATCAATGCTCCTTGAAGATGCCCCCAAAATTCCACTTTTTAATTCTCCAAAACTACACTTTCAGAAAAGGGCTTCAAAACTCAAAGTTTTTAGGACACCATGAGTGCACCGAACTCTGCTTATTAACAACACAAAATGGGTTCAAGAATGTTCTTTTCAACCTTAATCCGAAACATTTTGTGAAACAAGTAGATCATTTGGGGATGGAGGGAGTACATATTATGGTGGGTACCCCCAATTACGCCATTGACCCTAAACCACCATCTTCACTCTATATACATCTCCAAACTCAATTATGTACGTATGTGGAAGAAACGCTTATAGAACCAAACTTTGTTCCTTCATAGCTTTTGCATTCAGAATCCAAATGTCACATTCTTAGGTGCATTGAAACCTCCTTTCACTTGCCAATAAGAAACTGTGAAATTTTGAGCAGTCAAATAATAGTAATTAGGCACTGTAGCAAGTAGCAATTAGTGGAGATTTGGGGGTATTACCGCACCTTACATGGAATTCTACTGCCATACACCCAAATTTTGAACATGCCATGGCCAGAACTGTCAATAAATTCTTATCCCAAAGTCCAGGTCAAGGGATGACTGAGTGCAATATTTTCACTCTAACTTGCAGACAATTAAGTCTTGGCACTTCAATCAGTCGAGCACTTGAGCTCTGTTTTAAAAGAAAACATTCTAGTGCCATTCTTAATGAATCCTAAAACATCATCTGATCACTATCATTGTCATCATTGTCATCTTCGTATCATTCACTCAATGTAGCTCAATCCTGAAGCACAGACTGAGCACCTTTAGTTAGATTCAGTGGTCACCAGCCCTTTTTTTTTTACTTTTTGAGAAAGTGCCAGAGTGGCCATCACTTAAAATTTGGTGAAGTATTATATTTCTACATTCATCCATCTTTTGGACCAAAAAACACTTTCAATCATATTCATGCACTTTTTCATCCAAATTTGGTGAATTCATCCACATTTTAAATAGAAATAGAAAAATTCTGGCAAAAAAAGATTATTTTTTTCTAGCGAAAAGTAGACATTAATTTTGGAATGGTGCAATCTGGCCCCGTGGTGCTGGAAAAAAAAGGGCTGGTGGTCACTTATTAATTGCCTATAGCATGATCAATTGAATATGAAGTGTTGAAGGAGCAGAGCATGATTGAGGCAGTTCTAAGGTAGCAGGCTCGAAAATGGCACATCTAAGGAGAAAATCACAGCTGTGGAAGAAACAGTGAGCCTAATGATTTCTAATTTTTTTTGGTAGGTACACAAATGGAAGAGAAATACATGACAATTAGAACCATAATTTTCTGACTTAGAATGAATAAGATCTGATTTTCTGAAGTGAAGAGTGCCTAGGTCGCTATTTATGTTTGTAGACTGCACCATGAATCAATTTGCATGTGTCGTTGAAAAGAGCACAATAGTTTCAAAATCGTTTAACAACTTCCACAGTGTGTTCACAGAAGTTCCAAAATACGTGAATAGGGTGTCTTGAGTGCATGGCAATATAACAAATTTTCAAATCTTTTTTCTATGTATTGCAAGCCCCACTTTCATTTACATTTACTTCTCCTTTGTCAATGTAATTTCAAATTACCTGTTTACAATTTAACGACACATTTATGTTTACTGAACGACACAGAATAGTAGGCCTAAAACACTGCTCCATGGTCCTAAAATCACACATATGTTGTCACAATAACCTTCTTCCTAAAATGTGGTCCATTTCAGGAACCACCTACACTGTTTATGGACCTTTTTTAGGGTTGATTCTTAATGCCCGCTCCATTTCAGGACCTCCTACTGTATAACTTAGAAGAGGAAACTTCCAAACTTTGTTTGGGAAGAACTGGTGGCTAGTTCAAAGTTACCTGGTGGAATTGGGAAAACAACCATTTGCAATTTGAAAACATTGTAAAAAAAATGGTGAAAAAATCTATTCAGTTTTGAGTGCAAAATAGAGAAAGTAATTGGACTCGGCACCTTGAAAAAATGATTTACTTGGGGTATTGAAGGAAATTAGTTAGTAAAACTAAGAAAAAAAATCTTCTTGAATGCTACTTCTAACTAGCAAAAACAAGGTCAAACATGGCCAAATGTAGTCAGCATAGATTGGAAACAAGATTCATGAGGATGCATATTATGATTGAGAAAACGAATTCTTGTGGTTCATTTCCTTTGTCTACATATGTTTCCTTCCACTAGAGCTTGGAATTGCAACCTTAAAGAGAAGAGAGTCTTCTCTAGATTGTTGGACAAACCAAATTTCTCTCCTAAATTCAAGATTGTTTATAATGTACATTTTGGTACAAAGCAATCCAAAGCAAGGCCGAAGACCTAGCATCCAAGAGCATCACTTATTTTTTCATGAAATTCTTATGAGCAAACTTAATAGAAATCCAACCCATTTTGTTTTGTAATTTTTCAACAATCAAATAATATCTTGTGAATTTTCAAAGTTCAAAGTAAAGGGTACCTATACATTCCATGAGACACCTTTGAAGCATGTAATGTTTCAATTTCCATTTGTTGCCTCAAATGAGTCTTCTACTCCCATTTGTTGCTCTTGAAAACTTGTGACAATCTAATAAGTGAGAATTTCAATCCCTAATGTACTCCAAATATAGGGATAAAATTGAGTACCCTTACACCATTAGGAAGAAAATAGGGCCTGCAGAAGGCTTCTTCCCTTTGAGAAAGCAGTGAACAGCAGACTATGAAGAAAATATTTAAAAATAAATAAATAAAAGTTGCAGTCTAGCCTTGACAATGGTTTTAACTGAACGTGGCTATTCATTCTTCCATAAAGGACCAAAAATCCCCTCATAGGACACTTGGAGGTTCATGCAAGTTTCTTTGATCTCATTTTTGCATGATTTTTGAAACTTTTCTTGACAATAGAAAGATACATTAGATTTTTGGAGATTTAGTCTTTGTTTCAATCTGTGCCAAGGAGAAAAAATTATGCCACATTACACTCAAAATGGAGGTCACTAGGCAACACAAAATAAAAACATAAATACTCAAAATAGAAGAAAATAGTTTTATTTGTGTAAAATGATTTTTATCCATTCCATTTGGACTAGTGATGAGAAAGTTATGGAGAGTCTTATAAGAATCAATTTTGAACTCATATTTTACAATTTAAAACAAAAATTTTGTATGGTTTCATTTTTTTTAGAATAGTCTCATTGTTGGAATTAGTGTGTTTCTATTCTACTTCAAAATTCTTAGCAATTTTGTTTTTCCCTCTATATGACTCATACCTAATTTTATTTTATAAGAAATCTAAGAATGAAAGTTAAGTGCATTTCTAAAACAAAAGAAATTCGTATACTCTCAACTCAATTCTCCCAAATAAAAAATGTTAACTAAATATCTGAATTGCAAAAAATTTCAGTTAAGAAGATTCAAGACTTGAAACTAGATTTTTAATTTCATACTAGTTTAGTACTAGATCCTACAATTACATATTCAGAATAAAACAAAGTATGAAAATTTTTGCACTTTGCAATGGAAATGGCAGTTTTTGAGTGTTTTTTCCCCTAAAAGCCTTGATCCTTTTGGAATTAAACCCAACCACTTGCAAAATAGTCTTCACCTCAAGGTTCTCCTAATGATAATATTAGTTTTCCTCCATACAACAAGAGAGGATTCAAGCAGTAGTTAGATTTATATGCCAATGAGGCATTGATTTAAGTTCTACAATAAATCAATATTGCCTTAGCTTTTCTCTAGTACTAAGACTACTACCATCCCTATTGGTCATAGTCAACAAAAAATATTTCTTAAAATAAATGTCGAAATTTGTGAGATATTTTTTTTCAAAAATTGTAGAAGAAAACAACAAATCTAAGTCCTAATTTGAGGTGGATGTTGAATCACATTTGCTTACTTTAATAGATTATTTGGTAGGGAATGGTGATCTTCACCAATGGGTATCGTATTCATGTTGTTATTAACTTTATAAACAAGTTCTAAAAGTTGAAACAATTTGAAACATTTGCAGTTGCAAATTGGTGAAATTGCCTCAATTATGTTGCATAAAGTAGCAACACAATCCAAGAAGTTTCTTTCGAAATCATACCATTTTTTTGTTTCTAGAATTTGCCTTGGATTTTTTCATTTTTACATGGATTTTAGCCTAAATAGTGAAAAAAAATTTCAATTGAATCTTCCATTTTCAATATTGATTATTCAATTTGCTATATTTTTTCATTTCTATTTGTCTAATTTCCTGAATGTGGAAAATGTGGCTAGTTTTGTGTTTTTGCATGGGGTTATTTTTCACCCCCTATTTTTTTTTTCAAATATCTTTGGCAAGAGTTGAACCTAACCAAACCCCTACCATCCTACGGGCAATAATGTAGCCTTCGGAAAATATAAGGATCCAAAAGAGGGTCCAAGCATTTTCTAGAGGTTGGTTAGTATGGTTAGTATTACAAATAAAAAAATCTTTGTATCATGACTACTATCATTCTCAAGAGCCTAGATGAGCATGATGCATTACTCACCCTAGGTCCACTTGAAGTATTCAAATACATAGAAGGGTTAGCATACAAAAAACGATACTTGTTGTTCTTCTAGAGAAGGATAGCATCACAAATAATGTCATCTACCTCCTCATCTAGGCCCTCTAGTTCAATTCACAACATTGCTTCTAGATTTTTACTACCCAACTTGTTTAGAACTCATATTTTAATTAAATTCTGGACACTAATAGCTCACTCACATGTTATTGAAAAACATTGCATAGAAGCTAACTTTGCAAGAACAAGGAGGTTATGGTAGTAGGTTGCAAGTAATGATTCCACATTATCATACTCCACAAGTCCCTGAAATTTTTGTCCCCCCATTTGCTAGTACACTGGCGTTGAAAGGCAAGAAATTCTTGCTTACATTCTGCCAAGTCAATGAGGTTAGAGAGAAAGAAGACTCTATGTGAGTGATCCACCCCATACTGCTATACTATGCTAATAGAGTCTCTAATTCTGCAAGTCCATTTGCCTTGAAGGCATGTTAGTAGGGTTTAAAACTTTGAAACTATTGGATATCGCTCTCTGACCTTTTATCAAGCTTCATCTATCTAGCACGGCTCATCCATCCAACGGACGTTAATGTCCTATAACAAGATTAGTAATGGCAATAAGTCGTACTGTTGTATAGATTAATTTAGGCATAGTGGGTACTTACAAGACACGCAATGGAAGCTCCACTATCAAACCTGTATATATGAGCTATGCTCTCTGATCAACTCAATTCAATTAGTTTGAATTCACTGTAAGTTGTTCTTGTTTTTTTAATCATGGTATCAAAGCAAGGTTTCAAAATCATTGAGAGAACTATAGGAAAGATCTACAGTTGAGCACTACTCCTTAGAATAAGTAGTAAGCAAGTCGTGAGAGAAGCATATAGTCGAGTATAGTTGAGTATTGATTTCTAGCATAAGCGGTGTGGTGAGTGTGAATGATTCCAACAGCCATACCATTCAGTCGAGCATTGCTCCTGAGCACAAGTCGTGAAAGAAGCATATAGTTGAGTATTGGTATATACACTTAAATCTCGATATCTAGTTGATTTCTAGCTGATTGAAGCTGATTTCGACTTCTAGCTAAAGTCACGAGAGATGGCTGAGAATTCCAACGTAGCATTTAGGGAGGGAGATAAGCTGAAGGGTACCTCGAACTATTACGTATGGGCTCTAAAAATGAGAGCCGTTCTAAGAGCCGAGGGATAGTGGGCAATCATAGAAACAGAGCAAGCTCACACTACATTTCCAGTTACTATTGACGGTGAGGCGCTGACTGAGGCATAGTTGAAGCAAAAGAGAGTACTAACGTGTCGATTGCTCTTGCTATCAATTTCCGATGACTTAGTGGATCTGATTGCAGAACATACAGACCCTGCTATAGTGTGGAAGACACTCAAGAATCACTTCCACTCAGGAGACCAATCACAAGTGCTAACTTTGATGGGCAAACTGTAGTCATTGCAAATGAACGAGGGAGGATCAGTCAAAGACTACGTGAAGAAAGCTCGGGAACTAAGGAATCAGCTTAGCAGCATGGGAGAGAGAATCTTAGATGAGAACATCAATCAAATGGTGATGAATGGGCTTCCATGCTCCTATAAAAGCATGATCTAGACTCTCACACACCTGGATTTGGAGATGATGTTAAAGAAACTTAGCACCACTCTAATCTCTAATTTTGCAAGCCCATTTGCCTCAACTATAGATCAACTCTGGTGCTCGCTCCATCGTTGCCGAATGCCACGAATTTGCAGAGATCCACCCCCTAGCTATGGGTTTGAGAGTGTTGTAGATGACACAAGTGTCATTCTTGTGGGTCATTGCAAGGAAGACCGGCCACAAAACGTAGCATTTTACACAATATTCCTTTTTTCTTTGGAAATACTATATAATTAGTTAAAATTTTTAAAAAAAATATACATATGTTTGATGAATACACCTTCAAGAAGAAGGTACCATGGGAAGGAAAAGCATAGAAAATTTTTCTAAGTAGGAGAACTAAAAAAGTGTAAAATTTCATGAAAATAGTAACTTTCACTACAATTTCACATTTTAATTTGTAAAAAATAGGAAATTTTTTTTTAAGAAAAACTAAAATATTTACATTTGGGAAGACTTCGTGGTGCAAAGATTTACCAAAAGAATGATCTTGAAACCATTTTCAATGTTCAAAACTGCAAGCACAAGGGAGCCTTGTTTGCATGAACATAGAGGACATAAAATAATGTTTTTAAAAATTTTCTTTGGTAGGTACATGTCTATTAAGTACATTAATAGACCCTAGAAATGTCATCTCTAGATCATTAATTTTGGGTGCTTGCCAATACTAAAAAGACCTAATTTGCAAAGTGTGACAAATTAGCTAAATTAAAATTAAAATATAAAATGATTTTTTAAAATTTATGAAAAATGAATGATCTAATTAGTATCAAGTTAGCTATCTCTCATAAAAATTTCAAGCTCACCAAGTCCATGCTTTAAAAGTAATAGCACGTGACAACTCGGTCACTTAAAGTATGACGCCAAATAGTACCGGTCTTTCTTGCAATCACCCTTGTTGCCTAGTGTTTGCACCACCATGCCTAAGAAGAGAATTATGGGCACCCCTCCTCCACAATCATTGCAAAAACTACAAGATGTCTAGTGACACTAATGTCAATGGACTTGTTAATCATAATGCTATAAAATAGGGAATTGTAGACTCTACAAGTTGTTTTCTTTTTGAAATACTACTAAAATGCACCAAACAAGGTTAGTACAAGCTTCTTTGTTTTGATACATACTAGCTGTGATTAGAGATTTGACTATTTTCAACAATTTATACTATACAAGAAATTTGGAGTAAGGGAGGGATTGCTTCCTTGTGATGTATATTGCTTGGAAAAGAATCTACAATGCTTCATCGCAAGCATGTTGGTTGTTGAAAATAGCCTTTCCCATAGTTTTCACCCCACTATTGGATGCCTAGGCAAGCCGCCTATGCTCATTTGATCAAGCATGGTTTCAGAAGGCACTAACTTTGAAATTCTTGGACCCTTCTTTTGCGTAGACTGATTGGCCCCCTTTCTCCAAACAAACTTTGTAAAATAGTTTGCCCGCCTCTACAAAAAATTGCAACCATTCAAACTATGTACACCATTGTGCTTTCCACAAACCTTATATAATTTTTGTAGGGGAAGGAAGGGGGGGGGGGGGATCCATACCAAATTGTATATTGTCTTCCGATTTGGTACTCTCACATAAATAGGACGCCAAGAACTCTGCTAAATCCATTTCACCAGACTTCCCAAAGTAATGATTGAGGATCAATTTTTGTCTCTTAGAATTGGCTGAACCTTGCTACAATTAGCAACCAAGTCATTAGAAAGAAGTAGCAGTATGTAGGAAAATCACAATTAGGAGTACAAACAAGTCATTGAATGCATAGGAAAAAAAATGGAAAATGTAATTTTTGAAACCACCGGTTTTAGAAAACCCCAAAGGTACGCAAAGGAAAACATAATCAATAAATGAAATTTGAGGGAGAAAACTTGGGTGTGGGATTATGGCAAATGAATCTAATTTGAAGCCATAGATTGCATTGATTTGCTCAAATGACCAAATTGCAACAAACTTTGCAAGAATGGCTTGTGAATTGTTTTAGGATTTCCAAGAAGAAGCCACCCGAGCTTGTACACTTGCACATAAATTAGAACAATAAAAGCCAATACAAGTCTAGACTCTTGTTAAACCATAATTGCATATCAATCACGCGCCAAAATACCAATACACACCACGCAATAGTACACAATGCAACAACAACAATTGAACAATGTGCACAAAAACTTGAAAGTTCCAAAACTTACATCGACTTGCAGTCTTGCCAGGGAGAATATGAAGAGATAAAACAAGTGAGTGATGATTGCGTGAAAGAAAGCATGCTTGACTATATGATCTAGCAAGTGAGTGACTAAGTGGTGACTACATGAGAGAAAGTGCACAAGATAGGCGACAATATATAAACAAGGTGATTGAGCCACTGAGATAAGCCCAAAACCCTAGAAGGCTAGACTATTAGATTACCGGAACCACATTGACAGCTCACGACTTAGTTCTAGACAACATTGATTGATGGTGCCAAACAATTAATCCAATGGTAAATGCTAGTAAGCCAATTCATTCACAAAATTAAAAAATCCCCCAAATAATAAAAGCCAATCACTTTAGATGCCTCACGACAAAGGATAATTGGTATTATAGTTTGTTATAGAGTATAGACTCATAGTACTAAAATATTTTCCTATGTACATGTTAAAATCATTTCTTAGAAAGTATGTGCTTAGTGGGTTGCTCGTCGGAAAAAAGGCCTTTAAATTAGTAATTTTCCTACATACTCCAAATACAGATGGCCAAAATGCCGAAATTTAATTTTACTACCCAAACCATTTCCGAAAACCTCCTTTTTTCATTTGGAACCTCATCCTAAACATTTCTATGCCATTCATAAATCTTCAAACATTAGATAAAATTTGAGTGCATGAAGAGGCGGCAAGTTATTTTGAGTTCCCAAGTTGTGGGAACTTGCCACATCAACAGTATGACAGGCACAATCATTGCCATGTCAGATAATAATATTTTGTTTTTAATTATTAAATTAAAAAAAATAGATTCTAAATTTATTAGTGATCTTTAGAAATTTTTGGAATTTTTTATAAAAAAATTCGGAAATTCAGCCCATTATAGGCTGGTTCCCAATTTTTGGCAGCACACGGAACAATACAGGGAACAACCCTAAAATGGGCTCTTGAAGCCCTCAATTGTCCTCTAATGATTTTTTGGCTCAATTGTAACTGAATGTTAGTATTTCCCATACATTGGGTAGCAATATCTAAAAAGAGACATTTTTGTAGTTCCACTCCCTCAAAGGTGAATGACCCAAAAAATTGATGAGGTTATTAGCACAAACTCAAGAAAAATGCAATTTAGGTAGATTCGTAATTTTCCAACACTCTAGTAATATTTTACAAATTTGCAAAGTCAAACACATTAGATAACCTATATTTAACACTAGATTCCCATGAAACGGATACCTTGGAGTACAAAATGTCTCAACTTTCATTGGTTGCTTCTCCAAATTTTTAGTGGTTTTAAGTCTTGGAAGTGTCCATTCAAGCCTATATTTTAGGTGTTGGAGAACGGGACATGTCTCTTTTAGTGCAATTGTTCATCCTTATCTCCCTTGTACTTGTTTGATTATTCCATCATCATGTTTTTATGAAGAGCAAAAGTCATTACAATCTCCTTGATCAACAAGAATAATAGCACTTTGTCTAAACCAACCCATTATAGTGAACATTTTTTTTTTTCGATATTGAATTACCTATAGATATATTTTTTCCTAGATAACTTGATGTCTTTCTAAAACAAAAGATGTATATGAACATTTCCTATATATTTTGGAAATTTAAAATTTATAGCCAATATTTTTCAAATAATTATTTTGGAAAAATATGGGATATATTGTAAAATTGATTTTCTAAATATAGAAATTTTTTAATTAGAAATTTGGTGTGTAAATTGGGATTGTGTAAAGGAACAGATTTTGCAAGTAAGTCAAAAGAAGCAAGCTTTCAGAAGTCAAATTTTAAAAGATATTCTCACCAAACAAAATTAGCCTTGAAACCATACCACAGATATGAAGTGTCCAATGGATGATGGAGAATATTTTCATGTAAGACATAAGTGCAATTGCTCATCCTTTGAATTTGGTGCCAAAAGGGGAGGGCCTTGCATAATAGTTTGACCTCAAATGAGTACTTTTGGTTTTCTTGAAGTAGATGAGTCACGCTCTATCAGAAGGGATGATTTCTGCAAAGACTAGCCTGTCCTTCCAGGGTTAAGAGTGAGCCATAATCTTCATAACTTGGCAAACTCACTATTAATGAGAATACAACAAGAAAATTAGACCTAGATTTAAATAGATATTACTAATGATGACACAGCTTGCAATGAGATTGTAAAACTAAGATGTTGGTCAAAGTTGATGGACAAAATGATGTACCCTACATCCACATCAGTTTCATTAATAATTAAGCAAAATTTAAAGCCTGTCCAAAATTTCATGAATTTGCAAACCAATACTCAAAGAACACAAAGAATTTTATGTGAAGAGACTTAAAGTCATTTTGAAATCTAAAACACTATAATCAGAATAATTTTGAATAATTTGAAAAGTAGAAAAATGACATGTCAAATAGTTTGAAGTCCTCGGGTACGGAAATATCCTCTGAAATAGTTTGTTGAATTTCTGAATACCCTCATTTGTGGTGTCCAAACCTCAACGCGTCCAAAAATAAGGATCTACACTGTCACTTTGGTGTTGAAACTACCCTGAAGGCCTGACCATGTCCAATGGCAGGTTCCTAGGAACCTACAATCGCCTTCTCCCATGAATAATTGCAAGGTGCAAAAAGACTGAAAGATATGAGTATGCAAGTAGTTACTGACACTACTACGACAGTAAATGAAGAGAAAGAAAGCACATGGGTAGGCACGCGAACGTCGTCTCCACCCACATAAAACAAAACTCCGACACAAAGACTGGCAGGAACAAAGAGTGCATGCTCGGCAGCTTACAGGGAAAAGTCATTACCGGGTCACCTCCAAAACAAATTATCTTTACAGAGACGACAAATGGATAATGGAAAAAACAATATATTCAACAAAGAAAACAGCCCCTAACTCAAAATGTTGCAACTCAACATCAGAATAGTCTTAGAGTAAAGAGGCATTGCTCTATCTGAGCTGAAGCAAAGAGCATCTATACAGTTTGACCTATTCATCGTGTGAGCAAACCCTAGCAAATTTAATGACATGTTTCAGGCTTCTACAAAAAGGCAATACGGCAAAGCACAGAGCAACCTCAATTATTGTACAACTTCAAAGCCCTCGGAGCTCCAGGACCGCTAGCTGCAAAGATCTGACAGAAGGAAACCTTACAAAGCAGGTGTCGATCTTATACACTTCCGGATGGCCCAGGAACTTTTGAGTTGCCCTGATTTACCACCTGTGGAGGATACGCATTCACTGGATATCCAGTTTGTGGCGGATAGCCAGCTTGAGGAGGATACCCAGTTTGTGGAGGAGGATACCCGGTTTGTGGAGGATACGAAAACATGGTCGGGTTGGCAGTTGTTTGTGCTCCAGCGGGAGGAGGATAACCATAAGGAGAGTTACCCATGGGTTGCATGGGATAGCCCACAGGCTGATCCACACGACGTCTAAAGTATCCCAAGCAGGACAGACACAGGAAGAAAATCAAAATGAATAAGATTACTGAACTTAAGATGTATAAGACCACACGCCACGTTGAATACTTGCCTGCAACAAAGACAGCACCGAAGTTCCATTATTAGGCATCTGGTGTTCTTCAGATTACCTCAACTATATGTGTGTCTCTAGGTAATGAACTGCTTGGACAACCTTACATAGAATGATAGGGGTGCCCCACTAATCTCAGTTCAAACCGGTTGTCAACCTCGTTGACAAAAGGCCAAACACAAAGTGGTTAGAAGATAGCCCAGTCATTTAGGGTTTGTCCTGTCTTAAAACAAACTAGTAAACTAATGTTCTTGGTTTGAAATATATATTAGTAAAGACAGTATTCAAGGTTGAGAGAGGACAAGCAGAAATCGGGCTCCTATCTCCTAGTCAGTCTATTGGCCCTTGACAGGAATGAAAACTAACCTTAGTGAGGCATTCACATGAGAAAGATTGAACTAAGTTAAGTTAAGATCCAAAAAGATGACTGAGAAAGAATACAATTGAGGTCATGGAGGATTTTACGTACAGTTGTAACCATTGCCGGTGTAATACCCATCACAAGCGCAGAAAGAAACACGATCGTAGTTGAGGTAGCAAGTCGCATGGGAGCCGCATTGAGGTGAGCATGCTAAACACATCAATCATATCAGATGACAGTTTAGATCAGTAGGATTAAAGTCAAATGGTTCACACAGGACTAGTACCCGGCACTTTATAGGGTATCTAAGGCAACAATATCCCATCTAATGTACAAAGGCACCTACTGCGATGACAACAACTATTGTTAATTAAATCAAACCCTATTTTGTAAGAAAAAATATCAGACCCTATGTAGAACTGCTGCACGCAACCGTTCAAGCCTTGTGACAAACCCTACATGTGATTTCTGCTTCATGAAGGAATTTTAGAGCACCCAGAAGTCAGTATCCTCGGTTTCTTAATCTGCAGGGTTTTCAAAGCATCAAACCTGGACGAAGAAACCCTAGTTTTCTTTCTCTGGTTCCTCTAGTACAAACTAGCCGACCATCGAATCACAAGTACGCAAGGCAGATAAGAAAATGAGCGTGATGCGAGTCATACCTCTTAAACCCTAACGCAAACGAACAAACTTGTCACCTAATCTACGGGTGACAACTACCCCATTACAAGCACTTTCCTTCCAGGCAACCCATCTCAAACCCTGGACGCGCTTCCACAGTAAACAAAATAAACAACCCATGTGCTTCCTTCTAACAAAAAAAACTTGAGATACAACCCTCAAGAAACCACAAACTAGAGTCTCACCTTGCGCATCCACAGGGCTAACTAACAACAGCGAAACCCCAGCCAGCACTCCCAGCACCCCCAACATCCGCCACGCTCCGCCCGTCATGTCGACCCCTTTCGCCTACACACCAACCCAAACACACAGTAAAAAATCTCTCAAAAACTAGAAATGAGCTCGCGAAGTCCTTCCGCAACACGCAACCAACACCTGACCAGAATTTCGTGCACTTCCTCGTGAGGATACCGTCAAAATTAGGGTAAGTGCCATACCCGCACTGCGATGGTGCAATCCGAAGCCGAAACAGGAAACCCAGCAATGAGAAAGTAGCGGGACTCGATTGCAGTCCAGAAAGGCTTCAAATGTGTTGTGAAGTTGGAGGAGTTTGATGAGTCGGTATATCTTATTACTGAGGTGAGAGAGACGTCGCGTGGCTCCTGGGTTTTCGTGGAAGACTAGTGAAGCGTGGTGCCGCGCGCGACGCGTACGCTGCGGGGGGAGTTTTCGCGACTTCACAGGTTCTGCGAAGCCACCGGTTGGGGGTGGCGGGTGGATTGGAGCACCCACACTGAGCGGCACTTTTTCTCGGTATAACAGTCTGTAGCCTTCTCCACGAAGTTCTCAAGCATTGCTGACTGCTTTTGCTTACTCCGTACTGCTATTTTTATTGACTGCTTTTTCGTAAACTGTTCATCATTCTCCGACTTATCCTTGAAGGACGAGCTAGTCACCATAGAAATCATTTTTTGTTTTTTTGTTTTTTTTGACACAAGCATGTTGAATAACACACTGCCAGGGCTTTCCATTAGGTAGAGAGGATGATTTCATGCCAAATACACCACTTGTCATCGCCAGGTGTCGAACTTGCAATCAAACCATTTGGTTTGGGTACTTTTCCACCATCATCTAGTAATTTAGGATCATCTCGGACCATAGAAATCATTTGTTTCGGTTATTGTGTGAATTAGTGGCTCATGAAAATGCAAAAGCACTCATTGGAAGTCAAACTATTGTAGAAGACCTCCCCTTTTCATAGCAAAATTTTGAGGATGAATATTTGCACTTTTGTCCTATATAGAAGGATTCTCTATCATCCATTGGACAAAAAATGTCCGCATCCATGTTTAAGGGTTAATCCCTAAGCATATAGAGTCTTCTTCACAATTGATGGTTTCAGAAAAAATCATTATAAAGTCCTATTTGGAAGAATATTTTAGAATTGATATACAAATAAAAGTTGTAGACTATGAGTTTTAGATTCTAGCTATATAGTTAGATTCACCAATGTTATCATCAATATTCTCTTATGAATTTAAAAAAAAATTCAAATTTTCTTCTAATACAAGTATTTGAGCAGTAAAATTTGTAGGAATGGATTTGAATTGAGGTTTTCTTGACATAGTGATTTTTTGAAATTTTTTTGTTCTTTAAATCTATGACCTCATTTTTGCAAATCCAATTTTGAACTAGAGTCAATGCAATTTGGGCTTGGTGAAACTACTTGACATACTTGCACATTTGTAAATTTAGAAAAATATAAGTACTCTAGTAATACCAAATCCAACCATTAGATAGGACAACAACTTAATAAAGTATCTCCACAAATTAGGATGACTTTCATCTAAGCAATTATGAATATGAAACTTGAGTTTCAATATGTTCGTTGTGCAAAAAATGGACACCAAAATGCTTAGGGGTTAATGTCATGTGCCCCTATAGCTATTGATGTAATGTAGAATATTCTATAATTTTTTATTGGAAGATGAAAGGATGTGGAATACTTCACATCATTCTATTGGGGGTTTGGTAGTGGGCGCAAAAGCTATTGAATGCTATGGTGCTTTCATCTTAGAGGAAAAATGAGAGAATTTTTTGTGATTGAATTGTTAAAGACTTCAAGAAGAATCCAACATCATTTTTTTCATAATTATTTGATCTTTGGTTAGTATTCTACAAATTATTGAAGTTGGAAGCATAGGATACCTACACAAGCCACATACTAGAACCTCTTTTAACTTCTAAAGGACCAAGGCACATTCTAGGGAGCCAACCCATTTCTCACTACTTAAGCAGATAGACATACCTCCAAGGAAGGTTTCAATAGTGGGGAAATTTTTCTATGAGCAGAAATAGAGTTCATAAGGTTTCCATAATTTTTCAGATTTTTCTTTCTCAAAAAATAATTTCTACAAATTTTTAAGCTGAAGATTTTGTTCTACCCGTATTGGTCATATTGACCTTCCTATTTTCAACCAAGGTCTGGTTGGAAAATCCAACAAGGGTTGGTTCCAATTTTGAGAGTCTTGTAGTCAATCATAATGCACCACAATTGCCTGGGAACTATGCCAGCATTAATTGTTGTTCATCACCTCTTGATCGAAATTACTCCACCCTATGTTGCTAGACTAGGTCCATGATTAGTAATGGGTTGGCTCCCTTAGATACAAAATGTGAAAAATTGCCACTTTTCTGGGCAATGAGAAAAAATGAAAAGAAAAGTTAAAAGAAAATTCAACCATAAAAATTTGTGCTAAACTACCAAGGGAATTTGGAAAAAATTTAGAAACTTTGACTACACATATTGAAAGATTATAACATTGGAAGTTAGAAGAATTTTTTTTTAACTTTGCCTAATAAGGCCAATAGACTTTAACTTCTCCTAGAGTGAGATTTTTATAATATACATGAAATTCTTTTTGACATTTGCATCTTATATCATGAAAGTCATCTATTTGCTAAATTTCAGAAGTAGAAGAGGAATTTTGCATGAGTTGCCCGAAGTTGTCTAGGTTGTCTAAAAGTTCAAGGCAATTTTATTTTTGATCTAGGTACCTAATTGAAAAGAATTCTGACCAAGAGATTAGATGTTCACATCTTGGGTCAAGATTTCATGAACATCCAACCAAAATTGACTTTATACAAAACTATCCAAGATCTCTTGCCTACGTTGAACAATTATTTGTTCCTTTTCGAGCCTCCCTTGAAGCACAAATTGCTTTAACTCCTATTGATTGCAACAGTGCTAATATGTGAGCCTAAGAATGCGAGCTTGTGAGCATTGAGCCTACATTATAGGTACCTATAATGTAGATACTACACACTATAGAAGGTGTATGTATTATAAACACCTATAATATGTGTATTTGTAACATATATCCCCTATAATCATAGATGGTTTCTATAGTATATACATCTATAACATAGGTGTGTATTATTCTAGGCTCATGGGCTCACACTCATGTACTCACATAATAACAACCCTCTCATGAATAGGTAGTAGCAAATAGAATGTAGGAGTAATATTTGGTATTCTTACCTTACATCGAATTGCGTCCGAATAAATTTTTGAGCATAGTTCCTACTATTTTGGACCATAAGAAATTTTGTTGGGTTTTGTTAGTAGTTGAAATGGATTCCTAGATTCTTTTAGAATGTATTTTTTGGACTCTCTATGAATAAACTATGATTTTTCAAAATTATGAAAATAGATGAACTTAAAAATTGACCTTAGGCTCTTGAATAAAGAGGCAATACATCCTAGGCAAAAATCTATAGGAGATAGTTTTGCAAATATGTCACAATTAGGTGTTGTTTCCTCATGGTAATTGCAATTAGTAGTGTCCGAATAAGCAATTGAACTTTTGTCCTTTCCTATTATAAAATTACTTTATTTTCTTGGTTGGATCTTCTTGGAAGTTGAACAAGGATTCTAGATTCTCTTTGCATATATTTTCTTAGATACCAAATGAATGAACTACAAATTTCGAAGAGTAAAAAATAGAGATAGGTAGAGACAATCCCACGCTCTCATGAAGAAAAACAATACAATTTAGGCAAGAGTATGTAGGGGTCAATTTTAGAGAAAGGTCACAACTAGGTGTGGTTATCTTATCAAAGATTCTTAAGGTTTTGGAGGTAGCATTTTTGCCAATTCCTTCTAACTTATGGTTGGAGATTTGCTTAGTGTTTTTAAAAAATAGAAAATGAAAATGTAGTAAGTTGAATGGGTCAATTGCTAGAACAAATGTAATGCTTTGAAATGGTTATATATACTCATGACGTTGTCACATGGTTTGATGAGTTGGTCGAGTAATTGCTCCTTCTATTAATTGTCTAGATACAACATTAGCCTAGGTACTTTGAATGCAAATTGTGGGATCTATTTTTATTCAAATTCATCATGAAATGTATAGTTGGAAAGGTCTTCAAAATGCAATTCTAATGGTATAAAGTAACTTACCTAATACCAAAAATTGAGATTCTAGAAAGCATCCAAAGTCTTCTACTAAGGATTACACAAAGAAAACATAGAATGTAGATTATGAGAGCAATTTTTCTTCAAATGTTATATTTTTTTATCTTATTGGATCATCCTTCAAAATGCACTTCTCATGGTGTGAAATATGCATCCTAATTCCAAAAGTTGTGAACACATGAAGCCTCCAAGTCTACTACTTAGAATTTCAGATAGTAGGAACATGGAAAATGTGAACGTAGGGATTGTAAGAAATGAAATCCAAGAGAGGAAGCCCAATTAATTTTTCAAATTATTATCAACATCTCACTTAAGTTTCAAGAAAGAAGTTTCCAAAAGCATCTTTCAGAAATATGAGATTTTTCAATATTTGGATGAAGTTTAGTGATTTGTAGGTAATATGATAGATGTATTAAGGGTGGATGCTCAAGAATCAAGATTGGATGATTTGTTTGCCCTCCTTGCATGCTAGTGTGTTGCTCTTCCACCAAGGAAAAGAAAATCACTCAAGTGGCCTTTTCATGACCCCAATTTCTTTCTAATGATAGTTAAAAGCAACATAAATAGGAGTATATATCCTAAAGTTCATCGCCAAATGGGTGATCTGTAAAAATCCTGACTGTTGGGCAGTATCCAGGCAGGTGCCCTTGCTTGTTCCGTAAGTGCACACGGTTAGGTGCACGAAGAAATTACACCTAAATTACAAATGGCACTTGGCAGTTATCAGAGAAATAGAATTCGAATCTTTTCAAGATCAGCGAATTGTCGATTTCCACAATGGTAAAACATTAGTCAAAAGTGCCCAAAACAGTTTGTCGCCTTTGCTTGAACAACATGGAGTAACCCCTCAAAATATATGCAGTAGGTAAGGATACTAATCTTCAACTAAAACTCCCAGTGCAAATCAACACTTCTAGAATGATACAAAACTTGGAAGCAAAATCTGTGATTGTAGTCGCTGGGAATACATAATCTGCGTGAGCTAAAATCAAGCGCCAAGGTCTCTATGTCTAACCACAGTTATTATCTACAAACTCCTGTAATCGATCACGCTCACTTCATCTTCAGGAGCATCCAAATCATGATAGCTGTATATCAACAACACGAGCTCAGTTAGTATCCAGTTTTACAAACAATGGCCATCTGTCTAATAAAAAGTAAAACGATGAAATAATACAAAGAACAATGGTGCCCCAACGCCTTGTACAAGGGATTAATTACTAAAACTAGAAATTGAAATCTCATTAACCCTAGAAGGACCAAGCATTCACATGTTCACAAAGGGTCTTTAAGGGGAGGTAGTTTAAAAAACCAACCTGCGCACCCCCCGAGGGTCGCGCCGCATGCCATGTGGAGGCATCATCATAGGAGGCACATCCAAAAGGCCACCTCCCATCATAGGACCTGGAGCTCCCCTCTTACCGCCTCTAGGTCCCCCGTTACCTTCCTCTTGATAGCCACCATCAAAACCACCAGGGCGAAACGGTCCAGGACCTTCCCTCAAAAACCTCATTGCCATTTCAGGGGGAGCTGGTACAAAAGGTCCCAAAGGGCTGCACAGAGCAACAAAAGACCAGGATACACAGTAAGCAACTACGCACAGAAATTATTGGTGCAGCTCTCTCTCTTGACGCAAGTTCTAAACTCACAACCTGATTTCACGTGGGCCATCTCCTCAGCTTAAAAAACCCAGGGTCAAAAAAGGGATTTCTAATCTCATCCCAAATATTCATGGAGCCATTTTCAAAACTATCGATAAAAAAAAATTAGGCAGAGGGAGTTTCGATGATTGAAATTGCATATTATGCTCCTCAATAATGAGTTCAACTCGTTAAGAAGCCAAAACTATTAACCCGTAAGATTTAACATAATTAGATACAACTAACCACAATAAGGGTCATTAACTGCTTACCCAGCACCAGGGACAGGCATGAGAACTTGAGGCGGACCAGGCATATCTGGTACAAATAGACCACCAGGTAATCCTCTCAAAGGAGGACCATTGAAATGATCAAACATTGGAGGTTCCATCGGTCCACCCTCGAACGGACCTCCTTGAGCCGGTCCACCTCCCTCGAAAGGAGGTCCACCAGCCCCTAGAGCATAGTCACGAGGTGGCGGGGTATGTTCTGGCCCCCCACGATCAAAGCGAGCTTTTTCATCTCGACCACCCCTTTCAAAACGCTGTTCTTCCTCCCTGTTCCCCGATCCTTGTTCAAACCTTTCACCATTTCGAGGACCAAATCTGCCATCCCGCGGAGGGTGGTCTGAAGGCGGCCAATCAGAACTTGCTCGGTTTCCAGGCCCACCATTGGGTCCCGAGAACCCAGGTCGGTGACCTCCTCTTCGGCCTCTGTCACCATCTCTCTGCTAGTTCACAATCACAGTCAAGTCGATGATGTCACCAAAACGAATCTAACAAAACGATGCAGTCACTGCTTCTGTTCAGACGAAGTGTAGCAACTGCTTACATTCAGACCAACAGTGGTAAAAAACCGGAATGTAGTACACCGACATGACAACTCTTCGAGTATCGGTTAGGGGTTGGGGTTGATCATCACCCTCACATTCCAGGGGTTCATAGATGTACATAGACATGAGGAATCAGAAGGCAAGCCTACCTGTCCAGACTGTGAAGACGCCACCTGAGTCGCTCCAGGGGCATCAGGGTCACTGCAATACAAGATTGAAAACATGTCACGAATTCATGCAGACAAGTACAGAGACTTGTGATACAATGTTCTCGATTCAATAATCGAAATCGTCGTGCGATGGTACACCCACTTGATAACAGCACCCTCCCCCAAACAAAAAAGTTCTAGAGCTCACCTCATATAGTTCTGGAAGTAGAGCTCCTCTCGAGCCTTAGCAACAACATCAGCAACTAGATCAGAATGCTTCAGCTTTAAATGCTTGTGTACAAATTCTGGGCCATGGAATAATTTTGTGCACCCTTTGGCACCACAACCATATTTCCACCCATACTTCTCATCTCTTATCTTACGCACAAACGGATCCAATGCTTCATTAGCGGTTGTATCCAGCTTCTCCCTCCCAAGCATAGAAATGATTATATCACCGCTTTGTAGCCGTGCCTGCCAAGTTGCGTCCAATTTCTTCTCCCAATCCGCAAAGCCCACATCTTCTACGTTGCTTTTCGAATCTCCGTTGCTTTTTGTCTCTTGCGCCCTAATATGCCGGAGTCGTTTCGGTTGCTCTTTGTACTCTGTCAGCCCATAGTAATCCATCGAATGCACTCGCCATAGATAAGTGAGCACAACATCAAGAAGTTCAGTACCTTCAAGTCCTTTCACCTGAGTACCAGATCTGACTATGACAATAGGTCCAACCGAGCCACCACCAACAGTCCTGTCACTCTCTGAGCTCTGATCTGGTGACAAAATATTTCCTTCGATCCCTTTTTCAGCGTCCAGCTTCTTCAAGAGAGCTCGGGCTTGTTCAATATCCAGAAGGACTCTCTTAGGATCTGAACATCCAAGATGTGCTTTTGGAGCTGCATTGATTTCCTGAGCTTTCACATGTTCCTGAGGAGGCTTTCTTCTCTTACTACTTCCGTCTGCATCATCTCCTGAGTCCTCTTTTCCTGATGACCTTACACTTGGACCCCTGAAAAGGAAGCCAACCACAAACAGTTGTCAGTAAACATAGAAAGAAGACCATTTCGTAAAAACACTTTGTGAATAACTCAAGGTATCCTAGGACCTGAGATGTTCCACATGTCAAAAGTATAAGAACTTACAGATCCAGAGAACCGGCTTGAAGCTCTGCTAATAACTCCCTAGACAGAATCTTGGCATTTTCATTTCTCCTGCAATATACCACAACGCTCATTTCAGCTTACACGGAGTGCATATTTAATGTGCACATCAGAAAGGCACTAACTTTTCAAGGCCCAAAGTCATCTTAGATGTTTTCAAGGGAGGATAGACATAACTAACAAAATCTTACCTTACTAGGAAAATTTCCAGTTTTGCTGGGTCATACTTCTCACGCAGCCTGTAGAAAAATGATGCCAACCGAAATTAGCGATTGCAAAACAGTTTATAACACCGAAACTGAGTAAAAGCGGCACATAGTTCTCTTAAAGAAACTAGAATATACAAGATGCAAGTAGCAGCAAGCAAAGTCACTATCTTGCGTTTCCAGAATCTTACCATTCATCGTCCTTGTGCTGCTCAAAGAAGGCCCTCTTCTGCGTAGTGATGAATTCTGACTTGTACTCCTCATATCTGTAAATTAAAGCAGCTTCAGAAATATAATAATAACAATGCTAATATGTTGCAAGTTAAACCCAAGGACAATGAGCTGCTCCTGGTCCTCTGAGAACGCAAAAATAATATTAATACTAGTACGCTCTAGTCCGTTTCCAAAATCTTGCCATATCTTGAGAGGACTCTGGTAATGACCACGCTCACAACCATTATCTGCCCACAAAATTGATCAGAGGAAATATCGTGCAACCACTCAGCCGTATTGCTATAGAAACGCCACTGCGAAAACTTTCTCTAAATAATTAATTTCGAAAATAGAATATGAAAAAATCCGAAGAATGACTACTTTACCTACGCTCAGCTTCTCCAGGTAAAACATCGTCCTCAAGCTCCACGATGAACTGTTTGTATGACATCAAGCCATCCCTGCACATTGCCTTAAGCTTATATCATTGCTAACATAATAATTCAACAGGCCCCCCCTCAGAAACAAAGATTATAAGACCGCTGTAGCTCAATAACTGAAGCGCATGGTGTACACAGTAAAAGAAAACAAACCTTCGTGGCGGGGGCCCGCTGCCGTACATACTCGGATATGGCCCGTCCCTAAAACTTCCACGGCCTGATCAAAGCAATTTACAGAAACTATTAGGACCAGTGTAGAAAAAATTATGAAGTCCTTAGATAATCTCGCATGAAATAGAGACAACAGCATTATTCCCGCACTAATTTTCCTCCAAAAAACAAGTATTTCAAAACCAATACACATATCATGAAATATGATTACCCCCCATGAAGTTCCCACCTGTACAAGGTTTTACTGAACATGGCAACTTATAGCCTACAAAACCCGTACAAAAGTGAACACAGAGGTTTTAGAGACTCTCTAGTGAATGTTCCTCAGTCTCTGCATTTATATATTGTTTTTGTGGAAAAACCTGCACAGTCAGGACTAGCATGGGTATTTTCTTTGAAAACTAACCTCGTCCGAATGCACCGACTCCATCAAATCCTCCATACCTGCAACAAGTAGCAGTCCGACATCAGCAAGAAGTAGAAAACTTTGTTTCCCGCTTAAAACGTACTTTCTATGCCCAGGTCCGGGCTAAAGGCACGACTGTTACAAACCCTTACACCATGTAACTGAACCGTTAGAGACTGGGAGACTCAAATCACCTGATGGATATCCCAAGTATGCAACTAGCATCAACTTACAGAGGTCGGGTAGAGCCCAATGACAGCCTTGACCAGCTCGCACATAAACATGGAAAGACTTAACAACACTTATAAGGCACTGCTCCTCATTAAGCTGCAAAGCAGCAGCACCTTCATCGGCAAGCCTGGCACGTCAGGTTCCTCCTGATTGTCACTGAATGGGTGCTGTTCTCTGTCTCTCCTAATCTTTTTTTAGCAACTGGCAGAAGCTGAACAACTCGGCAAGATGATTGAGAAGGGCTAAATCACTAACTCTCTTCTCTCAGGCAATGAACTCTGAGGCAGAAAGAGCATCTCTGCTCTAACTACAACTAAAGATGTGTAAGAAGAAGCTGGGCATCCTCACTAACTCTCAACAGATGCTAGAAGATCGACAGAGATGAGAAGGTCCTTTCACAATCATCAAAAATCCCTGTATCAACATCGAGGTGTCAGTTACTCCCTAGCCTGTTCAATCAAGATTAGGTTCACCAAACTGCAAAGCACAACTTGTGCTTACACAGAAGAGCTCACAAGAACATCGTCACCAGACACAGCTCTCTGTTAATATATGCATTCGCCCAAGACACCCTACAGGTGCATCCCGATTATCAAATCAAAAATGCGGCCCCCAGCAAAATGGCAAAGGCAGCGTCCGCACCAAACCCTAAGAGCTGTTCTGAAGGTATAACGATGGTCACTACGCCACAGAGATATCGGTGCTGGTGTACCATACATCCATTCCGAAACTCCACTAGGAGAAAGATTGAGAGAAGTATCTAAGAATGATGGAGGGATTATGGTGGCAAAATGTAGAGCGTAACACCTGAAGAACCGCACAAATTGAACCGAACCCTAAAATTTTAACGATGACCATTTCACCACTTAAATATCAGTGCTGGAATGTATCACATATACATTACGAAGCTCTACTAGTAGATAACCCTAGCTTGAGAGAAGTATGTAAGAATGATGACGTGAGTTCCGAGGTGAAGTGTATACAGTTTCGGACGTCGCTCAGTGCTCGAGTGTCCGCAATAAAGAAGGAATGAGGGATGTTGGACATGCAAGATGGAGCAAGAGAAAACACAAAGAACTCACTTCAGCAAAAGGCAAGGTCACTGAGAAAATACCTCCGATCGTCTCCAGGACTCCCTCTCCGTCCATCAAATTCATCATCCCTGCGACGTTTGTAGGGAGGCGAAGACCTCCGAGGGCTATGCCGCCGGTCTCGATAAGAACCGCCTGCGGGTGGGGTGCCACTCTTCCTGCGCTTGTAATCCCGATCCCTGTCGCGACGGTCACTGTCCCGCCTTCCCCTGTCCTCTCTATCGTCTCGTCTATCCCGGTCGCGCCTTCGGTCCTCCGAACCGCGGTCCCTCGATCGGTCACGGCGACTCTCTTCCTTCACCGGGGGCTCTGGGGGCACGTCCGCCATCACCTCTGCCATCGCAACTGGCCGAAAATAACACGAACTCTAATTCCTTAAACAATAACACGTTTTCAAGCTCCAAAGCGCAATGCGCCTGTCCGCGGCACCGCTTCAAACAGAAAGAGCAGAAGCTAAATCGCTCCGCTGTCTATACGAGCGCAATTTAAAACACCGTCGTCTCCGCGGCTCACTAAGAAAAAGGACTTCAAATGAACGCTTCCAAAGGAATACCAAGAGCAGCTACAGAGACATCCACGGAGCCATTGCCGTTGGCAAGGAGCGAGAAAACATAAAACCCTAAAGCGAGGGTGGAGATGCAGAGTGAGGCAGCAAAGTGAACGGGCATAATTTTTTATTTTATCTTTTGTCTCCGGTATCTTTTGTCCACGTGTCGTTCTAATGTATTACCCCGTGACTTGCTATATTTGCTAATTTTTAGCTAATTTTCATATGTTATAGCAAGTTGGCTAATTTCCCTCCTACGGTTCCTACAAAATTAGTCAAAAAAATAATAATCTCTTAGGCCGTTTTCCCTTACATTTGCACAAAAAATATTTGTTGATACTACAATGGCCTCACATTTTTAGGTTTGTCTCAAATAGTTTAACCCCTCACCCCCCAAGGGGACCAAAAGTGTCCTTAGGTCAAATTCAAAGTACTATAACTTTTGCATTCAATGTCCGAATTCAATAAAACTTATTGGAGAATTTGCGCTCTCTTTTCTAGTTTTTGTGGTAAAATTTTCAGATCAATACAAGATTCGATAAATTTTTGGAAGCCAATCAAAGTTCATAGGTTCAATTTTAGTTCTCCAAACTCCATTTGATGGATGCAACTTCAGGGGTTTGTATCTCCTTCATCCAAAGTTCGTTTTCAATAAAAATTTGTTGGGTTATGTTCCCCTTGAAGTCTATTTATTGAGGTAGAATTTTCAAGTCAATCCATGTTGTTTTTGAATGTCTACGAGCAATTCAAAGTTCAAAATCCTAACATTTTTGGATTACAGCGAACTTCGATAGCTTGTTTCTTCTTCATACAATGTTCGTTTCCAATAATTTTTCTTGTAAAAGTTGCACATACTAGTCTAGTTTGTGTTTATAAATTTTCATATCAATCCAAGAAGTTATGAATGACTGAGAAGCATTTTAGTAGAACGAGGTTCAGTTTTTGATGTGTTTTTTGCAACTTTTCTTGCTATTTTTTGACATTTCAAAGTCATTTTACAAACACAATGAATCAATTGAATGAGATTTTTTTCATCAATGTGTTTCTATGCTGATTTTGAATCACTTTATAGTTTAAAGTTTCTTCATTTGAGTAGATTTAGAAACCAAATTTCACCTCCAAATGTATTTTTAGGAAAAATTCAGCATCCTTTTTCAACACTAAAACATTATAATCTTGCAATCTATACGGTCAAATGACACCAAATTTGATGCACGTCATCTGCAATAAGTGCACTACAAGATTGTAGGGTTGAGATCTCTATAACTTAGTGAAAATTATATCTATAACACTTCAAAAGAAATGTTGTTTTAGAACTTGTTCAGGCCTTGGGCGGTGAGGGGTTAAAAATTAACTATTGATATTAATCTTTTTTCAATTGTTAGAATCCTTGGGTAAATTTTATAGACATTTACCCCAAAAAATGATTTTTCATTACATAGGAACAAATATAACATTATTTTTTAAGAACTCAAATTAAAGATTATTTGATTGGTTTAGGAAATTTATGATAAATACTTGAAACTCTTCCATCATATTTAAGTCAAATTTTATTTACATGGGGCATTCCTTCTACTATCCAATGATATATTACATGATTTTCTTGAAGCTTCCTCAATGAACATTAATTGGATGAAGTACACTTTTTCACAACATTTATCATTATCCAATGGATGGTTCATCATAGAGGATGCAAATAATCAATATTTTCCATATATTGAGTTCACTTCTTTGAATATTCTATATTGTCTTTTGTAAAAAATTGTTAAAAAAACTTCAAAAACTTCAAATTCTATTTTCTTCAAAATATGTTTTGATGAACTTGTTTTTGGACTCTGGTATTCAACAACGTTGGATGCTCCCTATACTAAATTCTAATAGGCCAAAAATAATGAAATTATTAGTAGGTGAAATTTATAAGGAACTTTTGAAGAAACAATGAAGAATAATAAAATATTGGGAATCTTGTTCTTTTTATGCTACCAAAGAAGACCTCTTGAAGATTTTGGATTTTTAGAATGTTGAATTTTCAAAATGAAATGAAAGCTATGAAGTATAAATTGCAAATTGCAAATTGAGATTTTTTCAATTTACAATTTTGTATGTACAAACTCATCTAGATCTCTCCCTTTCATGAAGACATTTTACAATGTACAATAAAAATTCTCTCCTCAATAATTTAAGAAACTATCACACTTCCACCAAATTCTAATAAACTATTTATCACCACGTGCATACATTCATCAAAATCCATATGAAATATAGTAGTTGAATGATTAGGCTATCAATGAATGAAATCCATATAAAATACACTAATTGAACAATTTTAGGATTAGAGTCATTTCATACAACCCATTCATTTTCATTAGTCATTTATTTGTAACAATTTATTTCTCATTTGGTTGTTGATGTCGAAGTTCATTAGAAAAAAATATGAACCCTCTAAGGGGTTGTGAGTCCTGAACAGCAGGGAACAGCAGGGAACTATGGCCGGAAAAAATAAATTCGAAAAAATTCGAAATTTTTTTTTCCCTGGCCATCGAACCGTACAGCCTTGTTCATGCATGACAGTTCAATTTAAGAATTAAAAAAATGTTAAGAAAATAATTAAAACATTAATCTTAAAATAAATTCAAAATTACAAAATTGTGAGATCTAATGTGGCATTAGTGCGACCACGTCAAATTGCTATTATTATTTTAATATTATTTTAATATTATTTAATTAAAAAATATTTATTTTTAAATATTTAAATATTTTTTTAAAAATTTAAGATTTTTTTATTTTGGCACTATTCATCATTGATGATGAATAGTGACCACTATTCTTCAAAGGGGTTGTGTGTTCCTTTGAGGGGAACTTCTCAAAGGGAAGAAGCCCCTTTGAGGGCTGAAATTTTTTCTAATGCATTAGACTATACTACTAACATGATTGCTAATGCAAACTTAGTTGCTAACACTAGAAGAAACATGTGTTTTGGGTGGTTGATATAGATGACATTTAATAAAACAACCCTCTTTTTATGTCAACAATAATGTCTAGTATAATATCATGATGTTTTGTTGAATGTTTTTGTTAACACAAAAACAGGAGGTGTTGCATTGGATATCACCTAAAATTTATTTAAAAAAATTGGGCTCATCATCTAAAACACAGGGTTCTTATAGTGTGACTAGGCTTGGTTGACATGATGTATTTGTTGAAACGAATATGATGGATGACTAGACACTACTAATGTGGCTTATAGCATCCAATGTTGTTGTTGATGTGGACATCGCCATTGACATGGTTGACATAGCATGTGCCATCCAACTTGGTAGAAAGAAAACTAGTCATTGTTTAGTCATTTACAAATTTGATGTCTTTTGTGGGATCCACTTTAGCTGATGTAGCAAAAAATAATAGGTTGCAGTTTTGTGACTTAGATGTGTTTTTTGAATTAAATATTACTTGTTTCAAAAGTCATATGTTGGTTACACAATAGTTGTGTATATAATTACTACAATCATTGACTAGTTAATTTGTAGTTGTGAATACAAAAACAAAAAATAAGACGATTTTCATAAAGTTATTTTGAATCATTTTTATGTTTATTACTAGGAAATGACTTCAACAAAGATATTTTTATAACTATATTATTATTGCACCATAACTACACTATTGTTGTGCTACGATTGCACTATAACTACACTACGACTTTGCATCATACTCCTTTTGCTATGCCATAAACTCCTTTTGGCTCATGGTCCATTGAAAACTACAACCAATCATCAGCTGAAAATGAATCCAACATATGTGCCTTTCTTAAAGTTGGTCCCTAGATATTTAGATTGCAAATTATGGTAGTAATAGACTTGTCTACCCTATGTTCAAGCCAACTTCAAGTCAAAATGTGGGGTTCCTTGAAAGGAATTGGGGGATAGAAATCTAAAATTTTGCTCTAAATTCTTGAACATAGTTACACACCCACGTGGGAGATTCAATTTGAACATTGTATTTAGTACTAAATTTTTTTCTTATCCATGTGTCTTTAAGTGATTGAATGCCTCCTTAGAATAAAAGAAAAAAATAACTCCAACCACTCTAAGAGCATCCTTAGTTTGGCCTTGCATTCGCACTCCACAATGATATGCTTGTGTGGTTCTATGAAAACATGGCCCCAATGCAACTACTAAGATAGACAAGCCTATTACCATCTTGATTTGCAATCTTAATATTTTGGGGTCAACTCCAAGAGTGGACACATATTTTTCAAAAGTGTGCGCATGTTTCACAAATCAAATTCAAGTAAATTTTTTTTATGAAAATTGTAATTTTGTGAATTTTTGAATTAGTCTGACTTGAAATTACAAAATCGTTGATCAAGTGGAGTTATAAATGTCCTATAAACAACTTGTAACCATCTTTCTATGTATCCAATATTCACCATTAAAGGATTGACATGTTATCCCCTATTGGCATTAATGTAGTGATTTTGTCATAAAATGAACAAGTTTGGAAGTTTTTTGGATAGAATTGGGGCCAAAAGTAGAATGACAGAATTAGGCAACTAATTGAATTGGTTTAGTCTACCTTATCATGCTCTTTACTTTCATGGATTTAGCAATCAAAGGCCCTTGCAAGGCAAATTCAATGTGTTTTGTTGTACCCTCAAAGTAGCTTTGCACCCTAGTCAAAGGCATCATGTTGACCTTCTAGCACCACTACAAGAAAATGGGCACATTTGTGACTGCACAAGAATGATTTCTTCTCTGGTTCTATTAAAAAATGAATGGTACTTCCGTAATTGCACCAACTATGCTTGCTCCACAATACCCAAGTCATTTCATAGTCGTAACTACGACTTGTGGATGAAGATGGGACAGAGACCAAGATTCGGATGCTCCTTTTCGTTCATGACATAGTCGATGTTCTAGCAAAAAAAATGAGAAATCTCATGTAGATGACTCAACCATTAAGTAGTATATGGTTGTCATACATTTCGACTAAGCTTTACTAGTTTGCGACTTAGAAATGACTACAAGGTCTCTTAGAGGAGCATTTTGCCATGTTCTGCATCCAGAACATTGATGGCAATATGCTAATGTGTTTGTGTGGCCTTTCACCTTACTCTCCTATAGTTGCATTCACATTACAAAGAATTTGAATCTTGTGGGGGCCATTTGACATTCGACCATGGTGTATATACAAGGAAAATATTTTTTTTCCTTGTATAATTTTAAAAATGAAATAATTTTTTTTCATTTTAAAATGATTTTTTAAAAATATATTTTTTTTAAATCATTTTTCTGAAATTTTTTTTTTAAATATTTATTTTGGGGCAAAAAAATTTCAAATTTCAAAAAAAAAATTGCCAATCTGACTTGGCTCAACTAGTGATCACAATAATCATATAGGCTCCTAAAAAATTTAAAAGAAAATTTTGGCTATAATTTCTTTGCCACATTTAGTCAAATGGTGTACGACAAGGTTAAAAAAAATTTTAAGGAAGAAGAAAAAGGCCACAATCAATTTTGAATAATATGTAGTCATACTTTGTAAGCAAGGTTCATTGCTATGCACCTAGAAAATGACTAATTCATCACTCAAACATGTATACCTTCCAAGAAGTTTTATAGTTGAAATTGATGCCAATGTGTTGATGAGTGAGCATGGCCTTCTCTCCTTATTGTCCTAGAGTTGCACAAAATAGAAAAGGGAGGCTATAGTTAAATACGAGTAGTATGCACTCATATCTTGCAAATGGAGTTAACTACTATGCAACTAAGAAATGAATGATTCTTCACTTATTTCTGACTTCCAAAAGGTTCTATATCTCGGATGCAAATGCTAGTACTAAATGTATTCATGAGGTGTTTTCACATTACTCTTCTACAACTACACTAAGTACAAAAAAAAAAGAATGTAGGCAAATTTGAGTACAACAAAGCCATACCTTGTAACCAAGCTTTACTTCAATGCCTATAGGAAATGATTGAAGGCTCACATGATTTTCTTCACATGACACTGAGTCACTAAGTACAAAAGATGACATTGTGTCTATTGGCAATTCTATTGCATGTGCTTTTGCCATCCCTAGACGACAATGTTGCCTCTCCATTGTCACTAAAGAATGATTATAGATGACAACATAAGTAATTCAATAGTCATGGACTAGTGAGCACCTACCGCCGGACTACATCTTAGGAGAACTTCATACTGTAATTTAGTGTGATGCTTACATGCATCCTATAGGGCTTATAGAGGACTTCATCTCCATCAATTGAGAAGATGAAAAACAACCACATACTTATATGTTTTGTGCACATCTCCTTACACTAGAAGAAAAATGTATCTATCACAACCTTGCAATATACACCTAGGTGTCCATTACGACTAAAAACAACTATGCAAAAGCAATTCTAGTGCCCAATTTTATGTTTAAAATTACACAATCATAAACTAGTTACAAGAATGAGTGCTAAATGAAGTATCAATGAGAGCTCAAATCAAGACCACTTCTATTTGCAAGTTATTGTGGGTGCTTTATTCTTGCCCTTGGAATCAGACAAACACAATCGGGTTTTGGGTTGGTTTTGTCATATGAAATGTCCTATAGGTGTTTGCAACGTGTAATCCAGTTGCACCTTCCAAGCAATGGACTTGTAGAATGCCGATTAGGATTTAAATTTGTAAATTTTTGGTTTTTTTTATGTGTCTTTTATTGTTTTTGACTTGTTGTTTCTGATTTGTTTGTCTTAATTTTGTGTTTTAATGGGTTAATTGAATTCTATTTGGTGTGTTTTTAGATGTTGAATGAATGTTGAGTATGTATGTGCTGATTTGGATGGGTGGTTTCCTAATTGGAATGGTGCGGCTATCCAACTAAGTTCCAAGTTTCCTAATCTGTATTCCAAATTGGGTCCTGATTCTGTCCAAGTCGGATTTTTAAATGATGTTTATGTCAAGTCCAATTGGTTGATTATGTGGAAGTTAATTCCAATTTGGAATGGTTTATGTGTGTGGCGGTTGCATGTGCTATTCCAATTTGGTAGTTAACTAGTGGTTGAGTTGTCTCTTCCAAATTGGTAACTGCCAAGTTTGGAATTCCTATTTGGTCTAATTTTTATTTCATTTGTCTTTACCGTCTGTTGAGTGAGTCCAGTCGTGTCCCAGCTTGGTGAAGCTATATATTTCTTTGTTTTGGAAGTGTTTCCAAATTGGATATGTGTGTGTGTGTGTGTGTGTTAGTTATTTGATGAGATGTGTGATGTCGGAATGTTTTTGGACTTTGTGTTAAGGTCTTGGTTGGATGTGTTTGCTATTTGGAGAAGTTTGTGTGAAGTGAACTAAGAAGGCGAAGTGAAGATAGATGGAAGTGGTGAAGTAAGTGAGAACCTAATTGGAAATTCTAGAGTGACAAAGATCAAGTATTCCAATTAGGGAATAATAATAATAATAATAATAATAATAATAATAATAATATAAATAAAAATATGAATGTAAGAGTGGAAGAAATGAGAAAGTGAGTGGAGAATAAAGAAAAAAATATTGATTGTAACAGTGATTTTATCACCAATTCGACCCTAAAAATAAAAGAGTATTTAAGCTGAATTGGTGTGTTTGATGGAATGTGACTTGTGCTAATTTAAGTCAATATCCAAATTGGGTTTGCAGTGTCGTTGTAGTTATGTTTTTGGGTATGGAATTCCAAGTTGGGTTATTGAATAAGTCAAGATATTTGATTTTAAATATAGAACCTATTAGCATAGAGTTATCCTACTTGACAATCTCCCTTGGAACGAACTTATTATACTAATAGGATAGTTTCCAATTCAGTCATTATCCTTCTTCAACAGGACCATTCATTGTTGTTTCCTACTTATACTTCCTTGTGGCAAAAACTAACCAAATCAATTACATTAGTAACTTAGGCCAGTTTTGGCTACAACAACCAAAAATAAAGGTCCAATAGGGTTAGCTAGTTAGTCAAGTGAAAAAGTTATGAAGACAAGGTTGTAGAGCTCATTTAGCCCTTACCAAAATAATAAAGATCTCTATGTTTGACCTCATTCTCTAAAAGATATATGCGGATAAAGTTTGACTCTAAAACTACCTTCTAAAATTTCATCTGTCTATTCCTAACATTCTAACTATCAAAATTCTCTTTCAATTTTTGGATTAGTTTTTATTTTTGATCTTCTATCTAAGTTCTGCATTTCATTTGATTTGGTCAACTTTGGTTGACTTTCATCCAAATTCCTCTTATCTTCGATTACTTATTCATCCTACTCTAATTTCTTCAATACTAATCCAATTCCTAAGGTTACAATAGTTTTGGGACCCTGAAATTATGCTCTAAAAGACTCTAACCTAACTTGTTCCTAATATTCTTTCAAAAGATTCTTTATAATTCCCTATTGTTTTATCTACGTCTTTTAACTTTTAACTTTACTTGCTATTTTTAAGTTTAAGAAAATTTCAAGTAAAAGCCACTAAATTTACCTTTCAAAAAAGGTTAAACACTTATAGTTTTGACTTTCCTAACAAAAGTTATTCACGGATAAAGTTTGGCCGGCAATTGGTTCATCAAACTTCATCCATCAATTTCTTTTATCTTTTATTTTTGAAATTGACTTTTCTTTTCACTTTTCACTTCTACTTCTACTCTAGATTTTAAGATTCTTTTCTTGATTCTTTTTGATGATTTCCTAATTTTCATCCACTTTTCAAACTATTTTTCATCTGAGCATAACTTTTAGAGTTTTTGTCTACTTTTGATGTTTAATGACTTTTTAGAGAGCTATTGACTTTGTTTAACTTTTTGAATTTAAATCCTAGTTTTTCATAATCCTCATGGTCTGAATCTAAGTTTAGTTTCTAATTCAAATGGATAATGTTCATCTTATTCTTTTTGGGTAAATCAACACAAAGATAAGTAATTCATTAGCTTACCTTGAGATTCACAACTTCCAAATTCTCATTGTTATACATGGTGATTACATCCTTGTAGCATACTCCTTCCACTTCCATTTTGTATTGTTTTTTGAGATGTTTGGTGAAGTAGGTAGTTTTTTGGAAGAGTTTAAAGATCCTTTTTAGCTGGTCCCTATCGCGCCCCTTAGTGACACTTACCACCTTAAGCTCACTTTCCAAGTACTTAACACTTTAGTGGCATCAAGGTTCATGCTCTCCTAATACTACACATGCCACGCACCCACAATGTTAGGTTCCAATTCAAGTCACAGGGTTCCCCATTCCTCCGTGACTCCCAATCCTTTCCTTCCAATACTTAACTCCCACAAGACACCGCGCATGTTATTTGATAACATGGGGCGAAACTTCCATTGATGTCCAAACATTCGGTGGAGGCACTACTCTCCACCGGTGCTAACCACCCTTACATAAGACCCAACTCCCCACTAGGCCCAACCCAACTCATTTCGGGACTCACCAAATAGGACTCACACTATGGCCTAGTGTGGAGTGGGACACCACCCAACCAGTATCAAGAAGTGCACAAGCACTCCATGATAACACACAAGTGGTGGTGAGGCTCCAACACTAACCTCACTACCTGGGGCCACTTAGGCTCACCATGGCACCATCCGAGAGTGAGGAGGAAGACCACCCCTCCTCATAGTACTCTCTGCGGGATTTGGCAACCCAACCCCCCTCCCCATACTAGAGGTCACCGGGAACCCCCAAGATGTACCCCATCTTGGAAGACCACCCATTTCGAAGTGGTATCCCCAAACCGGACCCCCAAAAGACTCCTGATCTTCCCATCAGGATAACTTTTAGCTTCGAGCTCCAAATCCCAAGTGCGATCCCATTTTTGTGATCTACATTTTCCATAGATCACCGTGAACTATTTACTTTCCCAATACGACAAGTATTGAGGAAGTTATGGCCCTCCAAAGGTACGAGTCCCCCGGGAGGTATAGTTCTCTGGGACTCCACCCTCTTTGGATGCCCATAACTTTTATCTCACAGATCATCTCCTCATGAGCCTTATCATTCTAGAAAGCTTGTCTCCTTAGCTTTCCAATGATATGTGGCATGCCCTATTTGGCTCACAGGAACCCTCTCAAACCTTGTTTCCCACGTTCCTATGCCTCGGGACGCGGCCGGGACGCTGCCAAGTTTGAGGAGTCATATCTTTTGACTCCCAACTCGGATTCTCGCGTTCTTTGTACCCATGGACACGTCTTCTCACAAGCTTTCCAAGCATGTAAGACACGCCTTCAAATTCATCTGGATCAGAGCGCTACATTACTCTGATCGCTTGGGACGCCTAGTCCCCCTCACCTCATCTCTTGCAAGGCTTGGGGAGTCACCCCCAGTGTCCCCCTTGCTCACCAAGATGGCCGGGCACACCTCTTGATGAGGGTCGTGACAGTCCCAGCTCTTTTCTTTTCCTTTCCCTTCTTTCCAATTTTTTTCATTTTTTTCTAGATATTTTTTTGCAAACCAAATCCTACAAAATCAAATATCTAAATTTCTTGCTAATTTTTCAAGAAGCAAACGAATGCTTAAAGACAAGTTGATTTGACTACTACTAACTACTAACTACTTTCTAGAATCTAATAGTCAACTCTTCTTTCTTTTTGTTTTTTCTATTTGTCTTCTAATTAACTTCCAAACCTCAATAAGTGCAGCTAAACATTCCATTACAAAGTTTAAAACCTGTGGATTGTCAACAGTTATCATGTAGTTACTATTGTTTCATAGGTGCATACATTAATTTACAAATTATCACATCATTACAATGCACATGATTACTACATTGATTTGGCACTACTTTGTAATTGGTATTAACTATGTGGCTTCATTACATTGATCAAATGAACAAAAAAGACATTGCTCTCATTAAATGGTGTAGTTATTAAGATATAAACTAAATTTGATTTGAGTGTACATTCATGAAGTGCTTGGATTTTGTAAATTGAAACATTCAATACTCTAGCTTCAAAATGCACTACAAAATTAGCAAACATGACTACGTATTCCATGATTATTATAGGCTGTACAACTTCATCATGAAGTCAATCCATCAGTAGGCACTAGAAGAAATTTGCATTTGCCTCAACAAAATCTACTTGACGTGTTTGTTGAGGCAAATGCAAAATCTGCACTTTTCAGTGCAAATTTTGTATTTGCCTCAACAAACACATCATGTAAACTTTGTTGAAGCAAACACAGATTTCTTCTTGTGAAGCCACTAAGAAACTTGGTCGCACAGTGAAGGAATCACTTCCTTGGCACCAAAATATAGCTTGAATTGAAACCATGAACAGGCCTACAAGAAACTTGATGATGTAATACTAGAATCACTTCCTTGGCTTTTGGAGAGGACAGAGGTGGGAGAGGCCCTTTTTATACTAAAATCCATTGTCCATCATGAACATTCAAAGGATATGGGATAATTGGAAGATGAGAACTTGACCACTCATTGCCAATTGAAACGTAAGAATTATGTTGAAAGTTGAAATTCAAACTTCATTTAAGCATAGTAGAAGAATTTTTTCAAAAAACTTGGAACTAGAAAAAGTTGGTAAATCAAGCTAGATTTCATCTCCAAAAAACCGTTTGAGATTTAAAGCCTTAAATCAAAAGTTATGGACAAAATTTAGAGAGAATGTTTGAAAATGTCCAGAAAAATGTCACTTCTAACTCGTTTCTAAACTTTGTCCATAACTTTTGATTTAAGGCTTTAAATCTCAAACGGTTTTTTGGAGATGAAATCTAGCTTGATTTACCAACTTTTTTAAGTTCGAAGTTTTTTGAAAAAACTCATTCTACTATGCCTAAATGAGGTCTAAATTTCTACTTTTAACACAATTCCTGCTTTTCAATTGACCTCATACTAAAATTGTGAAAAATAAAAAAAAATGCAATGTTAGTGCAATAACTATGCATTGACATGATGTTGAATGATTATTGCACAAGCTTGATATGTCTAAAATAAGCACTAATGTTGCAAAAAGTCAGTCACCCATCACTAAACCACTAAAATTGTACATTTTGAGTCATGGATAGTTATGATGTAACTTTAACACTTCAAACTCAAATATGAATGACATGCCTAAACTGCACTCTAATTATGAATGTCAATATCATATTGTAACAATGTTTCCAAATGAATGAATGTAATATGAAAACAATGTCCGATGATAGTTGTACGATTACTATTGACAATTTGTAATAGAGGAACTTTGTGATGTCCCTCATGGATGGTTTATATTCAATTTCCAACCCTCTCCCCTTCTACTTTGTTCAAAATGCTAATTTTCACTCCCATAGTTCTCATTTGCAACCTTGAGAGTTTTGTAGTATAGTATGGAGTGAGCACAAAGGGTGAGCTTGAGATTTGGTGAACCAAAATGTGATTCTAGAGTGTACCAGTTGAAATAGGGCGAGAGGTATGCAATTTGTGATGGTCTCTGGATCCCTTACTACTCAACAATCTCTGGTTTCTTGCTGGTCAACCAAGGTTGTCTTCGTCCTTATAAAGGATTTTCCACTCTAGTTTTGAGATTCATAAACACCTCCTGTCTCTCCCCTTTCTCTGAACTTCTGGTAATTTTGGATAATTCTTGACTCACTAAATTTATGATGATTTCTTCTCACATGCCTTCCTCTAGAGTAAACTTGCCATTTATTGCACACATCCAAAAACCACACAACAGCCATTGCCATTTACCATACCCTAATTGCATGATGTAACTACCAATTCAATTGCCACGGGAACAAACTTTTGTATCACTGCCCAATGACCGCACATTGTGTGGTGAAGGGTTGCAAGGAATTTTGAAATAGATTTTAGCTTCATCGTCTTTAGATTGCAATAAAATTTGAAGGAGACAATTTTTTTGCATTCTATTTTTTGAAGGTGAATCTTAACATGCCATTTAATGATTACACCAAATTTCAAAACATGCAAGTCTCTATATTTATGAGAAAAATAATTTGAATTTTGTCTATGCAATGATTGGAAAGCTTACAATACCCAATTCAAACCTTTGGCAAAATTTTGAGTGGAAACTCACTAAACTATGTGGATTTTTCAAGCATACATGCCAAATTCAATTTCTATAGTATTTTGGAATACCAAAGGTACCTCTCAATCCCTCCAAAAATTTGAAATTCAATGACAACTTTTGAAATTAAGAAAGAAAATTTTTTGATTCAAAAATCAAAATTGGGATCCAATTGGGTATCATCTTAGTTTCTGACTTTTCCAATATGATGCATGTGAGGGTTTTTGGTCGCTTGAGTTTAATCAAGAAACTAGCAATTGGTCTTTGGAACATGCCTTCAACTTGGTCTTTTCCACCCGACCAACCTTGCTAGCCACCTAGCAATGGCTAGCTAGCTAACTAGGGGTTTGAAGAGCTAACCAACTAGGGGTTTGGGAGCTAGCTAACTGCCTTTAACCAAATTTTGATATTTTGTGGTTTTTACTTACAAAAACCTTTGGTTGTTGCTTGCCAATTTTTGGAATTCAAATCCCAACTTTTGGGATTTAACCCTACATTTGGATCTCCTTCTGGGGATCCTTTTAATCTAAAAACAAAATGGAAATTTTGACCAAGAGAGTAGCTTCACTATCTAGGGGAATAGCCCCAAATTTCAAAGACTTTAAGTTTAGTCCCAAGAGCAAAACTTCGTTGTACAGGGTTTTCTAAGCCCCGATTTGAACAATAAAAAGAATGACAATAATAGGAAATATGTTAGAAAATGTGCCTAAAGGCAAAAGCTTTGCCATAAGGTGGGTTAGCACCACTTTACCAGACACAAAAACAAGAAATTAGTTAGACTGATTTGAAATTTCAGTTAGAACAAATAACAAACAAATAGCAATAACTGGTTTGTGAGACTTCGAACGATTGCAACAAACATCAACTCTAAAATGACTCAATGAGTCAGTTTTGGACGACAAGTTCTCCACATCAAGGCTTCAAGGGGGATTTTCAATGCAAAATGTGTGAAATCCTCACCAAAAAAGCTTAGTAGGAAATTTAGACTTAGGAACACAAAGATGTTAGTAAACAAACTTGGAAAACTTCAACAATAGCTAAGCATCTCAAAGGGACCCCGACATCTTTTGAGAGAGATTCTAAAAACATCAATAATAAGAGCTAAATGTTCCAAAATAACTTCAAAAATCAAGTGTTTTGGTCTAAGCGACCAAAAATTAAACAATGCCAACAAACTTGGTGTGTATGAAATGAAAGAAAGGGGTTCTTTAAAATGATGAAAAGGGATGCAAAGTGAGAAGAGGGGAAGACTTTCATACATTTTCAAGGCCTCCTCCCTCCTCTACCCCTCAAATTACCTAACAACTATTCCTAGGAAAAAACCTGAAATTAACTTTTAAACTTCTATCCTATTGCAGTAACCACTCTAACTTTGGAAGAAATGCTCCAAAAGTCAAATGGATTGCACCATCATCTTTGAAAAACTCAAATTTGTCTAGATAACTTCTATCCCTTGCTTCTGACCCATTTTACAAGCGAAAGCTAGCAATTTAGAATCTAGTGAAAAAAGTCAAAAATCCAAAACTTGGAGTTTGACTTCTCTCAAAGTTTTGACTAGTTGGGTTTGTTTAAGAGGTTCAAGAAAGTAAGAAAAGAGTCCTACTTCACTTCAATTGGACATCGTATACTCCTGGTGTGATGGTCAATTCATTGGGAATTTTTTAATTTTGTTAAAAGTTGTTGTTGCCGCCAATTCTAGTACTTGTTATTGTTAGAATGACTTTAAATTTGGCAAGGTGCTTATTTATGATAAAACACACAATCCTAATTTTTAGTGGGATTTTAATGCTACCTTGGTAATTTCTATGAATTTCTAAATGCCCATAAATGCGGTTGACTTCCCATGGAGTCATCTTTTTGCAATTCAAAAAAAAAAGTTTTTTTTCGGGTAGATTCGAGGAGCCCCAATGATAATTGCAAATTCCCATGTCTATTTTGCACTAAAATAACACCCATTGAATTAAGTCCTGCGAAGAAGAGTCATTTTCGTACCTCCAATACCAAACCGACTTCATTGTTGCACTCCGGGTGTGTTTTTAAGCTAAAAATTATCTCTCTCCATCTGTTGCTTGCGTAATTGTCAAAATTGTAGATTTCACCTACAAGGAGAAAATGACTTTTTGAATTCTTTGCAAATTGGATGGTGATCTTTATGTGGGTCATCCACATATTTCTTTATGACTTAGGGAATTAATTTCCACCTTAACCCTCTAACTCCTATAATCTAAATTTCTATCAAGTGCTATCACCCAAAGGTTTGACCTACTATAATCCAAATTAGGTATTTTTACCTATCTTTGCCAATAGAGCCTAAACTACTCCAAACCCCTAATTGCCATTTGGAAACACCTAATTGAGCATTGAAACTAGAAAGGAAAGTGTTTAAGTTACTTATTGAACTTTTAGGATTAGCATGTCGTATTTGTAGGGACTTCTACCACATATGTTGTAAACACTATTTTCTAGTCTTTTCAACTGTAAATTACACTAAATATGAATAAAAGCAAAAAAAATAAAATTTCAAGGTCCAAGTGCTAACTTTGGGGCTCACAATTATCATTTTATCATTTGGGCTCTAGTTGATGTAGACTTCAAAAGGACAATGTTGGTATATGTGAGCCCCCAATTTGTCACCGGGAACTCATTGTTTTCTTTTTTTTGTATTTTATTGCTTTAAGTGCAATTTTATATTTAAAAAGCCCTCAAAAGAGTGTAGAACCAAAATGGGTAGGTTACATACCAATATAGCATTTGTTTTACAATTAGAATATTATAGCTAAAATATCCCAAACCACAACTTATACATAGGTTAGAACCCAACTCATTATGATAAATTGGGGAATTTTGTGTTATTGGAAGAATAGGCTCAAACTCCACATGCAAGAGACATATCTAGGCTAAATTGGTTGAGAAAGCCCCAATGAGGTATTTTGGTTGGTTTCTAGCAACAGATTCTAATTTTCCCATTCCATCGACGAAATAGTCAAATCCTAGTATTGGTGTGCATGAGTAAATTATACCAAAATGAGACAATAGAAGAATCTACAATTGAAGGTAGGTGACTTTGTTTTAAAATCATGCCTAGGACTCAATGACAAAGTCGGTTTGTCAAGATTTCCTCCACTGTAAAAGATTCCCTTGGCACCAATATTTAAATGTGAGGGTGGATTTTATTTTCTCTAGTCTCATGTGTAGAATAAGAATATAAGCCTATACTTGTGTTGTGGGATTCTATGAGAGGTTCCACAAAAAATTTCAGAGTTTTCTGATAGTCAAGAGATGCTCTTCAAGACGGTCAACTATAAAAACCTACGATGGAAAATTCCTAGAAATTACCTAGGTGATAGTAAAATCTCACTTAAAATTAGAATAGATTCTTTTATGTTAATAAAACACCTCGCTAAGTTTCAGGACATTCCGATAGTCAGAAAGACCCAAACCTGCAAGATTCCCCGACAACCAACATAATTTAAAGATTATGGTGAAGTTGACTAGCAGGGCAAGAGCATGCAAAAGCGGAATGAGGTGGAAGGTAGTTCTATTCTTACTCCTTGATATCTACTAAAGACCCTAGGCTATATATTTTTGTCAAAAAGTCAAACCCCCAAAGTTGGATTTTCACTCGATTTTGACTTTAAGTTGGCACTAGGTTTTGTTGAGATTTTGGAGTTATGAAAAGGGGTGGAAGATTTTCTTCACTTAAAAATGGCCTTCTGAAGCCAATGGCACAATCCATTTGTGATTTGGAGTTAATGTCCAAAAGTTAGGTTTACAAACTAGTGTAGAAAGTGAAAACCCTCAAGAATGAGGATGAGGATGAAGATGAAAATCCAAAGTAATAGAGTTACCTTAGATGAATGAGAGGAAGTGGGTACCTAGGAAAGAATGTAAAAGGGCATCCCTTCTCCTCTCAACCCACCTCCATTTGTTATATTTGGATCCGTTGGATCCAACTTATGTTGGAATTTTGGCATTTTAAGCCAAAAAACTTAGAACAATGTTTTAGCCACTGTCGATCCCGTTGTTGTTCTTTCTGAGCTTTTGAGGTCCCATGGGTCCCTTGTACTTTGAGTCTTCTGCATTAACCATCTCAAATCCTTTGGAGGCTCAAGAATTCACTCCTATCTAGTTTTCAAGAGGTCATGGTAGTGTATTATCCCATAAGGGGTTCTTTTGGTCTTCCTTTGTGTCATGTCTTTGTACTAAACTTAGAGTAACCCCACATATGACCATCTAAAAGTATTTGTCAAAAGGAAAAATTTATATCATTTTTAAATCAATTAGTGTAGGTGACAATTTTTAGTGTAGTGAAAGACAAAGTTTTTGAAAAAAAATTATTCAAATTGAAGCAAAAAGCCCATAGTGGATTGTTTGGTCATTTTACATAGATATTGTTATTTGATTCACAATTTTTTATATGCATGAGAACAGAGAATTAGGATTTATTCACATGCATTTCAATCAATTCCTTTTTGGAAAAAAAATGATACATTATAGGGTGGTCAAAGTAAAAACATATAGCTTCCCATTGTGGGTTGTAGAGAGGGACTACTCTTGTCTTTGGGGATTCTAATGTGTTTCTTATACTTCCTTACATGGTTCCATTGAAAATCCAAAAGCACCCTTTAGTAGAAGAAAACAATGAATGAGCCTTTTGCCACGTGTAGTGTGTTCATTGAATTCATGAAATTGTGACTTTCCACTTCAACTCAAAAATTGTGACTCCCGATTGCAAGATGAATACATGGTTGAGTGGACCAAAATCACTATCACAAAACCATTTTTAGAGACCTCTTTTTATTGCAAGCACTATTGTGTATAATAAAATGTGTATTTTTTAGTAAAAAATTCATACACTTTATTCTATACATAGTTGCTTAAGAAACCATGTAATTAGTGTTTAAAAAATCATTTACATGAAGTATAGGGAGACTTTTGTATGGATGATTATGGATTTGTTACAGTGTCAACACTATGTATTTAAGCTTGTTTTTGTGTATATAAACTTTTGCAAGAAAAAAAAGGAACTCTATAGTATATAGATATGATAAGAAGTGTTCTAAATTAATGATTTATACATCATGGATGTATTGAAATTGTGAGTTAGGGACTTTTTTTAGTATGAAATGGTATATATTTTCAAATGTCCCTACCAAAGCCTCACTATATTATTTCTTGAATTTTTTTTGGCTAATCCCTTTGGTATGTAATCTTCTCATAGGTTTGTATTTCAATTGAATATTATACAAGAATATGGGATCATTCTAAACTATAGTTATTTGGAATTCTACAACCTTTAGGAGCACTCAAATTGTAAACTGAAATTCCAATTGAGATTTATGGCTTATAGCTTTGCATACTTTATCCGTATTCATTTAACCCCTAAAGGACCATTGTCCCCTCGAGGGACAAAATGGATTTCGGGCAGGTTCCTATGACCTCAATTTTTAGTTAAACTTTCTAAAACTTTCTCATAAGATAGAAAAAATGATTAGCTTCTTGGGAATATAATTTTTCTTTCAATCAATGTGCGGGAGCAAAAGTTATGCCATCTTATACATAGTTTTCTTGTCAGCAGGCAAAAAAATAAATCCACAAAAACTTGAAATTTAAATAAATTTTTTTTTTCTTATAGATTGTATTTTTTTCTGCATGTGAAGCTTTGATTCATTCCATTTGGATTAGTAATGTGAAAGTTATGAACAATCTTGTTTTTCGGGCAATGTGAGCATCTTTTTAAAAAAATAACTTTGAATGCTAATATCTTCCGATCTATACAGTCAAACTTCAAGAAATTTTTACCACTCGGTTTTAGACAAGTAAAGTACAAGATTCTACAGTTAAATTTTTTTTTAATATTTTTTTTGTTTTCTTGGGTGAACACAACAAAATTGACAAATTTAAGTGTTTTTTCACAGAAAAATGGCCTTGGTCCTTCAGGAGTTAATTCAATTATATAAACTCTCCCACCTTTATAGGATACCATAGCATGTGAAATGGCTACTTGTCTAGGAACTTCTAGTGACTTCTAGGGAGTCACCAAGTGTTGCTTTTGGTCCACTCAACCATGCAAATACCCTACATACTCAATGCAATAAAAACTACATTAGAATACAACAAAATTGAATTCAATCCAAACATAGAGTTTTGAATTGAACTCCAATCTATAGTGGATCTGCAAAGCGAGTTCAAGGGAAAGTTGGGCCACATACATAGCATGTGTCCATGAGAAGTTGTTTTTCTTCGATATTGTTATTCACGCTACACTATTGTAACAATGAAATCTAGTGTTTTTAACACTTATTACAAACATATAATGTCAATATGAGTGTCAATTATGAACTTCATATCCAACAAAAAAAACATAATTAGTAGCAAGATAGTACAACTTGCACTAAATTATTATTTTAAATTAAATTAAATTTTCAATATGAATACTAATCACCAACTAAAAAATGAGAATTATTATGAGTTTACTAATGTGATAAATAACATTGTAGATAATATATTACGGAGTACTAAATATCATTCACAATGCAATTTTCCTTCACATGGCTCCTTGTCTTTTGTTAAAATAAGAAAGTATAGTACAAAAATGCATTTTGAAAGGTCATAAAACCATAACTTTAGCTTGGGATTTTACAAATACAAGATGTAGCTAATGTTAGTAGATCCTTTGGCAAGATATTAGGTCACCTTTGAAACAACTAGTTCAATGTCTTATGTGGCCAATATTTCAAAATTCATGCATGAACTCATTGAAGTTTAAATTGGGAAAAAGATACAAGTGTGAGAGTTAAACTTATCTCTTATCAAGTGTCACAAAGCTATGTTTACTTGAAATCACCATGTATTTGCAATTTAGCCCAAACTAATTGGAATTTGGATGAAAAGACTAAATAATGTGATTTTCTAATTGTTTTCAGTGGTTGGGGAAAAAATCATGTTGAAGTAGAGGTAGAGAACTTCGACCCCACTAGTAGAAAGGTATTTACTTCTAAAGTTCATCAAGATAGAACACCAATAATTAGCAATAGGGTCTCTTTCAAAAACAAAAACAAATAGAACAGTAGTAGAAATATGGGCTTTATAAACTTAAGAAACATGTCCCTAAAGATCCAAATCTAGTGATGTTGGTCATGTGAGTCTTCTCATGGGGCTTGAGACTAGTCTATGTGGCTTATATTTTTACTACTAGATAAAAGGCTATGCATAAATTAAGATAACATAGATTGCATATTAATCCCTAAATATTTTTTTATGTTCAAAAATTGAGTTGAGAGTTTTAGAAAAAATATTTGAAAAACAACTTTGATTTTTATCCTTTAAAATTTTGTTTGAGTAGAAGTAGGTACTAGATAAAAATAAAAATTAATTGGTTAATGACTCTCAAATGGAATAATTAAAAGATACTAATCCCAACAATGAGATTGTTCAATTCTAGCAAAAACAAACAAACCACATGGAACATTTTTTGAATTTATTTGAAAATTGAGTTAAAAAATGAATCTTGAAAGTATTTTTTGAAAAAAGATGCTCTAATTTCCCCCAAAACATGAATCTCTTCATCACTTTCTCATCACTAGTCCAAGTGGAATGAATTAAATATTTAAATCTTTTCATATGCACTAAAATATTTCTTTGAGAACCAAAATTAAATTTTGTTTTTTGTACGGTGAACTCTATTTTGAGTGTAGTGTTGCATAACTTTTGCTCCCAACGACACTAGGATGTGAGCGTGTGAGCGTGAGCCTATGAGCGGTGAGCAGGGATTATGTGAGCCTAGGGTATTGAAATTTAAAATATGATATAATTTTTTTTTAAATTTGGGTAAAAAGTTAAAAGACTAATGTTTTTTCAATAAAATTTAGTATATTTCAAAAAATATGACCTATTACCACGGGACCCATGACCTTAGATTTTAGATTTTAAAGATTGACAAGTTGATGATATTATATGTTTTGAAATTTGTATCATGTTTTGAGAGGCTTTGCCAAAGTGGGCTGATCAATTGAGAGTATGAATAATTTAGAGGCAATTCTAAAGATGAGAGAAAGATGAATGCAATGAAAATATTATAGGATGTGGAACCTTGTGTATGTAGTAAAATATTCTTTCATTACTACAAGGAATATATATTGAAATATCAATATAATATTTTGCTACTAGATTTGAGAATTTTGAAGATAATATATTCATACAACATATCTACTTCATATCATGTTAATATCTGTTAACTAGCTTACTCGTTCATACATCTTGATGATTTCCGTAAGGGTAAAATTGATAGTAGTAAGAATAAAACAAATGGCTTGGGATCTTGAGTTAGGTAAGAACATTGAAATGCTTAAGTTCCATGACGCATTATACAATTTGGTTTAGACAAAATAAAAAATCCTTGTCAGTCTAAATTGTCATGTGCTTATAATCTTGCTTCTATTCTTTATAAGTAGGGATGACAATAGGTTTCTTAAACGTAATAATTAATAGCTTGCATTTGTCTTGTGTGTACTTCTAAACAATGTGACATTGTTTCCTTGACTTGTATGAAATTCTCGCTAAAGTCTTTTCAATGTTTTGCAATTTATTTCCAATACAAATAAGATATGGGGCATGATTGTATTGAATTTCTCAACTACAGTCCTCAATTTTACTCTAACAATTACTGATCTAGTTTCAATCTGAATACGAGAGAAGTTGACCTTGTGAGGTGATAAGATTAACTTGAAAATCGATCAAAAGATTTGTTTCTTTTTGCTCGAATCAAATACCTTTTTTCCTTCCAAGTGTGAAATTCGAGTGCAAATGACTTCTAGTCCAAGCATCTCATTGAGTAAGTTTGTAATTTTCTTTCCACCTATAAATGTCATAGTTCTCTTTAGTTTCAAATCCTCTTTACATGGGCCTTCCCAAAAGGCCCTTGTAGAGATAAATCCTATAGTTAATCATTTGCATGAAGGTTCAAATTCAAGTTATCCATCCATCACACGTAACAATGAACAAGTTAGATACGCATTTTTCAAAAGCCTACATCATTTGTTGTGCATTGTTTCTTCCAAATTGCATGTTGGGATGTTTGCTAATTCTTCTATTGTCAATTTCAATTCTACAAAGATGATGAATGGAGTCATTATTCAAATGTTTTGCAATTTAGGATTTAGAGTAAGAAATAGAAAAAATGAGGTTAAAAGTAATACCATTTCTATAAATCCAATCCATTGACGATATCAAAAGTGCTAAAATGCAATCCAATCGTCTAGTTTATGAATTGTTGGTTCTGATGCAACTTTAAAAAGTACCATCAAACTTTGATTTCTAGATACATTTTATCCACTTCACATACCAATGTTGCATCCTTGTAGTGCATATAGAGTCGGATATACTAGTTCAAGAATTATTTGGTGATTAGCTTCTCTATGTGCTTGTACGTGTTTGTTGTCAAATGGAACAAGCAAGTCCTTTCAAGAAATGTAAAGATGGTTTGCCAAAATTTAAAAGAACTCAATAACAATTCATTCAATCAAATATCAACTATCGTTTGACCATCTATCATCACAAAAATTTGTTAGTAAAATGAAGGAATTATTTCATTGATGGTTAGCAAGATTGAAGAGCCAAGAGGTCATTTTTACAATGAAATTCATTCTTTGTCATGAAAATTCAAAAAATATAGGATAATTCAAAATTTTGAACATGAAAGCTTGACCACTCATTGTCAAATTAAATGTAGGAATTGTGTTCAATGTAGAACTTCAAACCTCATTTTGACATAGTAAAACAACTTTTTACCAAAATTTTGAACTGAGAAAAGTCGGGGAATCAAGACTACTTTCATTTCTAAAATTCCATTTGTGATTTTAAGCCTTCAAAAAAGATTATGGACAAAAATTAGAGAGGATGTTTGAAAATGTTAAAGAAAATGTCCTTTCTAACAATCTAACCCTTCTTTGAATTTTGTCCATAACTTTTGAGTAAAGTTTTGAAATCTCAAACGGATTTTTGATAATGAAATTTAACTTGATTTCCCAACTTTTTTTAGTTCTAAGTGTTTTAGAATAAGTTATCCTACTATGCCAAAATTAAGTCCAAAGTTCTACATTTGAATACAATTCTTCCTTTTGACTTAATTAGATATGAGCAGTAGAGCTTTTAGTATCCCACATGGATTGTTATACCTCTGTGAGTGTTTTAAACTCCACCCTCTGAGTTAAAACATGCACATGAGTTCTACAGCTTGTTAAATCAATTTCCTTAGGGTGTTATTGATCTAAATTCAATTTGCGCCTAAATATCCTCAAGGGTAAAATGTAGGAGCAAAATGGTCCCTACATTTGGCTCATTGCACTACTAACTTATAAGTTAGTCTCAATTGGTGGGCAAGGATCCGCATGATTGACAAGAGAGCACAAGTCCAGATGGTTAATTATTTTGGGGGTCGCAACAAGGAGAAACTAGAAAGGGTAGTCCATGGTCTAAGTTAACCCCAAAATGATGTGGCGGATGTTTTTTGTCTAATGAATGTCAAGGAATTCTCCTTTGTAGGACAAAATTGCAACTATTCATCCGCGGAATTAGGGGTGGAAAGGAGAGATCTTATACAGTAGTTTGACTCCCAATGAGTATTTTTGATTTTTATAAAGTAGATGATATCATACAATTCCAAAATGGTTGATTTCCATGGTGTTTGAAAAAGTGACAATTTTATTGATTGTTCACATTTTAGAATACAATGGTAATTTTACATTGCTCAAAGGTTGCTTAACTCCTAAAGCACCAAATTGAGTTTTTTGACAACATAGCGATTTTGGGCAACTCCCTATGAATGGAATTTTTTTTCTTTGAAATTTTCACAAAACATATAAATAAGGTTTTTCTTGAAAGTCCAAAAAATTTCACAACTTTTGACTACATGGTTAGAAAGTTATTGTATGCTATGTAATTTTTAGTGCTATATGGAAAGTTTTGGCAATTCAAAAAATTCTTAAAAAATCATTTAAAAACCCCCCACAGATTTGAATTTTTTTTTTAGATTTATATATACAAGGAAAGCTTTGAATCATTCCATTTTGAAGAATGAGATGAAGGTTATGAGGAGTTTTAGTTTGTGGGCAATTATGGATTCTCTATTGTAAAATAAACTTTGAAGTCCTTTTATATAACTCAATTTTCAATATTTTTTTAAAAAGATAAAATCATACGATGTACATTGTTTATTACAACATTACAACCATTGGGATTGGCATCTTTCAATTCCATAACTGAATTCTCAACAATTGAGTATTTTGAATCATTCTCTACTTCTTTCTATTTACTATTTTTTTCCTACATATTGTACAATTGCAAATGATCTGAATTTTTTCAAGCATGTAGCTAACTTGCCTTGGAGAATGAATCCAAAGAAGTACCACTATTTCGGACATTTTTTCATACAAATGTGTGCTTGTGAAGTTCAACTGCCCAAATTTTTATAGGGCCCAAAAAATGATTTTTGTTAATTCAAATGCTAATATCTTGAAATCTATATAGTGAAATTTTTTGGATTTCTTTCCACATCTCCTCAAATCAATGTAATACAAGATCCTATAGTTACATGTGTCCAAAAATGTTTTTCTTTTTTTAAATTTTGTACTTCTACTAGAAATAGTAGTTTTTGAACATTTTCCATGAAAACATAGTCAAAAACCTTTAGAGGTTAATAAGAATTTCTCTCATCTAACAAAGAAGATAATCAAGAATTTGTCAATCATGCAAGCATCAAACAAAACTAATAACAAAGCTATATCTAAACTCTAAGATACCAATGTGGAAAATTAGAGTATTGTCTCATTAAATTCAACAATGAATGCAAGGAAGCTCCTAAAAAGTGGATGATAAAGTTCCATTAAGCATATAAAATTTGAGTTGACAATCAATGTGGAAATGTATAGCCAAATGTGAGCATGGAGAAAAACACAAATTTTAATTGTCAAACCACCAGTGTCCAAAGAAAAGGTCTACTCAATTCCTCTAGTCAACTTCATTAACCATGAGGTCAAGTATTTATTTGTCTTGGCCTATTTCACATTCTCTACTCCTAACACATCATGTGTGTGTACTATATAGTTGGATTCATAGCAAAAATAAAATTCCCTATACTACTATTTCATCAAATACAACTAAGTCCATTAAAAAAGAATGAGCTACTATGGAAGCCTACGAGTTCCCACAAGTTCTTAGATTGTGGGAACTCGACCACAACAACTTGCTAATGTGGCCAAGCAATGGCCACGTTAGATAATAATAATAAACTAATTAAAAAAATTGAAAAATTAATTAATTTTTTAATAATCTTCTTCTTCTTCTTTTCATAGTTTTAAATTTTGGCCAGCCTTGGTTGGTTCCCTACCTGGGGAACTAGCTTGAAATGGGCTTCTAAGGCAACTAAATCCCATCTAATGGTCCTACTTCAACAAGAAGATGTGTCTAATGATGTAATCTTGCTAGCTTGTGGCATACATCCCTTTGCTTCTTCAAACTACAATCATTGTGTTAAGAGTCAGTTAAACCAATATATGAGCTAGAACTCAAAGATACATATTTCTAACTAGAGTGAAGGAGAAAACATCAATAACCAAATTCGATATTGCATTGCTTGAAAATTGATAGCAACTCCTCATCAAAAGCATAGTTTAGCATAATACCTTATATTCAATCCATATTGACGTCCAACAACAGAGCCATCTGCCAAATTAGCAATCTCCCTTCCAGGCATTGCTTTTATTAATGCAATTGTATATTCACCAACCTCTTGGACCGTTGCTAAATGGTAATGTGGAGGCAACTCATTGCCAATGGCAAACAATCTACAATACAAGTAGGCAACAATCAATTAGGGAGGGAAAGCATGCCCTTTCTGAAGCTCCATTTAGAAAAAAAATAGCCACATTTATTTTATACTAAATATATAATACATTATATAAAGAAAGAAGCAACCAACCAATTAACCTTGTATCCAAATCATCACAAAAAACCTAGTTCACAACAAAAATTAGATTAGAGAAATTACATCTTCCATAGATTATCAAAAATGAAGTAAACAAACAAGGCAATTACTTAACAATGATGAAAAAAAAGATCAAATCAAATACTTTATAATTCAACCAAATTTGTGCAATTCCACAAAAATATAATAACTTCTAAAGAATCCACAAATCCTAAAGATGAATATTCAAGAAAATCAATATAAGTTGACCTAGATTAAGATATAACAAGTACCTGAACTTGCATTGTCTTTTAGAGATTTGCTCCAATGTATCTACAATCTCAAAGAATGTTGGTTGTAAGTTTGGATTTGGCACCCAACATTTGGTAATCAAGTCCTTCAATCCCTCATGCAAGTCACTTGGCAATTGTGGTCTTTTACCCTCAATCACAAGTTGACAATTAGCTTTGGAGTTTCCAAGCTCCCCATCAAATGGAATTTGCCATGTTACTATCTCAAAGCATGTCATACCATAACTATATATATCAGCTTGCTTCCATTGCTCATTTGTAATAGATTCTTGTTTTCCTAGTCTTGCCAATATCTCTGGTGCTCTCCAAAATCCAGTTCCCCAAACTCCAATTGAACATTCAAAATCAGCTACAATAATCAAGTGGTCAACAAAATCACGACTATACCTAATTATATTAGAAGCAAGACAAATATTATTAGTATTAGGAGGGAGAAGAATATTAGAAGCTTTTAGATCTCTATGGGTAACACCCATCACATGTAAGTTCCGCATATGTCTTGCAATCCCCAACATGAAGTCTGTAGGATGCAAGTTCCACCCATTGGCCACCTGCCACCGATTGTAGGGAAATGGTGGCCCTTGGATACCATCCACATTCTTCTCCAGCATCGCTTGGTCAATCAACTTGCGCAAGTCACCCCAACATGTCTCCATAAAGAAGGCAAACCTGCCATCCTCCAACATACCCGCATGCCAAATGCAATGGCGGACATGCTCCTTGAGTACCGGCAGGGGCATCGATTGCAGCAAATCTCGTAGCGATGTTCCTCTCTCAAACACCTTCAGCAAGTCATCAGGGCGGCCTACAACTTCATAGATTTCGGCTTGTCCACCCTTCGCAATCATGCGACCCAAAACAATATCACGGCCTATGTCACGCCGAAACAAAAGAGGATACTCTTCCAGCAATTGCATCAACACTTCCCTGTTTTCTCGATTCAGTTCTTTCTCCTCGGCCGACTGCGGTGCAACCTCAAGGCGGACCACTTCGCTCCAGTGCGACTTTGAAAACTCGATCTCCAGCGCAACGGCGTCAGAAAATTGGCCTCTGCTGCGCTTCATCGCCTCGCAGCGTGCGGAATAGTATTCCGTCCTCCCGGAAGTAGACGCCCCCTCCGTCCCCACCATCGTCATGGGATCCAATTCTACTACGACGTCAACTACGGTGGACGGAGACTCCTCTGGCTTGGCAGTGGAGAAACGCGAAGTGGAGGTTGCGTCCATCTCGCTCAAACCCCAGCAAATTGGATTCTGTGCCCGGAAGACAACGAAGACTTCAGCGCTAGCAAGTCACACACAAATGCGATCATGAAATGCTTCAGAGACAAGAGGAACGAAGAAAGGCGACTTACGGTACTTGGCTCGGTCTCTGCACAAGGGGCGGACGTCTCTACGATACCGACTGTTCAGCAGATCTGAACTAAGAGCGCAGGAGCACAGAAGCGCACTGAAGAAAAAGATGCGAACCGGGAAGAGTGCAACCACGTCGGGAGTGAAGACCTCGAGATGGACTAACGACCCGCTAACACACGATTGTAAGTTCTCTTGGAGCTCCTCGCTCCTACATGGAGATCTGGCGAAAGACTTGATGGCAGATCCCTAGCAAGTGGGGAAAACAGCACTTGCAACTGGACCAACAAGAGAAGGAGACAGATGGGAGGAGGAGAGTCCTGCTTGCACTCGCACGATCATCAAATGCTTCTAGAGGGTTGGCTGGGTTGGAGTACTTATAAATTGGAGTCTGCATCAGGGGTGTCCGTTTGATGACTGTAGAGGGTTTGCGAGGTTGGCCTGGTGACCTGTTCTCGCGTTCTGCCAAACAGTGCTCAAGCGGTTTCCAAGCATAGCTGACTCTCTCTGTTCTCATGGTGGGCCAAGGTCCGCAAAACCCGGTCATCCGCGTATTCGAGAGAAAGAGTTGCATTGGCTTTTGTACGAAGAGGATTGTTGGTGGAGTTTTCTTTTTTCTTTTTTCAGCGCACTGCTGCAAGCCCTCTTTCGTTGTCGGATATGACCTGTGAGCTGAATTTTGCTGGAATCTAGGGTTCATCTTCCAGAGGAACCGTTTGATCACGCTAGCATTACATTCTTGAACCTACAGTTTGGTCCAATCAATTGTGATACTGTAGATCGAAAATTCTTCACTAACAGCAGTATAACCCTGTGGACCATTCAATTTCAGTGTTTCTTCTCTGCTCTTGTATGCCCAGGCTTTGCTATTCTAAACCTACACTTTGTTCATTCTCGGCATTATGTGGTTGATGGGTGTCAGTAACCTTGCTTCAATTCGATGTGAATCATTCTCAAGCATATGATGCCTGTCCACGTTTCGATTTGATTTTGACGGCGAAATTGAAAGGATTTTTTGTGTTGAATTGCTGTTATGTTGCGTCAAGTTCCCCATGTACCAACTGTGTGATTGCCACTGAAGCTTTTCTGTTGGATATATCTAGCAGGATATATTACGCGGGGTATTTCTTGTGCGTCGCTCTGTGGAGCTCTAGTTTTGTGAACTGTGGCGTGGTGCCGAAAGGTTTCCTGTTTTACTTGGAATTCGTTAATTCAGGCAGGGTTTCTGTTATTGAATAGGACGTTACTGAGTTTGGACTGTTTGATCTTCACGCCTTCAACGACACCGGTGTGTGACCGGGAAGGCAGAGGGCTTGTTGTCGCACTTGTGCTTGGTTCCATGTTCTTGGGCCAGGTGAGGCGAGAGATGGTTGCGGGAAGTGTAGCCTAGTCTCTTGAAGCACTATTGGTTGGTTACGTGGTCTGGTTTTCCTGTTCGATCATTGTTTTGATCGTTGGTTTCTGTTTGCCAAGAAAGAGGTGGTGCTGCAGATCTGGATGTTAGTTAGTGCGAGTGCAAGTTCTTCGGAACTTGTCGTGGGACGTAAGAACAACGGACTCTTCTTTCTTGCTGGCCTAAACCTGGTTGGCGTTATTTCTCTGTTTTCGTGCGAGTTGGTTTTTCAATGTATATGCGGAGCGGGCTATTATGGTTGATGTCCATGATTTAATAGAGATTGGGTAAGATTCTGTGAGGAAGGGCCTATGCGATAACGAACTGTTGATGAGGGAAAATTTGTTCTGACAAATAGATCATGTGTTGGTGTTTAGGTGTATCAGTCGTCATCGAGTATCCTTCATTGTGATTCTTGTTTCATCATCAGTGCATTTTTTTGCCAATATGTTGAGGCTCCAGGACGAGCTGCTAAGGTCTTTTCTATCGTGCCTTCTTCGATTCTGTCGTTAAATTACTTGAGGGTGGTGCTGCACGTTCTGTGCATTGCTTGACCGAAAGCGGTGTGTGTGGGATGGGAGTCACTGGTTTTCTGTTATTTGCAGAGATGCGCATGTGCTTACTTTCTGTTTTTTTCATTTTCTGTATTTAGTATAGAGCAGAGTTGTTTATGGTTTGCGGCTACATGGTGCTAAGATATATTTATGAATTAGACCAGAAGACGATTTGACGTCTTGTGTTTTGTTTTTGATATTGGCCAGAGAAAAACAATTTGCAAAGACTCCATCAGACACAATTACAGAAGCCAACGGTACGTATGTTCCGTAGGAAAAGTGGAAGAAGCAACAAGAGAAGGATACGCTCTTTTCCTCCTTCCGCATTCTTCATTTATTTACTTCAGAATCGTGTCAGTCTCGTAGTTTTCCTCAATCTTTGCCATGTCACCAGACTGATGTGGAACTTGCAAGTTGTACTGCTTCTCCTGGTGCTCTTTGTCAGCTGAAAGGAAGTGCCGAAAGCAACATACAGATGCGACAAGTGCCCCTTCTGCCTATCCACCCCCTTACTTTGTCATGTGAGCTCATTTCCCTACTCTCTCCAAAGATGAAGAGATCTGCTGGTTTGGAGAGAGAATCTAAATGTAACCCTGTGACTAATCCTGTGACTGAAATGTTTATGGAAATAGGTACGTTGACTCCGAACGCTGTCTCGTTTCATTGTTCGTGTGAAATTTGCTTAGTACAAACGTATTCCAGTAACGCACTTGTTGATCCATTTGCTTTCAATTTGTATTGCGTGTATCTGGCTGCAAACGTTTAGTTCTTTGTTTGAGGCTCCATAGCAGTCCCAAGCTCCCAGGCCTGTGGTGCCTGAGGCTTCGACCCCGCCCAACAACATCCTGTTTGTGCAGAACTTGTCTCGTGACGCTACTGGCGTTGCTATTTAAGCTTTGTTCCAACAGTTCCCAGGCTTGAAGGAGGTTCGTATGATTGAGGCAAAACCAGTAATTGCTTTTTTCGGGTACGGGTACGAGATGCAAGTAACTGTTGCCCACGAAGGATTTCAAAATTTCAGAGTTTCTCTCTCACACGCTATGCAAATCTATTATGCAAACTCGGTTAAGTGAAGATTTTTCTTGAGTAGGCGTAATTTCTCCACTTTGCAATACTGGAGCTCTATGTTGGTGTAGAAGATGAAGTTTATCATTAGCTGCATGCACTTAAGACTCAAAATCCTTAGCACTTCTATTTTAACCATAGATGGTCTCAGATAGATGATAATATATGAGCTGCAAGTTCAATTCGTAAACCACATTGCAACAGTAGATTAGACAAGGTTTTTTTGATAGTGACCCAGTTTAAGTTCGGACTTGATGATGCTCACTATTTCCATTCTTTGAGAATGATCCATCTTTTGAGGAGTGTCTAGTTCAGATATTAACCTGTGAAGGACCGTGACAATGTTTTCACCAAAAATGTTCCAAAAATGCCATTTCTAAGACAAGCACCAAATTTTAGAAGAAATTTTTTTTGACACATGTAACCAAAAGATCTTGTAGTACGTTGGTTCAAGAAGATGTTGAAAAAAATTAAGAGATTTCGTCCATGTTGATTGCAAGATATAAGATATTAGCATTTGAGAAGACAAACCCCCTTTTTTTGGCCCTACGAAAATTGGGCAGTTGCATTTCACAAGATCACATCTGTATGAAAAATGTTCAAAATAGTGGTGCATCTTTGGATTCATTCTTCAAGGCAAGTTGGCTACATCCTTCAAAAAATTTCAAATCATTTGGAATTATACAACATATAGGAAAAAAATTGTAGGTAGAAAGAAATAGAGAATGATTGAAAATACTATATTGTTAAGAATTTTGTTATGGAATTGAAAAATGACAATCCCAACGGTTTTAATGTTGTACCAATCAATTTACATCCTATGATTTTATGTTTTTTCAATAAAAACTGAAAATTGAGTTAAATACAAGACCTCAAAGTTTATTTCAGAGTAGAGAATCCATAACTGCCCGCAAATTAAAACTCCTTGTAACTTTGAACTCCTTGATCAAAATGGAATCATTCAAAGCTTTCGACATGTATATAGTCTAGAAAATCATTTTCAAATTTTTGTTTTTGAAAAAATTGATTCTTTTTTATCTGCCTGGACAGTCTATATATGAATAAAAGTAACATATTAGACATAACTTTTGACTTATATTTCCAAATGTTATGAAATTTTGTGCATATGAAGGATATTCCTCATCCTCACCTCCTATTAAAATTTCAACCTAAAACATGCAAATCTCCAATCACACATACCTGCCCGAGATTTCTATGTTGCCAAAAAACGCGTGATGGTCCTTTAGGGGTTAACAATGCAAAATGGTGGCTCTAGAAGCTAGTGTTGTCATGTGAATCTAGTTGAGAATTTTCTCAGGCTTGAATATAGAAGGGTATTCCCAAATGTTTGGATCTTGTTCTATGGAGGACCTAGCCCCACGTCAGGCTTGACATAAATCGAACATGGTCAAGCAATTGTTGCTTTTAAACCTTTAGGATCTCAGGTCTTTAAGTATTTGGGTGCAAAAGTTTCTCGATTGGTACATAGGCCATCACTTGAGGCCAAAGTCAATAAAAATCAAACAATGTGTGGTCTTTGAGATCAACATCATCAAGCAGGAATGCCCTATACAATGTATAGCATCGCACCCATTAACTTCAAAGTCTTTTGTCGCTCTCAGAACACCAGATCTTGTCCACTTCAAGTCTTTGAGGTACTTGTCCTGCTCATCGCAGACTCTCACTTTCATAATCTGAGATTTTTTACCAGTCACTCATTCTTTAGGTTGTTTACAGTTGAAGACTCCCAGAGCGAGTTCGTTGAGTGTCTGCGACGGAAAGAATGGTTAGTTGATTTCTGGTTTCACAAGTCTTGGGGTTCAAGTTAGGCAGCCGAATTTGAAAGAACCACATACAATAGACGCAGTAGACGCAATCATGAAGTGCAAATCTCACGAGCACAGCACAACGCCGCTTACACAGGTACTACCCGCCCTAACAAAGGATAGATTCAAGAGATGGTGAGTCTAAAACGAAGGAAATTCTTTACGGGGTACACTTCAGCAGTTTGGAGGTTTCTGAGAGCACTTCATATAGCCTGAAGCAACTTGCCGTGGAGGAGGCAGCTTTGTTGCATCTACAAATCTCACTTCTCCTGGGGCATACGTTAATTGTCTGCGGCTGTCACCCCAACCAGCACCACACTTCTCACATCAATCTCAGCATTCCAAATTTGAAATGATAATGCCAACCAGCAAGCTGTACTCAGAAAAATGAGATGGTTTAACAAACTTGGACCCAACATCAGAGAGGGAATCTACTTCTGTGTACGATCACTGTGAAACAATCCAATTATACTAGAAAGCCAGATTGAAGCAATCAACACGAATTTGGGCATTGGGAATGTGAAGTATGGCCAAACCTGCGCAAATGAAGCCCAGTCAATCCAGCTTCGAGAATGGACAGATTATCGGAGTCGGGGGCCACGATGACGATGGTCTCATTGAGTCTTCAAGATTGACATGAGTTGCGTGACTCGCACTAAAATGTCGGCCACACTCTCATTAGGAGTGCTGTCAAAGTAGGGTGGGGGTCGCAAGTTGGAAGATAATGCATCTCCATCGTACACCTGCACGTACTTGTTACTCCATAATCAGAAATTTTACAAGACATTTAGAAAGAAAGAAGTTCTAGAAAGGATCTTCGAACACCTGCTCAGCTGATTTCCTAAAACAAGGAAGAATCCATGTGAAAAAGATGCTAACATCTTCTTTCTGACATATTCAATCGCATCTTTAGTTCAATAATTTGGCAACCCTTGACATCAATCACCTCATGAAGGTTCAAAGCGCTAACCTCATCCACAGCAGCGAGTCCTCTACCTTCGTATGCCCCTAGCCCACGCACATCCCCAAAGTTGTATTACGGCACTATCCAACTGTAATACACCACCAGATCACAGCCAAAAACCATTATTGAAAGTCCATTCATAACATCCACAGCATTGTTTTCGGAGACCCTCGGACACCTTGGAATCAGTCATGATGCCTTAAAACTTGGGTATCCATGATGCCCATCATCTTAGTCTTTACACATGGAAGAGAGAAAGTTCAAAAGATGTACAAACAAAATAGGGTGTAAGCATAAAATAATAAAATATTGCACATAGAAGTGGCGGTTGAACAAAGCGAGAACAATACTCTACCAATGCAATACTTAGCGTCTATTAACTAAAAAAGGATGCAGAGCTTGAATAGCTAAAGAGTGATAAGCCATCAAATACTAACATTTATGCTACCATCAATGATAACAAAAATTATTGAATATAATGTTACACATGCAATATACCCCCCTAATGAGTGTGCTTCAAAACTAATTAGCATTCCTAAATGACAAATAAGGAACCCTTGCCAATAGCAAAAATGGAAAAGTGAGGCAAAGTTGTGGTCAACCTATGGTTGATATCGTTGACATAGGCAATAATATTAGCTGTTTGGTAAGCTCTTTGGTTGATGGATGGCCAAATCCAACAACCATCATTACAAGCACCCAAAGCACTAAAATCCTTGGCAGCTAGAATGGTATGCTTCTTCCCTTCCTAGGAAAGACCATTGTCCATGGACATCTTTACCACTGGGTTGGTGTTGGTGAACCCCTGTGTCTCAAACGTGGACTCCTCAGATCTCACCAAGTAATACCTACAATTCAACAAGTTCAGCACAAGGAGCACAACTCAACAAGCTCACTCCTAGTGGATTTTGTTCCTCATGGCCGGTGTTCTTACATTGGCAAGTGATAAAGACAGTTCCAATTCTGATCCATTTGATGTTTCCTATCTGGATCTTCGGAGTTCACCAAATTGTTACACAGATTTTGCTAATGAAGAGCTTCCAGAACTTCCAACCTCAGATCATGTGCAAGAATCATTATTTGAACTTCAGATGCAAAATGAGCAAGGAAGTTCACCTTTTTAGCTATCATTTGTAGCTCTGGATCATTTGAACCAAAAAACGATTTCAGAGAGATGGATTGAGCCTGATGCAGGAGAGACTGTCATATGAATGACAAATTATATTGGTTTTCTTAACTCAATCATTCTTCTACTGTCTATTCTAATGGGAAATGTTCCATTTTAGCTATTTGGTGGGAAGGTTTGTTTTGCAACAGCCGTTGGAGACATTCATATGAAGATACATATTCTTGGATCAGTTGCAGGAGCAATTCGCAGGGACGACTAGTCTAATATGTTCTGGACCTTCAACAAAACCATGTCAGTTCTCACAACAACAGTTTGTTTGACAATCTACGTACTAGCTCACACTTGCAAAAACCATGATGGCTCAAGAAGCCATTTCGTTCTGGTGGGAAACTTAAACCTTAAAGGACATTGCATGCCTGTGGGCATTTTGAAACATGGGCATTCAAAGTCAAAATCTGAATTTTCACGTAGCCTTCTTGATTTAAATTTTTTTTAAGTTTAACTAAGAAAATGTAGCTCCAATAATCTACTTTTCACTCCATTTGAATTTTTTTTCAAAATTGTTAAAATCATAATTTTTGTGACACTTTGAAGATAGCCTCTTGAAAGCTCAAAATAGAACACTTTTGAACTTTTTGTAACAAATTTCTCTTGGTGTGAGGTCAAAGAGTACATTAATTTACACCATGATGCTTATCACTAATATTTAATTTTTAAAAATTTTAAAAATTGTACTATTTCTTTTTGTGATCTCTAGGATTTTTACAAAGAATGTCTTTAAAAAACCATATAAATTTAATTTGATGTTTTCATTATGAAAGAATGAGATTAAATTTTAGACATATATCACTACATGTGAAAAATATCAAAATTTCAAAATGTATGTTTTATTGTAGAAATCTAATGAAGTTTGACCAATCCAGACATGAAATGTCCTTTAAGGGTTAATTTGTAGGAGGGGCCCCTTGAAAATACCCCTCAGAACATGCCAGTATAGAAAAATCCAACCCCTTTTCAGGGTATGGTTAACTTAACTTCTAAAGGCTTCAAACCAATAGAGTCCTCAAAATGTTTGGAAACACTTATTTGACAAGGTGAACAATTGTATTGAATATCAAATGAACCCAAAGTATGAATAGTTGTATCATGGTAAAATGTAAATTATCCAAATTTTGAAAATAAATAAATAAAAACCACTAAATGTATTCTTCTATGGTATTATAAGTGGTTGCTTGTATATTGGAATTATGTGTAAAATATGGTATAATAGAGTCAAGCATGTGAAGTTTGATAATAGTATTTGCAAGTACAAGGGAATGATGTTGTTACATTGTATATGCATTCATTATGTGAAAATATATAATTGTTTGTTAAATTTGAGGTTTTTTTTCTAGAGTCTCAAGAAACAAATGGGATGATACTCCACTTGAACTCTTTTTTTTTACCCCTATTTGACAAATATTTGAAAATTCGTTCATTGATTTCTATACTTAAGGTTGTTTTAATATTTTAGTTTGCGTGTTAGAAGTTGTAAAAACAAAAGGTAAAGTTTGTTTTACCTTTCTTTGGTTCTTCTTAATGAATTGTAAGTCTACGTAGATGATGAAGATAGACTTATGAAGGATAGGAGGTGACTCATGGATGTATTATGGCTCATGTGGCAATTTAGTGGCCAAAATCCACTAGCTTAGATGGATGGCATGAAAGTTGAGTTGGCGGATGAGGTGGAGGGTCATCTTCCTCCTCCTTGTTTTGTTTGGAAGAGCTGTCACTTTGGGGAGGCCATTGCACATTGTACATAGAGATTTTTGCAATGAAATTTTGAGAGCTTGTGTATCTTTTTTTTTTTTTATTTCAAAAAGCTATCACTCACTAAGTTTGAAGTTAATTTGTGAAAGTTATGAGTTTAAGAGTGAAGTGTTGTAGAGCTGCCTTCAATTTCAAGAGAGTGAACTTTGGAGGACTATGAAAGTTGGATAGTATCTTAAATTTGAGTGAAATTTAGAAAGGTTGTAGATAGTTATGTTAGTTTTCCAAAATGGCATTATATTCTTAGTTTGGAGCTAGTATGTAAAAGTTATAGGCTTGAGAGTGAAGAGGTGAAGAACTACTTTTGGTTTTCAAGAGAGTCAATTTTGAAGGACTATGAATGTAAGACAATACCTTAAAGTTGAGTGAAATTTGGAGAGTTTGTAGATACTTCTTTAAAATTTTTAAAATGGTATTGTATTCTTAGTTTAGAATTAGCATGTAAAAGTTATGAGCTTGAGAGTGAAGTATAAGTGACTAAGTTGCCTTTGAGTTGGAAAGGATGAACTTTGACCATCCATAAAAGTCGAATAGTATCTTAGTTTTAAGTGAATTTTGGAAAGATTGTAGAATTTTTTGTTAGCTTTTCAGGGACATATCACACTCTTAGTTTGAAGTTGTAGAACGGCCATGGCACTCATTCTTCTATCAAATACTTCTTCAAGGAGAGTTTATGGAGGATATAATTTTTTTTCCTCTATCTTTTACCACATATGATGTATATTGAGATTTCATGACATTTTGTTAGGGGTATATAGAGACGTGATAGTATTTTGGTTCATATAACATCATCCGGAGGTTTATTATTATATTTGTGACTTTATATGACTACGGGATCTTCCATTATATGGGGCCACATTTAATTGTAGCTAGGAGCCCCGCGTTTTTCCAAGTGTCATGATCCTTGTCACAACCCTTTGATGGATGAATGCATTGATGGATGAGATAATTTTTGATGATTGTATCATGACCTTCATATCATGGCCTATGATGGATCAATGCATTGATAGATAAACTAATTCATGATAAAATGTGCACTAGTAGACAAGCAGAGATTGCCTAGAGATAGATTTCTCCAAATGGTGGATTTGTGTGCTGGAATTAAACAACTCCAATTCGATGACGAGGGCATTGGAGTGCTTGGAGATTGATGGAACTTGGAGTTTGATAACTCTAAATAGAAGATCAAGATGTGGGTAAGAAATAAATTGCATGAGATATAATCTAGAGAAGTACAACTAAGACTTTTACCTTAATGGATGGTTATAAATGGAACCAAGAATAAAAAGCTAAAGATAGAAAAGAAATCTCAATCTATTTTAAAGATTAATAGTCTTTATTGATAGTCTCTAGTATATAAGAAGAGCTCGGGGGTGAAGAGACTATCTTTTTGGAGATTGATCTCTCTCTATGGTCAAGTATTTTGAGCTCTTTGTAAAAACATTTTGTTAATGAGTATGTTTTGTGTCATTAATTGGAGTCTATTGTGAGAGGTACATAACACTAAGGCAAGGCCTTTCTACTTGACAACATAATACACAGATTTTGGAGGCTTGAGGTGCTTGGTTGGAAGACTCACATTGGTAGGAGCAATTGCTAGTGCTGCATTTGAGGGCAATGTATTGATTGGGTACTACTTGCAATTTTTTTTATTTGCTCATGATTTCTTAACCCCTGAAGCTCTTTCAACCTTTAAACAATGTTGTGCTTGTTTTTTGGCCAATGGATGGCCAAGAATCTTCCTTTGTATGACAAAAATGCAATTGTTTATCCTTGAAATTTTGAGCAAAAAGAGGAGATCATGCACAATAGTTTGACCTTCAATGAGCACTTTTGTTTTGTTTTAAAAGTAGATGATGTCCTACAATGCCAAAAGGGATGATTTCCACGGTCACCAATCAAGCATTCAAGGGTTAAATCCAAAACGGGATTTGGTTGTTTGGGGCATTTGATGTAAACTAAGGTACCAAATGGAGACAGATTTCCTTCAATTTTTTCTTTTTTTTGAAACACATGGACCAATTCTATTGATAGAAGAGAAAGTACAAAGAACCAAGGGAACCAGTCCCTAGTAGAAGCTTTTTAACATTTTCAGACAACAAAATGAAATAAAAGAATAAATCTCCAACCCTCCAACAGGGGAAGAAGATCAACGCATAGCAAGGAGCAGGCACCTAGTTAATTGAAAAGCCCCATCTTGGGTATGACGAGGCACCACTGCATTGAGCATCTAGTGCGCACATCAAAGAATCTAGTTTGAAGCTGAATATTGTCATGATGGAGGAAGGTTTCTGTCTTATCCAAGTATAGTTCACAGAGTTTGTTAGCTTTGAGCCATGCAACCCGAGCATGATCCATAAAGGCTTCTCAGAGAACTTGCCCAAGTTTTTGGAGTGGCCATGGGGTCTTTGTTAAAGCAAATAACATTCCAATTTAACCCAAAAGTCTAGATGATAGATCCACAAAAGAGGGACCACATGGAAGATCCATTCTTCAAGCAACGAAGTAACCAAGACCCCAGTACGCATTGTTGCCATATAAGGCCTGGCCATCAGTTGTTGATGGTCAGGATTTCCAGGGCAAGGTAAAGGAGTGACAAGGTGAATTTCCAAGCATGTTGGGTTTTCTTGCAATGGTGGAAACGATGAAGAATAGTTTCATCTATCCTGTCACTACAACTAGTGCAAAGAGTAGAGATATTAATCCTTGAACACCGAGTTGGTGACCATGGAAATCAACCATTTGGAAACCATGTAACATCATCTACTTTAGAAAAATCAGAAATACTCATTGGGAGTCAAACTATTGTAGAAGATCTTCCCTTTCCACCCCTAATTCCGAGGATGAATAGTTGCAATTCTATCCAACACATGAGAACTCCTTGTCATTCATTGGACAATTATAATCATCTGTCATGTTTGTTGTAAACAAAGTTGTGGTGCTTCTTTCATTATTTTCAAAGAAGCACATTGGTGAACTAATTCACTTTGTCATTTTTTAGAAATACTTCATGCCTTTGCTTTGAAGGAGTTTTTCTTGTGTAATTTTGATAATCTAGTGGAGTGGAAGAAGTTGAACTTTTTGTAGGAACTACAATGTCAATTGCATTCTTTCCAAGTTCCCTCAACTATTATAAGAATATTATAGCTAGAATATCCCAAACCACCACTTGTACATAGGTTAAAACCTGATTAATCATGGTAAATTGGTAAATTATGTGTTATTGGTACAATTGACTCAAACTTTGTATGACAATGACATCTCTAGGCTAAAATTGGTTGAGGGAATTTCAGTGAGGTATTTAAGTCGGTTCGCGATATTAAATTATAATTTTCTCATTCTATCGACGAAATAGCAAAACCCCAATTGTTGGCTTGTAAGAATTAAAAAGACCAAGATGGGACCGTAAAGGAATCTACAGCCAAAGAAAGTTGGCATTGCATTAGAATCACGCCAGGGACTCAATAGCGAAGTCAATTTATCAAGATTTCTTTCGGTGTGAAAGATTCCCCCTAGCACTGATATTTAAAAGTGGAGGTGAATTTTATTCCCCCTAGATTGATTTGTAGAAGAAGAATATGAGCCTAAAAATGTATTGAGATATTCCATGAAAGGTTTCATAAAAAATTTTAGAATTTTTTGATAGTCAAAAGATGCTCTTCTAGACATTCAACTACCAAAATTTACAATGAAAAATTCCTAGAAATTATTCAAGTGGCAGTAAAATCTCACTAAAAATTAGACTAGCTTCTTTTATGGTAATAAGATCCCCTAACAAATTTCAAGACATTCCAATAGTCAAAAGTATCCAAACTTATGAAATTTTTTGTCAACTACTATAATTTAAAGATTACGACGGAGTTGACCAACAAGGTGGGAGCATACGGAAGTAGAATGAAGTAGAAAATAGGTCTTTTCTTACTCCATACCTACTTAAGAGTTTAGGCTAATTACTTTTGTTAGAAAAGTCAAACTCCAAAATTGGATTCTTAGCCGGTTTGGGTGTTAAGTTGGCGCTAGATTTCAGCTATATTTTGGAGTTAGGAAAAAGGGAAGAGATTTCCTAGTCATTAAAAATGGCCTTATAAAGTCAACAACGCAATTTGTTTGTGATTTGAAGTTAATCTCCAAAAGTTAGGTTTACGGACCATCATAGAGAGTGAAATCCTAAAAGATAAGGATGAAGTTAAGGAATGTAAGATCCGGTGAAAGGATGTAAGACCTAGGTATGTTAGGATTTTCATGGTTGGAACAAAGTTCTTATTAGGCTTGTTTGGAGTGTACTCCAAGGTTTGTAGAGAAGATGGGAACTTTGAAAAGAGTATATAAGGAGCTCTTTTCTTCTTCGAAACTTTTCTCTTACTTTTGTGGTACTCATGCCACCTTAAATTGTGGCCTTTGGGGCTACATTTTGTGTTCATTCTTTGTGTCATTTGAAGAAGCTCTAGTTGAAATAAAGCTTTTAAAGTCCATTGTTGTTAGTGTCATTTAGAGAAGCTCTAGTTGGAACAAAGCTTTTAAATTCAAGGTTGTCTATGCTATTTAGAGAAGTTCTAGTTGGAACAAAACTCTTAAAGTTGAAGATTGTCAATGTCATTTAGAGAAGTTCTAGTTGGAACATAACTCTCAAGGTCTAGTTACCAACTAGTTTAATGATTGTATCTTGAAATTTGAGGTCAATCCATCCATAGGGCAAAACTTTGACTTCAAGTCTTAGAATTAGTGTAGAATTTTTGGTGATGTTCAATAATACCACTAAGCTTTCATTTCAAGAAAATTAAGAAGTTGTCTTAAGTCTAGTTTCTAAAATCTTCTTTGAAACCCCCCAATTTAGCCCCCAAAAGATGGGTCAAACATTCAAGTCTTATAAGTGTAAGACAAGTAGTATACTTAGGAAGATTCATTTCTTGGAAGGCACAATGGACCATGCTTACACTCCAAAATAGGAGTCATTTAGTCAAACTCTTAGAACCTAGTTGTGCTCGCGATTTACCTAGGGTGGGTAAATTGGTGCTCACAATCCTAAATCGTAAGCTCTGTTGAAATGTTCATTATATCTACATTTGTGTTGGATAGGTTGTAATCTTACAACATAGTGATCAATTGGTCTAAGTAGATGATTAGCATTGAGTGCGGTTTAGTCTTATATACATTTAAGTTAACCTAATATCGTTAACTTGGGATTGTTCCATCCATTGGATGAAATCCTAACGTTTTGATAAGCTCAACACCCCCTCTTAATTGAAGATTGGAGTAAGAAAGGAATATATAGAACTAAGTTGCGTTACATAACAGAACATGATGGCTCGCATGAGGATTCGTCAGTTTAGAATCCTATGAGAGTATGTCGGAGGTATATCATTGGCCGATCTTGCTGGTTTGTTGGTATGGATAGCTTGTGCCTTTGTGTCTCGACTCGTGCAAAGCTCCTTCAACATCATTGATGCCATTTTAATAAAAGCGTCGTATGAGCTAGAGGGACACCAAGAATCCGAGGAACTTGAGTCATTAGAGTGTGATGTGATTCCTGGAGATGCGAAGTTGGAGAGCGATGCACACGGGAGGCACATGGGTCATAGGAATACAACCCCAAGGAATAAGTTCTATGCTATTAGACGAGGAAGGACACCTGAATTGTATTTTTCATGGGAAGATTGTGTAGGGGAGGTGATAGGATTTAAGGGTGCAAAGCACAAGAGTTTTCGATCTCTAGTTGAGGTGGAGGAGTATCTATTGAGTGCTGTAAATTTTTAGGGTTGTAGTGTGAAGGTTTCTATATAGGAGGGAGGCTTCTAAGCTCTAATTCTTAGGCTTGCTAGACAATGTAACCCTAGTGCGTTCTTATGTTGGTAGAACTTGATACAGCCTAGGGATTTTGTAAGTGCATTAGCAAGCTGTGCGTTTGTATGAATATATCTAAGTTTGATTTCCCCTCCTAGGATTCTCTCATGTATAAAATGATGGTGTATCTCAATATGTTTTGTGCATGCATGGAAAATGGGATTATGTGAGAGTTTAATGGCACCTTGGTTGTCGCAGTAGATGGTGATGTTGTCGTGTATTTGTGTAGATGGCTTTGATGCAGGTGTCGGGGTAGTTCCAATGTGAGAGATAGGAGGCTAAAGCTCGTAAAGGAGCCGATGCAGCTACACATCTTCTTGGGCACCATTGCTGAAGGCTCAGTATTCAAATTTCGTTGACGAGCATGATACTGTTAGTTGTTTCTTGCTTTGCCAAGTGATTGGGCCACTTGCAAAGGTGAAGATGTACACTCTCATAGATTGGCGGGTTTCGGGGTACGACCCCCAATTAACAACAGTGTAGCCAATGATTGTTAACTAGGAGTTAGAGCAATAGAGAATACTGTAATCTAGTGTACCCTGGAGATAACGAAGAAGATATTTTGCAGCTTCTAGATGTGCTTGCTAGAGTGACGCCATGTAGCTGCTTAGCGTGCTCATGGTGTAGGCGATATTGAGACGAGTGATGGTGAGGAATAAATCGAGGATGACCTACTCAAACGTGATTTCTAGGTAGCGCTTGATTTTGCCAAGGTCCTTCATCTCGAATTCCATGCGTAGAAAGGTCTTGAGCCAGGAGATGAGAGTGCTAGAGCTGTCGGTTATAAATAAGTCATCCATATAGAGCATCAAGATGAGAGTTTCTCCATCTTTATGGATGTAGTACATGTTTACATCTACTTTGTTGCATATGAGACCAATTCGATGGAGAGCAACGTCTATCCGATCATATTAGGTACGTGGACTTTGCTTTAGCTCGTACAATGATTTGTGGAGTCGACAAGCAAGGTGTTCTTTGCCATGGATGTAGAATCTAGTTGGTTGTCTCATGTAGACACGTTCTTTCAAGAGTCCATCGAGAAAAGCAGTTTGAACATCTATGTGATGTATGTCCCAACATTTTGCTACAGCAAGGGCAATAGCTATGTGAAGAGTTGCCCATTTGATAACATGCGCAAAAGTCTTGTTGAAGTCAATACCTTCTCACTATTCGAATCCACGCACGACTAATCATGCTTTCTTAATAGATGGTTGTCCAAGTAGGCCATATTTGATCTTGAACACCCACTTGCAGGTGATAGTACGTGTACCTGTAGGTAACGGTTCTAGGTCCCATGTGTGATTTTGCCAAATGGAATCCATTTCTTCCTGCATTGCTTGTCGCCAGCCAATGTCAATCTATGCTTGTTTAAAAGTGATGTTGTCTTGGTCAGGTTCTAAAGGCGTGGGGTGTGAAGATGAGGTGGATGTAAGTAGGCAGATATTGAAATCATCAATGGAGAGGCACAAGTTGTAACCATCTAAGCGAATGTTTTGACAACAAGGTCGTTGGAACCTAAGAGGAGGAGGTGGGTCGGATGAGGCAAGGATAACAAGAGGAATCAGGGAGGTGGGGAGATCGGATGGAGTGAGCAAGGGTATTGATGGGGAGGGGTCGAGGGAGTTTGAAGGCTTTGTGGGTGACTCTAAAACAGGGGTTGTGTGCCGAGGTGACGGTGGTGTAACTGAGGTGAGACTAGGTAATGATTGGGTGACTAGGGTAAAACTCTATAACGATGTGAGTAGTCTGGCAAGAGAACTGGGATCTTGGAGAGGTTCGGTAATTTTTGGAGATGGGAGATCAAAACAGTTTCATCAAACCTGACGTCCCTAGGTTGTTGCAAGAAAGACCGAACAATTTATGTAGCATTTTGCCCAAACAACAATTTCTACGCTCAATACTACGAGTACTAGGAAATCGAGAAATCTCAACCGTTGATCTAAAAAATCAACGACTGAAAGTATCGTTTTGAGTACTATGCCTGCTAGTAAGTATTAAAATAGTACTATTTGAAAAAAAAGACAGTTTGTCACAGAAAATAGATACAATGAGATATTAATTAATAATAAATAGAAAATCATGAACAAAAAGAATCTAAAAATTGTCAATTTGTGAGGACTTGATGGTGATCAGATTTCACCAACAAGATTAAGTCAAAACCATCTTCAATGTTCAGAAGTGTGCGTGCAAGGGAGCCCTATTTGCATGAATATGGAGGCCATAAAATAATGTATTTTTAGATTTCTTTTGGTGGGCACATGTACTCCTACTATGGAAATAGACCACGAAAATTTCAGCTCTAGATCATTAATTTTAGATACTCCATAGCACTAAAAAATCCTAAACCCCAAAGTGTGACAAATTAGCCAAATTGATTTTTAAATATAAAATAATTTTTCAAAATTTCTGAAAAATAAGGGAGATGATAAAAATCAAATTAGTCATCTCCAATAAAAATTTCAAGCTCATTAAGCTCTACCTCGAAAAGTTCTAGTAGAAAACAACTCTGTCACTTTGAATGTGATGCAAAATAGGATCAGTCTTTCTTGCAATTACCCCCTAATAATGATGATCCTGTGAGAGGGGTGGTAACACCTATAGGCCTTGCTATTCTCATCATATCCTAGCAGTATTGTTGGTATAGCTTTGGAGTTGAATTTCTGTCGTTTGACATTGGGGATGTGGTAGTAGGTAGTGCATCCAATAACACAGAGGTGGCCAAGTTGAGGCTTGATATCCGTGAAAACTTCTTCAGGGGTCTTAAGTTTTAGGGCCTTGGTAGGACACTAGTTTTGAATGTAGTTGATGATTTTTGTTAATTCCTCCTACAAACCTTTGGGGATCCAAATGCCTGTAACTACGTTCCTTATCCCTTCGAGAAGCATACGGTTCTTCCTCTCAGCCACTCTGTTTTGATGTGGTGAGTAACTAGTCATAAGTTGACGGGAAATGCTATGTACTACATAGTAGGAAGAAAATTTGGTGGAAATATACTCGCCTCCACGGTCAGTTCATAGGGTACCAATTTTATAAGAAGGAGTCTCAACTAGGGCTCTAAATCATTTGAAGTAATTTGAGATTTGTCTGAGATAAAGTAGAGCTAGGTTTTGCTAGAGAAGTCATCTATAAACGTGAGAATGTATCTATTTCCAGTCTATGAGGGAATTGGCATAGGGTCGCAAAGGTTACTATAGACTAGCTGAAGTTTTCTAGTGATGGAAGTAGTCCATTTCTTGGGAACTCTGTCACGTGGTAATTTTCCAATCATACAAGAGGAATAGAGATGTTTAATCAAAGGAATGGAAGGTACCCTAGCTATGAGTTTCCGAGAGGTCATATGATATAGGCTCTGGAAATTCACGTGTCCAATACGTCAGTGCCATAGGTGACTATCGGTAGTAGAGAGCTTGGATGTGATTGCGTGGGTATTAGGATCTGGCGGTACTAGGGTGTTGAATAATATGAGGCTTTTTCACCGCAAGGAAAAAAAAAATCCTAGAGTTGGCTGGTAGGAGTGTATGGGACCTCTACCTAAATTGCCTTCCAAACAATGGACTCCAACAATGAGGTTTTTGGTGAATTTTGGCCTAAGTAACTCTATGTAAGAAGGGGACAACCCATCTTACATCACCAAATACACCTCCTAACAACCTACTATCATTCAATTAAGCCCTCAAGTAGATTATAGCAACCTCGTATGCCAAAATCTGCCTCAAATGTGCCATTTGGGGCTCAAAATGGCCTAAACATGATTCTAAGTACTAATCACAGCACATCACATCTCACCCAAACTCTAAAAAATGAAATTCACATTTATGCAATTGCAATCACACCAACCACTCTAACTCAACAAACATTACACTTACAATAATTTTTTTTAGCAAAGTGCAATGAAAATTGCAATGATTCAATTATAATTGTAAGGATTACACAAAAACCCTCAAATTCAGCCTCCTCTAAGGGGCAGCAGACCCTCTTCCACCAAAACAGCTGCCATTTCTCGTCCTTGCTCCAAATGGGTCAATCTTAGACTTTCTAAAAATCGAGCTTCAAGGCACACAACCCCTCCAATTTTCAACTGATACCGCCTTGTCGTACTCCCGTTGTTTCCTGCCAAAGTTGGAAGTTCTCCATTGTTGCGGCAGTCAACCTCCCTGCACAAAATCGTCCACTACCGCTGCATTTTAACTCCAAATTGGACAATCCATAGCTTTTCGGAAAGATAACTTCAAGGTGCTCCATCCCTCAAATTTTCAACTTCATTCAATTGTCCATGGTCCCGCAATCAGCCATCGAAGTTGACACTTAATCTTAACTCACATTTTCCCCCTCTTCCCTCCCAAACACTTTCCCATCTGACCTCAAACCCCTTCATTTTTCACCCATTTTCTTTCAAAAAAATGGTGAAACCTACTTGACAAATCATTCTTAATCTTCCCCTACCCTACTCTTTCGCAATTCATGCTTCAAATGCCCACAAATCACAACCTTCTTCTCAAAACACACACCAAAAATACACACAAAAGTTGAAAGAGAGGGCGCCAAATCCTAATTTTGCCTAAATCCAAACTTTCTAACGGATTAGTTTTCTTAACTACTTTTATCCTACCCTAATTCACTGTAAATCCATTAATTTGGTACAAATTGCGCCAAATTAGTGCAAATCGCGCTACATTACTGTAAATCCGCTAGTTTAGTGTAAATTGCGCTATTTTAGTGTTCAACCCCTTAAATTATTGTAAAACCCTCTAACTTACTGAAAAATCCTATTTTAGTGTTTTACTCACTACACTAGTGTTTTAGTCATAGTTTTAGTCTAACTAACTTCTTTTGTGTTTTTTATTATTTCTTATTTTTTGTAGTTTTTAATTTACTTTTAGTTTCATTTCCTACTTCTAGTCTTTTGTTTTCATTTTCATTTTTCATTTTTTGTTTTCATTTTGTCATCATTTTACTGTTAGCCTAATTTGGTTACTCTACCAAATCTTGCTTAACCTCTTTTTAGTTTTAACTCTCCATTTTTTCCCTAGAATTTCCCCTAATTTTCTCCTACTTGCATTTTCTAGTATCTCACCCTAACCTCTTGAAGTTTCCATTGCTATTTAGCGAAAAACTCCTTAATTGATGGTTGTGGCTTAAACCGAAGTACTAACACTCTTGGATTTGTAAATTCATGCCTAATGTCTATAATTTTGGATTTTTAAATAGTAAACCAATATGGTGGTTCACAAGTACTGACGAGACTGGTGGTTTTGGAGGTCGTATCTGTAAGCGGTTGCAATTGTTGTGCAGGTTGATCGATGAAGGACATTGATGAAGGACTGTCGCAAGTGTTGTAACATCAAGAGTGTTGGCAGGTTCAAATAGATTGATAACTTTATAGAGGTTGTTCCGTGGGTCTCTAATGCCCCGTAGGAAAACTTGAGTTGTATGTTGGCTGTCATAAATGGTGCATTGTTTGGCCTCAAACAAAACTTTGAATCCTAGATTGGTGAGCTTGCCTACAGAGAACAAATTTGTTCTTACTTCAAGGACATAAAGAACGTAGTGGATTTCCTTTATTGTACTTGAAGCATTAGAATTGCGTACAGTGCCTTGGCTAGCTACGGCCATTCTTTGTCCACTAGCTGTACTAATGTATGGAATGCTGGATTGGGAGATGGTGCTAAGTAAGCTAGGGTTGATGGTGACGTGGGATGAAGCTCCGGAGTTGAGAAATGACTCTTCTTTAGTGACTTCTGAGATCATGCATGCATTGATGACTTCATGAGGATCTTAATTGTCTTGAAATGCATTGATATAGTCCTAGACCTGTGGTGGTGTAGGATCGATGTCGAGGTCACAATTGTATTCATCATCGTCGTTGATCTCGATAAAGTTAACTTGTTGTTGAGCTCTTGGACATTGCACGCAACTAAGTTGAAGTTGCATGGATTTAATGCGCTCCCCGAGAGTAATCCTTGCACAGTCGAGTGCGAAGTGGCCCTCCTTGCCGTACTTGTGACAATAATCAGTTTGTGTGGTTGAAGCTTCTACCTGTTGGAGTGTACTTGAGTTGCAGTCACCATATGAGGAACCTCTGCCCCGACTGGGACGACTTCTAGAAACATGCTGAGTTCCTCGAGGGTTTCTATTTGTCTTTGCGAGATTAACTTCTTCGGTTTCATCACGTTGTTTTTTTAGGTTTCGACTTAGTTCTTCCTGTAGTAGGAGTCCCTCAAGTTCTGGAAATTGAGGTACACATTCTTGACCTTTTTGAATCTGTCTAAAGGTGGACCAACTTTTGGATAAGCTATTGAGTGTTAGATCTACAAGATCTTCATCTGGGACAACAATCCCGAGATTTGCTAACTAAGTGACAAGTAAATTTATCTCTTGTAGGTGATCTCCTACCGGTTTCCCTTCTACTAGTTTTAATGAGTAGAAGCGCTCATTCAATGACATGCATCATGATGAACTCCTCACATCACACATACTCCTAAAATGTTGTCATATAGCCTAAGGATCAATAAGATGAATGACGTTGAGAATAATGGAAACACATACCAATGATATGATTATTCATCTTGCACGGAAACGACGCTTTGTGTCCCGCAATGTATAGTTGTTGCTTGTAGATACGGATGCGAAGGCAACTATTGATCTAGTGCTGGTGGTTGTCGCAGTTGGCAAGTTGGTCTCGGACACTAGATGCATAACTGCGATTGGCGCTCCTTTGGTTGTGCCTGTGTTCGACGAGGCAACTGTGTGGCCTATTAGTTGATCGAAGTTGTTAGGTTCGATAAACCTCTAGAGACCCTCTTGCATTAGTATCATCTTGACTTTGTAACTCCAGATCATATAGTTCGAAGGTCTTACTAGTTTCATAGACTCCGGAATGTCTCTGACACTTGGATCCATTGATACGAGATGGTGACTCCGTTTGAAGAGAAAAACAAAAAACAGGAAAAAATGTGAGTTCGATCAGACTCAGTTGTCTAACAATGCCGCCTCAATTTCCTAACGGACCTATTTCAGACCTCTAAATAATCTCTCAAACTCTAGCGCTAATAACGTAAGTTGTCTATGACGATTTAGAAGTAACAGCACTCTCATACCATGTTGGACAGGTTGTAATTTTACAACGTAGTGATCAACTGTTCTAAGTAGATGATTAGCACTGAGTGTGGTTTAGTCTTATATACATACAAGTTAACCTAATACCGTTAACTTGGGATTGTTCCATCCATTGGATGAAACCCTAATGTTTTGAAAAGCTCAACAGTTTGCAATTGCAATGGCACATGAGGTTGGCCCTAACCTTTTACAGATGGACTAGTGAGTGTGGAAATCATTCCCTATGGAACCATGTGATGTAATGTACTTTAAAACCCCTCCAAAAATACTCATTTCTTATCACATGACTATATAAGATCTCTCTTTTTGGCCCAAATTTTCTAGGATGGACAATTGCACTTTTGTCCTACATAAGACATTCTTTGTCATCCACCAAATTGAAAACTTCCTTGGAGTTGTTTAAGGGCTAAACCCACGATCACCCTTTTTCTTAGATTTGTAGTTGCCTCTATATCGGTAGCCATCTCTAAACCCACAGCTTTCAATGATTTCGGACCCGTAGTCACCCTGATTTTAGGACCCACACTTGCCCAATCTTACTACCGCGTGCCCCACTTGTAGTCGCTCATGGTGATGTGGTGTAGGCTTTCCATGTCACTCTTGACAACATACCACGTAAGATGAAATTTTTTGTTGTCTAGTCTAAAATTTTCAAATCTTAATTCCTTATATGACAAGGTTGTCTCGTATATGCGACACTCATTTTATACAATATGCAACATCAAATGAACAACTCGACACCAAAACCCCAAAATGCGTTTGATAGAACAACCTTGTATAGAATGTACATTGCACGTACCTTGAGACTTGCTCTATTCAATTCATATAATGATAAGCTTACTTTCCATAATCTTTGGTTTATGTTTATCATCAAATTTTTTATAGTGTCAAGTAATATTTGACAAATAGTGGTTAATATACTATATCACACTCAAGTTAATTTAATTAGTGCAAGATCCCACATCAATTGAGATGAATGAATGACAAACAAGTACACTTATTAGTGTACAAACAATGAAATGAACTTTGGATGACACGTACAATATGAGATATAGTATAAAGAGAGTGTGTAGTCATTATATTGGTTTTATTTCAAATATTTTTAAACTTCCATATAAAATGTGCTTCTCAAATTCAAAAAATTTACAAATTAGTGTGAGCTAGTGTAATTCATTTATTATAATAGAGGACGAATGCATAGTAGGGTGATTGCAAGAAATACTTGTCCTATTTTTTGTCCCTTTAGCCTCAGATAGGTGGTTATTGCTAATAACTTTTGCATCATATGTCAATTTTACATGAAATTTGAAATTATGATACATGTGTTAGTTTTAGATATTGGGTAATTTATTTTTAAAATGGAAAATTATTTTACTATTTTTAAACATCCCCCGCTTGGATGTCTACCTTGGCCATTTGAGGGGGATTTAGTACTATTTTTGACCGAAAAATGAAAACTTGTAGCTCAAAATTGGAATCGAAGGACTTCTATTAAAGTTATACAACCCCAAGAAGAGATTTTCTAAAAATATAAAAAAATCCACCTTCCACATGTGCCCAAAGTGCACTACCTTAACCCCTAAAGTTCCTTGACTATGTTATCACCAAAAAACCTCAAAACTGCCATTTCTAATACAAGTACCAAATTTTTGAAAAATATCATTTTTGGACACATGTAACCGTAGGATCTTGTATTAAACTAGATTGAGAATATGTGGAAAAAAATTCAGAAAATTCCACCGTGTAGATTGCAAGATATTAGCATTTGAAGTGCTAAAAATCCTTTTTTCGGCCCTGTGAGAAAACGGGCAGCTGCACTTCACAAGGTCATAATTGTATGAAAAATGTCCAAAATGGTGGTGCTTCTTTAGATTCATTCTTCAATGCAAGTTAGCTACATGCTTGAAAATTTTCAGATCATTTGGAATTGTGCAACATATAGGAAAAAAATAGTAAGTAGAAAGATGTAGAGAATGATTCAAAATACTAAATTGTTAACAATTTATTTATGGAATTGAAAAATCCCAATCCCAATGGTTGTAATGTTGTAATAAACAATCTACACCTTATTTTTTTTTATTTTTTTCAAAAAATATTGAAAATTGAGTTAAATAAAGGACTTCAAAGTTTATTTTAGAGTAGAGTATACATACTTGCCCACAAACTAAAAGATCTCATAACTTTTGACTCATTGATCAAAATGGAATGATTCAAAGCTTCCTATGTATATATAAATCTAGAAAACCAATTTCAAATTTTTATTTTTGAAAAAAGTGATTTTTTCAGATCTGCCCAGACTGCCCGAGTTGAGAAACAAACTACATATTAGGCTATAACTTTTGACTCATATTTCCAAATGCCCTAAAATTTAGTGCACATGAAAGATAATCCTCGTCCACACCTTCTATTAAATTTTGGGCCAAAAACATGGAAATCTCTAGTCACACGTACCTGCCCAAAAAGGTTATGTTGCCAAAAAACACACCTTGGTCCTTTAGGGGTTAATGCAAATTAATGCAATGAACACAATTTTTTTTCCGAAGGTGAAAATGGTTGAGAAGGAGCATCTTCAAGTTAGAAAATTTGGTTTTTTTCTTTTGAATTTTTTCATTTTTTGATATTTTCCAAAAATCAAACATCAAAGTAGTTATTTTCTTGGGATTTTCCATTTAGCTTTTTGGGTGCATAACTCTTAGAGATAAATTTTTCTAGGTTCGAATTCTTTAGGACATACTATTTTCAATACTTTATAAATTATCCATATTTTATTTCATTTAAAAAAATTATTCCAACATGTCACAATACTCCAATACTAAGGCTATTTTGACCCAAAACAATAAGTGTTTTTTGCAACAATCCATAACAATAGTAGCTCAATGTTGCCATACAAAACACTTGGTGGCTAGTGTAGGTGGAACATACACAAGATTAGAAAAAAAATCCCGTTACCATGAAATTCATTATAGAACCTTCCATTGTAAATTGCTTCACCAATATTGCTATGCAAAACCATAATCACTCCGAGTATGGAATTTGGCTCAATCTTGTCTTTAGAATGTAATTTGTATAGAATTGTTGCCCACAAACAATATAAATAGAGAGAATTAACAACCACAAAAAATATATAGCCACATGAATTTCAAAGTAAAACAACCTGGATGGAATCAACATGGAATCCAATCACAATGGAAACAATGGCATAATGGAATTTTACAATTGCATGGAACCCGATCATGGTAATGTTCCAGATCTACTAGTACTTGATGTCTATGATAAGCATGTCTCACTAACAAAGATTGTAGGGTAATTGCAAGAGACACTTGTCCTATTTTTTGTCTTCTTGAAGTTCTTGCCCTTCGACAAATGGTTTTTTGCTCATAATTTTTGCATTGTTTGTTTGTTTGGCATGAAATTTGGAAGAAACGTACATGCAATAGTTGTAGACATTGAAATTTTTTTTCAATTTTTTCAAAATTACTTTACTATTTTTAAATTGCCCTTGATTGGATGTTTATTTTGGCCATTTTGGAGGTTTTAGTCCTATTTTTGACCCAAAAATGCAAATTCAAAGCCATAAATAACACATGTTGAAGGTCTACTAACATTACGAGGCTTGAGGATGAGTTTTTATTAAAATAGAAAGATGTTGGTTGCACATATGGGGTCAAAGTAGCCTTCCTTTATGTAATAGCTACAAAGAGGGAAAAAAGTTCCTACATGAATTTTTTTTTTTGGTGCAATGTGAGTACAATCTTTTCTAGCTAAATGTCTTTTTTCATGGAATTTTTTTGAATTTTTTTTAAATTATAAAAAAATTAAATGGTCCAGAGACCCCTATTTTGCTATTTTTTGTTCCCAATGGCTTTTGTAGTACCCTATAGTAGTCTATAGTACTACATAGGACCACATGGTATTGAATCGATAGTACAAGTCTGCAGGTGCCTTCAATTGATGATTTTGATTTGCCGGAGTGTTACTAACACACAATTTCGCTAGTTTTGCATAGTATTGTCAATCCTCTAACGAGAATTGCATTTTTTATTCAAAAATGTGAAGTGTTTCTTGCAATCACCTTGTAGTTTGAGGTTATTGGTAACAAACTTATACTTATCAACCTTGTCAAACTTGAAATCCACTATTTGGGCTATAAAGGATTTCTCATGTTGTCCATTCTATACTTGTTTGCTTCTCTAATCCAATTTCTAGATCTTCCTAGATTTAGCCTCACCTATGGGTGATTGCAAGAAACACTTCACGTTTTTGGCTCAAAAACCCGATTTCTAGCTGCAGGACTAGCAGTACTACGGACTACTATCAATTTCGCACGTCTAATTGTACTTGTGAATCTCAACCGTCGATTATGGACACCTGCAGATCTTAACCGTTGATTCAATACTATATAGTACTATAGACTACTATAGAAGCCACTAACAACAGAAAATAACAAAAAAGGGGTCTATGGACCTTTTTATTTTTAGTAATTCAAAAAAAAGTCAAAAAATTCTTAGAAAAAAAGTCATTTTTGTAGACAAGCCTGCTCTTACATTGCACCAAAAATTTCTTCAAAAAGAAAATTTTCCTGCTCAAAAAATGTGTGCAAACAATGATCACTTTGGCCCCATATAGACACCTCATGCAACGTTTTTTTGCAAAAAAACTCTTCGTCTCTCATTGGAACACAAGTACAACTCCTATTTCTCCAATTTGTGGCTTCCAATTCGCATTTTTGGGTACAACTTCAGCTCAAAACCCCCCAAAATGGCTAAGATAGACACCCAATCGGGGTCACTTTAAAAATAGTAAATTAATTTTTTTTTAAAAATAATACAGAATATGTGAAATTTTTATGTGTATGTTCCTTCCAAATTTCAAGACAAATGGACTTACGATGCAAAAGTTATGACCAAAAAAACACATGTCCAAGGCCAAGGGGACAAAAAATAGGACAAGTGTTTCTTGCAATCACCCCTATGACAATATCTCATATTTGATAGAAATCCATTTTTTTTTTGTCATTGTGAGTACTGAAGATAATAATTTCAACAACCTACAAACAAGATCAAAGATTCTCCATTAGTGCACTTACAACGTGCTTCAACATCAATTCCCAGTCATTCTATTTTGGAGGCATTAAAATAGCATGAAGGTGATGTGCGGAATTTGAAAGTTTGGATTATCCTACTAGATGTACTATTGCACATCACCTTCATGGTGCCACCCAAAAAGCTCCTCTATTCTAGATACCATACAATTATGGTGTGTAGTATAATCTTTGCCATCAATGTATATTTTATAAGACCCAAGGAAATAATGGACAAACAATTGATGCCATTATTTTTTATTTTTTATTTGTTTTTCAATGACTTGTTGCTACTAGTGGCAATGCCTCCAAAATCCAATGTCATCGCTTAAGGCTCCTCATTGTATACAACCATGTCAAAGGATCTTTTCCAATATTAGCCAATTTCAAGTTGTGCATCCTTGGACCCTACTTCTCTTCTAATGAAGTGCCAAAGTATTAGAATAGTATTGATTTAACAAAACTAATGTTAGATTAGTTGCAACCTAATTTACAAAGGGCAATGATTGAAGGAGTTATACTTAAGTTATTCTAATTTAGAGAAGTCTATTAGTTGTCACAAATTATGATTGAATGAGTAAGGTGATGATTAGTTTGTTTGATTATATTTGAAGCCCATTGTTTTGATCCCTCAATTTTCAACTCTCTGAGTATTTGGTTGCATTTAATTGCAAATCAAATTGTTCATCCATTGCATTTGTTGCAAGGATGGCTAGTCTTTCAATTGCAACTTAAATCATGGATATGTTTCATGGTGAGAATTTCCATGTGTGGAAGCTTAAAATGTTTTATCTTCTTCAAAGAGGATGATATTGAAAATTGGTGGTTAGAGAGGATCCAAAAGCAACAATATTTGTTAAAAAATTGAGTTTTAGATAAATGAATATTATATTATATAAATAGAATTCCAATATTCATTGTGAATGTACCAAGATTTATTCAAGATAGATGCGTGAGTGGAAAAGTAGGAGTCAATCGGGGAGTCAAAGACGGTACCAATGATGGTGCGAACAATATGGGGAATTTCGTTTCAACACCTCCTGTGTAAGTTGGCCTGTTGGGATCTGCTCTTAGTTACAAGTCCCCATATTGATTATGAGATTTGATTCATCACCTCCAGTTTTAGGTATGTACGTATTCTTATGCAACTTAATACAGAACTTTTCCTTTAATTTGAGAACCTCTGAAGTTGGAGGCAAATCAGGCAATGAACATCACTGACAGTACGTGAAACAAGCTTCTTCAGCTTCAGTTTGCCGAGAAGGGAAAGAATGGTTAATTGTACATCCAATGCATCAGGCCATGAATTCTGAAACATTCATGGCCAGACACTTACTAAATTTTGCTACACTATCGCAACTAATCAAGTAGAATCTAAATTCAACTGACAATCCAGAGGCATTCCAGGCCTTTCAAAAACATGCCTCTGCAATCACGATCATGCATGTGAGCTAGGGAGCGTAACTAATTAAAATTTGCTCTTAGTGACAGGTCTTCACCAAAATCTTGACGCCCCAAAAGCTCTACTTGACTGAATCCATCAATATACGTTCATGAGGAATTGGCGTCCATGGCTTGGTTGCGAGGGTCTCGCATTTGCAATCTGCAGTCCACAAGCATAAATTACACTGTCAGATTTCCAATTCAATTTCCTAGGACTCCCACCACGTCAGGACGACTTTGCTGCTAGCTAGAGATGGGAGCACTACTTAGTCGCTTCTTTTGTGAATATATTTTGGGAAGAATCAGGTAGCCAATTGAATGGAAGGAGATTACACTCACCGGCATCGCCTTCTTGAACAGCCGAATCTGGCGCTCGGAAATAGTGGAAAACTACAAATCCCACACAGAGAATGATCAGTCAACAGGAGCTGAGTGAAATGCTCGGATATATTCAAATACGACACTGGAGCCGTGAGGTACTCCATTAATTAATTGGTGGGAAATTCTTGTATCTGGAAGACTCCAAAAGAAATTGTATGCCTCGGAAGCACAAATTGCTTGCTGATGATGAGAAAGTGGAAATTGGACTCCAGGGAGCTTACATTCCACAGGATGACAGTCCAGGTGATATCCTCTGTGCAAGGAGGGGTGGTGAAGGAGCCTTTGTATCTGGCGTAGCTTTTCTGGAACTTGGGCAGGTGGATGGGATTGAGGATGAATTCGGTGGGAGAAGTGCTTTGCAATGGCAGGTGCTGCTCGAACTGATAATTCCACAGCGCACCACATCAACCATATATCAGCACAATAATACATTCCAACATTCGATCACTGATTCCAAATATCGGTGCAAAAATTAAATTCTTGGGAGTAGACCAAGGGAACATACAATATATTGGTACTTGGAGGAACCATTAGTTTAGTACCAATTCTTTGGTGAACCACATCTATTCCAGTTGTGGTAGTACCTGAGCCAGGAATTTGTTGTCGGCGCCCTTGACGAAGAGCCAGGCGATCACTGCTCTCCTGCCGTCGTCACTCGAGTACACTTGGTGCAGCTCCATCGCAAACCTGTGCCCCAGAATCTTGTGTTCGCTGCCCATGTGGAAGTGGAACTGGGCAGGTCGGTAGGTCACGCCGTCGATCTTCAGAACTCCTGCAGTCTCCTCCACAGCGACCTGCTCCCAAAATCCAGTTCCAATGTACATCAGCAAAAGAACGGAGCGGCTAGCCATGAGTCATTTGAGTTAATTAAGGGTAGTCCAGGTCATCACCGAATTGAATTAATTAGAAGCTTGATTTCTTTATATATTTAAGGTCTACATGTATTTGAGGTGTGAATTTGATCATGAAACTAAGTATCTGAAGGTAATGATGTACTACCTCAATGGCGTAGCCCACATTGATAGAGATGTTGGCAGGAACTTTATATTTCGAGCTAGAAACATCAAGTTCACCCAATGCAGGGTCCACGAACATGATATTGGGAGTGATCCTTATCGGCAATTGTTCTTTTCCTGTTTTGCAGGCGGTCCAGTTGGATTTCAAATCTCCCCAGTAAGCAGGTCCAGTGGGTCCATGGTCGTACATGAATCTGACATCATCTGCACATCCAGGATGAAATATATCGGTTTCCAAATGGTCATTGTGTTGGAATCGAAGGCAACGAAACCCGAAGCTAAGTTGATGCAGTTAGTCACAAGCATAGTCTATAGGCACGTGAGTCTCACCTTCCCCCAGAACCCCAGAGCTCATGCCTTGAAGACACATGCAAACTGCAAGGGTCCAGTAAAAACCGCTCCTCCTTGCCATCTTTGTAGCTGCAGGAACCTAAACGGTTCAGTTTCAAGCTGTTGCAGTCGATCGACACCAGATCGACTTGATCGGGCTCTTCCAGACGTATGCTTGAAACTTGAAAGTACTTGCCAAGAATTGTTCGATCGAAGCTGGATTGAAGCAAATTACAGTTGTCCAATCAATCGATCCGGTGCGAGGGTGCTCAATCAATGGCCGGAATGGATCTGTGGTTGCAATCTTGCTAGGCTTTAGGTCGATCGTGTCCGAGCTTGTCGAAATGACCAACTTGTTTGTGTTTGAGTACAGATCCTTATGGACCATCTAGCTTTATACTCACTCTGTTCTCATCATCACAAACGCAATCGCTTACGTACCAGCTTTCACTGCGTTGATTCTTCTTAATTTCAACAGAGGATGGTCTCGCATACGACGTTACCAAGCCCAAAAGGAGAAGCGCTCAACTCGGTTTAATGTTGGTGGACCCGGCCGGTCCGTCCAGCTGAGGCTCCGATTAGTGAATCACGCGGCACTTGCTAAACTCCTTAGTTTTTAATTTGTTGTTGACTGGACCAATACGCTTGAATCTTGAGATCGACTCGTGTGAACATTCTCTAACAGGGTTGGATGGGTTCTCATGCCACTTGCATTTAACTTGGGAGGACCGGTTGTGCATGCTACGCGTTAGTCAAGTAACTGGCGACGATTAAGTAGTCTCGAGATCTAGATATATGAAAATTTCCGGATTCAAGCCCTCATTCGCTGTTCCTCGTGATACAGATTTTCTTATTCGTTGAAAATATGTGCATGTATGGTGAATTTCATTAAAGTATATGGTTGTATTATTGCACCATTTCTGACATATTCCATGCAATTTTAATTGAATGTTGTGCCATTTCAATGGAATGTCGTGAAATTTTTAACATATTCCGAGCCATTTTAATGAAATTCACCATATGTGCTCAAATAGAGCTCGTGAGCAACATTACTTTGCACTGGAGAAGCACGGTAACCTTGAAATTGTCATTATTTTTATATTAACTCGGTTCCAACTATGTGTCAAGTTTTCATAAATACAGTAGTTTTTAATCTTTTGACCTCACCTCGACATTCTCATTATCACTATACAGAAAATATATTCTAGGTTCATATGATATTTATTGATCCCTTACAAGGTGGAACACAACATAATATTTGTATGTTATTGGTTGTGCCCTTGGGACAGAGACCGTGGCATTGACTTTGGTTTCTTAATCCTAATTTCCAAATTTTATCTACAACTGCATTTATACGGCATGCAGAATGCGGGTTGGAGTGGGGATGACTGTGGGGTCTAACTCATCAATATTTTGTTGTTTACCTAGGACAGAGCCTCATGGGTACATTGTTCTTGTAATCTTTTGGAGACCGCTTCTGTACACACCAGTTGGTGCTTTACACATGCATGGAGCCAATAATCCAAGAAAATAAAAAATTGGGAGCACTCCCTTTAACTAGTCAAGAGCTTAGAAATGGTCCTTAGCTTGACAATCGAGAGTGCTCTCCATTTTCGATTTTCTTTGCTAGACCCAAGCATATTACCCTAAATTGCTACGTCTGAAACTAACGACTATGGCCAACTGATGTCACACCCAGACTGAAGAACTAATTTACAACACGAACAACAGATGGGGATCTCATAGGAAGGTCTATAGATACTTACTACGTACATTCTATATTAGTTGTGGATTAACTGAGCTCAACTTTAATTTAGAATCTTTAAGGAATCATTTAAATTAGGAAGTAGCTTGTCCTCCAGTTGGCACCTCGATCGTACCTCGCTGGGCCTTGATTCCCTGTCGACACCCCAATCGTAACCTTGCTAGGCAGTCACTCCCTGTTCTAAATTTCAATATTGATCTTTTGTGAGCTAGTCACCCTATTTTGATCTCTGGCCCTGGATTATGGCCCTTTATATCATTGATTTTTGAAAACTTTCACTAACTACGTTGATTTTAACTAATTAATTTTTAACTAAACTAATCGATTATTGGGGTTTGGGGGGGATCAACTTCTTAAATTGTAAACTAACAATCTAATTTGGGGGATTCTGGGAATAAATCTAAACTAAAAAATCAAAGTGTTATAATCTAATTGGAGCTCTTTTTTGAAATAATTTAAATAACTCTAACTAAAGGGAAACTAATCTAAATTTTGGGGTTTTTTCTAACTACTACTAAAGGTTTTATCAAGAATTCAAACTAAAGAACTTTGACTAATTTTCTCTAATTTTTCTCACAAAATCAAATGTCCCCAATTACTACCACATATAAGGCATTTTTCAAGCATGCAAAGGAAGAGATTTCTCTAATGGTCTCAAGTACTTAAAATACTTGAAACCACTTTTAAAGTGTCAATTTTGGATATTTCAAAATCAAAACTTTGCCGTGCGGAGGCAACCCCAAGTGTACACAGTGTCGATGGTCAAATAATAGTATTTTGAAAATTCAATCTTTAAAGGAGGTACACATGACAGTGTTTAAACTGAACATTAAAGACTAATTTCTCAAAATTTCAAGTATCCAAGATCTAATTACTAAAGAAGGTATGCATGACAGCATTTAAACCAGACTTTAGCAATTAAAATCTCAATTTCCGTTATACAACAAATTTTGGACAAAGATTGGTTTAATAAACTTTTGTCAAAGTCAAGCTTTGCCACCTTAAGTATATTAACACCAAATTCTATTGTAATGAGTACAAACTGTTAGTATTCAAGCAATCTTAAACAAAATTAGAATTTGGGGGGTCTATCCCTTCCAAAACTCTCATAAATCAAAGAAAATGGAGGCTTAGCCTTGAGAACTCAAAGAAATCAAATAGAAATCACTTTGAAGGGATCCTCTCGTCCTTCAAAATATACAAATCAAGAAATAGAATGAAAATCAGGTCGGATCTCAACTTGGATCAGTGTTCCAACCATGCTAGTAGCACAGGAGAAACAAAAGCAAAGGTTAGATATAAGAATGAGGGTACTGACAACCTCGAGGGAAAGGCCTTTTATACTTGTACCAAGCCCCTCCCCGATAAATCGTCAATGAAAAAACATTTATTTTTGATCTCAAGATATTTTCGAAACTACTCTAACGTACTTCCAAAATAATCTTTGTTTAATGAAAGAATTCTCTAGAACCCTCTCCATTTAACTAATAAATCTTAGCTAAATCAAATCCAAGATCTTTTCCCAAAGATATTTTGAAAATAACCCTAATTAACCTAGATATTTTACTAATTAATCCAAAGCAATTCTAAATTGTCTTTCTTTAAACGAAAGATGGCTTGTTACGCAAGAAAAAAGATTTTACCCAAATTCAATCTTCAATTTTCCAAAAGATATTTGCGAAATTAATTTTGAATTACTACTAATTACTCTAAAAAAAGTCAAACATACTACTACACCCTTCCTATTTTTTAAGGAACAACTCCAAATTGAAAAATGATTGTGCCATAGTGTTTAGAAGATCCAAATTAGCCTACAATACCCCTACCCCTTCTTCCCAGCCATTTATAAGCGTAAAATCAACTTACGGTAATTTCAAAGAAAAGTAAAAACTCTAACTTTGGAAATTTGTTTCTTTTGAGGAAACTGTCTAGCTAGGGTTACTTAGAAGGTTCATGGGAGTAAGAAAAGACCCCTCATTCATGTCATTTGAACACTGCCATCTCTTGGTACACCGGTCAACTCACCGTAAAGTCGTAAAGTCGTAAATTCTTCAAAAGTCTAATGTCATTGCCGATTCTAGTACTTAGGAATGTCAGAATGTCTTCAAACTTTGTGGAACTCTTTATTAGCACACAAAACACTATCCTAATTTTTAGTGGGATTTTACTACAACGTGGGTAATTTCTATGAATTTACGACCATGTTTTAAGATAATTGATTTCCCATGGAGTCATTATAATTGCTTCGAAAGAATTCAAAATTTTTTGGATAGCTTCTAAGAAGCTCCCAAAATCAAAGTGCAACATTACATTTCACTTTGCACTATTCATAGAGAGGCTAAAATTAGCAATTCCCTCTTAATTTCCACCCGAGGGTGAAATTATTCTTGTATCGGGGAATCTTGGAACAACCGGCTCCAATGTTGGCTCCTAGCATGCTTTAGAGTAAAAGCACCTTTCTTCATACTCTAGTCACCCTCCCATTACTTTATTTGCAAATTGGATCATTCTTCTATAAGTTACCTACAAATAAAAATTTATCAATCCTAATTCTTTACAAATTAGATGGTGAACTATACTAGACTCTCTAGACCTGAAATAAACTTAGCTAGTTTGTCACATGCAATTATAAGACTTAGTTTAACATAAACAACTACTAGGATTGGCTAACACTCAAACCTTTAATTCTCTCGAAAATACTTAATCGGCCTCTTAGACTCTCAACTAGGCACTAGAACTATGAAATTGGAGTATTTTAGGTACTTTGTACTTCTAGGATGACCCCTCACTATATTTGTAGGGACTTCTACCAAATACCACTCAAACTCTCTTTTTATGCATTTTTGCATATAATTACGCTAAAATACTAACAAAAAAAACCCCCAAAAAACCCTCAGTTCTAAATGCCAACTTGAGGGCTTACAACCTTTTACCACCCCATTTATATAAAGAGCTCGTCTTCTCAATGACTCTAATTCACAATAAGTAATTTCCAAATTGTAGTGTGGAGGGTTGTCCATTACTTTGAAATCAATTTGATTTCAATGCTTATAGTATTGAAAAATGGTATTATAAAATGTAAAAGTTTATTTTGGATTTAAATATTTAGCAGTAGATAAAACATTTTGCTATATGGTACAAGATAGGCTATGATTTGGTAAAAAAATTTCTTTTTTTTTGCCTTCTCAATGAACAAACATTAACAGCCACGCTTCTTGGGATTCAAATGCTTTCCTTTTTTTGCCTTCCCAATGGGTAGTTGTTAACGGCTAGGCTTTAGAGGATTCAAATGCTTTCATATTTTTATCTTCCCAATGGCGAGTCATTAATGGCCATGCTTCTTGGAATTCAAATGCTTTTTTTTTTGCCTTCCCAATGGCGAATCATTAATGGCCACACTTCTAGGGATTCAAATGCTTTCCTTTTTTTGCCCTTCCAATAGGTAGCCGTTAATGGCCACACTTTTGGGGATTCAAAATTTCAAATTTATTGTCAACATCTACTAAGGATTTGTTCAAATGTTATTTTTTTTGGCCTTTATAGCATATAGCTGTTAACGGCCACATATTAAGGGGTACTTCCAATATGTAATAAGAATTGGTTAAATGCTGCAATTTTTTGGGTCCATCTAATGGGCAACTGTTAAGAGCTATGTTTTTTTGGATTCAAGTTTATTTGTACTATATACTAAAATTTAGTCAAATGCTGCAATTTTTTTAACCTTCCCAATGGATAGCCATTAACAACTGCTATGTTGAGTTACATATTCTACATTACATATACACAAACTATAACTATTTTTTAGTCTTGATTTAGATTGAATGAGATTCAGTTTTTAGAGTCTAGGTATTAAGTGTTCGACCTTTACATTTATTTTAGGTTCTAAGAAAGTTTAGCCAATTTAAGTTGTTGGTTACTATTTGTCAGACATTAATGGCTAAGCTATTTTTCAACCTCATCCAATACAAATATAGTTGTTTAAATTGGATGTGATTCACATTTCATTGTTTGTATTACACTAGTCATTTTTCTTTATAAATGTAATCCAAAAAGTTTCTTGCCTTCCTAATGCACAGCCATTAACACCCACATTTTTGAGTTTGTGTTTGCTTCCAACATATTCTAGGAATTTGATCAAATGCTAAAATTTTCTTGCCTTTTTAGTGCATAGCCGTTAACGACCACAATTTTTTTTATTTAGATTTGCTTCCAACATATACTAAAGATTAGATCAAATGCTAAAATTTTCTTATCTTTCTAATACATAGTTGTTAATAGTTGTTGTGTCAAATTACATATTATACAATATATATACACAAATGAGAATTTTTTCTAATCTAGATTTAAATGTCGTTCCAAAGATATTGACACAATGAAATCTACAAGTAGGGAAATTAAATGTTGAACTTCAACCTCTTTTGAAAATCACTAACAATTACAATTGCTTGTCTTTTTGAAGAAGGAGACTATGAACACTTCTTCTTGTCTTGAGCAGTTGAAGTATCAACCAAGGGCAAAAGTAAAAATCAATATTCCTTTATGTTGTATGATTTCTTTGCAAGTTATAATGCCTTTTTAAAAGAAAATGATGTCCTAGATCTAGTTGCATGCTTTATTACTTGTGGTTACGTGGAAGGAAATGGAGTTTTCTAAGCAGCATTGGTAAATAGTGAGAAGAAAACAACCAATATCATTGATGATATTATTAAATCATAGAGCGTCAATATTGTATGCGCATACACTGCATTTCAGAAAGAATTGAAAAAAATGAAGATCTCAAAGTTTTCTACGGCAAGATGTTTACAGTGTAGAATGACTAACATTGTTTGCAAGCATAATTGTCTATTATCAATTTAGATCAAGCATACAACTTCATGTAGTATTATGTGGTTGAAAGTATTGTTTTGGAGGTCAAAGGTGACGTTGCAATTATGTTGGTAACATTTCATAAAGTCAATTGGTAATCCCTTCAATTTCTTTATCAATTTTCATTTCATTTGACTTTTTAGTATCTAAAGCTTATTTGGCTAGAACCCTTGTAATTGTCACTATTCTACCATTTTTTCGATGTATGTTCACTTCACATATTTTAACATAGTGAATCTTATTTTGCTAAGAAAAAGTGAAAAACAAAAAATTTTATGTTTCTATAAATCTTGTTTACAAATTTTATTGCATTCAAAGTGTAACTAGGCAACCACTCTCATATTTTAAAAAACTTTTGTCTAAAAAGGATCTTGCTAGAGCTGAAGCCAAGAAGAAGTCAAAACAAAGAATTCAATTTATTGTGACTACTAAGGCTTTAAACTCGAGAGTATTATACAACATTCATTTCATATTTCTTTTCAATTCTGAGGTCTTTCCTTTGTTCTTATTATTAATTTGAATTAAGATTATCTTACTCTACTATGTATAACATTTGTCATCAAGTACAATTATTTTCATTCTATTGTCTTGTTCTTCAAATTGGATTTGTCCATGTATGATGTGACAACATTACATTTGGTGGCCTAAGACTTCAACCTATACTCAAATTGAACAATAAATCATGAGCCTTGAATTGCACTATAACACTTAAATTCATAAAATACCACAAAGCAAAGTTTAACTTGGAATCCACCTAAACTACTACCATTCAATTCATTGTATAGTCTATTTTTTTTAAATTATTTTTATTTTTAGAAAAAATAAAATTTGAAATAGGATAGTTTATAAAGAAGGGCATCAACTAGAAATATAGTTGTTTAAGTCATTAGAGATTAATACATTTATTAAATGTATAATATATGACTACTATGTTTGTTTTAAATATTCAATGTCTATGATAATTTTTTTAAATTTAGAAGTATATTTATAAAAATAAAATAAAATATGTGGACCATTTTCATCATTTCAATTTACATGAAGTCCCATGATGAAGACTACACTTAATCATTCAAAATCATTGTTCATGATTTAGTGCTTGTAATGTTTACAACCTTTGCTTGTCACCAAATTTTTGTCTAGCCTATATTTCCCACTTTTGTTGTCACAACCCTCATCACAAGGCGTGCCCGTGCCACCTTGGTGAGCAAGGGGAACATTGGAGGTAATTCCCCAAGCTTTGCAAGAGATGAGGTGAAGGGGACTAGGAATCCTGAGCAGTCAGAGCGTGTTAGCGCTTTGATCCGGAAGAATTTGGGGCGTGTGATACATGCTTGGAAAGTTCTCGAGGAGACGCTTCTAGCCGTTCAAAGAACGCGTGATTTGAACTTGTGAGTCAAAAGTTATGGGCGTTCAAAAGTGGGGGTGTCCCGGTGGCGCTAGGACACTTAAGGGCTAGGAGGGAGGGGTTCATGAGGAATCCCTCCACGAAGTATGTCATGTAGCATATCCTTGGAAAGCTAAGAACACAAGGATGCTAGATTGACAAGCATTACGAGGTTCTAAGGTAGGAGCCTCAAGTTATGGCCAAGAGAAGCACTATGGTGAAGGCGTGACGCCTCTCCCGGTGGATCCGAATCTTTAGAGGGCGATAACTTTGCGAGGACTTGTTCAAATGGGGCAAGTGAGTAATCCATCGGCATCTACTTGTCGAGTATATGTCGAAAATGGGCTTGCATGTGAGATTTGGAGCTCGGACCGCAAAGTTATGCCAGGTGGAAGTTTGGGAGTCCCAAACTAGCGCGAATCGGGAGAAATGGGGTGGTCTTCCAAAACCAAAGTGGTTTTGGGAGTCCCCTTTGACATACAAGGGGGGGTCTGCCGAATCCCACAGAGAGTACTATAGGAGGGGTTGGTCTCCCTCCTCACTCCCTCTTGGAACCTTAGTGAGTCCCGGTAACTCAAGGTTGGTGGTGTGAGGTCACCACCACTTAAAGGCACCATGGGACACTTGTGGGTGTCCCATGGCACTAGTTGAGTGGAGTCCCACTCTTTGCTAGGCTATGTTGAGGTGTCTCGAATGGTGAGTCCCGGTTAGTGACGAAGTGAAAAGTAGCAAATACACAAGGAACCTAGTATGGAGTTGGGATAACACTCAAGGGCGGTTAGGACCATGGTGAGTAGTGTCACCATGGGTCCTTACACAATAAGATGAAAGTTCCGCCCCATGTTACCAAGTAACATATCCCGGTGTCATGATGGGTGTATGTGCGTGCTAGTAGTCCCGATGATTGGGATTTAGCACAAAGAGTTGGAATGGGAGACTAAGATTGGATGTGCGTGGCATGTGCAGTGTTAGGAGAGCGTGACTCTTGGTGCCACTAAAGTGTTAAGTGCTTGGAAAGCATTGGAAGGTGGACTTAAGGTAATAAGTGTCACTAAGGGGCGCGACATTTGTTGCTCTTTCTATTTTAGACTTTATAAATGTCACCCCTATAATAGTGTTATGATGTGTACTTCATAGTGAGACGTCCTAAATCACTATACCTATTTTCATCATGTGTTTGCTTACACACTATTTATTTTGACTATATCTCATTTTTTGGAAATATATTGGTTTAAATTTTTTGTACAAAATTGCATAGTAGCATATTCATTTGTTGTTTATTTAGATTGTACATCCTTACATCTAATTCCACAACCACAGGTCCCCAATGGATTTACAAACCCTAAATGGAAAAAGAATACAGGCTCACAAGCTCCTAGGCTCACATACTAACATCCCTGCTTTTGCTCCCATGCACCAATTGAAATAAAAAATTATGTCCTTATAAAACCAATGGATTTTTTATCTTTATAAAACCTAATTAAAAATTGAGATCATATAACTCTAACCAAACTTTCATTTATCTCCCAAGGAGACAAAATGTACTTTCTGGGTTAAATAATTATTTAGCAGAGAATGTTGGATTTGCCTTCCAAATATTTTTATTTACTCTTTTAGTCCCTCCCTTTGTTTGTAGGTTAAAACTTTAAAATACTATTGCCTTAGTCTTCTTTATACTCTCTTTTTCTAATAGAATGTTCTTCTCATCACTTCCATCTAAAATACAAAATAAAGAAAGAAAGAAAAATCTTATTGCAAATCACAATTCTCATTAACCCTGAAATGCTAGACAATCCGAAAGTTACCCATGAATGATTTTCTACATCACCACTAAAATGAAGAATATACCTATTGGTTCATAAGTTAGATCATTTTTGACAAAGTACCTTGTTGATAAGTCTTCTCTTTCTAAAATTAAGGATTCCAATGAAGTGAAATTTTTGGATGAAATAATGAATTGAATTGCACTTCTTCTTGCACAAAGTCAAAGAAAATGTTCCTTCCAACCCCTCTTTGAATTTTGTCCCTAACTTTTGATTGGAGGATTATAATCTCAAATTAATTTTTGGATATGAAAGTTAGCTTGCTTTCCTAACTTTTCTTAGTTCAAAGTTTCTCAAAAAAAGTTATTTTACTATGCCTACATGAGGTCTAAAGTTCTACATTGAACACAATTCATGTGTTTGACTTAACTAGGTATGAGTAGTTGAGCATCTACTAATCCTAATTTACATATCTCAAATGGATTGTTTTATTTTCTATCACCCCACTTCAATAAAGACTTTGCCTACACACCCTAAACCCTAAACTCACTCCAATAGAGACTCACTTCAATAGAGACTTTTGATTTTTCCTAATTGGGTCTCGCTAATTTTGGCCTTGGGCAACCATAGCTCTTATGTAATGGACTGATGCTCAAACATGGTGATAAGAGCAATTGTCAAGAGATGGAATCTACATTTCCAAAAGATTTTGAAGTTTTTTCTTAAGGACTACTGTCAATGTGGTGGGCCAATGATACACAAGTGATAAATGGTCGTAGCGTACATGCCACCTCGGCTGCCTTGTACATCCGGTAGATAGCTGAGCACTTAGATGGGAACGTATGATGATTTTTAACTGATTTAATGCCATTGTAAGGCCAAGCAGGAACATAATTATCTTTACATGATTCTTCACAGTATGGAGATTCGTCAAAAACTGCCATCACATTGTTATTACAAGACTTGCACCAAAATCGCACCATGGAACTCAGAAAATCACATCCATTCAGAAAACTTTCTGCAAAAAATTAATTGTGTGCATTAATTTCTTCTGGCTATGGAAAACGTTGCTCGGAACCTGTCCACTCAGGCTCTGAAGTACTACTGCCTGCAAACAGTACAAACACATCTGACATTCAATTACAATGATCTTATCATCACTTCAAGTTTTTTTGGTTTTTTTTACTCAAATGAAACAGAATTTCATCGCAGAGATAAAATTAAGATACAACGCCAGCCAACCACAAGTGGCCTGCCAGGAGGAAACAGAAAAAGAAAGCAAAGATCCCCAGCACCCTCCCGACCAGGACCAAAGGCCCAGCAACCGCCTAGGCGAAGTGCAGAGAACTTCAAGCCAGAACTTCAAGCCTTCCGTCTTACCCCAAAAGTTCTTGAATAAAAGACTCCCCCAATTCATGTTACAGTGCTACGAAGGCATAAGACCCATTTCCAACCACTTAAGCAATTATGCATATATGGAGTGTGGGATTCTCGAGTGGGGAAATTTTCCTGCGAACAGAAATAGAGTTGGGAAGGATTCCATATTTACCCACAATTTTGTTTCTCAAAACATAATTATTTCAAATTTTTTAGCTCAAGATTTTGTTTGACCCGTATTGGTCATATAGATTTTCCTATTTTCAACCAAGGGCTGGTTGCAAAATCAACCAACTGAAGGGCTAGTTGCAATATTGACAGTCCTGTAGCCAATCATAATGTGCCACAACTACACTGGGAACTGTGCCACAATTAATCACCACTCTTGACTACCTGGTCGGAAAGAAAAATAGTCTACATGGCAGAAATGGGGAATAGGTGATCGGAAAGGGGTCGCCTCCTAAAGTTATATAAAGGGTACCCAGTTCTTCCTATTCAGGAATGTCATGTGCATGCAGCAGGACAGGCACAAGAAATTTTTTCAACTGTGTGTTTCTCGGCCCTGGACCCAAGGTACCGGCCTTGCACTGCGTTGCAGACGTTGAGATCAAGTCGCCACTACATTTCCTCACTAGTTTCCGTCTGCGCGGCACCCAGGTAACCAAGCTGTCGGATTGATTTCATTTGCAGCTCTCAAATTGATTTCACACACTCTCATTATCAGACAATCTGGAATACATTATCTGTGTATAATTTGTCAGGAGTTCGTGAACTCCGATCCTTAGCTCTATCTTCGCTTGTTGATCACAGACTAATACTCAAATTGTTGTGGTGAGTTTCGTGAATCAATAGTTGATCATGACATTGCCCACACGGCAGATCCTTAGCTTTCGGAAGCTCTTCGACTGATTTTCCTTGATTTCACGCTCTCACTGGAATTTCACGCATGACTGTGTTTGACTTTGTATATAAATTAAAGATGGAGAAGAGTCTGCATGACTGCAAGTAACGAGACCACAGAAAATGCGGATATTCTTGCTTGATCGTTGATGTCCGAAACGTTCTATTGTTGTGTTATGTTTCTGAAAGGAGACTATCAATGGCGTTTCCTGAGTCATTTGAAGGTTTCTGTTAGTGAGTGTTGTGAGATGAGGGTGGGCAGGATGACGAATGGATTATTTCATGAGAGGTGTCACATTCCGAGTACTAGGGGGGCAATGATGCTGTACTTTTGGGGTGTTTGAAGTGGAAGAGTACTTCGAGCTTAACTTGGCTATGGCGAAATTGGAGAGAGAGGGAAATATTTCAAGGGGAGTTGTGGTTATGAACTCTCAGTGGGAAAAGATTGTACGTTGGTTGTGGATATAGTTTACTGTCAGTAGTCTAACCTTTCTGCAACCCTGTAATTGTCTCGTTCAGTTGATGGATTGCTTATTAGGTGAAGACTCATGACGCAGGTTAGCGATATGGCATTGGAGGTTGTGTGGATGCTGACAGCGTTGGTAATCCTGGCAACACTCTGCATTGGAGTGTTCAAGGGCATCCTCAGTGACACTGTTCAATACGGACGAGGACCTCGTGACTTCGTTCTTGACCGCCTAGCCAGGTTCTTTTCAATTCGTCACTCACTGTCTATTGTTTGGGATGTCCAATGAGGGTTTCGTTTCCCTAATGGTTGCTTTGCAGCTATTTTGAGTGATTTTCTTAGGCGAATGCTAATTTTTCAATTTCCTTCTTCTTTTTCATTTTCCAAGAGGATTTTACCGCACTAACTAAAATATGTGTTGTTTGATACCGTAAGGATAAGTTATACTCCGTAATATGGAATGTTTGAACACCATATGAAAAAGTCGTGAATTTTGACAATTTTGTACTGTGAGTGAGTCAAACCGTGTGCAGGCTTTGATGTGTAGTTGTTAGGCATTGCCTTAGTCCCTAGATCCTGGATCGTAACATTTACTCATGGCAAAGGATCTTGTATGAGAGAAGGTTTACTTCCTTAACACTTTCCGTGCTTTAACTTTGGAGACTTGCGATGTGCTATTCCCTGCCATTTTCATGCCTCGTTCTCTGATTGGTTGTGTGTTTAGATATGGAGATCCTTTCACCATGTCATTGATGGGCAAAACGTACACTGTATTCGGTTCGCCTGAAGCCCTCAAGTGTGTTCTTTCGACTGACCATGCATCGTTTCCAGAAGTCCATCCCGTGCAGTATGATCGACTTTTCAGTCCGAAGACGCTTCTCAGTCCGGAAAGGCGCATTAAACTCAGAAAGTTTATACTTTCTGCTGGCTCAGGAGCTGGGCTTCAGAAGCAGGTGCTTTTCATCAGCTCCTTGGCCGAGAAAACTGTCAAGTCTTGGGAGGATCAAGCTGTGCTGAACTCGGTGGAGGAGTCGGAAAAGGTCAGTGGTACACCACTTACTTGGAAGACATTCAACGTTTTTGGCTAATTATATTGCTCTCATGATTATATGATTATGTGCTCAAATTTCACCCATTTTGTTCAATGTGAGCGTTAAGCACAAATTCTTATCATCTGGATTTTGCGCAAAAATGGTCATCAAAGATATTGGGAAGGAGCAGGACGGTCGTCTACGCCCTAGAGATTTCAATTCCATGTTAACAGAATAACAATAACTTTAATATTGAAGGCAGAATTTGTGCACATGGCTTTGTGCACTTTTACGGACCGAGTGGCACATAAGAGGGTGCGAAATATATGTCTTAGAAATGTCTTCCCTATTCTGAAAAAATGTTTGACTTAATTTTAAATCGACAGAATATGCTATGGATCATTATTCACTAAATTTTTTTCTGCAATTGACAGCTTTTATTTTTTCTCTTGAACAGAACAGTTGTAACAGTGAAAGCTCACTGTTCATTGTTAGTGTTCCTCTTCATCAGATGTTCCATGATGACATATGTAGACTGACCCCTTTGATGGTTATTTGATAGATCGATGATGGTACTCATACTGAAAATTTGAACTGTCTGCAGTTTGTGTTTCGTGCGGCGATGCACATTTGTTGGATGAATGTCAAACCGGACTCGGAGGAAATGGACCAAATCAGGAACGAAATCTCCATCGTTGGAAACGGTCTGGTGGCTTTGCCCATCAATTTTCCTGGATTCGGTTTCCACAAGGCGATGAAGGTGTGCATTCCAGAGCATTTCCAGCCTTTGCAGTCATTAGTCTTCTTATGTTTCAGATACTGAACCTAGTAGAACCGGAGGTTGCTTCAAATTTGGAAGACAATATTGAGTCTGCAAGTCATGAGTCGATCATAAATATCTATTGCTTCCATGGAGGGGTGATTCAAGTTGCAACTTGCTCATAATAATCATCTGAGATATTAAAATTTGAGGTTGTTTGTGAGTAGAATAATGCACTTCTTGGTTTCACTGAGTTTGAAAACATAAATTTATGATTAGTAATCTTCAGTTGAGCTTCTTTGAGGGCTATATACAAATGCGTCACCCCTTTGATACATGTCTCCGTGTTTATTTGATATGAATCTAGCTTAAAACTATCCAATATGACAATGGAATGTTGATGAACTAACTGTGTTGTCCACCTGGCTCATGGAACTGTTGAATCAGGCCAAACAAGTTCTCATATCCCGCATTCAAAGTGAAATCTCAAGGAGAAGGAGAGCTGGTTTCCAACACGATGACTTATTGAGTTATCTTTTGAGCTCTGGGGACTTCGATTTTCCAGATTACGATATATGTTGCATTGTGGTTGGAGTTTTGTATGCTGCTTCTATTGGACCGACTGCTTTGATTCCTTGGGTTCTAAAATACCTGCATAACTTTCCAGAAGTACACCAACGTGTGCAGGTGAAATCTTGTTGTTTTGATAGATTTATGATGACATGAAATCTTCCTAGACTTTTCTAATTCCATACCACGCAAATTATGTGTTTGTGGACAGTTTTTTTCAATTGCTATATGGTTGTAAGTGATGTCTGTTACCTTCATTTTCTAACCTAGGTACGGAATTGATACTAACTTTGAATGCCCCAAAATTGCTACTTTTGACATGGAAGATAACAATTAGCAGATGATGAGCAAAGGTTGGTACAATGCAAGGTGGTTCAAATCTGGAGGAGGGTTGTGTGAATCAGTGGTTTGATAGCACCTACTTGCCGCCAGTTCCTGCGGCATGGTAGGTATTGTCAATGGCTGTTTCTTATGACCCTCCTTCAGATTTGCATGGTTACCTAGTACATTTCTGTGCTGATTTTTAGTTGCTAGAGATTAGATCAAGAGATTAGATTAGTTGCAAGTGATAATCGGGCCTTCTAGATCTGTAACTCAAATCGTAATAATAAGTGTTCGGTGTTCTGCATACGATGTAAAATAGTGTTATTTGGAAGTTTGCACTTGCCTTCAAATCTCATTTTAGCGTACTTATTAGTTCATTTCATTCAGGATGAGCAAGATGGTCTTCGGCAAAAGATGACGGAAGACAAGTCATTGACCTGGTTCAAGCCCAAGAGCAGCATGCCTTACACTCTGCAAGTAATTTGTTTTGGCCTCTGCATGCTGTTTACACCATTGAAAATAGACAATTTATTCATGGCATACTTCAATCATGATCATGGTTTCTTCTTGAGTTATTTTTTGAATGTTATTGTTGGTATTGCTTGAATTGTAGAAGTGGTTTAAATTGCTTTTTGTTGTTTGTTTATTTCATGGAATCTGAAATTTGATAGCTTTTGCTACTAATTCTACAATCATTGGGATAATGCCGTATAGGTTATCGAGGAGGTCTTGAGGCTTGAGTCAGTTGTTGGGCTACTTCCAAGGCAAGCCAACAAAGATGTTGATTGCAATGGTAGAGGTTCCCTACTACCACTTGTCCTAACTTTCTCTTGTATGTTCAAATTTGTCACATTAGATGTCAAAAGGGCTCTAAGTAGCTTGAGATGACTTTTCTGAATTGAGAGGGATTGATCTTTGTCTTCATTCCAGATCTATATGGATCTTAAATTTAAGTTTCAATTAGGCAACTAAGAAATCATGCCTTTGAGCACTTGTTAGTCTCAAATTTTGGTACATTGAAATTTTCTAGAATTACAAATTTGAGGTTATTGTTCTTTAGTTTCTACTAGTTCCTTTAAGAATCAGTTATTTCTCTTTTCAACTTAAATCAATTTTAATATAATGGAGTACTTGAATGTATAGCCTCTAAAAGACCTAAGTTTGAACTTTACTTTATAAAACATGAATTGTGTTAGGCATTTAGATATGACTTTGTTTAGATATCTTTTGGTTTTTGAATATGTTTCAGTTTCTCACAGGTTTAGTCTTCCGCAAAGGTTCTCTTGTGTGGCCATCACCAACTTCTCTTCATTATGATCCAAAATACTATCCAACTCCCCGGGAGTTCAATCCATCTAGATTTGATGTATGTCAACCATATTTTTACCTACTAGAAATGTAATTAGTGTTTTTGAATATCAAGTCAAGTAGACATATTTTGATTTGAGATTGTTTTCTTACAAAGCTCTCGCTCATGCAAATCATGCACATCATTGTGTCATGTTTGAATTAGTTAGTTCACCCAAGTTGGTTAGAATTGGTGGCATTACATTAGTGTCTAATGAACAAAAGAAGGCATAATGTCCACTAATGTTTATATGCGTTCATTATGTTTAAATTCACTTTCCTGGGTTGAATTAGTTTTAGTATAGAGCAAAAGTTGCTTGTATACAAATTCTCCTTAGTTTCATGCAAAGGATATTATAATTCATTTGCATTTAGAACCATATTTAGAAATGCCATAGGAATTTATTTTCAAATTTTCTAAGTTCTTCTCCTCTATTCCTAATTTCCTTGGATATTGTGCAAAAAGCGTTTTTTTTAATCTAATCTTGGACCGTTGGGAGTTGTTGTAGGGGAATCCTAAGCCAAATATTTTCATGCCTTTTGGTCAAGGTCTACGTGTATGCCCTGGAAGTGAACTTGCACTGACAGAGACAATGTTCATCATCCATCATCTTGTCACAAATTACAGGTTAGAGAGTGGGCATTGATTATTCACATTGAAATGAACTATAGTTTCAATGTTTGTCTTGCATTGTATTGATTATGTACAATGTAATGAACATTAGTTTCAATTTTTGTTTTTTATTTCAATTGCCATTTAGAATGTTCATGAAGATTACATATTGCAGACTAACTAATCTTGAGAACTCGGAGGTCAAGAAGATTAAGGTACAAAATGTCAAGTTTTAAAAGTCATTTTCTTGAATTTTTGAACATCCAAATCTCTACCTGAAGGGGTCTCTTTGAGTGGAAGGTTCATGAAGTGTTTTTCTAATTTTCTAGCTAAATAATGATATTAGTAAGTAGAATGCTTGCTTGAATGGACTAAGCTTTAAGACACACATTTGGTCTAATTTGACACATTAGACTAGATGTGGATCTTAGAGCTTCATATCTTTGAACAAGCTTTCTAGTAGTGAAAGTAATATGGTTGTCTTGAAACTTGGGCCTAACATTACCATATTGGAATCAAATTTTTTTAAACTTTCTTTGAAGAAATTCATTTGCATTGTATCACTATGCATTTTTCTTCTATACTTTCATAACCAAAGAAGTGGATGAACAATTTGTCCTTAAATTGATAAGTTTTGGTGGTGGAAGTCTTTAGGCCTTGGAATAGAAGAATTTGAATATGGAGGATGTATGTTTGTGTAATGGAGGCAATTGTAATTATGTGCATTTAATTTTTATTGCAGTTGGGAAAGGTGTGGATTTGACGAAGGAGTCACTCATCTTCCAGCTAGGAAACCTATAGGTTTTCAAATTTGTTTGGTCAAAAGGTGAATAAATGATATGAAAAGTTGAAGTATTGGTCTTAGTTAGGAAGACGTATTTGGGTCAAGCACCAATATTGACCTAAATATCAATGACCTTTATATCAGTATGAATAGTAAGAGTAGATGTGGTAAACCATAGGTAGAAGTATTTGATTATGTGTCATCTTGTGAATCCAACATCCTATATGTTCATTTTTATTATTTTCAACATATGAATATGATTAATCAATACAAGACATGTGATTTCCTTGTGCACCAAAATCAAATAACCATTTTAGAATATTTCAATGACCTATGATAAGGGAAATTAGATTATTAGTAGAATCGGGTAAAAATTGATCTTAGAGTTTATGTAATTAGCATGAAGTAATGCACTCATAAGAGGTATGGCAATTTTATGATATTGTACATGCTACAACCTTCACATATTTCACAATCACGAAGCGAAGTCCATCTATTATAGCATAGTTATATACAATGACCACATACTTGAAGCAATTAAATAAGCAACTCAAGATGATTTCTATTATTACACAATGTAAACTTTTATTTGATCTTGTTGGCAATTGAAAAGGGATTGCACTACAACTAGCATGTAATGATTGGCTATTGTATAAATAAATCATGAATCTCTACATGTTTGTTGAGTTATGGCAATGGCAATCTCACATATTGTAAAACTCTCTACTTATAAGGATAATTGCCTTCCATTTATCATCAATTTAAACTCTTTTTTGTATTTTTTGTATAAAGTGGGGTTTCCCAAGTGGTCTTCTTTGATTTCCACTTAAACAAGTTGCTCATCTTTGTTTTGAGAGTTATAATCATGTTGAAAAGTTCGAATTTTTAGTTATAGGATAGTTCATTTCAACTTTCATATGTGATTGGCGTATTCAATTTATAAAATACACCTAACTAATATGTCACGTAGAGTGGCACATTTTGTAATCATTACTATGAGCCTATTAACAACTTGGAAGACAAGGTTGTAAATGAATGTACAATAAGTAGTGACATCTTTTAGCTTTTCATTTTGGTTGAAATCTTAAGGACAAAGCAAGTGAAACTACCCTTGCTTGAACAATGGAAACTAACCCAGTTTGAGGGGGAGGGGGAAAATTGGTACATCCTTCACATATAAAAGTTTCCTTCAAGGTGGGTTGGTTTCAACTATTTAGGAATTTTTAATACAACAGATATATGGATACATGGCTTGCAACTATAAAGAAGGCCTAGGTATTTGTCTTCTTCTATTCCATTATATATCACTAGAGTTTGGATGCCAAATCTCCATGAACACCATAATCCATTGCCCATGCTCAAATGTTGCTAAATTCACTACCAAAAAAATCAATCGTAAACAACAAAAAAACGTTGATATGTTTGGACAATTTTTTGTTAATTTAGATGTGTTGATTTGAACATTGTACAACAAGTTGTTGATTTGATCATGTGAAAAAAATATAAATAATTTTTTTGATAGAATCATCTAATTTGAGGCCTACACGTGGCAAGTACCATGTCATCAATAGAGCTGCCACCTAGGTAGTCTACCATATGGGGAGGTGGGGTGCCATTGAGTTTTGAACCTTGGGCTTCATGATTGAGGTCCAAGAGATCCATCCATTGGAGCATGCATGAATTTAATTAAATATAGTGGGAAAAAAGATGTATTTAATTAGTTTTTTCAATTGTTTTTCATTTAGTTTGTAAACTCAATAGACTTTGGTGACCATTTTGGCATAGTAAAATAATTTTTTTCAAAAAATTTAAACTATGAAAGGTTATAAAATAAAGCTAAATTTCACCTCTTGAAATCCGTTTACAATTTTGATTTTTCAATCAAAAGTTATGGACAAAATTCAAAGAGTATGTTCAAACATGTCAAAGAAAATGTTCATTCCAACCTCTCCTTGGACTTTGTCCACAACTTTTGATTGGAGGCTCGAAATTTCAAACAGGTTCTTGGAGATGAAAATTAACTTCATTTTTCAAATTTTTTTGAGTTCAAATTTAAAAAAATAAATAAATAATTCTACTATGCCAAAATGGCCACCAAATCATTGTGTATGATTAAGTTAAAAAAAATTTAGAATTTCAACTATGATGATTTGAATCAACATTTGGGCAATTGGAATTTAAACTAAATGATGAAGATTTATTTCAGATTCTTGTATGTCAAAATGAACAAAAGAAAATGTTGATTTTTTTGTTGATTTGGACGTTATACTATTCAAATAATAAATTGTAAAACAGTCAATATAGTACCTACTTCAACAAAAATTTGTTGATTTTTTGTTGATTTGGACATCATTTTTTAGCAAGGTTGTCTTGTTAGACATATTTTTTGGTTTTGGTGTCATGTAGGATGTCTAATGTCACATGTTGTACTAGACAATATGTCAATAAGGCGTCGCATCCCTTTGCATAAGGGTCAAATTTTTTACCCCATGGTAAAGTGGATTTGGCCTATATGGTAGGCCCCCTAGATTGACATGAAAAACTAGAACCATGTCAACTTGGGCAACTAGAGGCACATGCGAGTGCGAGTGAATCATGAGTGACCGCAGGTCCAAATTTCAGAGCAACTGCAAGTTCAAGAATTAGGAAGACTACGGGTTTAAAGGCGACCTCAAGTCTAGGGACTAGGGGTGACCTCTTTGTTGCAATTGTCAAAAAAACGCTCAAAACTACCATTTCTAGTGCAAAGAATAAAAAGTTTTAAAAAATGGTCTTATGTATATGTAACTGTAGGATCTTGCAATTGAATAGTATGAGAATGTGTAAAAAAAAATTCAAAAAATTTCACCGCATAGATTGCATGATAAATGTGTTTAAAGTGAAGTAATCATGTTTTCTCATACAATGGCAAACTAGTTTAAGAGACCTTGAATCTTCTTAACTTAGAAAAGTTTGCACGATAGATCTTGAATTAAAAAAATTTCATCATTCAAAATGGATTTGAAAATATGAAAAACTATAAATTAAGAAAAGAATGTGGTTTTCATTCTTTAAAAAATTGTTAAATAGAAGAAGGTACATTACAAAGTGAAAAACTCAATCATTAATACTTTTGAGATGGAATTAAAACACACAAATTCCAATGGTGAGATTGTTCTAACAATCAAAGTTGATTCTCTGGAACTATCTGTTTTGAAAAAGTTTAAAAATTGAACCCCAAAACGGATCTTATACCTAATTTTTTCAAAACAATACTATGATTGCCCACAAAACAAGATGTTCCGTAGCCTTCACATCATCAATCCAAATGAAATGAATCCAAACTTTCTATGTAGACAAAAATACAATCTATGGGAATACAAAATTATTTTTATTTAAAATTTTTGTAGATTTGTTTTTGCTGGCCTAATTTAGACCTAAGCATATTGTAGTATAACTCTAGCTATTCAGTACCAACTATAATAAAAATTACATTTCTAGAAAGCTAATAAGTTTTTCTATCCCATGATAAATTTTCACAAAGTTTCATCAAAAATTGACCTAGTAGGAACTTGCCCAAAATCCATTTTGCCCCCTACGAAGACACTACAATAAAATGGATATTTTATGACTGCAAAATATGACTGCAGTGAGTCATAAAATCTCAAACTATGATTGAAGTAGAAAACACTATAGATGACACACAATATGACTAAATCTAATCATTACCGACTAGTCAAATTTTTAATGAGTCATATTTGTAGTCATATGTGTTGAGGGTATAATAAGTCATTTATTGCCTACATGGTGTACATATTGACATCCTTGGAGGCTTGACTTTTTCTTGAGTTGCCCAGGCAAATGAAAAAAATCCTACATGCCATATGACTCCATGTAGTCATATTTTACGCTGACGTGAAAAACTATAATGGGTCATATTTTGGATTGATGTGAAAAATGACTCTCATGAGTCACATTCTTTGCAAGATGATGTAGAAAATGACTCTCATGTGTGATACTTTTTGTTGATGTAGAATATGACCTTCATGAGTCATATTTTTTATTCATGTGAAATATAACTCAAGTAAATCATAATTTTGGCTCATATAGCAATCACATAGAATGTGAGTAGTAATTTTTTGATTGAATATATTTATATTTTTAAAGGTACAAAGTCACATTATAGGCATGATTGTGAGTAGTATTTGACTACAACCAATCATATTTTGGCCAAGGTATACTGTGAATTATGACTCAAGCAAGTGATATTCAGAATTAATGATAGTCACATTTCTTAAATTTTTATGCGTGGTTTGTAATTGGGGTGATTGAGGTTTATAATAACTTTTGTTATACATTACGATCACATTTTCCATTCATTCTAAATTGACATGACGCACTACAATCATGCATCAACATGGTTTAGTAGCAAAATAAAAGATTTCATTCAATTAAAAATGAGTAAGTATGATTTTTGAGATGCACAAAAGACAATCATATTGGAGAGAGAAAATGTAAGAAAATATGTGACTCTTTTCAATGACATTTATTAGTCACTAGCACAAAATATTTTACAATGACATTTTGTAAATGTATATTCCCACACGCTCTAGGATCTATATTCTTTACAAAAATGTGAAGGAGTTACCTCTCTGGTGTTCTAAGTAGCCTTTGATAACTTCATTCCATCTCCCAATGCCTACATGTACAATTAAGGAGGTTAATTTTTATTGAATGAATAATAGAGGTCAACCTTCAAAGATTTAAAACAACACAATATGTACCACAAGTTTAAGTTAAGAAAAATCCATAACCACTATATCTCTAGAGGGTCAAATCATACTCAAAAGTACCAAAAAAGGGGTCATCAAAGTGAAATCTGCAATGTTACTTCTTTTTAGCTATTGCTTTTTGAATCTAATCTACTAATTATAGGTGAGTTGGTCCTTTATGACTAGTACTTGAAGTCATGTTTTGCCTAATATTTTTTTATTCATCAAAAATAAAAAATTCTCTACTAAAGTTCTAATTGAGGTTTAGATGTCAACCTCTTGAGTTTTTCAATGTTAGAAAAGGGGTCTAATTTCTAATGAATAATAATGTGATTTAATCCCAAAAAATTATGTTTATATATAATCATATAATAGAGTAGAAAAGGACTCTTTTCCTTCAATTTGAATATTTTTTCATTTTTTATAATATTCAAAAGTAGAAACAAGTGAATGTCCTCTTCAATATAAAAAATAATCCAAATGATGATTGTATTAGAACAAAAAACATATATAATATTTATGTCAAAGTCCCTATGTAATCTATTTTTGGAATTGAATTTTTTGATTTAAAAAAAAATCAAGAATTTGTCAAAACTCAATTAATGAATTAAAAAATTATACTATTTTTTGTCCAAAATTTAATCCATAAAAATCCTTCTTAGTAGTTGTACGTTCAATAAGTATAAAAAATTTGGATAAAAACATTCTATTAAAGTGCTATTTAGTACTATAGATACTAAATTTAGCCTTACAACCAGTGATTGATGTCCTTGTGAGAATTTTTTCTAAATTTTTTTTCCTACAACTTACTAAAGGAATGCATTGCAATACTATTCATATATAAATTTATTAAAAAAATAAAAACATTGAAGGAATTAAAAGCTTGAAAAGTTTTGAAAAGGATTCAAGTCTTATTTTACAAAAGTAATCCCAATGGTCCTTTCAATGTGGTTTGACCCTAGAAATCGCAAATAAATAAGAAGAAAGAACAACAATAGTGATAAAGGGAAGAAGAACCAAAAGGTGGCAAGTGCTAAAAGGTAATAATAAGCAAGAGGTAAGATGTAACAAAAAGCAAGAAGTACAAATTAAAATGCAACAAACAGCAAGAAGAAGTACGAATTAAAATGTAACAAAGAAGAAGAAGAAGAAGAAGCAACAAGAAATACAAGTTAAGCTGCAATAAAATGCAATAAATAATACGAAGAAGCAAGAACTAAGATGCAACTCATGCAAGAAGAAATACAAGTTAATTTGCACCAAGAAGAAATGAAATGCAAGAACTAAGAAACAACAAGAGACAAAAACTAGGAAGCAAGAATTTTAGAGGTAATAAGAGGAAATTAGAAGCAAAGAGCAAGAACAAGGAAACAAGAATTTTAGAGGTAGTAAGAGGAAATTAGAAGCAAGGAGCAAGAACAAGGAAGCTAAAAATTTTAAGGTAACAAGAGGAAAGTAGAAACAAGGATCAAGAACTAAGAAGCAAAAAGAGGTAAGAACTAAGAAGCAAGAAGCAAAACCTAGGAGGCAACAAAAACAAAGAAGAAAAAAAAATAGCCCAATCTTGTACTTTGAGGAAGAAGGTACAAAAAAATGACAGCTAGGGTAATAAAATCCTAAATCAATGGCGGTTATATAGAAGTGACGGTTAAGGTTTTTAAACCCTAGTCATGTGTGAGCCCTCAAGTTGGCACTTGAAACTCATAATTTTCTTTTAGAAGGTTTTGTTAGTTTTTTAGAGTATTTATGTGCAAAAAGACATAAAAAAAAAAGTGTTTGAGTGGTATTTGGTAGAAGTCCCTATCAATATAGTGAGGGATCATCCTAGAAGTACAGAGTATCTAAAATACTCTAATTTTCTATTTCTAGTGCCTAGTTGAGAATTTGAGAGGTCATTTAAGTGATTCTAAGAGAATTAAGGATTTGAGTGTTAGCTAGTCCTAGTGTTTTGTCCATACTAAACTAGTTTTGCAAATGCATGTGACAAATTGACTAAATCTATATTAGGTCTAGAGAGTCTAATAAAGGTCACCATCTAATTTGAAAAGAATTTGAATTGATAAATTCTTATTTGCAAGTAATTTGTAGAATATTAAACCATAATGCAAATAAGGTGAAGGGAGAGCAATTGTAGTATGAAGAAAGGTTCTTTTAGTTTAAAAGCATGCCAAGAGCCAACATTAAAGCCATTTGTTTCAAGATTCCCCGATACAAAAATGATTTCCTCCTCGGGTGGAAATTAAAAGGAAATTGTTAATTTTAGCCTCCTTATGAATAGTGTAAAGTGAAATGTAATGTTGCACTTTGGTTTTGGTAGTTTTTTAGAAAATGACAAAAAAAATTTAGATTTTTTTGAAATATTCACGATGACTCCATAGGAAGTCAACTACCTTTAAACATGGTCGTAAATTCCTAGAAATTATCCATGTTGTGGTAAAATCCCATTAAAAATTAAGATAGAGTTTTTTGTGTTAATAAAGCATCCCACAAAGTTTGAAGACATTTTGACATTCTCAAGTATCAAAATCGGTAATGACATGAAACTTTTAAAGAATTTATAAGTTGGTGGTGGGTTGATCGATGTACTAGGAGCTCATGGTGTCTGATTGGAGCAAATAAAAGGTCTTTCTTTACTCTTATAAACATTCTAGGCAACCTTGACCAAACGGTTATCTCAAAAGATACAAATTCCAAAAGATAGAGTTTTGACTTTTCTTTGAAATTACCCTAAGTTGATTTTATACTTACAAATAGCCTAGGACGTAGGGGTTTGCGGTCGTCGAGTTGGCTTGGGGTCTTATCAATGCTATGGCGCAATTTGTTTTTGATTTTGAGTTGTTCCCTAAAAGATAGAGAGGGTAAGCTTTTAGTTAGACTTTTTAGTTATAATTTGTAGTAATTTAAAGTGAATTTTGCAAATATCTTTTGGAAAATCAAAGATTGGATTTGGTTAAGGTCTCTTTTCTTGTGTAACAAGCCATTTTTGGTCTAAAGAAAGACAATTTAGAAATAACTTTGGATTAATTAGCAAAATATCTAGATTAATTAGGGTTCTTTTCAAAATATCTATGGGAAAAGATCTTGGATTTTATTTAGCCAAGATTTATTAGCTAAATAGAGAGAAATCCAAAGGATTCTTACATTAAACAAAGATTATTTAGAAAATACTTTAGGGTAGTTTAGCAAATATCTAGAGATTGAAAGTAAATGTTTTTCACCAACAACTTATCTGAGAGAGGTCAGGCAGAGTTTAAAAGGCCCCCCTTGAGGTTATCAGTACCTTCATTTTCATACCCAACCTTTGCTTTCACTTCTTTTGTTTTTGTACTACTGGCATGGTCGGAGCACTAATTGAGGTTGGGATCTGGCCCAATTTCATTCTATCTTTTCATTTGTGCACTTCGAAGGATGAGAGGTTTCAAAATCATTTTATACCTCCACACTCACCACAACACTCCTAAAAGTTCATTCACAACTTCAATCTTTTAAAACTTTTGCAAACAAACATAGTTTTTAATGATTATTGTGGCTACTTCTAGGTATTGAAGAGTAGAAAATATAACAATAAGAAATTGTGGTAAAAATATCTTCAATCCAAAATTAGAAGGTCATTGCCTTCCAACAATCTTTAATGTGTTTGTGGTGTTCAAAACAACATGGATAATATGTTTGGATCTATACGTGGCAATAAACACAAAATTTGCGAAGATCATTCCACACCAACATGAGAAAATTTCCTCATGTCAATTGCAACGTGGAGTACATCTATGAGATTGAAGATGGTGTAAAGATAAAACCTTTGCAACTTGGAATTGAAAAGATTTGTGGATCAACTCTTTCATTCCCCAAATCAAAGATTGTTGTTCATGAAGTTTCTTAATGTACACCACCATGGTGTCTAAGAGGAAGAATAGAAGTCTATGCCACTATTTTTTAGTGCAAACTTGGCAAGAATATTCACCTCTTAGTTGGTAGGTGACATCCATTCCTTGGATGAACTTAGTGCATCGAAATATATAGCAGATGTATGAGAGTTTTTCACCACATCATCAACCCCCCTCCTCCCAAGAGTTGTCTAATGGAGATAATATAGGATCCTCATCTATTTTGCCTTTTAACCCCTAATGTTCCAAGACTATGTTTTCATTGAAAATGCTCCAAAATTGCCATTTGTAGTACAAGTACCAAATTTTTGAAAAAAATCTTTTATGACACTTGTAACCATAGGATCATATAGTATGCTGACTTGAGAACATGTGGTAAAAATTTCAGAAATTTCCCCCGCAATGGATTACAAGATATAAGCATTCCAATTCATTGAAATCATTTTTTTGGCCTTGTGAAAAACAAGGCAACTGCACTTCACAAGCTCACTTTTCTATGAAAAATGTATAGAATGGTAGTGATTATTTGGATTCTCTTTTCAAGACAAGTTGGCCACATGCTTGAAAAATTTCAAATCGTTTGGAATTGTACAACATATAAAAAAAATAGTAATTAGATAGTAGTAGAGAGTGATTCAAAATACAAAATTGTTAAGAATTTAGTTATAGAATTGCAAAATGACACCACAATGGTTGTAATGTTTTAATAAACTATCTAGATCCTATGATTTTATTTTTTCCAAAAACATTGAAAATTGAGTAAGATAAAAGACTTTAAAATTTATTTTAGAGTAGAGAAGCCATAAATGCCTACAAACAAAAAATCTTCATAACTTTTGACTCATTGAACAAAATGGAATGATTCAAAGCTTTCCATGTAGATGTAACTCTAGAAAACCACTTTCAAATTTTTGTTTTGAAATAATGTAATTTTTTCTACTCTGCCCAAACTACCCATTTACCAAAAAAAATAACATATTAGGCTATAACTTTTGATTCATACTCCCAAATGTCATAAAATATAGTGCATATGAAAGATATTACTTGTCCCCATCCTCTCTTAAAATTTGGGCAATAAATATTGAAATCTCCAATCACGCATATGTGCCCAAAATTGCTATATAGCCAAAAAATGCATGTTGGTCCCTCGGGTATGCAACTTCCATATTATATGGCCTTGATTATAATCACTTATCATGCATTTTATTCCAATCTCAAGGGATTTAATTTGTTTTAATGTAGAAAACTCTTGTAGCCCTCTTCATAAGGAATCCAAAAATCTAATTATATACATGAAATGAATATTCTTTGAGGACTATAATAGAACTAAAAACCTAATTATATGAGTTTTTTTAATACATGTATTGTGAGACAAGGTACCCAACTTTTTGGACTTCTTCATAAAAATTTAAGATTTTTTATTATAAATAAAACACTATGAATGGATTTTAATTTTAATTAGAAGGAACTTCTTGTATGGATTTTTGAAAATTATGCTCAAGTGTTTAAATTCTTCATATATATTGTGAATTTTTTCTAATATGTATGTAACCCAACATTTTCTACATTTAATTTTTTTTAATTTGGTCTTCACCTAACCTTTAGGATTTTTTAATTTGATATAATTTTTACAAAAGTCATCCTCAAAGTCATTTAAAATAATGCCAATGACCCTTGTGTACAATACAAGAGTTGTGTACTTGGGGCTGGTCTTTTAGGGAATAAGCAATAAACTCCTATCATATTTTTGGTCAAAACATTCAAAATGGCCCCAAAGCTCTAGGGCAAAAATGGGGGTAGCACACCTAAATTCTTGATGATGCTACTTTCTACTTACACCATCATCCAACATTTACCCTAAGAGCCTAAGGCACATCCCTTGCCTAATTTGCCCTCGAAATCACACTTAAGACACCAAAATGGGCCCTAAGTGGGCCCAAACCAAGAAATGCAGCACACAATCCTCTTATGAAAACTAAAATTTCTGCTATACATTGCCCCCCATTTGCCTAATTCCTTGAGCAATTTCACTTAAATCACACCACTTTAGAATTCATGGCATGTACCAATTTCATCCTGAATAATCACATGCAACGTCACCACACCACCATGGTGTCTCATTCGTGCAACATAGGTTCCTAAGCAAGTAGTGAGACAAATTTTTGTACTTACAATAGAGAATTCTTTATCCTTAGTCATTAACTCACTTTTTCATGCTTTATATCATACAAGAGTTTTCTAAGTGTTGTGCAAGTTAGAGCTAGCTCCAATTAACTTAACCCCTCAATGCCCATGCAACAAAAATATCGCCTCTCAGGATTTTGTCAGTGGCAATTTAAGTAGGTGATGAAGCGTGATGAAAAAAATTTGAAATGGAAGTGATGGGATTTTTCCTCCGGGACCCAACGATGTGGTTCTTGACAAATCAAATGAAATTCAGATTACCCTAAAGAGCAAAGGTTAATGCCAAGCCCATTCTAGAACACAACAAGAAAGTCTGGATTTCCACTAGCTATAGCTAGTGAGCGACCATTGCATTGGCCTCACAAGAGAATCCAATGTCAGGGAGCTGCCAGTGCAATACACCACTTTATTTGCAATATGCTACAACGACTGCTTTCAATATTTAAAGGTCGTGCAAGCATTGAGGAGGTGCAATTCATCCAAGATGCTTGGCATTCTTGGATGTTGGAGAAGGGTGTGGGAGTAGAAAAGACATCCAATTTCATCTCCAGATGTTCCTAATACGATTAGTTAGGAATACCAATCGATCTCTTGGGAGAAGCAGTTGTTGAGCCTCTAAGCACCTCCAATGATCCTCTTGAATCACTTAGCTTGGCGATGGTTGCCCATGACTAGATCCACTTTGATCATAGCCCTAATGGGGCATGAAGAAATTGCAGTGATGAATTTTGTTCAATGGTGCTTGGACCCTTACAGATTGGTCACTCCACCATCCTAAAACTACAAGATCTTGATAGTGACAATGACTCCAGACTACACAATGTCTATGCATGGGAGTACGATGTATTAGATTTGCAATAGCATGGTAGAAACTAATGATGTTCTTTAACCTTGGAAGACCATGATATTGCAATTTCAATTTATTTCAAGTAATCCCCACAATGTTGTCATATTGTATTCCCAACTGCCATTGCAATGTTTTGGTACCAGGACAGGTCCCTAGACAGTTGTGACAAGGCCATTGTGGCTACCTAAGCAAGGAAGATGAGTGCCAACCAATATCTCGCAATGCTTCCATACATGCCCAATGCTTTTGGAAATTCATGTAGGCATTCTAATATACTATGTGCACCACCTCCCAAATTTTTTTTAATCTTAATCACAAGGGATTGCTTGCCACCTCTCTCGAAAGTCTAGTCACTACCAAAATTCTAGATCAAGCCTTGCTAGTCAAGTTGTCTAGACCATTATAAATTCCTCATTGGGATGGTGAAATTTGCTACAAATTCCTCCTATCACTATGTAAGTGAGTTCATTACCCAAATCAACGATGAAAATTTGGATAGGCTTTGAGTGTGCTTACAAACTGGCTCTAAGTAAAAGCGCCTCACAAGGCCTCTACACCATGTTGTTTTGGCCGGGGTAGAGGGGTTAACCCATGCCTCCTAATCACATGTGGTGATCCACCACCAAAACCTTTGCAATTCTTTCCTTCCTTAGAGCACTTATCGGATTATTTCCCCATGTCTTCACTCTTCCCTTGCATTGTGTTCCATTCCTCCGAGCTCATCAACCCCCAGCCCTTGCCATGGCCTATCAGTTCTATCCTACATGTCTGGGTTTATTGTTCTCAAGGTGAGTAATGATTAAGCTTGCTATCCAAAACCATAGAAAACAACAAAAGAACCTCCACTTGGACTTCAAGCCTTCCTTCACGTTCCTTATCCGTAGCTTGCCCAATCTTCGATGCCTCGTTCTAGCTTCATGATCCAATTTCGGTGGTGCTACTCTCAAAATCTCGTTCTCATGCAAGATCCAGCTGAGGTCGTTTGTCTTTCTCCACATTCAGTTTCATCCTTCTCTTAGATTCAACTTGTGTTTGTTGCCCCCATGATCGGGGATTTGGGGTTCATTAATGAATTTTTGAATTCTAGTTCAGGTTTGGTGCTGGTCATTGTGGAGCACTACAGGTCCCTAACTCCTGGTTTGAAGGTCATTTGGATTTTTTTCATTTTCTTCTCTTGAGTAGAACTTGTTGGTGTCGACTTGTGGTATCTAATTCTTCTCTTCAACTAACTTGTTGCGGATACTCCATGTCTCATCTATGGCATTGATCTTATGGTTACTTTCATTCTTGACAAGATTCCTTCACCTGCTTGTCTTGAACCTCAAGGCTCACCTAAGATTCAACCATCTTACCCAAACTCTGAATTTTCCCCACCATTCCAAACCTAATTTTTTTGGCCTATAGATTTTCTATTTTTCACTCATTTTCTTTCATAAAATGGTGCAACTTACTGAACAATTGTTCCTAATCTTCCCCTACCCTAATCTCTAACAATTTGTAATTAACACCCATAAACCACAAAATTGCTCCCAAAACATACATACAAAAAAAACTCTTAGAGAGAACACTCAAAACCCTAAATTTTGCCTATATTCAACTCCCTACCAAACTAATTTGCTAAACTACTTTCATCCTCCTCTAATTTACTATTAATTTACTAATTGAGTGTAAAATGTGCCAAATTAGTACAAATTGTGCTAATTCATGTTGAGTAAATTGCATTGATTTTGCCTAAAATCCTCAAAATTACTTAAAAATTCCTATTTATGTGTGTTTTTCCTTATTTGGGTGTTTTCATCACTATTCAAGTATTTTATTAGTAGTTTTAGTTTTACTAATTTCTTTTGTGTTTTTTTTAATTATTATTTTTTGTGGTTCTCACTATATTTCTTATTTCATTTTCTCCTTCTAGTCTCTTGTTTTGAAATTACTTTCATATTTTTTGTATTTCTTATTTTTTTGGTTTGCAATATAATCCTAGTTTCATTTTCTACTTTTAGTCTTTTGTTTTTAATTTAGTTTTTTCCTTTTTTCCTTTATTATCTTTTTTATTTTCTCTTTAATTCTAATTTCATTTTCCTATTTAGTAGTATTTTGATTTTGATTTTTTCAGCATTTTTCCTTTTGCAAAATTTAGTTACTTTACCAAATCTTTCTTAAAGTCTTTTTAGTTTTAAATCCCTAGTGTTTCCTAAGATTTTTCCTTTCAATTATTTTCTCCTAATTGCATTTCTAGATTTTTCCTGTAACCTCCCAACATTCCTATTCCTATGTAATGGAAAACTCCCTAATTAGTTAGTGGTCGTAGTTTAATTTGGAATATGGGACTTGAAAATTCAAACATATTGTTTATATTTTTGTCTTTTTAAAAGGTGAACCAATATAGTGGTCTAAAGATGTTTTTACTGGCTTTTGCAAATGTCTACTCGTTGTTGAACCATCAGAGACTTTTTGCCGATCTCATGGATTGGCGGTGCAACTATAGACATAACAAGAACCGTTTTCTTCTCAACCCACTCTATGGCACTATGTTGCTTAGATTTCTATATTCTTCATTCCAAATGTCCTTAAGAACATTTCAAGTAAAGGTATTTAGCAACCCAAACCTAGGGAAGGTCAATGCAATTTGTCTTAACCATGCCCATTTGTCCTAACCATATATAGGTATTTTTGTTCAAAAGATCTACAAATTAAGGCACTACGGAAAAAAATTATCCATGATTACTATATGTCTTCTATTCTCTAATTAAAACCGCACAATAATCCATGTATGACATTTTCTTCTTGTATAGCTTCTCCCTTCTTAGTAACTTTTAACCCCCAAGACCTCCCTTGTAGGCTTCACAATAAACTTTGAATGTCCATATATACCTTGCTTCTAAATCAAGAAGACACCAAACTTTAATCCCCTATTTTGGTTGATTTTTTTGGCATATATTGACTAATGGCACAATACCTATTTTTGTATTGTATCATCATATCATCAATCATCACCTTGTCCCCCCTATTCCACAAATCTTTCAATTATACTAATCTCTAATCTCATATAGAAGCTACTTCAATTTCACCAATTTGTCGAATTTTACCTTAGATAATATAAAATTTGAATAATTGAAGTGCAAATAGTTGTTGGGCTTGGCATTCATTGTTGTCATTTATAGAGTATTATAAAGAAATGACCTTACATACATCAATGTTTGTAGCTTTGCATTTTTGCACTTACACACATTCTTTGTAGCCTCCTATTGTGAAGATTATTGAACACTATATTTGAGACAAATTCAAACACTAGGGTCCAATCACACTCAAAGATACCACAACCAATAGTTTAGAAGCAATGGACTAAAATCATTTTTGATAATTTTCTAAACTTTTGAGTTTATTATTTCCATTGATGTTGTCATCAATTTAATAATTTTATGGATGAACAATATAACAATGTATCTATTTAGTAAATTGGAGACAAATTTTGTAGGCAAGATCCTCAGAAGGATATAAATCATGAGTTGCAATGTTGACTTAGGGAGGGCACTTCCATTTTTTTTTATTGTTAGCATGTAATCAAATGAAGGGTTATTTTAATTACCTTTGTCCTAAATTTTAGACAAATTTTAAAAGTAAATTAGCATCACTATAATGGTATATTTGAAGTTATAAATAATCAAGAGTAGTAGATAATACTGAATTTTACCTATTTTTTTCTCTACAATAGCCTTGCCAAAAAAATCCCCTCCAAATCTGAACTTTCAATAATTCTATAAGTACTAAAATTTCAACTTTTAAGTACTGTAAGTTTGGTATAAGTATCCAAGGGTGAGATTCTTTTTGTTCTTTCCTTGAAAATCTTACAAGCTCCAGCCAAGGTAGTGAGAACATCAAAATTACAATTGACTAACATAATTATGTCACAAGTTGATATATGTCACAAATTAATGCAATTGATTATAATGTTTTTTTAGTAACAATAGTTTTGACCCTTCTAAAATATTTATTGTGCAACAAGTCAAATCTCAATTTAGAGGCAGATATTGTACATACTTCCTAGGGAGTTCATTCTTCACATACAATCATTTTTTTTACTAATGAAACGGAATTTCAATTAGTATGCCAAGCACATTCATTGAAGGGTGCAAGAAGCTACAATGCTAACTCTAAGCATTGAAAATAAAACAAATCTGGTGGAAAGCAATCAAAAGTGATGTAGTAGCAACACCTAAAATTACAACTTTCCATATAGATCTAGGATGTTCACTAAGGTGCAACAATTTTTGTAATTTTTGTCTATAGGGTTAAAAGATTATTATATGATTGATGTTTTTTTCTCAACCTAGGTAGCTCCAAAACATCATTTTTAAAAAATATAAAAATTTGAACTTGGTATTCTAAATTTATATATACGTGGAAAGCTTTGAACTATTCCATTTTGATTAATGAGATGAAAGTTACGAGGAATTTTTGTTTAAGGGCAATTACAAAATCTCTACTCTAAAATAAACTTTGTAGTCCTTTATTTTATTAAATTTTCAATATTTATTGAAATAAAATAAAATCATAGGATGTTGATTGTTTATTACAACATTACAACCATTGGGATTGCCTTTCTTCAATTTCATAAGTAAATTCTTAACAATTTAGTATTTTAAACTAATCTCTACTTCTTTGCAGTTTGTACTTACTATTTTTTTCAAGCATGAATATGAAATTTAGTTTTATATGTAATCCCAAATTATTTCTTCAACATATTATGGAGAGTTGTAAGTTGTAGGTTCTACACATTTTTGGGTATTTTATGTGATTAAAAGATGAAATCTAATCATTTGGGAAGAGTTGAAAATACTTCTTTTTGACATCCAAGCATCATAATCATGCAATTAAATTGTAAGGTTTTTTACTTTGAAATCTTAAGAGGGTGTACTCTAACAATTTAACTAAAGGATCTTACTAATGGATTTGTTAGAAAATAAATACAAATGAAGATTTTAGTGATGCCTTGGCAACTCATATTTTGAAGTAGTTTTAGGCCTCTATACATAAAAGAACTTTAGGGGTTAATTGTGATTGGTTGATTCTTGATTTATTTAGGTTTTGAATTTAGGACCAAATTATGGAAATGTGCAAGTTGTTTATGTTATTGCATTCACTATGATGTACTTTTTAGGGTGCCATTTTTTTGATGTTGTTATGTTTCCAAGATCTTCATATCATGTTAGAGATACGTTTTGATCAGGATATTGCATTTTGAAACCAAAACCTTGGACCTTTCTTTAAGCAACCTTCAATTTTTGAAGTTTGTTTAAATGCTATGTGTTGTTTTTGTTAACATATACATTTTCACCTTCAACTTATATGCTCATTATGGTACTTTTGTATCTACTTTTCTACATGGTGTTGGTTTGTGCTTGAAAGTAGATACTATTTGAATATAATTGGTTTTTGAAAGTAGTGTTTGATTGAAACTAGTTAATATCTAATGTTCCATTTCTTATTATGTACAAAGTATACCATTAAATATGTAAACACAATTTCCAGTGATAAATTCTTTTATGACCTCATCACAAGTGTGTAAGAAATATGCAATTGTTCTATATGTTTAATGAATATAAGGTACTCTAAACTAGCACAAGATAATTTTTCAAAATGAAAGATAGGGTATATGAAATAAGGTGAATTTTAAAATTTAGGTAATGATAGCCCTATATAAATTCAAAAAATTTACCTACATAACTCCATGTAAAAGGAGATTGAACGCATGTAATCATCAAACATTCAAACATACTATAAAGTGCACCTCCTAGAAGGTTGAATTCAATGTCTACATTACATTATAATAATTTAAAATAAAAATTTATTCTAAATTTTCATACTTCTCAAGTATACAATTGTCTATTAATAAGGATTTCTTTCATTAAATCTTATACAAAAAATAGTGGAATTTTTTAATTATTTATTTAATTATAAAAAAATTGTTGATTTATTCTAATAACAAGTTTAGACATTTCATTTTAAAAGTAGTCTATATAGTGCCCTATACATGAAGAATATATACATTTTCTGTTTTGACATGATCTATGTTTGGGTTGTTTTTTTAAATTGAAAAGGACTTTCAATTTTTTTCACTTCTTCATATTATAAAAAATAGAAGAATTTTCAAATTGTAGTAAAAAATTCCTTTTGTATTCTATCATGTGATTATGTACTCACATAATTTTTTTTGGATTCAATCACATTGATATTCAATAGGTATTAGACACTTTTTGTACCTTTGAAAAAGCTGACAAGCTAATATCTAAACTTGAATTCGAACTTTAATAAAGAAAATATGTTTTTATGATGAAAAAAATCATGATATTCTTAACTTGAATTGAGATATTAGTCAAAAAGGATTAATATCATTGATTAATAAGCAAAAAAAGTACTTTGTTTAAAATCTAATTGTAGGATCTTGTACTTTACTTGTCTAAAACCAAGTGGTAAAAATTTCATGAAGTTTGCCCCTATGAATTGGAAGATATTAGCATTCAAAGTTATTTTTTCAATAAGATGTTCATATTGCCCAAAAAACAATATTGTTCATAACTTTCACATTACTAATCCAAATGGAATGAATCAAAGCTTCACATGTAGAAAAAATTTAATCTATAAGAAAAAAATTTAAAAATTAAATTTCAAGTTTTTGTGGATTTATTTTTCTGCCAAGTGACATGAAAATTATGTTTAAGATGACATTACTTTTGCTCTTGGGCACTGATTGAAAGAAAACTTATATTCCCACGAAGCTAATCAATTTTTCTATTTTATGAGAAATTTTCAAAAAATTTAACTAAAAATTGAGGTCATAGGAACTTGCCCAAAATCCATTTTGTTCCCTGAGGGGACACTGGTCCTTTAGGGTTTAAACCACAATTGAAGAATTATAAGACTAAATACAGGTCATATAGAGGGACCTTGAGGGAATTTTAAGGTTTAAAAACCCCCCACATGTATACAAAACAACCAAGCTGGGAGGCTGGATAATGTATAAAGTAGACCAACCTATTACCACCCTGATTTGCAATCTGAGTGTATAAGGACCAACTCTAGGAGGGGCAAATATTTTTCAGAGGTGTGTGCATGTTTCACAAATCAAACACAAGTGGAATTATAATTTTCCGATAAAAATTATAATTTCTATGAATTTCTGAAGTGGTCTGCCCTAAATTACAAAACCGCCACTAGACTAGAGTCATAAATGTCCTATCCTAAATCTATAACCACCATTACATGTACCTATTAGCACTGGAGTATCCACCAATCACAGACTGACACGTTACCCAAGTTGAAATTAATGCACTGAAAATTGTCAAAATAGTGAATAAATTTGGGTGAGTTTTATGGTGAAGATGGGGCCAAAATTGGATGGCGGTTATAGGAAACTGACGGAAATGGGTTGGTCTACCTTAGTGGGAAGCCTCCACCTGAAGGCCTCTAGTGATGTGAGAGCCCTGGCATGAAGGCGAGAGTGGAGACCAAGCCCGAGCCTGAAGGCCGGGGCTCTCACATTGAGGGAGGCCTGAGGAGGGAGGTCTCCCACTGCGTTAAGCACTGGATAACGCTTGGATCGTGCTATTCCTTAATATCTTACGGTGCCTTGCCCTGTAAGCAGTGCCAGGCAATGTAACGGGGCCATTCTGTCATATAATCTAAGAGATAAGTCTACAGGAGACTGTCCCTCCAGTGCTTAACGAAGAGATAACAAGCGAGGAAAGAAAACAAACAGGACCAAGAAGAGCCTAACTAAACTGGCCGGGGGCGGTCCCCCTCCCCCTCTCCCTCCCCCTCCCTGTTCCACCTAAGATAATACCATCTCCAATTCGAGAGGCAAGAAGTTGTGACCAGCTGATACTATCTCCAATTCGAGAGCCAGACAGATCATGTCGAACTTGGCCCAGATGGACTCGGCTTGCTGGGGTTGTTCTCGAGCTCCACATTGAGCTTTCAATTGGGCCGCACGTCCTGAGTCCAATAGGGTGTCCCAAAGTGCTTGCTAGCTATACGAAGCCTCGGGGCCACTGAGTTTGGGAAAAGACCTTCAGTTGTTGTTTCGAGCAACCCAGATCAACCATAAGGAGGATCCCCGCAAGAGGGACTAGATGCATGGTTCTAAGTCCATGAAGCCTGCGGGGGAGAGTAGAACCAAAAATGCATTGGGTCGAGTATGTTGAATCTCTTTGAGTGTCGCGCGAAGGTGCATTCTCTCGGAAAGATGATCTCTCTCTCGATCTACGTACAAGTTGCTCGCATGTCGTAAGTTAAGTCTGAGTGATGCTAACTATACACAGAGTGCTTTTGATTTTATGTGAAATTAATATTGTGATCGATCTTTTTTCCTATGAAAGAGAATATTAGGAAGAATTATATATTGCGCGTGTGCACAAGGTGTGATTGTCAATTTCGTCCGTTCCTTCGGATTTCTAGCTGGTTGTCCCAGACCACGAAGTCGGCCGACTCCAGAGATTTGTATGACGCAGATTAATTGACCTTCCTGATTATCATCAGATCTGAATGATGCACGGGCACATCGTGACTTGTGTTTCTGCACGAAATGTTGGTGCAAAAAAGGTCGGGTCCTGTGAAATATTGTGATCGATCTTTTTTTGTGGAAATGATTAAGAAAAGTTGCAGCTCAGTTAATACGTGCTCTACTTGTGATTATCAATTTCGTGCGTTCTTTGGGATTCATCCTGATTTTTCTAGACACGAAGTCGGCCGGGTCCACTGGTCCGGAGATCCTGCACCTGCATCGTCCGATTCCAGACATTTGTACGAAGCAAGTTGGCTTTCCTGATTATCGTCATTTGAGATGCACACATCATCACTTGTCTTTCTGCACGAAAGGTCGGATCCGGCCAGTGAAGTATTAGAATCTATTTTTTCATGCTCCTCGCATTGACGGTGAAACATTCATATTCTAGGGTGGAGCTAGCCTTTACTGAAATATACACCCGCTGGCAATTACACGCCCGAAGGCAGTTAAGACAATAAGACGTGCTCCTCGCATTGACATTTGAGATGGGCTCGTCATAACGGAGACATCATAAATTGTCTTTCTTCACAAATTTCGGAATGATCCAGGGAAGTATTGGAATCTTTCTTTTTTACGCTTCTCGCAATGATTGAGGAGCAAGCCAGGTTAACAACGTGAACTTACTATCAGAAATCACAGTTTTGACTTCATGAAAGCATGATTTTTACGGGGGGCTTCGTCCACTTGGAGAAGCAAAAGGGACTCGTAGCGGCATTGGTTAACAATGTGATGAGCCAGGTCACCCAATACTCCCTTTCTCTGTACTTAATATTAATTTTGTCTTGTGAATGTCCTCTCCACTCTTGTCGCTCACTCATGGTTCATGTATACTATATTAATAATATATGTGAAATGGTGGTATTCCAAAAAATTGGAACTTTTAGTTTCAGATCATGCACTTTGACATCTATACCAGTCCTAGAAACTGAATGAAAAAAATGGCATATGAATACCTCCATTTTAACAAAATATCTATTCTCCATGTTTTCATAGTAACAGATGTGTGTGAATGTAAATCCAAATCAAGTGACTTGAGTTCATTTGTTTGGCATGTGACATCACCTGTCTTGCAAATGAATGTGAATGATCAATGATCCTGTACAGGAAAGAGAGACAAAATTTTATTGCTTTCAAGGCTGAAGTAGATCACAATTGACATGGAAATGGGTTAGTCTCATCTTGACTTCCATGACTTAGACCATAGACAATCACAACTTGTCTAGCGGCTGTTAACCATTAACCACTAAAAATACAACCCTCCACTAGTTGATTGGTGAATGTTGTAAAATAGTTAGTGTATGCACTTCATCTAATTAATATTCATTGAAGAGGCTTTAAGAAAAATAATGCAATGTATCTAATATGGAAAGAAGGTAAAGTGCTCTACTTGAATCAATGATATAGATATGTTGAAGGAATTATCATTTATTTATTATTAAAAGATTTAAGTATCCTTACTATCTTTAGGTCAAACACTCATAGTTAAAATGTCTTAAGATGAATGGATTGCATGCATGCTCATAGGTCTCACTATTTCAGGCCAAGTGATATTTTGGTACAATCTTCTACATTGCACAAATTGTGTATAATGTATATATTAACTATTAGTCTATTAATTAGTATTTTTCAAAAGTTCAAAATAAAAATCAAATGATTGTTTTGGGAAACAAAACTCTTTATAGATGTTAAGGTATACATACAATTCAATAAGTGGAGTGGGATATATTGGTCATGAGAGACAATTGAGTGGTTTGGTACAAAGTTGTTTTGCTTGAATTTTGTTGCAAAGGCTACAACCACACTATATTTCTAGCATTTTCCATTAATGCCAAATGCTTTTGTATAATATCGTAGTCAATGTATACAATGAAGTTCAAAGTTTATAGGTATTGTGTCTTTTAGTGATATTCACTACTTCAAGCTTATCCAAAATGCTTAAGTAAACCTTGCCATTTGTAGAACTTCTATTGATGTCAAAAACGATACTATTCTCCATCAGCGTTAATCGCCCTTGAGCATGCAGTTTCCAATTTAGTTTAAGCAATCTCACCTCAAGATTCGTCTCTAGACTCACCTTAAAACTCATTAATCATGATTCACACTATGACTTAGCATAAAGAGGGACACCATCCAATTGGTATCAAGGAATGGACAAGCGCTCCATGGTAACATAAAAATGGCAATGAGGTTCTATCACCAACTTCACCGCACGTTGTCTCTAAGGCTCAACATGGCACTATAATCCAAGAATGGAGAAGTAGAACAATCCTCCTCATAGTACTTACTCTCTACAAGATTCAATACCCCCCTCGTGGAGTCTTTGAGACATCGAAGACACACTCTCATCTAGGAAGATCAACCAATTCAATGCCTAAGTTTCAAAATCAAGCCCCAAAGGCCCCCCCCCCCATGGCTTTATGTCAATATAATTTATAACTCTAAATACCAAATTTAGAGTGCATACACATTACTATCTTCTAAACTATTTGTAAATAACCATCATTCCCAGTTACAATCGCCTCTAGAGATGAGCATGTTGATCAATTTGGGATCACCAATTTGGTCTATTGATGTGGGTCGTCACTTTGCAAGGCTAGCTAAGTTGAATTGATAATAGTAAAAGAAGTTTTACTACGTTTTTGTGAAGTTATGTATACCTTCTTTCAACGTGTCAAAGTCATTGTACACAACAATTGACATTGTGTTTTCTAAATTTATCAAATTCATCTTTATATATTCTAAATGCTTAAATTCATGTATTAATTACCTAATATCTTGGATTATATATTATTAAGTCTAAACAATTGGGTTGTATGCTTGTATTCTCAATGTGCAAATCAATGAACCATTGTTGTGTTCTTATGCTTCAAGGGTAAAGAGGATCATTACTAAGGTAGAATTGAGGTCCTAAAACTAACAAAGCTCAAAAAAGCATCCTCTAGTGTAGAGTCATTGCAAAGAATACCTTGTGTTTTTTGTAGTGTTTTGGCAAAATTAGGATTTCAGATCTGAAGTACTATGAGTACTACAAGTACTAAGTAGCAGAACTATTACAATTGTAGATTGGAAAAATCAACGACTAAAAGTACTAGTGCAAGTAGTATGGACTACTTGCGAGTACTAAAACTGTACTATGAGAAAAAAGATAGATTGTCATAGAAAATAGATCCAATGAGGTATAAATTAATAATAAATATAAAATCATGAACAAAACCCCCCTAAAAATTGGCCATTTGTGAAGACTCGATGGTGATCAAATTTCACCCGAAAAATGAAGTTGAAACCATCTTCAATGTTCCTAAATGCTTGTGCAAGGGAGCTCTATTTGCATGGGTATAGAGGACATAAAATAATGTATTTTTAGATGCCCCTTAGTAGGCATATGCCCACCTAGTGTAGGAATAGACCAACAAAATTTCAACTCTAGATCATTCAATTTGCGTACTTTGAACGTAGTGAAAACCTCTAAATCTCAAAGTGTGACAAATGAACAAAATTAAATTTTAAATATAAAATGATTTTTAAAAAATTTTAAAATGTAAAGGATCTTATTACCATCAAGTTAGACATCTCCTATAGAATTTTTTTGGTTTATTGGACTTGTGCTTCAAAAGTTAGAGCCGGTGATAACAACATCACTCCAATTGTGACAAAGAATAGGACCAATGTTTCTTGCAATGACCGTGTAGAAGTACATTTTGATCTCTTCAATACACCATTAATATACAAGTAGTACACATTTAAGGGAGTGGATGCTTCTTGTGATCATTGTGTTTCAATTTCAAAAAGTTGTCACTATTTCCCCAAACATCCAAAAAATATGAAATGACTTTGGTTAGAAGCCAATTCCATTTTTCTTTCTATGAAAATTTACTGGAAAAAGATTTCAAGGAGTTTGCTTCCCCAAAATATGATCAATTCTTAAGGGCATGCTTTCTGGACCTCCTACCTTACATTGATATTCCAATTGCCACTAATTTTTTATATTTTTCTCCAGACAATGACAAAAAAATCAAAATGGAAAGAGGAAGCTAAATACCAATTGCAAAGCCAAGATCGATGAAGCTAAAAATATGATGCTTGTTTAACCCTTAAATTAAATGTCGAAGTGGACATTTTGTGTCCGATGGATGACAAAGAATCTCTCCATGTAGGACAAAACTACGACTATTCATCCTCAAAATTTTGTGAGACAAGGGTAGGTCTTCTATAGTAGTATGACTTCCAATGAATATTTTTTATTTTTTTAAAGTAGATGATGTCACACTGTTCCAAAAGGAAGGCTTTCCACGGTCACCAGTCCGTCCTTTAAGGGTTAAATGTAAGTTTTCTCATCTGAATACCTGCAAGGGCAACAAAGACCTGAATGTTTGTAGCTTTGCTTTTTTGCACCTTAAGTTTGCACTCACACACATTGCCTACTCCTACTGTCAAGATTATTGAACACAATGTCGGAGACAAATTCAAACACTACCACTACCTTTGATCCTCCCCGCATCACCTGCCCTCCATTACTCTGTTGCCACCAGATCGAGTAACAAACACTTAATAACCTCTGATAATGAAAGCTTGTATGGTGAACTCATACTTGAGGAGAGATTACTGAACTATTGCCATACAAATGAGCGGCATGATGAACGGAGTCAACATGTTGAATCTCTTTGAGTGTCGAAGGTGCATTCTCTCGGAAAGATGATACCTAGATCCACGTACAAGTTGCTAGCACGTTGTAAGTCTAGCTGATGCTAACTGTACACAGAGTGCTTTTGATTTTATGTGAAATTAATATTGTGATCAATCCTTTTTCAATGGAAGAGAATATTATGAAGAATTACTGCGCGTGCACAAGGTGTGATTGTCGATGGCGTTTATAGTAGTGCAACCAGCCGAAAGCGGGGATCCAGCGAAGGGTGAATGTGAAAGAAAGACCCCTATTTTGTGCTTGATTAATCTATTTCTCTACACCTCTCCGTGCTAATTTGGGGTCCCTGATTGCAAATATGAACAACGGATATTTCGTTAAAATGGCGATATTCCACAAACTTGGCATTTTTCAGGTTCAGACTGTATGGTCTGAAATGTACATCGCTCCTAGATTCCAGACCAGACCATGCGGTCTGAAATGTATACCATTCGTAGAAAAAAAATGAAAAAATGGAGCATGAATACCGCGATTTTAACGAAATATCAGTTGAACTCAAAAGTTGCAAATTTTCTCATGCGTCACAAATAAAACGTTCCTGCGTTTTCCCCAGCGGTAAAACGCGGAGCAAAACGGTCCCCTCATCCGGCTCGTTGCACTACTGTAGACGCGACCCTGATTGTCAATCTCGTCCGTTCTTTCGGATTTCTCGTGGTTCCAGACCACGAAGTTGATCAACTCCAGAGATTTTGTATGACGCTAATTGGCCTTCCTGATTCTCATCATTTCTGAATGATGCACGGGCACATCGTGACTTGCCTTTCTGCACAAAAGGTCGGTGCAAAACAGGTCGGGTCCTGTGAATTATTGCGACCGATCTTTATTAAATGGAAGAGATTAAGAACAATTGTTGCGCGCGTGCAAGGTGTGATTGTCAATTCAGTCCGTTCTTTTAGATTCCTGCTTGTTTTAGACGAAGAAGTTGGCCGGGCTCAGAGATCCTCCAAGTATATCTTCAGACTCCAGAGATTTGTATGACGCAAACTGGCCGTCCTGATTATCATCAATTCAGCATGATGCACGGGCACATCGTGATTGTCTCTCAATCTGCACAAATTAAAGGTCGGTGCAAAAAGGTCGGGTCCTGTGAAATAGTGTGATCGATCTTTTTTTAATGGAAAAGATGAAGAAAAATTGCAGCTCAGTTAATACGTGCTCAACGAGTAATTGTCAATTTCGTGCGTTCTTTCGGATTCCTGATTTTTCTAGACACGAAGTCGGCCGGGTCCACAGATCGTGCATGACTGCATCGTCCGATTCCAGACATTTGAACGAACTCAAGCAATTTGGCCTTCCTGATTATCATCATTTGAGAAGCACACATCATGACGGGCACATCATAACTTTTCTTTCTGCAGAAAAGGTCGAATCCAGTGAAGTATTGGAATCTTTTTTTTCATGCTCCTCGCATTGACATTTGAGATGCACACATCATAACGGACACATCATACCCTGTCTTTCAGCAAAAAGGTCGAATCCAATGACTGACAGGCAGGCAGCCCCGCCCCGCCCCGCCCCCCCGCCTGAGCAAATATTAATAGAAAGGGTACCCAGTTCTTCCAATTCAAGAATGTTACGAGCAGCACTCGAGGCACAAGCAATTTTCTCAACTGTGTGTCTTTCTCATCCCTGGACCCAAGGTGCCCCTCACCTTGCGTTGCATATATACCAACTGAGACGAAAGAGAGCTCATCTTAGCTAACTTTCAGTTCATTGCTACTACATTTCCTCACTAGTTTCCGTCTGTGCGGCACCCAGGTAACCGAGCTGCTGGATTGATTTCATTTGCAGCTCTCAAATTGATTTCACACACTCTCATTATCAGACAATCTCGAATACATTATCTGTGTAATTGTCGGGAGTTCGTGAACTCCGATCCTTTGCTCTTCGCTTGTTGATCACAGATTAATACTCAAATCGATGTGATGAGTTAATAGTTGATCATGACATTGCCCACACAGCAGATCCTTTCGGAAGCTCTTCGACTGAATTTCCTTGATTTCACGCTCTGACGTTCCACGCACCACTGTATGTGTAAAGATGGATCGGAGAATAGTCTACATAACTGCATGTAACGAGACCACACAAAATGCGGTTATTCTTGCTTGATCAATGATGTGTGAAACGTTCTATTGTTCTGTTAATATGTTTCTGAGAAGACATTAGGGCGTTTTCTGAGTCAATTGAAGGTTTCTGTAAGTGAGTGTTGTGAGATGAGGGTGGACAGGATGACGAATGGAATATTTCATGAGAGGTGTCACATTCCGAGTACTAGGGGGGCAATGTTGCTGTACTGCTTGGGTGTTTGAAGTGGAAGAGTACTTAAAGCTTAACGTACTTGAGTATGGCGAAATTGGAGAGAGAGGGAAATATTTCAAGGGGAGTTGTGGTTATGAACTCTCAGTGGGAAAAAATTGTACGTTGGTTGTGGATATAGTTTACTGTAGTCTAACCTTTCTGCAACCCTGTAATTGTCTCGTTCCGTTGATGGATTGCTTATTAGGTGAAGACTCATGACGCAGGTTAGCGATATGGCGTTGGAGGTTGTGTGGATGCTGACAGCGTTGGTAATCCTGGCAACACTCTGCATTGGAGTGTTCAAGGGCATCCTCAGTGACAATGTTCTATACGGACGAGGACCTCGTGACTTCGTTCTTGACCGCCTAGCCAGGTTCTTTTCAATTCGTCACTCACTGTCTATTGTTTTGGGACAATGAGGTCAATTGCAACCTATTACTTCAATTTTCAAGAGAATTCCACCGCACTAACTAAAATACGTGTTGTTTGAGACGGTACAGATAAGTTAAAATATGTCTTGTTTGAATGCCATATGAAAAAGTCAATAATTTTGACAATTTTGTACTGTGAGTGAGTCAAACCGTGTGCAGGCTTTGATGTGTAGTTGTTAGGCATTGCCTAGCTTAGTCCCCAGAGTCTGGATCGTAACATTTACTCATGGCAAAGGATGTTGTATGAGAGAAGGCTTACTTCCTGTACTCTTTCCGTGCTTTAACTTTGGAGACTTGCGGTGTGCTATTCCTCGTCATTTTCATGTCTCATTCTCTGATTGTCTGGGTGTATATATAGATTTGGAGATCCTTTTACCATTTCATTGATGGGCAGAACGTACACGGTAATCAGTTCGCCTGAAGCCATCAAGTTTGTTCTTTCGACTGCCCATGCATCTTTTCCAGATGTTTATCCCGTGCAGTACAGTCGACTTCTCAGTCCGGAGAGGTTTGCGGGTAAAAGGCACATCCAAATCAGAAAGATTATACTTTCTACTGCCTCAGGAGATGGGGTTCAGAAGCTGGTCCCGTTCATCAGCTCCTTCGCCGAGAAAACTGTCAAGTCCTGGGAGCATCAAGCTGTGGTGAACTCGGTGGAGGAGTCGCAAAAGGTCAGTGGTACAACGCTTGCTTGGAAGACATTCAATGTTTATAGACTGTAATGCTCTCATGATCATATGATTAAGTGCTCAAATTTCATCCAGTTTGTTCCATGTGATTGTTACGCGCAAATTCTTATCATTTGATTTTTGCGCCAAAATGGTCATCAAAAGATATTGGGAAGCAGCAGACAGTCGTCTACTTCCTCTAGCTTTCAATTGCATGTTAGAATTACGATGACTGTAATATTGAAGGTTGTTTACAAGATGTAAACTGGGATGATAACGTAGAATTTGTGCACATGGCTTTGTTCACTTTTGAGGACCGAGTGCGTGGCACATATGAGGGTGCGGATTATGTATCTTAGAAATCTCTTCCCTATTCTGAGAAATTGTTTTACTTAAAATCTAATTTTAAATCGACAAACAGTAACAAGCTATGGATCGTTATTCACTAAATTTTTTCTGCAATGGACACAGCTTTAGTTTTTCTCGTCAACAGAACGGTTCTGACAATGAACGCTCACTGTTAACTGTTAGTGTTCATCGTCAGAAGATGTTTCACGATGACTTGTAGAATGTAGACTGACCCCTTTGATGATTATTTGATAGATCTATGATGGTACGCATACTGAAAAATTTGAACTGTCTGCAGTTTGCATTTAATGCGGGGATGCACATTTGTTGGACGAATGTCAAACCGGGCTCGGAGGAAATGGACCAAATGAGGAACGAAATCTCCCTCATTGGAGAGGGTCTGGCGGCTTTACCCATCAATTTTCCTGGACTCGGTTTCCACAAGGCGATGAAGGTGTGTATTCCAGAGCATTTCCAGCCTTTGTAGTCATTAGTCCTCTATTGTTACCCATACTGAAAGCCGTAGAACCAGAGGTTGCTGCAAAATTCGAAGACAATATTGAGTCTGCAAGTCATATTGAGTCAATCTTAGAATATCTATTGTTTCCATGGAGGGACGATTCAAGTTGCAACTTGCTCGTGAATTTGCTCATAATATTGACACCTGAGATATGAATATTCGAGGTCGTTTGTGATTCTAATTATGCACTTGTTGGTTTCACAAGTTTGAAAACATAAATAAGGCCAATATATCTTAAGTTGAGCTTCTTTGAGGGCTATATACAAATGCGTCACCCCTTTGATACATGTCTCCGTGTTTATTTGACTTAACTCTAGCTTAAAACTATCCAGCATGCAAGATTTGAATGTTCATGAACCACTTGTTTTGTCCACCTCGTCGAATTGTTGAATCAGGCCAAACAAGTTCTCGTATCCCGCATTCAAAGTGAAATCTCAAGGAGAAGGAGAGCTGGTTTCCAACACGATGACATATTGAATGCTCTTATGAGCATTGGGGATGATGAATTTCCGGATTACGACATATGTTGCATTATGGTGATTTTGATGTTTGCTGCTTCTGTTACAACTTCTGCTGTGATTCCTTGGGTTCTAAAATACCTGGATAACTTTCCAGAAGTACGCCAACGTGTACAGGTGAAATCTTCTTTTTTTTCATACATTTATGATGAGACGACAAGCTTTCTAACTGAGACTTTTCTAATTCCACACCAAGCAAATTCTGTATTTGTGGACACTTTTTTTCACTTGTTTTGAACAAGTGTGGTTGTAAGTCATAACTGATACCTTCCTTTCCTAACCTAGGTAGGGAATTGATAGGGAATTGATACTTTGACTGCTCCATAATTGCTACTTTTGACATGTAGTCTGCCAGAGATTATATCACCAGTGATAATTGGGCCTTGAAAGATCTGTAACTTGAATCGTAACAGTAAGTGTTCTGTGTGTGGAGTCTGCATACTCTGTAAACTAGTGTTATTGGAAGTTTGCACTTCCCTTCAAATCTCATATATGATAGCCTACTTAGAAGTTCATTTCATTCAGGATGAGCAAGATGGTCTTCGGCAAAAGATGACGGAAGACAAGTCATTGACCTGGTTCAAGCCCAAGAGCAGCATGCCTTACACTCTACAAGTAATTTGTTTTAGCCTCTTCACGTAACTGTAAATAGAAAATTTATTCATGAAATATTGCAATCATGATGATGTTTTCTTCTTTAGTTATTGTTTCATTGAATGTTATTGTTGGTATTGCTTGAATTGCATAAGTGGTTTAAGTTGCTTTTTCTTGTTGTATTCTTTGGTTATTTCATAGAATTTGAAATTTGACGATTTGTGCTACTAATTCTACATATTTGGGGTAACATGTAGGTTATTTATGAGATCTTGAGGATTGAATTTTTTCTTACATTTCCACGGCAAGCAACCCAAGATGTTGATTACAATGGTAAAGGTTCCCTCCTATCACTTGTCATGACTTACTCTTGAGTAGTCAAATTTGTCACAATTGGGAAAGGTCTCTAAGCTAGTGACTTAAGCAACTTGAGATGACTTCCTTGAATTGGGATAGGGTTGAGACCTTTATTTGATCTTTGTCATTATTGCACATCAATATGTATCCTAGATTTTAGAGCTTTTAGGCTCAATGAGGCAACTAATAAACCAAGTATTTGAGCATTTGAAAGTCCTAATTTTGGCACATTGAAATTTGCCAAATTTATAAATATGAGGTTATGGTTCCTCAATTCCTACTAGTTCCTTTAAGAATCAATTATTTTTTCTTTTGAGCTAAAGTCAATTTTAATATAATTTAGTAGTTAGAATATATAGTGTACTCAAAGCCAATAAAGATGTGAATGAAGGTTATTGTGTTAAGCATTTAGTTTTGACTTCATTTAGATATCTAATGATTTTTTAATATGTTTCACTTCCTCACAGGTTTAGTCTTCCGCAAAGGTTCTTATGTGTGGGCGTCTGCAACTTCTCTTCATTTTGATCCAAAACACCATCCAAATCCCCAAGAGTTTAATCCATCTAGATTTGATGTATGTACATTATGTTTTATTATTCAAGAATACAATTAATTTTTTGAATCTTAAGCCAACTAGAGTTATTATGAGTTTTTTTTATGAAGCTTACACTTGTGAACATCATATAATATCGGTTCACTCAACATGGCTAGAATTGGTGGCTCTATACTAGTGTCTAATGACCAAGTTGGTGTGTACTCTTTGGTTAAAAGAAGGCCTATTGTTCACTAATGTTTCTCTACATTCATTATGTTTTAACTCCCTTTTCTTGGTTGAGTTAGTTTCAATATAATGCAAAAGTTGCTTGTACATTAATTCTACTTAGCTTCATGTAAATAGTGTTATAAGTTATCTTTATGTTCAAAATTAATAAGCTATCTTTCTATAATTTGAACCATATTTAGGAATGCCATAGGAATTTATTTTCAAATTTTCTTAGTTCTTCTCTTTGTTCCCAATTTTCTTGGATAATGCACAAAAAATGTTTTGTTGAGTCTAATCTTGGATTGTTGGAATTTGCTATAGGAGAAGCCTAAGCCAAATACTTTCTTGCCTTTTGGTCAAGGTCCACATTTGTGCCCTGGAAGTGAAGTTGCACTAACAGAGACCATGTTCATCATCCATCATCTTGTCACAAATTACAGGTTAGAGTACATGCACTGATTATGCACATTGAAATGAACAATAGTTTTAATGTTGTCAATGTTTGTCTTCTAGTATATTGAGTATGCAAAATGAAATTACCATTATTTTTAATTTTTGTATGTTATGTCAATTGTCATTTAGAATATGAAGACCAACTAGCTAACCTTGAGAACTAGCCAGGAGATAAAGAAGACTATGGTACATAATGATTGTGAAGTTTTAAAATTCATTTCTTTGAATTTTGAACATCTAGATTTTTGCTCAAAGGGGTCACATTGAGTTGATGGTTTGTGAGTCTTATTCAATTCTTCCAACTAAATAAAGACATTAGTAAGTAGAATGCTTGCTTGAATAGACTAAGCTTTTAAGTCCCCCAATTGGACTAATTTGACAAGTTAGACTACTTTTAGGTTTTAGAGCTTTATTTCCTTGAGCAAGCTTTCTACACTAAATAGTGAAATTAGGTTCCCTTTACAATTAGGTTGTCTTACCCCAAGAAAGTTATTTTACAAGCCACCAAAGTCAACAAAAATTTCTACATTGATATATATTTCCATTTGTACATATGAAGGTTTATGAGTCCCAATTACAACAATACGTAATTTAAAAGTAGTGCATTTTTGTAGAATAATAATGAATATTCATATAGTGTCAAATGTCGAGAAATTAGTGTGGGGCAACCTAATTTCACTATTTAGTATAGTAGTCAAATTAATATGGTTGTCCTGAAATATGGGATTGAAATTACCATAATTTTGGAATCAAATTTTTTTAAACCTTGAAGAAGTTTATTTGCAATGTACTATCATGCATTTTCTTCTATATTTTCATAACCAAAGAAGTAGATGAGCATTTCTGCTTAGATAAAGGAATTAGAATAGTGGAAGCATTTAAATAGAAAGATTTGAAATATGGTTCTAGATGTATGTTTGTGTAATCAAGAAAATTGAAATTATGTGCATCTTATGCCTATTGCAGTTGGGAAAGGTGTGGGCCTGAAAAAGGAGTGACGCAACATCCAATTAGAAAACTTTCAAGTTTTCCAATTCGTTTGGTCAAAAGGTGTATGACATGAGAAGTTGAATTATTGGTCTTCATTGGGCAAATTGAAATATTATATGAAATTTGCTTTGGATCAAGCACTTTTATATGAGTTTGAATAATGAGAGAGATTATTGAAAGCACTAATGCGATACATGAGTGGCATGATCAACAAAGTCAATATGTTGAATCTCTTTGAGTGTTGGAGATGCATTTGCTTGGAAAGATGATCTCTAGATCTATGTACAAGTTGCTAGTACGTTGTAAGTCTTAGAATGATGTAGTTGGAGTGATGGATCCAAATGTATTTTGGAATTGCCATAGTGGCTTCTATAAGTAAATGTCCAACTTTGATGTGGATAAACAAATGTAAGAAATTAGTGGCTCCACAATCACACCCCAATTAAACACATTGTTGACCCCATTCTTCAGAATTAGAATGATTAAGTTGTCTGCTTCATGAATCCCATGTATTAATAGGATTAGGAGTTGAAACAATTTGGTAGTGGTTATTGCTTGGGACTTCACAACCCAAATTTACACTCCCATGCATGATGCCACTGATGAATGGATCTCAAAGAAGAAACTCAAGTCCAATTGTTTTTCCTAGTCTTATAAATGGGTCTTCATAACCGAAAATGATACTAGCGATTCCAAAGTGAAATACGGAGTACCGTATGGTTCCTTTAGCCACATGCATAATACTCATGTCTATATGTTAGAAAATAATCCAATACGATCGTCCCTGGGATCATTGAACTCGGGATTCCTGAACGTGTCCAATTCCACTCCAAGCGTATGATTATCGTACTCGTGAATTCTTGGCAGAAGTGGAGGTGTCCGCGGTGAGAAGTCCCATGTAGACGTCTTCTGCAGCTCCCACTGTGACGTTGTCTGGAACCACGATGAAAGACATGCCAGGACCAAAGGTTAAAGTGTTAGCTTGTTGAATCTGGATCTGGCCGTGACTAAACGAAAGAGGTACTGAAAGATTTGACTTGTTTGGTGGTTGGTGTTCGTCGAACTTCCACCGGCAGATTTGAAGACCCAACCAGTTATGGACTTCCTGTCTATCTTACAATTGTTGGATCTTTTGTTTGCACCTGTGAGGTCCAGATACAGAAATCGACCAGGGACGCTTTTGTACCACCGACGACGCCTCGGGAGGATCAAAGTAGAAACAACTGGTGTTGGATTGGAAAGTCTAGGGGCTATCAGGCACCACGTAAACATCACTTTCTTGGAAGCCCTTGAAGGCAAATATGACAGCTCCAACACGGTACGTATGTACGTACATGGCAAGGTCAGAAGAAGTGCCAGCATACCCAAGTAAAATTAACAGACGAGCCTCTCCTGGAATGAAGGAGAAGAATCTTGAGAGACAGAGCTTGGAGAAATGCTCAGAACTCACACTTGATCTCCATGGAACCTGATGAATTGGCTGGTGGCACCCTCCCAACGCTGAGAAGTTCATGACGATTGCCTCACACGACACACAGTTCGTATATGGGAAATGAAAAGGATCTGACTCAGTAGATCGATCGATCTAATCTGGTCAATAATCTCTGGGGTATATATGTTACAGTATCAATTAATATACTTATTAGCAATCAGGTTTAATTCTGCACCGAAACCCTAAAACCTCTCCCACCTGAGGGTTTCTCAAGATTCCAATTTCTGAAGAATTAGAAGCCTTGTCCTCAATTACTTGCATTGATAGCAAGTCCCACACTTGACACCACAGAAATGGCCTCCCCAGTCGTAAGCACACTTCATGGTGGAATTGGTACATGACGGTCTGAACAGGATTTAGAATATCCTTCATCTTCAAGAAAATAATCCCTTACGCCGTTAATTTGTGATCCGTGAAAATGGGAAGAGCACTTCGAATTCAAAAGAATTGAAATGCCTGCATCATGCACCCCAGATTTCTCATCAGGTTTGCACACAAATGAACATAAAATCGGTTTCGTTGCATTGCCGCAATTCCATTTAAATAATTATATGGTGCCGTGGACCCTCTGAAAACAGAAAAGGATCAGAAGCGATTTAGGGAGCCCGCCCGATGGGGTTTCATTGACATCTTAGCGGAGCTCGGTGTACAATGTTGTGGATCAAATGTGCAACTTGCATATTAATTTGCATATCTATAGGCACAACTAGTGAAAGTAAATTTCAAAATGGCTCATGGAAATACCGCCAATTTTAACAGAATTCACTGTATAGTAAATTAATAATGGTCACATTTGTTACAATTTGCTTATTTCAAATCATTAGATGAAATCCACGTACTGTAAAAGGTTACAAGTTCCTGCAAGTTTCCACAAATTTTTCCAAGTTCTCTGACTATAGGAACTCAGCCACAGCAATTGGCTAATGTGACCGAAGTTCGGCCACATCAAATAATAATAATGAAAAAGAAAATTAAAATTAAAATTAAAATTAAAATATTCATCATTTTTTAATATTTTTTAATTCTGACCAGAACTGGCATGCATAGATCTGGAAAATGGTCAATCTCAACAAATTTATTATGCCTCAAATGAATAACAAACATGACCATACCCTGGGCCTCAAGAGATCCTCCTCATGCATGGCTCTTATTCCGTCCACTAGCAAAGTATAAAAGAACATTTGACAAATGTTAAAGTGCTTTGACATCATTGACAAAACATTCGATGCTTTAGACATATCCATTTTACAACTTCTTAATGTCCATTTCAGACCTCACTAGGGACAGTATTAAGAAGCAGGGCAAAATTAGATGGGGAATTAGAACAAACTATCATACTTTGCAACTGAAGTAATTTGTTTTGGCTTCTTGTTGCAATTGTAAGTAGAAAATTTATTCATAAAATACTACAATCATGATGATGCTTCCTTCTTTAGTTATTGTTTGAATTTTACTCCCTTGGTATTTTTTAAATTGAAAAAGTGGTTTAAATTGTTTTTTGTTGTAGCATTCTATGATTATTTCATAGAATCTAAAATTTGGCGATTTTTGCTACTAATTCTACAATCATTGGAGTTATGTATAGTTATCTATAAGATCAAGAGGATTGAATATTTTACTATCTTTCCACAACATGCAACCAAAGATATTGATTACAATGTTAAATATTCCCTCCTATCACTTGTCTTCACTTGCTTTCACGTGGCCAATTTTGTCACATTAGGGAAGGGGCTTAGTCTAAACTAGCAACTTGTCTTCACTTGCTCGCATAATCAAAAAAATTCACATTAGGGAAAGAGCTCTAAACTAGACACTAAAGTGGCTTGAGATGACTTTCTTGAACTTGGAGGGGGGCGAAATTTTCATCCAATTTTTGTTTTTAATAAAAATCTATATGTATCCTAGATTTAAGAGCTTTTAAGTTCAATTAAGAAACTAAAAATCAAGCCTTTGAGCACTTGAAAGTCCTAAATTTTGGCACATTGAAATTTGCCAAAATTTGAAATATTGTAGTTAATTTTTTCCAAGTTCTACTAGGCCCTTTAAGAATCAATTTTTTTTTTCTGGGCTAAAATCATTAATTTTTTTAATATAATTGAATAATTGGAAGGTGTAGTTTCTCAAGGACTAAAGTTTGAACGTTACTTCATGAAGTATTTATCACAATTTAAAATGCTAGTGCGCTCAGAGCCAATTGAGTTGTGAAGGTTAGGCATTTATAATAGTTTTGACTTTGTTTAGATATTTTTTGGTTTTTGAAAATGTTTCACTACCTTGCAAGTTTAGTCTTCCCCAAAGGTTCTTATGCGTGGGCATTAACAACTTCTCTTCATTTTGATCCAAAACACCATTGGAATCTTTGGGAGTTCAATCCATCTAGATTTGATGTATATGCACCAAGTTTTTAAATCCAAAAATGCAATTAATTTTTTGGATTTCAAATATACTAAAGCTATTTTGATTCGAAAGTGTTTCCTTGATAAGCTTAGACTGAGAAAAATCATATGATGTTAGTTCAAGGTGACCAACCATTTTTGGTAGTGTTTTGCAATCTTAGTTTTGTCTTCCACTATAACTTTTGACTTTTTAAGTCCAATGCCAAAAACAAAGAATATATTTCTAGATGTTTTGATTGTAATTGTATCCCTTATTTTTCAAAAAAATTTAAAAATCATTTTATATTTAAAAGTCAATTTTTCTAATTTGTCAAACTTTTTTTTTGGTGTGTGTGTGTGTTTTTAGTACCAAGGAGTACCAAAATTTAATAAGCTAAAGCTTAAATTTTGGTGGTCTATTCCCACACTAGTTGGGCATGTTCCATATGTAGGGCATCAAAAAATACATTATTTTATGTCCTCCACGTTTGTGCAAATAGGCCAAAAGAGGGGCTCCATGGCGCGCACAATTATGAACATTGAAGATGTTTTCGAGCTCATTCTTTTGGTGAAATCTCATCACCATCAAGTCTTCACCAATTTTCAATTTTTAGTTTTTTTTAATTTCACTATGGTTAATTTATTAAAAATGAAAAAGTTGAAATACCCCTTTTTTGATACATATATAATTGTGGGTAGAATATGGGTATTTCAATGTTTTCATTTTTAATAAAACATTGAGATACCCCTTTTCTGGTACATATATATTTGTGGGTACAACACTGTGGCAGACAAATTCAAACACTACCATTATCTTTGAACCTCCCTGTATAAGGTAAATCAGCCCATTGTGGTTAGATGACCCATAGTGGTCACCTAGCAAGTCACCCCATTGTGGTTTTTCTCAGACCCTATCATGGGTTTTATTAGTAAGTGAGATTTGGACCACAATCAATGTCTTACCTAACAGTAATGGAGTGATTAGTGACTGCATTAGGAACTTCTAACTTATTAGTGTAATTTCATTGTAGGAAGTGACTTTTTTAGGCCTTTCACATTAGAAATTATTGTGACTGCTTTAGGTGTGTAAGATGAGCATGATGGATATAGATTTTGTTGGTTCTGGGGTAGTCTACAGACTCTTATGGGCCATGATGGGCTGAACACTTCAAAAATTCATAGCAAATTCAAACTTTGTCAAAAAAAATATAATTTCAAATGCTCTCACTGTTTCTCAAACTTGTGTTTATGTGGAAAAAAAATGAAAAAATTTCAACAATGGCATGAGTATGAACTCCTAATTCTGACCACAATGGGCTGTTTTACCTTACTATCACATGCCCTCCATTACTCTGTTGCCACCAGATCCAATGTCAATAAATGACCTCTTACTGATAATGAAAGCCTGTATGGTTCGCACTTGAGGACTGAGGAGAGATTACTGAAAGCACTCATGCCATACAAACAAGCGGCAGGATCAACGGAGTCGGCAAGTTGAATCTCTGTTGAGTGTAGCGCGAAGGTGCATTCACTAGGAAAGATGATTTCTGGATCTACCGTACAAGTTGCTGGCACGCTGTAAGTATTAGATGCAGTTGGAGTGACGGATGTAGATGTATTTTGGAATTGTGACATTGGTTGCTAAGAATAAACAACCAACTTTGTAGTGGATAAGGTAAGAGCACCCAATGGCATCCCTGTACCCAATAACATCAGATTCTACAAAGCATAATCATTTTAGGTTGTAATTGTAAGTAGACAATACAAAGCTTATTTTTTTGACCTAAAATGATAAGAGGTCTATAGTCCAGTTACATTTATGTTCTAGAATGAATCCCTGACACAGAAAGAGATGCCATCGAGTACAGGGACACCATTGGGTGCTCTTACCTTAGACAAGTGTAAGAAATTAGTGGATCCACAATCCATGTGAACCCCAATTAAATACTGTATACAACCTGCAGAGACTTGAATCTTAGCGAGGTGTTGTACTTCCATTGGCTTTCAGCATTAAGGGAGCCGACCCCTTACTAATCACAGACCCACTCTGGCAACATAGGGTGGAATAATTTCAATCAACAGGTGATTAGCAACAATTAATGTTGGCACAGTTTCTGGGTAGTTCATGGTGCATTATAATTGGCTACAAGACTCTCAAATTTGGACCCAACCCTTCTTGGATTTTGCAACCAACCCTTGGTCAAAAAGAGGAAGGTCTACATGGCCAATATGGGTAGAACAGAATCTTCACCTTAAAAATTTGTAGTAATTGTTTTGTGAGGAAAAAAATTATGAAAAGTTATGAAAACCTTATGAATTCTATTTCTGCTCATGGGAAAAACTTCCCCACTGTTGAAACCTCCCTTGCAGTATGTGTATCTGCTTAAGTGGTCAGAAATGGGTTGGCTCCCGTAATAAGCGACTGTTGCATTCGCTCTATGATAACAAGTGACTGTTGCATCCAGCTGATGTTCCAATCTGATTAGTTCCGACCTACTTGGTTAATTGACATGTCAACCCAGACAGGGCCTGTCAGCTTGGATGTTCTTGCCAACATGGCACTTGTTCGTCACCAGAAACCTGTAATTATTCCCTACATTAACAACATATGGTTAAATTATGTCTTCATTAACAAGGATAATCATCAGCTTGCATGGCAACAGATACTTAAGTAAGACTCATTGCTTTTGGCAATTTTGTTGCTGCTGCACTTACCATAATACAGATGTGTGAAGAATTGATTCATTCAATTTCTGTTTTGAGAAAAAAAATTCTTCAATCAACTTGGGTAACAATGTTTATACATCAACAACCTTTGTCATTCACTGTTCCAACTCTATTTCTATGAAAAATCTGAATACAAAGGACATCAAAATCAAAACTATGATTGACTAATCTGGCACCAAAGGTCGCCGGTTTAAAGGAGCATTATCATTTGTGAGCTTGTTCTGCAAGAATGGTGGAAAACTTGGTGGTGTTACATATGCACCAGGGTATTGTGGCGGCATTCCTGGAAAGTTTGGAGTCATTCCAAAACCAACAAGAGGATAACTTAGAAAACTAAAGCTTGCAGGTGGCATTGAAAAGTAGTATAATGGAAATATTCACTGTACCTTTCGTGTCGAAAATTGTACCAACAAAGGATGATGATGGTGAAAGTTTGTTCACTTGGGAATGATCGATTTCAGGAGAAACCTGATGTACAACAGTGTTAGGGCAGGAGTTGGAGGACAAGTCTTCGTTTATTCTTAGAAGCCTTTAAAGTCAAATCTGAAGAAACCTCCTGAGAAGCATATATATATTCAATCTTGGATGTGTTTGATTGAGAACTAATAATTTTGCCACTCTTTGAACAATCTTGTACTTCAACTAGATATTCAATAATTTTTTAACCATTATGATTTGACTGAATATCACTTTCATTCAGTTCCAAACTTGGTCAATCTATTTCAAAACACAACTGCTTCAATGATTTAGTATCTTCTAGCTCAATTTGATAAAGTTCCCGAATCTGCATCAGTGAAGGTATCACTCAAGAAATTTTCACAATTTCAAATTATTTGTTCAAATGAATAAATAAATCAGCATAGCATTACCAAATCCAGATTTTGAAGTATATGCCAAACAAAAACAGATACAAACGAGAAACTCTTGAGACTTGCAGCCCGTTGACAAATCCTTTGGGGATTTGGATGATAGTAGGTAGGTAGGTCATTAGGAACACCTCAATTCAAGTTTCTGCAGGTTATGTCCAATAACTTCCTCCAGGAGGTAGGTTCTTGGTAGAGCCCCTTGGCATTATTGTGCCTTGGTTTTCTATCAAGAACCTTTCTCCTCTCGGAGATTACATAGTCCATAGCTTAGACATCTTATATTGTCTAGATGAGATGAGATTTTTTCCATTTAATCCAAAACAGATCCTTTTTTTTTCTAGAATTTAATGTTCGAGATGCTAGTTTACTAAATTAGGTGCACAGACTTTTGTTTAGTCGTATTCCAACTCCCACTTAACCAAACAAGTTGTGTATGAGAGGGTTGTGCATTGTAAATGCGATTGTAGATAGGATTTGGACTCTCACAAATCAAAGTTGATGAGGAGTCAATGCCATCACCAGCTTTGGTTGTGTGCCTATGTCTACTCAATAGTGTTTCATCCACAAGCAAGATAGTTCCATCACAACCACATGATATTCATCCACAAAGGCAACCATTACATAAGTTTGCATTTGTGTGTAGAGCTCATTACAGACTAGGTAACCAACTTGCTGCCTCACTACGGCTCGAAGATTACCTAATCCATAGTTGTCCAAAGGACAAAGCCAATAAAAGCTTAGCATGTGTGACTATTTCAGGAATGATGGATTGTCCCATTTCCTCCATATTGTTTGACGGGCACTCCTAGTGCAACATTTTTTTGGGGGGGGGCCTAATACAAATTTTACTATGGTAGTGAATTCTAGAACAGTAGGCGCAGGAATGGTGAATTTCATTAAAATGGCGATATTATTCTACCATTTTGGACATGTTCCATACCATTTTAATGGAATGTTGTGCAATTTTTAACATACTTCGCCCCATTTTTATGAAATATTGCACCAATTTACCATAATACCGCCATTTTAATGAAATTCACTATAGGAGTGGTGCACAAGGCGCTACCTCACTTCCTGTCAGTCGTGGTCGAGGAGTTCCATGCTTTGCGAAATTCCATCCATGACTCTTGTGTTTTGGACATCCAAATCGCACTTGCCAAACGGAGGCCTGACTCGATCATTCCATCCCCGCCACAAACATTCCCACAGAATGCAACGGTGTCTGAGCGCTGCACTACTGCAAGATTAAACCACCCCTTAAATATGCACCTTACACATCTAAGAATTCAAGTTTGACACAATTGACACCCAGCCATGGCGCATCCCTCGCCCAGTGCATCTGCTCACGTCATTAAAAGTCTTGAGTTAGTAGCACGCACGTGCGCGATGATCCGTGCTCTCCCCGACTCCAATCCCCGGGGTGGCAACTCTTGTATAATATGTAGAGGGGGGGGGGGGCATTTTGAGAAGAGCCAAAAAAGCTGAATACTTCAAATTTTATAATTGATTATAATGTTGAAAGAGCTTTTAATAAAGCTTTGACAATGAGGAGCTAGGGTTGAGATTTCTAATATATACTGCCATATTAACTACACATAGACTATGGATGCAATTCTAGACTATGTTTGCAAAACATGAGGAAATCTCCCAATGTTGAAGGACATATTAAACCTCCTAATGTTTTGCATAGATCTCATAATGATTTGCATATAATATAATCAATACATGCAAAATATTGTGAGATCTCCTAATATTTTTTGTATCTTTTAAACTCTTTTTTAATTTATTATCTTTGAATTTTAAATTTCTAAATTTAGTTAAATAAGACATTTTATATCTTTCATGCTTTTACAACTTTGTGTAGATGAATGTTTCACGTAGTTTGGCAATAAAGGTGCACCAATATAACTCTAAATCATATATGTAATATTGTTTCATCAAGTGTATCATAAATTTGGAACACGTGACAAATAAAAGATGATGAAATCCAAAACATAAACACATTGTGACATTTATGATATTGAGAGTATAATCACAAGAATCCTATTAAAATATTGACAATGAAAATTTTAACATAAAATCTAATTCTATCAAGGGGAGAGTTGGTATGAATGGTCAAAAATCCTAGGTCATAAATAGTTGAGATAATCATGAAGTTTGAACCCTAGCATTATTAGAAGTTTCTTTTCAAAAGATTAATTATAAAATAAAAAAAATCTAATAATTCCAAAAAGAAGCTTGTGTGTGTGTGTGAATTATGCCCCTTGTTTAGAAATTTTTGGATTATAAGTTCTTAAAATGACTTTAGAGTCCCTCAAACTATTATGATTGATATAAAAAAATTATACCATTCAATTCCTCTCAATGTGAGTCTTCTTTCCTACTATGTTCCTAAAACCTATATAATAAAAAACTATCTTTCCTTTTTGTACATTAGAAAAGTGAACTTCTAAATGCCCAAGCCTTGAGGCACCAAATTTTGGTGTCCGCAATACTTTGAAGTTAAATAAAACCTAACCAATTTTCTATTTTTAGTAGTTTTTATTTTTGAAAAATTCTTTTTGAAGTCTAGTTTTAGCATCAAAAATCCAATTTTGTAAATGATTGTTATGAATTTTCTATTCAAGATTTTGTGCAAGGGTGTCTATTGCAATCTTGACTTTCCATAGTGTTGAGGGCTCTTGGAAATGAGCCTCAAATACCCTAGATCTCAAAGAAAAAATCACATTAGAAATTCATTTAACAAAATTGTCAAGTAGATTTCATTGAGCCATCAATGGGTTGGGGGCTATGCATGTTAGGCCCTCCAACCTCATATTTTTTTGGTGACCAACTTTTTAGATTTGTCATGTAAAAAGAGGATTGAAAAACTTCAAATCACTTTTTCAGTTTTAACAATCACCCTCATGATCAAACATTATAGTCTTTCAATCTATAAATGATATTGATGTGTTTTTCTTTTTCTATATGATCTCAATCATGTCTAGTTTGAATTTTGTACGGTTACAATTCCAAAAAAATTGATACAACTTATCAATATTTTGTCTTTTTGTCCAATTTTGAATAGATTCCTAGAAGCTTAGAAAAGCCCTTGGTCATTAATTAGGGTTTAACCCTTGAACATTGGGCCCATGACCATGGAAATCAGCCATTTCGGAACTGTGTGACATCATCCACTTTCAAAAAATAAAAAATACTCATTGAAAGTCAAACTATTGTAGAAGATCTTCCCTTTTCCACCCATAATTCCAAGGATGAATAGTTACAATTCTGTCCTACAGAGGAGAATTCCTTGCCGTTCGTCGAACAAAAAACGTCCGCGGCATCGTTTAGGGGTTAAGAAAGCACCTGCATTGGCATCATGAGTGGCCACCTGGGGCTCCAATCTGCGCTCACTTCTCAACTGAGTACATGAATCTGCACCCGACTCCAACAATACAGTACTACGCTCCTTTTCCCTGGACAACAGTTTGATCCCTTTGAGATTCATGCCGGCTGGTTCTTCCTCCCTTGGCATGTACGCTCCTCTTTTGGTACGAATGCGTCCTTGCCCAAATGCCCAGGCCCAAATGGTCAAGGACATTGTACAACTTCGCCTAGCCATTATATCATGCATAAAATTTAATACTGCTTGTACAGAATTTGGGTTCGTTCTTAAGATCGAATGTTGTGTACGAGCTTGACGTCCGTTTGATTCTAATTATTATTCTTTGAACAACTTTCTATCCGATCTCCATGTCTGTACCCTCAATCAGGTTTGTTTTTTGGGACAAGTGTCCCCTGTACGTGTTGGCTTCACTGCACAGGCCAGATTTTGAAGGGACAGATTCACAGTGGTCAGATTTTGACAGATCTGGCGAAATTTCACCCCCAAAAAACACCCTGTCCTCAATCAGGAGTGAGAATTTTGTGTAATTACCAAAGTGTTCACGAACTGGCGCACATTTCTGTCCATTTTCCATGTCTGTATCCTCAATCAGGAGCGAGAATTAATTTCTTGTACAGAGCGTTCACGAAGCTTTGGAGCTGGCGTCGGTGATCTGTATTAATTGTGGGGATTAGTTGATGATTTGAGAATTGGAATTGAAATTTGGATGAAATTGTTTACCTACTTAGTTTTGTGCTTTGCTGCTGGAAAGTGCCATAACTTGACTTAGCTTGACTGACTGTTGCATAACATTGTTAGTATCAATTGCAGTTTCAGCTTATGGTAAGTTTAAGCTAGAGCTCACTGGTGCAATCTGAGGAGTCCTTGGGATTTCACCCATCAACGGTTTGGTTCAAGATTTATTATTGTATTTTCTTGACAGGCACTCGTTTTTGTGGACAAATTTCCTCAATTCTGTCAGATTCTTTGAATTTGGTCCTTCAGATCTGCCTAGGGAGATGCACAATGAATCTAATGGGCTAGAGTATGTAATGGTTTGAGTGACAGCCATCTGCACTGTATGTGTAGGTCAGTTTAGTAAATAACTCAGGAAAATGTCAAAAATAAATAAATAATTTACAACTGCTTCTAAAAATCTGAAAAAAAATTATTCCTAAGGAAAATTAGAAAAAGGAACACACTTATGCAAGAATAGAAGGAATCAATCCAAAATTAGGAGAAAGTGCCGAAAAGCAAAAAATTCCTATCCGCCTACCAAATTGTCGAAATTCTAAAATTAAATTATTTTGGCACCACTATGCGGAATTAGACCTGAATGTACGGTACACAGCTGCAAGGTGATTTGGATTTTATGTGAAATATAATTGTGATCATCCTTTATTTTAATGGAAAAGAATAAGAAGAATTGTTGTGCAAATAAGTGCACAAGGTGTGTAAGACCCTAAGTTACATAAATTAATCATTTTATTTTCACATGACTTCCATGAACTTCAAATTTTTACTAGAGATGGTTGTCTTGAGTGCAATCTTATCCCATATTTTTTTAAAAGAAAATGAAAAATATCATTTTATATTTAAAATTCAATTATGTTAATTTATCACATTTTAAGTTCTGAGGGATAATTTTAGTACTATAGGGTGGTTGCAAAAATGACGAACCATTTCTTGTAGCATTTTTCCAAAAGTTGGATTTTAAATGCTAATTTTTTACTTTGTAGCAAACCAATCTTAGCCATTGATCATAAAAATCAACGGCTAAAAATATAATTGCAAGTACAATAGAGTACTTGCGAAAATTGAAATAGTACTATGTGGAAAAAAATAGGCAATTTGTCATAGAAAATAGATACAACGAGGTATAAATTAATAGTAAATAGAAATTCATGAACAAAGAAAACAAAAAAAACTAGGCAATTTGTGAGGACTTGATGGTGATTAAATTTCATTGAAAGAATGTATTCAAAACCATTGTCAATGTTCACAAGTGTGCATGCCAAGGAGTCCTTTTTACTTAAATGTAGAGGAGATAAATAATTTATTTTTAGATGCTCCTTAGTACTGTTGGTAGGTACATGCCTACCTACTACGATAATAGACTGAAAAAATTTCAACTATAGATAAATAATTTGGGGAACTCGCTAGTACTATTCCCTCTAAACTTCAAAGTGAGACAAATTAGCAAAATTAAATTTCAAATATATTTTATTTTTGAATTTCTAGAAAATAAGGGATATGATTTAATTGAGTTAGCCATCTCTTATAAAAATTTCAAGTTCATTAGGTTCATCCTTCAAAATTTATATGTAGCAGATGACAACTCCATCACTTTAAATGTGACACAAAATAATACTAGTCTTTCTTGCAATCACCCTATAGAGTATCCAAATTAAGGAACTAAAGCTGAAATTTTTGTGGTTTGTTCCCACGTTAGGATGCCATGTTCCTATCAAAGGGCATCTAACTAAAATATATTATCTTAGGTCCTCTGTGTTCATGCAAATAGGTCTCCTTTGTGTCTGCACTTTTGAACATTAAAAATGGTTTCAAAATCATTCTTTTGGTAAAATCTCTTCATCATGAAGTCTTCCCAAATGTACAATTTTCATTTTCCTTATAAATTGTTTTTCCTACTTTTTACAAATTAAAATGTCAAAGCATCTATTTTCTTGCTTTTCTACACTTTTCTAATTAGACTCCATCTTAGAGAATTTTTCAATCTATGCCTTTTCTCCTTATAGGTATTTTCATTGAACATTTTTTAAATAATTTTTAGAGAAAAAAGTTTTTCTAATTTTATAGTACTTCCCCCCTCCCCTGCCTAAAAACTATCAAAGTGAAACAAAATTGAAAGATCATTCTTGCAATCACCCTCACTCTAACTAAATAATTAAGAACCTTGTCAAATGAGCATGTATGCATTCATTCTAGGGTACTAGGGCACTCATTACCCTCTTTCCATTGATGCATTCATTTCTATGATTTTCTAGAAGCCTCTTCAATGAATATTAAATCAATGAAGTATGTGCACCTACCATTTTACAACATTTACCAACCAACTAGTGGAGGGCAATTTAAAAATAGTAATCTAATTTTGAAAAATTTGAAAAAAAGTCAAAATGTCTACAACTATCACATGTATCTTCATTTCAACTTTCATACCAAACAAACAAACAATCCGAAAGTTTTGAACAAAAAACTACCAATCCAAGGGCAAGAAGACAAACTATAGAATAAGTGTTTCTTGCACCCACAAATGAACTGAAGTCACAAACATCACGAGTTTCTTGTAGGTGGGAAAGCATTACCATCCATGAAAAGCTTTGGATTGCCAAGTATGGAGAGTGTTGGAACGCCTTACCATCCAATTAACAAAAAAGCCAAAACTATACAATTGACAACATCTCACTCATTTGTGACCAAATCATGATGTAATCATGGACCCATCTCATCATCACTTCAAGCCTTTTGTCTATCATTCCCCAAAAGTTCTTGAATAATATACGGATCTGGCTTCAAGCATCATCACTACATCATCTCATCGTCACTTCAAGCCTTCCGTCTCACTCTAAAAGTTCTGGAATGGAAGATTCCCGCAAATCATGTTACAGTGCTACTGTGGTAAGCGTACCCAGTTCTTCCTAAGCATATATATGTCTGCAACGCATAGCCAGGCAGAAGCGATGTCCTCAACTGTGTGTGATTCTCAGCCATCGAAACGAAGTGCCCCTCACCTTGCGTTGCAGATACCCAGGCTGAGACGAAAGAGAGCTCACCTTAGCTACCTTTCAGTTCATCGCCACTAAATTTCCTCACTAGTTTCCGTCTGTGCGGCACCCAGGTAATCAATCTGCTGGATCGATTTCATTTGCAGCTCTCACATTGATTTCACTCACAGTCATTATCAAACAATCTCGACGATATTATCAGACAGTGTACTAGTCACGAGTTCGCGAACTCCTTTGCTCTTTACTTGTTGATCACAGATTGATACTCAAATTGATGTGGTAAGTTTCGTGAATCACTGGTTCCCCATGACATTGCCCAGTCACAGCAGATCCTTTCGGAAACTCTTCAACTGATTTTCCTTGATTTCATGCTATGGGGTTTCACGCATGACTGTGTTTGTGAAGATCATGGAGAAGAGTCTGCATGACTGCATGTAACGATACCACACCAAATGCGGTCATTCTTGCTTGATCAATCATGTGTGAAACGTACTTTTGCTGTGTTAATATGTTTTTGAAAGGAGATTATCAAATGGCGATTTCTGAGTCATGTGGAGGTTTCTGTATGATTGTGAGTGTTGTCAGATGAGTATGCACAGGATGAGGAATGGAATGAGAGTTGTCACTATAGTTGCATACTGAAATATTATACCCCCCCGGTATCACCCTCCCGATCTCCCTGTGATTCCGACTACTAGGGGGGAATGTTGCTGTACTGTTTGGGGGTTCGAAGTGGAAGACTACTTAGAGCTTGGCCTTGGCGAAAGTGGAGAGAGAGGGGGGAGTCTTTCAATGGGAGCGGTGCTTTTGAACACTCAGTGGGGAAAGTCTGTTGGATGTGGATGTAGTTTACTGTAGTTTAACCTTTATGCAACCCTGTAATTGCCTCATTGAGTTGATGGATTGCTTACTAGGTTCAGGCTTGTGATGCAGGTTATCGATATGGCATTGGAGGTTGCATGGATGCTGACAGCGTTGGTAATCCTGGCAACAGTCTGCATTGGAGTGTTCAAGGGCATCCTCGGTGACAGTGTTCTATTCAGTCGAGGACCTCGTGAATTCCTTCTCGACCGCTTGGCCAGGTTCTTCTCAATTCATCACTCACTGTTGTTTGGGACAATCAGGTTTTCGTTTCCCCGATGGTTGCTTTGCCTTCACAGTAGGAAACTGCTTCTACTTCCCGTGGCTTTCAGCTATTTTGAGTGATTTTCATCGAAGAATGTATATTTTTTAATTTCATTATTATCTTTTATTGCATTTTTCAACAGGATTTCACCGCACTAACTGAAATACTTGCTGTTTGATACCCTATGGTTAACTGAAAATATGGATTGACTGAATACCATATGAAAAAGTCATGAATTTTCACAGCCTTCTAAACCGCGTGCAGGCTTAATTTGATTTTTAGTTGTTAGGCATTGCCTTAGTCACTAGATTCTACATCGTAACATTTACCCAAGGCCAAGGAATCATTCTCTAATTGTTTGGGTGTTTAGATATGGAGATCCTTTTACCATTTCATTGATGGGCACAACGCAAACGGTGGTCAGTTCGCCCGAAACCATCAAGTTTGTTCTTTCGACCGCCCATGCATCTTTTACAGACGTCTATCCCGTGCAGTATAAACGACTTCTCAGTGCGGAGAGGTTTGCGGGTGAAAGACACCCCAAAACCAAAAAGATTATACTTTCTTTTGCCTCAGGAGATAGTTTTCAGAAGGTGGTCCCGTTCATCAGCTCCTTGGCCGAGAAAACTGTCAAGTCTTGGGAGCATCAAGCTGTGGTGAACTCGGTGGAGGAGTCGGAAAAGGTCAGTGGTACAACGTTTGCTTGGAAGACATTCAGCGTTTATTGACTGTAATGCTCTCATGATTATATAATTATGTGCTCACATTTCACCCAGTTTGTTCAATGTGAGCGTTAAACACAAATTCTTATCATCTAGTTTTGTGCAAATTAAAATGGTCATCAAAGATATTGGGAAGGAGCAGGACGGCCGTTTACATCCTCGATATTTCAATTGGCCATGATTGTAAGAATTAAAATGCCTGTAATATTGAAAGTTGTTAACTAAAGGTAAAAATGCGATAATAAGGTAGAATTTGTGCACATGGCTTTGTGCACTTTCAAGGACCGAGTGGCACATATGAGGGTGCGGATTATGTGTCCTAGAAATGTCTTCCCTATTCAGTCTGAGAAATTGTTTAACTTATCTATCTTTTTTAATCGACATAACTTGCTATCTCTCGTTATTCTCTAATTTTTTTTCTGCACTGCATACAGCTTTTAGATTTTCTCTCCAACAGAACAGTAATGACAGTGAAAGCTCACTGTTTGCTGTTAATGTTCATCTCAATCAGCAGATGTTCCACGATGATGTATGCAGGCTGACCCCTTTCATTGATGGTTATTTGATAGATCAATGATGGTACTCATAAGGAAAACTTGAGCTGTCTGCAGTTTGCAGTTCATGTGGGGATGCACATGATTTGGAGGAATGTTGTACCCCGCTCGAAGGAAATGGAACAAATGAGGAACGCAATCTCCATCATTGGAGAAAGTCTGGTGGTTTTACCCATCAATTTTCCTGGATTCAGTTTCCACAAGGCGTTGAAGGTGTGTTTTCCAGAGAATTTCCAGCCTTTCCAGTCATTAATTTGTCTTCTAATGTTCCTGATACTGAACCGGAGGTTGCTGCAAATTAGAACAAGGCAATTTTTAAGTCTGTAGGTCGTGAGTCGAACTTAGATTATCTATTGTTTCCATGGAGGGGCGATTTAAGTTGCGACTTGCTCATAATATGGACACCTGAGATATATGAATATTTGAGGTTGTTTGTGAGTCTACTTATGCACTTCAATCTTGGTTTCACAGGGTTTGAAAACATAAATTAGGCCTCGATATCTTCAGTTGAGCTTCTTTTAAGGGCTATATACAAATGCGTCAACCCTTTGATACATATCTCTGTGTTTATTTGACATGACTCGAGCTTAAAAATTTCCAGCGTGACCTAACTGTGTTGTCCACCTCATGGAATTGTTGTATCAGGCCAGACAAGCTCTCACTTGTCACATTCAAAGTGAAATCTCAAGGAGAAGGAAAGCTGGTGTCCAGCAGGATGACGTATTGAATGTTCTTATGAGCATTGGGGGCGTTGAATATTCAGATTACGATATCTGCTGCCTTATGGTGGCTATGATGTTTGCTGCTTCAGCCTCAAGTGCTTCTTTGATTCCTTGGGTTCTAAAATACCTGAATAACTTCCCAGAAGTACTCCAACGTGTACAGGTGAAATCTTGTTTTTTTTAAAGATTTATGACAAGACTGATGACAAGCTTTCATTGTAGACTTTTCTAATAGCATACTACACAAAATCTGTATTTTTGAACAGTTTTTTTCACTTGCTTTGAACAAGTGTGGTTGTAAGTCATAACTGATATCTTCATTTCATAACCTAGGTAGGGACTTGATTCTTTGACTGCTTCAGAAATATTACTTGTGACATGGAAAATAACACTTGGAGGATGATGAGGAAAGTTTGGAACAATTGGTAAGATGATTCGAATCTGGAGGAGGGTTGTGCAAAAAAGTGGTTTGACAGCACCAGTACTTGCCGCTAGTTCTTGCGGCTTGGCAGGTGCTGTCAATGACTGTTTCTTATGACCCTCCTTCAGATTTGCATAATTACCTAGTACATTTCCTGTGTGGATTTTTAGTTTCTAGAGATTAGATCACCACAGTGATAATCGAGCCTCAAAAGATTTGTAATTTAAATAGTAACCGTAAATGTTCAGTGTATAGAGTTTGGATACTATGTAAAATAGTGATATTTGGAAGTTAGCACTTCCCTTCAAATTTCATAATAGCGTACTTAGTAGTTCCTTGGTGAGATTACGTCTATAATTGAAGTTGTTTCGTTCTTTTCGGAGTTGTGGAATGGCTTTGTCCTAATTTCGTACTATAAACAATTATAGGGTTCTTTGAAATTTTGCATTGCCTGTCAAATCTCATATTAGCGTACTAAATTTCATTCAGGAGGAACAAGATGGTCTTCGGCAAAAGATGATTGAAGACAAGTCATTGACCTGGTTCAAGCTCAAGAGCAGCATGCCTTACACTTTGCAAGTAATTTGTTTTGGATTCTTCGTGCAATTGTAAATAGAAAATTTATTTATAAAATACTACAATCATGCTGATGTTTATTTATTTATTGTTTTTAATGTTTTTGCATTTGTATTTCATGAATTGGAAAAGTGGTATAAATTTGTTTTATACAGTGATAATCTTAGGTTTTTTCACAGAATCTGAAATTTGGCAATTTTTGCTACTAATTCTACCAATCATTGGGGTTACGTAAAGGTTATCTACGAGATCTTGAGGATTGAATTTTTAACTATATTTCCACGGCAAGCAACCCAAGATGTTGATTGCAATGGTAAAGTTTTCCTCCTATCGTTGGTCTTCACTTGCTTTCACATGGTCAAATTTGTCATAGACTCATAGTAGGAAAAGGGTTCTCAACTAGTGACTTGTCTTCACTTGCTCACATAATCAAATTTGTCATGTTAGGGAAAGAGCTCTAAACTAGCAACTAAAGTGGCTTGAGATGACTTTCTTGAACGGGAGGGGGTTGAGGCCCTCACCCGATCTTTGTCTTTAATCTAAATCTATATCATGTATTCTAGATTTTAGAGCTTTTAGGTTCAATTCAGAAACTAAAAGATCAAGCCTTTGAGCTCCTAAAAGTTCTAATCTAAATTTTGGTACATTGAGACTTGCTATAATTACAAATATGTGGCTATTATTCCTCAATTCTACTAGTTCCTTTAAAAATGAATTATTTTCTCTTTTGGACTAAAATTGTTTTGAATATTCTTGAATAATTGGAAGGTATAATCTCTCAAAGACCAAAGTTTGAATGTTACTTCATGAAGTATTAATAACAATTTAAAAGTTAGTGTGCTCAAAGCTAATTGAGTTGTGAAGGTTAGGCATTTACTTTGTTTTGACTTTGTTTACATACTTTTTGATTTTTTAATATGTTTCACTCCTTCATAGGTTTAGTCTTCCACAAAGGTTCTTATGTTTGGGGATCAGGAACTTCTCTTCATCTTGATCCAAAACACCATCCAAATCCCCAAGAGTTCAATCCATCTAGATTTGATGTATGTGCACCGTGTTTTTATTATCCATGAATGGAATTAAGTTTTTGAATCTCAAATATATTAGAGCTATTTAGATTAGAAATTATTCTCTTATGAAGCCTTACACTCATGGAAATCATATGATGTTAGTTCACCCAATTTAGCTAGAATTGGTGGTATTAGTGTCTAATGACCAAATTGGTGTGTACTCTTCGGTTGAAAGAAGTTGTGATGTCCACTAATGTTTCTATGAGTTCATTATGTTTAAACTTGTTTTTCTTGGTTGAGATAGTTTCAATGTAGTGCAAAAGCTACTTGCAAATTCTACTTACTTAAATTATGTAATGGTGATAAATTATCTTTATGTTTGAAATTAACAAGCTATTTGCAATCCAAACCATATTAAAAAATGCCACAAGAATTTATTTTCAAATTTTATTCACTCTTCTCCTTGTTCCCAATTTTCTTGGATAGTGTGCAAGAAATGTTTTACATAGTCTAATCTTGGATTCTCGGAATTTGCTTCAGGAGAAGCAAAATGCAAATGCTTTCTTGCCTTTTGGCTATGGTCTACATTTATGCCCTGGCCGTGAAGTTGCACTAACAGAGACATTGCTCTTCATCCATCATCTTGTCACAAATTACAGGTTAGTGTACAAGCACTCATTATGCCCATTGAAATGAACAATAGTTTCATTGTGTTCAATGTTTGTTTGTAATTTCAATTGTCATGTAGAATATGGAGATTACATATTGCAAAGTAGCTAACCTTGAGAATTGGTAGGTGAAGAAGATTATTGTACATAATATCAAGTTTTAAAAGTCATTTCTTCAAAATTTGAAACATTCAAATCTCTACTCAAAGGGGGGCACATTGAGTTGAAGGCTAGCGTTATGAGTTTTATTCTATTCTTGAACAACTAAAAAAGACGCTAGAGAATGCTTGCTTGAATAGACTAAGCTTTAAGACCTAAACTTGGTTTAATTTCTATATGACAAGTTAGACTAGTTGTGGGTCTTAAAGCTTCATTTGTCTAAGTAAGCATTCTAGCTAGTCGTCAGAAGAACATGGGTGTCTTGAAGCTCAAGATTGACATTACCATTTTGGAATCAAAAAATTTTAAGCCTTCCCTAAAAAAGTTCATTTGCGATGTTAATACTACTATGGATTTTTCTTTTATATTTTCTTAACCAAAGAAGTAGATGAGCATTTGTCCTTAGGTAAATTCTAATAGTAAAAGTTCTAAGCCATGGAATAGAAGAATTTGAAATATAGTGAATGTATGTTTGTTTAATCAAAGAAATTGAAATTATTTGCATGCTATGCCTATTGCAGTTGGGAAACATGTGGACCTGATGAAGGAGTGACGGAAATTCCAATTAGGAAACTCATAGGTTTCCCAATTCATTTGGTCAAAAGACATATGACATGAGAAGTTAAATTATTGGTCACTCTCACTAAGGATGAGATATTGTATGAAATATGCTATGGAATAACTAGTGATATTAACCTAAACATCAATGACTTTTATATGAGCATAAATAGTGAGAGTAGATATAGTAAACAATTAGTAGAGGAAGTCACATCACTGAACATGTGTCATCATTCCTATGAATCCACCATCTTACATATTCATGGATTATTTTCAACATTTGAATATAATTAGGCAACATAAGACATGTGATTTCCTTATGCACTAATACCAATTATCCATGCTAAATTACAAGAGTGACTTGTCATAAGGATAATTAGATAGTTAACAAATCTTGATGCTTAGTGACAAAAGTCTTGTTTTATGTGAAAACCAAAGATGATTTATTAAAGGGGTGCTTGTGTCATTTTTCCATTGGTTGAGAAAATGAGATGGTTACTTGTGAAATATCCACCCCCACCCTATACATGTATTTTTTTTAAACTATTTGGACTGCATTCAATATGGGTAATCGATTGCCATACGTTTTTGTATTTGTGTAAATTGTATCCATATTTTGTATGAATCTACGTATGTATTTTGTATGTTTTTGTATGTATTTTCAATATATTCCATACACCATATGTATTTCATAATTTATATTGTATTCCATATTTGTCAAACTCTAGTCTTTTTAATGGCCAAGATCATCTCTAATGATAACAATCAATGACAATTGTTTACTTTTTTAATTAGAGATCAACAACATTGGAGAGGGGGAGAATTTTTTTCATTTGAGATCAATGGTTGGGGATTTTTTCAATCACGAGGGAAGAAAATTGCAAAAACAAGAGTTGTTCACATCTTTTGTGTGCATAGGCCATTAGGCATAGTGACCTATAATAAGGATAATTAGATTACTAATAGAATTAGGTAGAAATTATTCTTCAATTAGAGTTTATGTAGTTTAGTGTGAAGTAATGAACAATCAAGAAGTATTGCAATTTCATGATACTATACATGTAAGCTAGAACTTTCCCATATTTATTTCACATAAAACAAAGTTCATATTCTATAGTTATGTACAATAATTAATTACAAATTCTAAGAAACTAAATAAGCATCTAAGGATGATTCTTATTATTATAGCATGTAAACTTTTGTTTGATCTTGTTGGCAACTAAAAGAACTAAAACTTCTAGCATGTAATTCTTGGCTACCATATAAGTAAATCATAAATCCGCACATGCCTCATTGAAGCATGACAATGAATGCCTGATATATTATAAAACTCTCTACTTATAAGAACAATTGCCTCCCCTTTGTCATTAATTAAAACTATTCTTTGTATTTTTTGTATGAAGTGAAGCTTCTACATACATAGTCTTCTTTGATTTTTACTTCAAACAAATTGCCAATCTTTGATTTGAGAATAATAATTCAAGTTGAAAAGTTCAACTATATATATTTATAGAATAGGACATTTCAATTTTCAAGTGTGATTGGCTAACTCAATTTACAAAATATACCTATTGCAACTAATACATTGTATATAATGCTACTTTTTTATTTTCATTCCTATGATCCTATCTGTACAAGAAGATCAAGTCAAAAATGAATGAGTAATGCATAGTCGCATCTTAACCCCTAAATGATGTTGAAAAGATTTCCTCTCCTAATGCAAAAATTGGATTTGGATATACAATAACTAAGGTATTTGACGATGCCCTGAAGGTTAGAATGGTGTGATTTTTTTGTAATGTTAGAGTTCATCAAGTGATTTGTTGCCTTCAATTACAATTTTTTTGACAACGAGAACAATTTTTCCTAAAATGTTGTTCGCCGTGAACTTGGCCAAAGTTAATGATCAATTTCAATGAACCTATTGTGTGATTGGTGGGTCACCTAGCTTGTTAGCTAAGAGGTTTAATATTCTCCAAATCCATTTGCGATTTTTGCTATATATACTGAAATAAGAGAAATTCATGCATATCACTTCCTTTCAAAGCCATAGATTGACTCCAATTACTAAAAAAAGGTAAGCTGTGAAAGCCTTTGCAAAACACAAAATGTGTTCGATACTAGCTAGGACAAGGCAATGGAGAAATACAAATGTAAGTTGATATAGTGTGAGAACAATGAACTACTCTTGTATGAGTGTTGTTTTCATAATGCAATTAAAAATTGGAAACTACCAGTGCCAATAGTTGTCAACATTGTCTTCTCAACTATTATAACTTGAACCCCACATGCTTCAAGCATTTCTAAAAATATTTTAGCATAATACCCAAATAAAGTCACAAAAGAGGCTCTAGATTATAAGGGATTGACCCCTTTTCCCTAAAAAATTGGACAATTTGCATCATGATCTTGCACATGCTTTTAATATTCTTGCTCAAAATCCAATATAATAAGGAGCCTTGTGTTTTTTAAGTTTGACAGAGTTTAACAATTGTCTCATTTGAAATCATCAAAAATTTGAGTGCCATATAAAATGAGACAATTGTTAAAATCAATAGTATCATATTACAAACCATCATTCTCAATTGTAGACTCTAGAGACTAGCATATTGATCGATTTGGGGTACATCACCAATGAGGTCTACTGATGTAGGTCATTACTCTACAAGGGTAAGTTGAATAGGTCACATGTGGTAAAAAAATATTAATGAGTTTTTTGTAAAGTTACTTTTGTTTTTTTCAGTGTGTCAAAGTCATTGAATATTAGTATTGTATTTCCCACATTTTTCATAGATTCCTTGTATGTATGTAATAAATTCTAAAATCAATGTATCACCTAAATATCTTGGATTGTATATTATTACTATATTCACTTGGGTTGTATGCTTGTATTTTCAACAACCCTTTTTTTTGGCACCATGGGGCCAAATTGCACCATTTTAGAATGAATGTCTACTTTTCACCAAAAAAAGTAATCTTTTTTCACCAAAATTTTTCAATTTCAATTTAAAATGTGGATGAATTTGCCAAATTTGGATGAAAAGTGCATGAATATGATTGAAAAGTATTTTTTGGTCCAAAAGATGGATGAATGTAAAAATACAATACTTCACCGAATTTTAAGTGATTGTCATCCTGGCACTTTCTCAAAAGTAAAAAAAAAGGGTTGATTTTCAATGTGCAAACCATTGTTGTATTCTTGTGCTTCAAGGATAAGGAGGTTCATAACTAAGGAGGAGGTCCTACAACTATAAAAGCATCCATTAACATAGAGGTACATTTTGCTTTCTTCAATGCACCATCAATGTATGAGTAGTACACATTTCAAGAGGTGGATGCTTTTAGTGACCATAGTGTTTCAATTTCAAAAAGTTGTAATGAATTCCACAAACTTTGAGGAAAATGAAATGACTTTGGTTAGATGTCAATTCCATTTTTCTTTCTATGAAAATTACTGAAAAAACATTTCAGAGAGTTTGCTTCCCCCAAATGCGATCAGCTTAAATCTGAAAGATATGCTTTGTGGGCCTCCTACCTTACAGTCATTGATATTCCAATTGCCACATTTCATTTCTTTGTCGCCAGACAACGACAGAGAAATCAAAATGGAAAGAGGAAGCTCAATACCACTTGAATTGCGAAGCCAAGATCGATGAAGCTGAAAATATGATGCTCACTTCAATGTAAGTTTTCTCATCTGAATATCGATCGGTAAGGGCGACAAAGACCTGAATGTTTGTAGCTTTGCATTTTTTGCACCTAAGTTGCACTCGCACACATTGTCTACTCCTACTGTACTGTCAAGATTATTGAACACGGTGTCTGAGACAAATTCAAACACTACCACTGCCATTGAAAAACCCCGCATCTCATGACCTCCATTACTCTGTTTTCATCAGATCGAAGAACAATATTAATAAGCTTTCACTGATAATGAAAGCTTGTGTGGTTCATACTGGAGGAGAGATTTCTGAACTAATTAATGCCATACAAGTGAGCGGCATGATCAACAGAGTCAACATGTTGAATCTCTTTGAGTGTCGAAGGTGCATTCGCTCGGAAAGATGATCCCTAGATCCACGTACAATTGCTGGCACCCTGTAAGTTTTACAGGCAGTTGGAGTGACGGATCCAGATATATTTTGGAATTGCTACAGTACGTGGCTCCTAAAAGTAAATGTCCAATTTTGAAGTGGATAGACGAATGTATGAATTTAGTGGCTCCACAATATATCCACACCCCAATTGAATACATTGTTGGCCCTACTCTTCGGAATTAGAATGATTAGGTTGTTTGCTTCATGAATCCCTTGTATTAATAAGATTAGGAGTTGAAACAATTTGATGGTGGTTATTGCTTGGTACTTCACAACCCAAATTTACACTCCCATGCATGATGCCACCGATGAATGGATCTCAAAGAAGAAGCTCAAGTCCAAGTGTTTTTCCTAGTCTTATAGATGGGTCTTCATAACCGAAAATGATACTAGCGATTCCAAAGTAAATTACGGAGTACCGTATGGCTCCTTTAGCCACATGCATAATACTCATGTCTATTTGTTAGAAAATAATTCATTACTGAGTATAATCCAATACGATCGTCATTGTGATCTTTGAACTCGGGGTTCCTGAGCGTGTCCAATTCCACTCCAGCGTACGATTATTGGACTCTAGAATTCTTGGCAGAAGTGGAGGTGTCCGTGGTGAGAAGTCCCATGTAGAGGTCTTCTGCAGCTCCCACTGTGACTTTGTGTAGAACCACGATGTGAAAGACATGCCAAGACCAAAAAGTTAAACTGTTAGCTTGTTGAATCTGGATCTGGCCGTGACTAAATGAAAGAGGTACTGAAAGATTTGACTTGTTTGGTGACTGACTCTTTCGTTTGCACCTGTGAGGTCCAGTGAGATACAGAAATCGACCAGGGACGCTTGTACCACGACGCCTCGTGAGGATCAAAGGAAAAGCAATTGGTGTTGGATTGGAAAGTCCAGGGGCTAAGAGACACCCTGTAATCATCACTTTCTTGGAAGTCAGTGAAGGCAAAAGTGACAGCTCCAACACGGTATGTACATGGCAAGGTCAGACTGAAGAAGTGCCAGCATACCCAAGCGAAACAGACGAGCCCCTGCTGGAATGAAGGAGAAGAACCGGAGCTTGGAGGAGTGCTCAGAACTCACACTTCAACTCCTTCGAACCTAGTGAATTGGCTGGTGGCACCCTCCCAACGCTGAGAAGTCCATGACGACTGCCTCACACGACATGCAGACAGTTCGTATATGGGAAATGAAAAGGATCCGACTCAGTAGATAGATCGATAATCTGGTCAATAATTCGTGGGGTATATATAGTATCAATGTTGCAATCAGGTTTGATTCTGCACCCTGCTTCCTAAACCTCTCTCACTGAAGGGTTTCTCAAGATTCCAATTTCTGAAGAATTACAAGTCTAGTCTTCAATTAATTGCGTTGATAGCAAGTCCCGCACTTGACACCAAAGAAATAGCCTCCCCAGTCGTAAGCACAGTCATGGTGGAATTGGTACATGACAGTCTGAACAGGATTTAGAATATCCTTCATCCTCGACAGATCTCTTACGTCATTAATTTGTGATCCGCGAAAACGGGAAGAGCAGTTCGAATTGGAAGAACTGAAATGCTGGCATCATGCACCCCAGATTTCTCATTAGGTTTAAACACAGTATAATATTATTATATCAGTTTTGTTGAATTGCCGCAATTCCATTAAAATTTATGGTGCCGTGGACCCTCAAACAGAAAAGGATGAGAGGTGATTTAGGGAGCTGGAAGGGGATCGATGGGGTTTCATTGACATCCTAGCACAGTCGTGCACAATGTCGTGGATCAAATGTGCAACTTGCGTACAAATTTGCATATCTATCCGCACAACAAGTGAAAGTAAATGTCAAAATGGCTCATGGAAATATCGCGGTTTGTTTGATAAGTTCAATGTAAAGTGTCAATGCCACAAACCCCAACACCTAAATCGATCAAGTCAAAAAAGAATGGCCGGGGGGATTGACTCCTTTATTATCCCGTCTGTGGATGTTCGTTTCCGTTGCTGTTCCCCTGGTCTTCCGCCGCCCTCCGCTCTGACCTGCTTCCTCCGACTGGCCTCGATGAATCAGGGTTTGGGGAGTTGGAGCTTCATAATTGGAAGGAGGCGGATAATTATTTTCAGAGAAGTGGTAGAGTGGGAATTAGTACACTTACAAGATACTGTATATTGTGAGCTTTCATGAAATATTTGTTACTGGTTTGAAATATGATGCAACTTGTCACGAAGCCTACACGGAAGTTTGAAACTCCAAACCCGCCTAAATCTGAAACTTACTCTTGACAGAGCTTTCCAGTCCCAATTCGTGTTGCACTCATGCCTCCATCCAAAATTCTTTCTTTGTAAAGGTGGGTTCAGTTCAATTTGGTATGCAAAATGTATGTCGTTGCGTGCTTGGGAGGAGGCCGCCAGTAATGCAATCACAGAAAAAGTGTTCCATTGAGGATTAAATTTTGAGCGAGGCTCTTCTTCTTAAATTCATGCAATTCATTGAAGGCGTTTCAAGTGCTCCATTTGAATCTACATTCTGCCTTCCTTAATCTGATTACTTCCAGGACAACATTCAATATGAACTATTAACAGTCAAATAGTTTGAATATGTTGACAAATATAGTGTGGCAAGTGTGCAGGATGTTACAAGATGCCATTTTTGGAAAGGACATATTGATAAATGAAATAGTTGCACCTACTTTTTCTTTTTCTACTCCGAAATGGAGCTTAAGTTTTAGCAAGAGCTTCCATTTGATTGGAACGGATTCTTGAGCTCAAAAGGAATAAATTGCCCTGGCTTTCACAGTGGGACGGTGGGACGCTTTGCTTTACCATCCCAATTATTCCTTTACAAAACAACTTAGAAATAGAGGTAGATCCGGAAACACCTCAACAGAAACATGCATGACAATGGTGAACCTCAAGTAGTCTCCCACAAACTCTGAGAATTCATAGTTTGTTTTGTTTGTTTTTAATATAATTTGGAGTTGATCATTCTTGTAGTATATACAATTTTGAATGTGCTCTTGTGGGCCTTTTGGGAAGACTGCCATTTGTTTTGTACTCCTCTAATTTCCATCAATGAGTCAATTTAGGCAATGTGTAGAGTACTAGAAGTATGTAATCCAAAGGTCTAACTTATTAGAAGCGGAAAGGTGGCAATCTCACGGCCTTCTAATTTTTGTATGCTTTGTCAACCCCCAGGCACCAAGAAATGTCCTATTCATTTTGAGGGAGGATTATTTCCTGTAATTCCTATAATCATGGTGTGTGAAATCCATGTAATTGGTGACTACGGATTTTTCATTCATCTATCACATATTTCACCCATTTTTGACAAGTGTTTTTGTCATCAATCTTGTTGTTGTCCAGAATTTTAAAGATAAGTAAGCATTCCTTGTCGAGCTTTGCCCTCCTTGTCAACCAATTTATTTTCAGAATTCCCTCCACCTTTGTGATTGCTCTATATGTAACAGAAAGGAGCCAACAATCCAATGTAAGGGAGATTAATTTGCAAGAACCCCTGTAGAACCAGAAGTTGCTGCAAAATTCAAAGGCAATATTGAGTCTGAAAGTCATGAGTTGATCTTAGAATATCGATCTTTTGTTTCCATGGAGGGACAATTCAAGTTGCAACTTGCTCTTGAACATTGCATAACATTCACCTGAGATATTATTAATGATATTTGAGGTTGTTTGTAAGTCTAATTATGCACTTCATGAGTTTGAAAACAAAAATTAGGCCTTGATATCTTAAGTTGAGTTTCTTTGAGGGCTATATACAAATGCGTCACTCCTTTAACCCTAGAAAGGCCCTTGGGGTCCCTCTATATGACTTGTATTTAGCTTTATAACTCTTCAATTGTGGTTTAATAGATGAGTTATGATACATTTTTATTTACATATTATCACGATCATTAATTTACTTTGTCCTGAAGAGGATTTGGTGAATATTTCCCTAATCAAATACCACCAAATACATAATATGCTATATGGCCACAAAGGGCTTTCAGGCCCTTCTAGGGTTAATACATGTCTCACCATGTTTATTTGACATGACTCTGGACAGCTTAAGAATTTCCAGTGAGCCTAACTGTGTTGTCCACCTGGCTCATGGAACTGTTGAATCAGGCCAAACAAGTTCTCATATCCCGCATTCAAAGTGAAATTTCAAGGAGAAGGAAAGCAGATATCCAACAGGATCATGGCATATTGAATGGTCTTATAAGCCTTGGGGATGATGAATTTCTGAATTACGATATATGCTGCATTATGGTGATTATGAAGTTTGCTGGTTCTGCTATAATGGCTGCTTTGATTCCTTGGGTTCTAAAATATCTGGATAACTTTCCAGAAGTACACCAATGTGTACAGGAGAAATCTGTTTTTCTTATAGATTTATGATGAGATGACAAGCTTTCTAGACTTTTCTATTCAAATTCTCTGTATTTTTTAACAGTTTTTTTCACTTCCTTTGAACAAGTATGGTTGTAAGTCATATATCTTGGTAGGTACTGTCAATGACTATTTTTTAGGGCCACTTCACACTATAGCACAAGGTTGGGAATCCATCGGTCTTAGCCAATCAGATTTTAGAAATTTAAGATTTCAACCTCTCGGCCCTTCACACAAGGTACCACAATCCAAAGTCCATCAAAATTCGATGTCCCTAAAATTGCTTACGTGGTAGCCAAATGCTTATATGGTGCCGGACTCTCAACTAGAGTTTGGGCCGAGCAAAAATAGAGACCCAAATTCAAGTTGAGAGGCCGTGGGAGTTTTTTCATTAAAAATCAGAATTTAACAAGATCTCAATCATTAGATTGGCATAGGTTTGGACTTTGGGCTTGGCCATGGGAGGCTTCACACTATGGCCATCCCAATCAAGAGGCCATGGGAGTTCATTGCTAAGGTTTGGACCTTTTGGACTTGGCCTTTGGAGACTTCACGCTATGGCCGTTCAAGTTGAGAGGCCGTAGGAGTTCATTGCCAAGGGTTTGGACTTTGGACTTGGCCTTTGGAGACTTCACACCAAGGTTGGTCAAAGGCTCCAATTCATATTTTGGAGGCCTATTTATTGCCCATTTCCTTGGACTCTCAACAAAGTTTGGCCACTCAATCCCACGGACTCTTGACTTGGACGACCATAGTGTGAAGAGGCCCTTATGACACTCCTTCAAATTGGAGTACATTTCTTTCTTGATTTTTAGTTGCTAGACATTTGATCACCACAATGATAATTGGGCCTTCAAAGATCTGTGACTCAAATGGTCACAATAAGTGTTCTATGTATAAAGTTTGCACACTATAAAATAGTGTTATTTCGAAGTTTACACTTCCCTTCAAATCTCATAATAGTGTACTTAAGGGAGGCAGACCATTCTTGATCACTGTCCCATTCTGACACCACAGGGAGGAATAATTTCAATCAATAGGTGATTAATATAATTAATGCCGGCACACTTCTCGGTGCAGTTGTGGCCCTTTATGATTGGCTACAAGACTCTTAATATTGCAACCAACCCTTGGTCGAAAATTGGAAGGTCTATATGACCAATATGGGTGGAATAGAATCTTTAGTTGAAAAATTCATAGGAATTCTATATAGAGGAATGGGTGATTGCAGGAAACACTTGTCCTATTTCTTGTCTTCTTGCCCTTAGACAAGTGGTTTTGTGCTCATAACTTCATCATCCTTAGTCCGTTTGGTGTGAAATTTGGAAGGAAGGTAGATGAAAAAGTTTAAGACATTCTCTAATTTTTTCAAATTTTTCAAAATTATTTTACTATTTTTAACCATCCCCTGATTGGATGTCTATTTTGGCCATTTGGGGGGATTTTAGTACTATAGGCGACCCAAAAATGCAAATTGAAAGACACAAATTGGATATGTTAGAGGTGTACTACCTTTTCAAAGATTGACAAAGAGTTTTTGTGAAAATAGCATTATGTCGGTTGCACACATGGGGTCAAAGTGACCTTCCTTTGCGCGAAGGCTACAAAGAGGGAAAAATTTTCCTACATGAATTTTTTGGTGCGATGGGAGTGCAATCTTCTCTAGCAAAATGGCATTTTTTATGGCATTTTTCTGAAATTTTTTTAATTATTAAAAATGAAAAAATCAACAAACCCTGTTTTTGCTATTTTTTGTTGCTAGTGGCTTCTATAGTACTACATAGTACTAAATCAATAGTTCAGGTTCACAGGCGCCAAAATCGATGGTCCAGATTCACAAGCGCACTATTGATGCACGAGATTGATAGGTCTTTGTAGTATTGCCAGTACTACAGGCAAAAACTGCGATTTTGATCAAAAAATATGAAGAACTTGCAATCACCCAAATATAAATTTGAAAAATAATGGAAACCGTATGATCTCTATTTCTGCACATGGGAAAATTTCCCCACTATTGAAAACTCCCTTGTAGATACGTGTATCCGCTTAAGTGGTCAAAAAGGGTTGCCTTCCTTAGTAGTTGGTTTCATTCTGGATGAACAAGGTGGTCTTCATCAAAAGATGATTGAAGACAAGTCATTGATCTAGTTCAAGCCCAGGAGTAGCATGCCTTACACTCTACAAGTAATTTGTTTTGGATTCTTCCTATAATTGTAAATAGAAAATTTATTCATGAAATACTAAAATTATGCTAATGTTTTCTTCTTCAATTATTGTTTTCAAGTTTCTCCCTTGGTATTTCATGAATTGTAGAATTGGTATAAATTGCTTTTGGGTGTGATATTCTTTATTGATTTCATAGAATCTAAAATTTGGCAATTTTTGCTACTAATTCTACAATCATTGGGGTAACGTATAGGTTGTTTGTGAGATCATGAGGATTGAATTACTAGGGAACGTAACAAAGATGTTGATTACAATGGTAAAGGTTCCCTCCTATCACTTGTCCTCACTTGCTCTTAATGTATAGTCAAATTTGTCACATTAGGGAAGGAGCTCTAAACTAGCAATTGAAGTGGCTTGAGATGACTTTGTCAAATTGAGACCATCATTGGATTTTTGTCTTTACGGTAGATCTATATTCATCCTAGATTTTAGAGCTTTTAGGTTCAATTAGGTACCTAAAAACCCAATCCTCTAAACACTTGAAAGTCTAAAATTTTGACACATTGAAAATCACCAAAATTAAAAATATGAGGTTCTTGTTCCTCGGTTTCTCCTAGTCCCTATTAGAATTAGTTATTTTCTCTTTGGGGCTAAAATCATTTTGAATATAATTGAATAATTGGAAGGTGTAGTCTCTCAACAACCAAAGTTTGAAAGTTACCTTGATCATGAAGTATTAATCACAATTTCAAAATGCTAGTGTGCTCAAAGCCAATAGTTAGAAGTGTAAAGGAAATTGTATTAGTAATTTTAGTTTTGACTTTAATTAGATACATTTTAAATTTTGAATATGTTTCACTTCCACACATGTTTAGTCTTCCATAATGGTTCTTGTGTATGGGCATCAACAAATTTTCTTCAATTTGATCCAAAATACCATCCAAATCCTTGGGAGTTTGATCCATCTAGATTTGATGTATGTGCACCATGTATCTTCATTAAAATCCAAGAATGCAATTAATTTTTTGAATCTCTAGTATACTAGGGCTATTTTGATTTGAAATTGTTTTCTTATGAAGCTTACATTCATGGAAATCATATAATGTTAGTTCACCCAACTTGGCTAGAATTGGTCGCATTAGTGTCTAATGACCAAGTTGGTATGGACTCTCAAGTTGAAAAAAGGCATGATGTCCACTAATGTTTCTATGTATTTATTATGTCTAAATTGACCTTCCTTAATTGAGTTAGTTTTAATACAATGTTGAAGTTGCTCTTATATAAATTCTACTTAGTTTCATGCAAATGGTATTATAATTTATCTTTATGTTTGAAATTAAGAAGTTATCTATAATCAAAGCCATATTCAAGAATGCCACAAGAGTTTATTTTCAATACTTTCTCCCCATTCCCCATTTTCTTGGATATTGTATTTTACTAAGATCGATCTTGGACTATTGGAATTTGTTGCAAGATAAGCCTAAGCCAAATGCTTTCTTGCCTTTTGGCCATGGTGCACATTTATGCCCTACAATTGATCTTACATTGACACAAACAATGTTCATCATCCATCATCTTGTCACAAATTATATATTAGAGTACATGCATTGATTATGCACATTGAAATGAACAATAGTTTCAATGTTTGTTTGTTATGTAAATTGTCATTTAGAACATGAAGATTACATACTACACACTAGTTAACCTTGAGAACTAGTTGTTGAAGGAGATTATTGTACATAATATCAAGTTTTAAGAGTCATTTTCTAGAATTTTGAACATCCAAATTTCTACTCAAAGGAATCACATCAAATAGAAGGCTTTTGAGTTTTGTTCTTTTCTTTCTACCAAATAATGACACTTGTATACTGCTTCCTTGGATAGACTAAGCTTTAAGACCCATACTAGTCTAATTTGTACATAACAAGTTCGACATGTTGTGGATTTTAAAGCTTTATTTGCTTGAGTATGTATTCTACTAGTGAGATCGAGTAGCATGGTGGTCTAACATTACCATTTTGGAATCAAGTTTTTTAAAACCTTCCTTGAAAAAGTTCATTTACAATGTACCATTGTGTATTTTTCTTCTATACCTCATAACTAAGGAAGTAGATGAGCATTTGTCCTTAGATAAATTTTAATGATGGAAGTCTTTAAGCCTTGGAATAGAAGAATTTGAGATATGGTGGATGGAAGTCACTTTGTGTAATTGAGGAAATTATACATATATTATGCCTCTTACAATTGAGAAAGGTGTAGACTTGACAAAGGAGTTATGCAATTTCCCATTCGGAAACTTGTAGGTTTTCCAATTCGTTTGGTGAAAATTAAGGTGTATAATATGAGAAGTTGAATTATTGGTCTCGATTGGGAAGGGGTATTGTATGAGATAAGCTTTGGGATAAGCACTCATAATCCCATATTGACCTAGATATAAATGACCTTTATATGAGTATGAATACTGAGAAAAGATTTAGTAAACCATTACTAGAAGAAGTCAATGAACATGTGTAATCCTATGGATCCATCATCTTATTTGTTCATTGTATTATTTTCAACTTGTGGATATAATTTGGCAATACAAGACATATGATTTCTTTGTGCACAAATATTGATTTTCCATTTTGGATTACAGTAGAGACATGTGATAAGGGTAATTAGATTATTAGTAGAAATAGGTAGAAATTGATCTTGGAGTTCATGTAGTTAGTATGAAATAATGCATGAACAAGAAGAATTGCAATTTCAAAATACTAATCATGTTTCAACCTTTACATATTTCACATGAAGAAAAGTTCATATCGAGGGTCATATAGCTTAGTTATTTACAATGACCTTCTATTATATTAAATACACATTGTCATGGGATTTGTCACGACCCAATGTCACAAATAAGGTCACGTTTTCATCCCCAATGTTTCATCATGTCATCTTGAATGTTTTTCATCTGGTTTTGTAAGACTTTGATTGGCTTCCAATCCATATTCTCCAAAGTTCAATGTTCCATTGCAACTAGTTTGTGCTAGTATATTATAAGCAACTAAATAAGCATCTGAAGGTGATTCTTGTTATTAAACCATGTAAAGTTTTGTTTGACCTTGTTGGCAATTGAAAAAGGACGGGATTACAACTTATCTAGCATGTAATGTTTGGCTACCATATAAATAAATCATGATTTGGAGATGCCTATTGAATCATGGCAATGGCAATCTCATATTATTATTATAAAAATTTCTACTTACAAGGGTAATTTCCTCTTTTTTGTCATCAACTTAAACTATTTTTTGTATTTTTTGTATAAAATTGGGTTTCTAAATAGTCTCTCAAAGGTTCACTTCAAACAAGTTGCTAATCTTTGATTTGAGAGTTATAATTCAAGTTGAAAAGTTTGATTATATAATTATAGGATAGTTCAATTCAACTTTCAAATTTGAGTGGCCAAGTCAATTTTTGAAATACATCTAATTAATACACCACACATAGTGCCACCTTTTATAACATTTCTATGATTCTATCTACAAGAAGACAAGGTAAAAAATGAATGTGTGATGTATAGTGGCATGTATTAGCTTTTCACTTCAATCAAAATCACAAGAACAAAGTGTAAACCACCATATTGGCTCACCTTTTATAAAATCAAAAACATAAACAATATGCATGAATTGACAAATCTAGAATTGTTATTACTCATGATTAAACTACAACCACCAATTAGGGAGTTTTTTAGTACATATGGATAGGAAATTAGGAATATAGGGAGGTCAAAAATCTAGAAAAATGCAATTATGAGAAAATAAGGGAAAAATTCTAGGGAATAAATAGGGATTTAAACTAAAAAGACTTTAAGCACAATTTGGTAAAGTAACCAAATTAGGCAAATAGGAAAATGTTGAAAAAATGAAAAACAAAATGCTACTAATTAGGAAAATGAAATTAGAATTTAATAGAAAACCAAAAATATAGCAAACAAAATAATACAAAACCAAAATAAAACCAAAATACTATAAGTAGGAAATTGGATTGGATCACTCCTAAGTAGTATCATACCACACAACACTTTTTAAACAAAGTTTTGAAATTTTGCTAAGCTTGCAACATCAGTAGGCATGACAATGCTTTGTTTTACTAAACCCTAAGTGTACAAAGTTTTTTTTTTCCAGAATTGACAATTTGAGAAAAATCATTGTAAAGTGCTATTTGGAAGAATATTTTGGAATTGATATACAAATAAAAGTTGTAGACTATGTGAGTTGTAGATTTCATCCATATGATTAGATTCACAAATATTTCTTTTATAAATTTTGAAAGAACATTTCAAAATTCCTTCAAAATTCAATTACAAGCAAAATATTATTATTTTCTTGAGTCAAATTTGTTGGAATGGATTTGAAGTGAGGTTCTCTTCACATGGAGATTTTTTGGAATTTTTGTGTTCTTAAAATCTATGACTTCATTTTTGCAAATCCAATTTTGAAATAGAGTCAATGCAATTTTGGCTTGGTCAACCACTTGATATACTTGCACATTTGTACTTTTAGAAAAATCTATTCTCTAGTAACACCAAATCCAACCATTAGATAGGGAAACAACTTGATAAAGTATTTCTACAAATTAGGATAACTTTCATCCAAGCAGTAATAAGGATAAAACTTGAGTTTCAATCTGTTCATTGTCTAAAACGGGGATGTTGGAGCGCTTAGGAGTTAAGATAATTGTGCCCAAAATCATCCTATTGTTATGATTGATGATGTATGGTTCCCATTATTAAACTATCTAAATTCTTGTTGAGAGTCAAACAGGAGATTTCTGATTTTTTGAACAACTTACTAATGAACTAAGGTGGGCACCAAAAAATTGTGCTAGTGATCCTAAATTGCCATCTTCCCTTTCTGTACATCTCCAAAATCAATTATGTACCTATGTAGGAGAAATTGATTTAAAACCAAACTTTGTTCTTTCATAATTTTTGCATATGGTAATCCAAATATCATGTTTTGTAGTACATTGGACTTCCTTTCAAGTTCCAACAAGAAATACAAGAGTTTGACTATTCTAATAATAGCAATTAGGCATGAAAGCAAAAAGTAGTGGTTCTCAATCCCCACCTTACGCATTTTTCAAATATTGAAAATAGTTTAACCTATTTGAAAGCACCCCTAGATTCTAATGTTAAAAAATTTACATTTAAGGCAAGAATTTAGATGGGATAATTTTGCAAATTGATGTCACAATTATTAATAAGGTATGTGCCCCCTTGATAATCATGACTTCCTAAGATGCAACAACTACATTATAAATTACAAAGCGACACTAAAACCTAGATATTGATGACACAAGATGTATGAACAACATCATACATGAGAGCCTAGGAGAGTCTAGAGCTGATTTTTAGTACACCTACTCACAATAGTTTTCACAATCTATTCAATTGGTGTGCAAATAATGCATGTTATAGTGTGTTGAAATCCTCTTTCATTTACTGATAAGATACAATAAAAATAATTGTGCTTAATAATAATAAGCATGTTTAACTACTATTAGTGTTGATTATGCACTTCCCTTAAGGTAAGTGCAATAAGGGAGCCACACCTAATTTCGACTACTTCCTAAAACCAACTAGTCTAGATTCTTGCCTAAAATGTACTCCCACTATTCATGAGAGCCCATGGTTGTTTTTTCAAACACCTATTTTCAGCACTTCAAAAATTTGTAGTTTATTTATAGAGTGTCCAAAAAATACATTCTAAAAAAAAATCTAGAATCCCCTTTTGACTACCAAAAAGTCCCACAATAAAATTTTCAATATAATAATGGGAACATTGCTTAATAATGCAGAATTGCTTATTTATGCCATTTTAGGTGTAGTTACTATAAGCTACAGTTTCCATTGGGCAACTGCTGTGAGCATGCCGGAGACCGAGGCGGATTCCACCCCTACGGTCAAAGGCGAAGACGAGATTGATTCCATCCTCACGGTCATAGACCCAACTACCCCAAGGCCGTGCCATTGGCTGGTCGTCTCCTCCGATCCGCTCGGCCTTGCATTGCCGATTCCCCTTCACTTTGCATCTCCTTTGCATCTTTGAGCATCGTATGTCTTGGAGCCTCATCTAAATTGGCAGTAAGGAGGACTGCTTTCTTAGCCAAGAAAGTATTTTCTTCTTCCACTTTGCAACTGATTGTTCAGCGATGGCGTTGGCTGCTTGCCGAGTGGCGCACTCCACCATCGCTGCTGCTTCCTCTGCTGCTGCAGTTGCCAAGCCGTCGTCCATCGTTGCTCGCCCTCAATTCTCCGGGCTGCGTCGCCTCGACATCGGAAGCTTCAGCAATGAGTTCACTGCGATCTCGCAGAAGGTGCTGGTCACGGCATTCACTTTGAGTTTTTTCAAGAATTGAAGTATTGGTTAGGGTTTGGTGTTTAGGGTTTGGGACACTGAATCTTCTTTAATCTCATCAGCTGAGGTCTCAAATTATTCACCAAGACATAGTTTAAACATGTGCCAAGTGTGCCGGGTATTGTAGAATCTCATTTTTGAGAAGGTCGGAGTACCCAGTGTTTTTATTGAAGTTGTGGGGATCGAGAATGGGAATCGACGGTGTTGTGAGTTGAGCTTTGTTGTGATGTGTGCAGAATGCGGGCAGGGGTCACCGTGGAGTGGTGACGATGGCAGGAACGGGCAAGTTCTTTGTGGGCGGCAACTGGAAGTGCAATGGCACCACGGACTCCATCGCGAAGTTGGTCTCGGATCTCAACAGCGCGAACCTGGAGGACGATGTGGACATTGTTGTCTCCCCTCCGTTCCTCTACATCAGCCAGGTGATCGGATCGCTGACGAAGAGGATCGAAGTCGCTGCGCAGAACTCGTGGACTGGGAAAGGCGGAGCCTACACAGGCGAGATTAGTGCGGAGCAGTTGGTGGACGCCGGGGTGAAGTGGGTGATTCAGGGTCACTCCGAGCGCCGACACGTGATCGGCGAGACCAATGCTATGATCGGACAGAAGAGCGCGTACGCCCTCTCGCAGGGCCTCGCCGTGATCGCTTGCGTCGGGGAGAAGCTCGAGGATCGTGAAGCTAATCACACAACTGACGTTATCTTCGAGCAGTTGCAAGCGTTCGCCGACGCCATCTCGGACTGGTCGAACATCGTGGTGGCGTACGAGCCCGTCTGGGCGATTGGAACTGGAAAAGTGGCTACTCCGCAGCAGGCACAGGAGGTGCACGCTGCCATCCGTCAATGGCTGAAGGAGAAGATTTCCCCGGAGGTATCTTCCAAGACTCGCATTATCTATGGTGGTTCGGTGAACGGGGCCAACAGCGCGGAGCTCGCTACTCAAGAAGACATTGATGGATTCCTCGTCGGAGGCGCTGCATTGAAGGGCCCCGAGTTCGCCACCATTTGCAATGCAGTCACTGCGAAGAAGGTCGCGGCATAAGCTCCAATTTTTGTGTGATTATCGTAGCCGAATCGCTCACTCTTCCTATCGGTGTTTTTTTTCGTATTAGGTCAGCGACTTTATTGGACTGTGCCAGAGGCTGACTTATTTGTCAATTTCCTCTGAGTTGCTTCGGTCCGCTATCTGAGCTGTTGAGTCTGCATTGTTCGACGTGGTTGCCGGACTTGCCTAATAAAACAATGAGACCCGTTTTTTTGGTAGAAGAGGATAAAGCAGTTGTTTTTGCAATGTGTCTATCCTATAGAGATCTCTGTTTGGGGTTCATCAGTACTTAATGTCTTAGCCTGAAACTCCATGAAGCTTTCTTAGACTGCTACGAGTCATTGACAACGGAGGCCTTTCTCCTTCACTGTTTTGGCACTTTGTCCAAGGGCCGGGATGCGAAGATTTTCTAGCAGCTGTGGTTTTTATTTCGGATCCGGAGTGATTGCACATCCTAGTGCACTAATCCTACAAAGCTAATAGTTTCTACGTTTTGGTGCAGGCATGAACTTCATAGATGGTCTTCCAATGGTTGTCTGGGGGTATTGCTTGTCTGGTTGCTTTCTGGTGGTCTATCAGCTTCAGTTCTACGCCTTTGGGACGTACTGTACAGTATGGAGACAGGGTTAGTCTGGATATAGATGTAATTTGTTCCGGCGAGCGAGCACGTTGACAGTTTAGATTACCGAATGTGGTTGATGTCACTACATGGTGAGATTGTCAACACGCTTGCTCATTACATATTGGTAATGTGACGTCTACACTTTCAGTTGCAGTACTTGAAATTTAATTCAATCAATGCGCACATCTGAAGACGTGCAGGGTACTATTGTGACAGGCTGACTACTGGTTGAGTACAATGTTAGAAGGGATGTGCCTCGGCGGCTTGGCGAAGCGCCGAGTTGTAGTTTTAAGGTACCATACTGGATTCTTCATTTTACCCTAGAGTGCAACTCCATTGTTGGTATAGAAACAACATAATTTCATAATTTCATACTTTCAGTTAGGGACAATTGTTGAAACACGGTTGGTATTTGGATCCCTCAACTTCCCCCGAAACTCTTGAGCTTTGATCAGCTTTGCCTCATTTCAATATATGACTCTCTGTGCAATTCATATGTAACTCTAAGGCTACCGAATTCTGCTGTGAACAGCATCATGTTGCCTTATCCTTCAGTCTGGCAGCGTGGAGACAAGCTTCAAGTCATACACTCAGCCAATAACTAAGGTACAGTGTCTCCCTACAGGAGTCCCTGCTGAGAATTGCTTTGGGGTTTCTCCTGAGACATTTGTCTAGCTCCTCCAGAGGAGCACCTTGATCTTGGACTTAGACTTCCACAGCCTTGTGGGGCATCCAGTGGCTCATGCGCAGGAGCTTGAGCCATGGTTATGTCCCATTTCTCAACGGCACGGTACATCCTGAGATCCAATACCCCAACCAGGCACCCATGTTATCACAACAGAAGCAGGGAAAAATATTGAGTATTCAAATTGAAGGATGAAAAGTTGTGCACAATTATCCATAATATTTCATTCAAAGTGATGGCAAGTGAGGTAACAAAAAAGAGCCTTGGAATGAGCAATTGGAGTGCCTGAGAGTTGTAATCCATGACAAAATTATATTTTTAAATTACCTTTTCTATGACCTCAATAGTTGGATCCTATCCAATCATTTTCAAACGAAAGGTTGCAACAAGGATATTATTTCCATATCAACACTCCCCTTTCAAGTTACTAGATATAACCTCAATATTTGGATCTTATTCAATCATGCTCAATCCATGTTATACAACATAACACTAAATAGCCCATGTTTTGCAATAATGTCCATGTGAGAAAACATTATTTTCTAAACATCCTCCTCTTCAAAGGTATTTTTTTAGCAAAAGTTGGCAATATGCAATTTCTTTCTCAATTGATTAACATATATATATATATAATGCTTGATTCTATAGGCAAATACAAAATCACTTCTCAAAATCCTATTTATGGCCAAAAATCTACACTAAAATGACTAAGAAATTTGTAATTGGTGGTTGCGTTAAGGAAGACAAAAAATATCCAATCGTTCATTTTCAGAGCCCCTATGGAAGCAAAGAATACACAAATTCATTTCAGAATTTGATAATTTTTGATTGACTACTTCACTGACAAGCCTTGTTTGTCCCAAGGTTAACCCTAAATGGACAGAGAAAATATATAGTGTTTGATGAAGGTCTTTCAGGGCTACTATAGAAACAAACAATGCACCTATTCATCCCAAAATCGAAAATCCCATAGTACTTGGCTGACTGCCTCATTTGTAGACCTCGGCATTGCAGTCACCAGCCTCTCCTTATGAATCATCTGTATCCAAATTTCAGGGTTTACGGGCGCCATTGTAGTCTTACTGTGAAGTGTCCAGCGACTTGTGCTTGCTAGTTCCAGGCCTGAACTCCTGATCCCGCCCACGGGTTCTGGAATTGGAACGCGAATTGGAACGGCTCACACTTGCTTCGCCATCGTCACCGCCATCGCCACCATAGTCTTCTTCTTCGGCGTCACTGTTCTTCTTCTTCTCTTTGGGTGGCACGCTGCGACAGGGCCTCTTCCAGGCAGAGCTCGACGCATCGTCCTCCCCCTCCGCCTCTGCCAAAGACGACGACTCCTGCGAACGTCGTGGGCGCCGTGCACTCAGCCGGGGCCGTCCTCGTTTTCGCCGCCGGGTGGTGTACGAGCTTCGGGACTTCCGCCTGGGGGTGTATCGTTTCGGCTGGTACGCTCTCTGGCTTCGCGCCCTCTTCCGTTTCTGCATACAACATCTCCGGAACCCTATTAGTCAGCTCTTGGAGTAACACCCCCTGGGGAAGCGATTAGGGTTAGCTCATACTGTCAAATTCAACGCTGCGCTTGACGCTGTTTAGCTGTTGGAGCATTGCACTGATTCTATTTTTACAGAAGCTCAGAGTTCTGTCGTTCAGCTTGGAGTAATAGACCTGTGAACGATTGCCTCTGTCTTTTGCGGTTTTTAGGGTGAGCCCGAATTTCAAATTCCACGATGAGCATGACATTTTATTGCTGTTGTATTTTACATTACACAGTTTCTATTATACAGAAGCTCAGAGTTTTGTCGTACTGCTTGGATTGACAGCCCTGGTGAACAATCGTCTCTATTTGCATTTTTTTAGGGTGAGCCCGAATTTTTGAATTCCACGATGAACATGACATTTTTTGTCTGTTAAAGGTTTGCACCCTTTCTGTTTACAGATGCTCATATTGCAAAGTGTAAGAACTGTTCCTGTTTGCATTAGCAGCAATTGCATAGCCGTTTTTTACAAGGAATTGATGTGAATAGCGTAGAATTTAGGGTAGAATTCGCACGGTTTTCTTTGAACGATTGTAAAACCTTTGTTTATTACCATGTGCATCTTTGCTTACATCTTAATTTGTTTTTCATCCCTCAACCCTTCTCTCAATTTACTTTTATATAAAGAATGGGAGAATGAGCATTGTGGATATCCAACATTATCCAACATTCAAATCATCATGGCCAGTTCCAAAGTGTAAAGAATGTTATGAAATGAAGTATTGGCAACTTGTAGGAGGTGTTTTGATTTAGTCTTGTCATGCACCTTATTTAGTTTTGTCAAAGATCTTGAAGGTTGTAAATATGGGGTGGGCTTTGACCGACCAATTATGTTTCCACATTGCTTCATTGTACAAATTAAGCTTTGCTCTTTGGTTTTAGTTATTTTGCAATCCTTAGTCTTGTGATGCACATGATAGCATGATAGTCTATATTGGTACAATTCATGTGTAAAGAATCAATATTCAATTCTTTGATTTTCTTGCAAATTTGTTAGGAAGTTGCAACTTATGCATGTCACAAAACACTTTCTTCTAGCTCCTATAAAACATAGAAAAGTGGGAGCCAAGAGGCCATTGGGACGTTTGGAGGCCAAGAGTAACCATTCACTATGAAAATGATCACTTTCTAAGGTTTTTAAGGTTTCCAAGGTTGAATGATGGCTCTTGGTTTAGACTATTTACTATTTAGAAGGTCTTATTGATATTTACCTTCACTCATACTAGTGAAAAAGAGGTATTTTTAGTACTAAAACAACCAAAGTATGAGAATATGGTTTTACGAGTCTATATGGGCCTATAGAACCAAACTCTCTTAATGTACTATAATGTCATTGGACATCATTTCTACTTGTGTGAAGTCTCGTAGTTCCATTAACTATTGACACATTATTTCTTGTTGAAATTTGACAATGGATTATTCATAATATAATCTCTTTTTTTTGTTTAATATTCCAATGTTTTTACCTATAAGGAGGTACTTGAGATCTTATTGTAAGACTTGAAATCTCAAAATAAATATTTTAGAGACAAGATTTTATCCAGATTCAAAATTGTATAGGACCATTTTTGAAAAGAAATAATAGAATTGTACCTATAACATATATTGTGAGTTTTGACACCTATTGAATTGATTTAGTTGTGACAAATCTAAAAATTGTTAGTGGGATCATATTATTCCAAATAGATAGCAAATTGACATACCAATTGAGTTTGGTACTAAAAGAATAGGGGGTTCTTCTATATGTTTTTTTACATTCTAATGTCAAACATTAATTTATGAAAAAGAAAATAATGAGGATTCTATTTTTTGTTGTATCAAATTAGTCTTTGATAGAAATATTCAAGTACTTTCATTTGTAATTCTACAACCATCTATAGTCTATTTGAAACCAAATTTTTTCCAAATTTAGATTCAATAAACTCCATTTATTGGTATAGTTTACAAAATTAACCATCAAAAGTAAAATTTAAAGCAAAAAATACGGGGATATGTTTTTATCGACGAATCATCTTTGGGCAACTTTAGGTGAGGATATTTTTCATGAGACCAATATCTCAAGTTTTTCCTAATGAAGATTAATTAGAATGTAAAAGCATCGCAAAATATTCTTTAATCTATTCTTGAGGGGGATATAGAAAGAATGAGGATTCACACCTTGAATAGAAGACTTTTCCTCATAATTGAAAATCATAGATTTTTTAATTATTAAATTAAAAAAAATTCATCTCTTTTGACATGTGCTTTAAATTGGGGAATACACTTATCATCAAGCATTGTAGAAATTAATAGAGCTAGCCCAACTTTCTTATTCAATATGGTGGCATCTTATATACATAACTTCTCCATTTTTAAATGGATAGGGCCTTACAAAATTGGGTGAATGAAGTGTTGTGCATTAATTGCAAGAAGAAAATCCACTTGGTTGGCCAATGAAAAAATTCAAGGAAATCTTGTGAAAAGTGGGAGAGACAAGTTTTTTTGACTTCTAGAAAACTATTCTTAACATTGTACATGAATATTTTGGTTTCTTTCAATTTGACAATAAGGCAAAGCTCCTTCTTCCCTACTCACATAAAAATGAAGGGATCATGAAACTTAACCAAAACAATTATCATTCTAGAAAATTTGAAAATTCATTTCCAATTCCCACTCATAGAAGTTTGCTCTTAAACTTTTGCTATACTATATGTACCCTCTTCTTGGAATTGTCCTTTGTTTTGTAAATGTCCTCTTAGAAAGGCACTAGTGTGCCCTGTGCTGTTGCCACAGTCAAAATAAAAGTAAAAGAAATTTTCTAATTTTTTTATTCATAAAAACTTCAAAATTCCATAACTTTCACATAGTAAGTCCAAACATTGTGAAACAAAGCCCGTGCACCCCTCCTCGCCAAGGGCTTTCCAATGGTACCAAGAACTTGACTAGGGACACACGGTCCAGGTGATCTCAACGTAACAAACAAACAAAACAAAACAAAAAACAAAAAACCTAACTTAAGGTATGGATTCCTCATTTCCCTATCCGAAAGACTTGAACTCTTCCTCCAACGAAAAGCGAAACGGATATGGTGCAGACTGGAAAGGCAAACACGGACACTTCTGATTGCCCGCGCCATGGGGCCCTTCCCACACGCGCGAATTCCTTCTTCCCTACACATTTGCTGCTGCTCAGAATCACGCTTGCGGGTTTCCAATTTTGAAGCATTAACTGCGCATTGTAAGCACCATTCGCGACCCCTCAATTCGCACAATGTAGGTGTAGTCATTCAATTTCTTCCATTCATTCTCCGATTAGAATCCCAGCTGCTTAGATTTAGTCTTGTGGGTTTCTAATTCTTGGCTCGGATTTGTTGGGGATCAAAGCGTATTGGAAGCTCCTTCCGTGACGCTTCAATTCTGTAGATTCTCAAAATTCTGCGAGTTTTGTGAAGTTTTCTCTTTCTCTGGAGTGCTTGTGAGTTGCACGCGGTGCAATTTGCTGAAGAGAGGAGCGCATGCGTGTTGTCGCGTCCTGTATCGCGTCCCCTTGGAAAGAAATTTTGCGGACAATCGAAAGGACAGACGAAAGCTTAGGTTCAGGGTTCTGGCAAGCGAGCAAGCTGCAGAGGGGAATTCGAACAAACTCTGTGCAGATGGGTTTTGCGAAACTAGGGTTCGTTTTTTCTCTCGAGATTTTGAGTCAGAGCTCACTCTATCGGTCTCAAATCTCGCAAATGTCTTCAATCTTACCCCCTGGAATGCCCACTCTTTCGCTATGACGTTGTTTGAGAATCGTGCTACAGCCGAGCGATGATAGTTTGGCAAGTGTGTAAGGCATTCGAGAATCGGGAATGTCATTTCAGGGAAGCTCTCCTAATCAAGAGGTTCCAGTGTGGTGATTTCCAAGCATGGGCATAGGCGTGGACGAGCTTCTCCGCTTCATGCCCTGGTTCCTCACCATCACCTGCGCCAATGTGGTCCACTACCGCTCTCTTTGGGCAGCCCGCGACGCAGAGCGCAAGCGCATCCGCAAGCCCAGCGACCACGACGCCCCAGCACCGCATCCCCCCCACGAGCTTCTCACCTTCGACCTCATGCAGTCGCCCATCATGCGCAAGGCTCGGTACAAGATCAAGCTCCTGCGCTACATCGCCACCTCGCTCTACATCCTCCTCTTCCACCGCTTCATCCCTGAACTTCACGAGTCCTACTCCGTGAACTCGGTCACCCTGGAGTGCTTCATCGTGGGCGCCCTCAGTGGACTCATCACCGTGTACTTGAATGAGAATCAGGACGAAGCCATGCGCACTCTGTGGCGCCCCGGCCATGATTTTGAATCGGGGTTGGTGGGGGATACGTGGGATATGCTGCGTCTTGTGGGGTCGTCGTTGGCGGTGCCGGTTGAGGAGGAGCTCTTCTACCATAGCTGGATGTCTCGGTATATCGTGATGGTGCGCAAGGGCGAGTACGAGAGCTTTGTGGATGTGCCGTTCTGGGAGTGGAACTGGGTGGCGTGGGTGGCGTCGAATGGTGTGAAGGGGATTTATAATGGCAAGGAGTGGCAGAGCTATTTTATCAGTGGGCTGCTATTTCAATGGATGATTGGAAGGCGAGGATTGTTTTTGGATGGGTTGATTACGCATTCGGTATCCAATCTCACGGTGGGGTGTTGGGTGTTGGCCACCAATCAGCGGCAGTATTGGTGACGGGAAACGGAAGAGTAGTCTAAAGAGAGACTTGCATATGTGTGGGTTGGGGACTGCAAACAAGCGGACCAGGATAAGTCTAGAGAGACTTGCTTGGTGGGTTTTTTTCGGGAAACAAAGAGAAATCTAGACAGAGACTTGCATAGAGGGACTTGCACATGTGTAGTTTGGCGACTGCCAAGTGCCAACAAGCTGACGAAGATAAGTCCAGAGAGAGACTTGCGTAGGTTTGCGGCTACTTTCAAGTTCTTACTGTGCTAGAGTTGCAGCTGCAAATTGTGTCGATCATGATGAACGCTGAGTTTCAACAACTTGTTCCCAAGGAGTCACAAAGATTCTGGCTTTGTTAAATCGAAGAGATCAACCAGTGTCAAAGAGCAGGTTTTTTCGTCCGCAATGATAGCAATGGTAGCCATACCTTAGAATGCACGTGAATGTGGTTGAACTTGATTCCACATTCGACGGCATTGTACCATCGTCTGAGGTCATTGATTGCTATCTTCACCTAATTTTGTAGCAATATTTCCAGGATTGAAGAATTATTAGATTTGACAGGGAAATCAGATGGTTTGCAGGCCTCTGAATCCTCCACTCGAACCAGCGTTGAATCTTGCAGCTGGATACGATGCAAGATGTTTTGCACCGACTCTGCAAAACTTTGTAACAACGTATTCCTAAATTTGCACTTTGTGTACTAGGAAGATAAACTTGAATGTAAAGAGACCAAAGCAATGTGTGTTGCGTGGTGGGAGCTTTTCCTGATAAAGAAGGAAGAATCCGGACTGTCTCACAAGGGGCAAAATGTTGGTTTGATTTTCAGAGTTTTTGTTACTTGTTGGTTTGAAACCCAAGGACTTACCTTAAGTTAGGTTTGTTTTGTTTGTCGTGGTGAGATCTTTGGAACCTTGCATCCCCCAATCGCATTCTTGGTGTTGTTGTAAAGCTCTTTGTGAGGAGGGGTGCATAGGCTTTGTTTTGTGGCGTTTGAACATATGGTATGAAAGTTATGGATTTTTGAGTTCTTTTTTAATCTTAAATTATCGTAAATCTTGGATCTTCTATACTTTGCATCCCTCGGTAACATTTTTGGTACCATTAGAAAACTCTTTGCAAGGAGGGGTGCATAGATTTTGTTTCGTGGCCTTCAGCCATACAATATAAAAGTTATGAATTTTTGAGTTAAGGAGTTTCAACACAACGATACACTAGTGTTAGTTAATTTCATGATTGTGGTAGCATGGTACATAGATTATGCTCAAACAACTTCGATGATGCTATATCTTAGACAAAATCAAGGTTATCCTTGAATCCAAAATGTAATAGCATATAAAAAAATTAGAATTAGAAATACCAAAAGTTGAATATAAAGGTTAAATCAAGCATATACACTAACAAACAAAATTGAGTACAAATATGAAACCTTTTCATTCAAACAACCATAACATAAGCTTCAATGGACAAAGTCCAAAAATGGATATACAAAATTTGTAGTGTATGACATACTACACATTACCATGGAAGTTTGAAGAAAAAATTATTTGGGATTTGAAAGAAAATTAATTTCAAAGTTAGCCATGTCTAAAACTTGGTTATGTTTACCATTTTTGGAATTACCTTATCTTTTGTCAAATTTTTTTTAGAATTCCAAAAAAACTTTTTGTGCCTTGGCATGTTGGTATACATCATTTTCAAACTGTTGTACACAAAAATTGAAGGAAATTGACATTTATAGAATTCAAAATATAAACAATTTGATAAACATGCAAATGACCTTGGTTCTTACAATATTTGAATTCTTTTGGGGAATTGAAACCATGGAATTGCATTAACTATTGTAGAGAAAGTATAGGTTGCAACGTGGACCATTGTTATATCTTAATGCCCTTACATTTGAAATATTTGTTGAATAGGGCAATGTGTTCAATTTATATTTTATAGCCATATAATGCATTTTTAGATTCAATTTTTTTGTCCATAAACTAGAGTTCATGATGCATAGAATTGATCCAAACAATTCCAAAACAATTAAATGATTATTGTCAATATCAAAAAATTGCCAATTTTTGGTGAATTTTTTCAAAATAGAAAAGGCGCTTTGGTTTGTCACTTTACATCCTCATATCTTTTTTTCCATGCCTCAAAATGATTTGAAAAAAAATTACACATCCAAATCATGATGATATGTATCTGTGGAAAAAAATCAGAGTTTTTGGATCACTTTTGAGCATTCCAATTTCAACATTCTAATTTCAGCGGATGTACAAAGTTCCACCTATTAATTGGATATCTTTCATCAATCTTGTCAACAATGGCATTTTCTCAAAAATTGAGTGATTTTGTTGATATTTTTTAAGAGGAAAGTTACATAAGTCTCCTTATATTTCTATAGTGGCAATCATCAAAATCATTTGACACATTTGAGGAATTATGCTTTTTATAAGAGCTAGTCAAGAAAACAATAGCTTCGTTCCAACACCTGGCTAGCCCTTTAGGGGTTAAATATGACAAATAGACCAAATCCTAATGTGATCATCTAAATATAGAGAGCCGGTGTTGCTCACTAGGTGGGTAGGTATTGGCATTCCCCACCGGTAGCCACAACAATGTTGGTTGAATTTTACTGTCTATTTTCTTTTAATTTCCATATTGAACCAAATTTTCAAATCTTAGATTTGACTTTTTTTTTTCTCTATTTCTTAATCTAAATATATATTTTATATATTTTTTCACCGGAATTTTTCCCAATTCCATTGACTAACTATAATCTAATCATTTAACAATTATCCCCAAACACTGGATTGTGGCATCACATGCATTTGTGTCAAAAGTGGCTGAAATTTTCAATTTCTTTTGTTTTTTGTTTTTGTTTTCTCGAGATCCATGATTCAAGATTGTATCTTGACATACACTTTTGGAAATAACTCTAGAATGTTATCATTCATCCTAGTACATATGATGTTTGATGAATAAATTGAACCTACTTGACACAAGAGATTAATACAATATCTCTATGTTACTTGCTACCCTCCTATACTTTATGCCATTAAAGAAGGAAGGATACTATGATTTAATCAAAATATTGGATTGATGTACCAACCATAGTTTTAAACTACCTCTAAATGCTCACAAGTTAACCCCTAAGTGCCCAAGCTTTTCCAAGTGTGTTTTTTGTATGAAAAAAAGCATGGACTTAAAGTTATCTCCATTGAAGCAAGTTCGTTTTTTTCCAAAATCCAACCATATAGATGTTTAAAAAGCTTACCTATTAGTATGCATGCCAGTTTTGAGTGTGAAATTGCATAAGGGTTGTGAGATTATAACAAGAGAAATGTGCATATAAGAGTTTTGGGGATTAGAGGTGACATGAACAACTAGACATTGTATTAGCACACTAAAATGCACTTCTGAAAACGTTAAGTTCAAATGATGTGCTAACAAACTCATTACACAATCCACCTTGTAATTGTTGAAATGAAATTTTTTTATAAATAGAAATTCCAAATCAACACTTGCATTTGGAAATTTTCAACAAGGAAAATCATGAAAACACTTTATTCTTTCACTTGGGACCATTTTCAAAGAAAGTAGATAAGTATAATTTTTTAGATTTCAAATCAAGTGAAATTGTTAAACTTTGCTAAAAGATGGGAAATCAAGTAAAAATTCACAAATTTTACTCTTCCACTAATGGTATGTATATACCTTTCAGGACCTCTCAAAAATAAAATATCTTTTTCAATAAAAAAATAAAAGCTTCCAATAGTTAACTTTCAATAGTGTCTATAGAAATATTTTAAATGGTCAAAGAAATATAACTGTCCACACCAAAACAAGCTTGAAATTTTGGAATGACCATATATGGTTGGTTAGGCAGTTTAGGATTAACTATCTCTTTTGGTAACTTATGATTAGCTAATTGCTTACACAAGAAACTTGATGTAATGACCATGGCACATACATCACATTGTATATATCTATACTTTAAATTATATATCTATTCTAAAATTAGGTTGTTTGTTTTGTTTTGTTTGTTTAACACATTGAGATCTAAGAACAATGAGGCCCCGAGCTGTGTTCTTGGTAGTACCATTAGAAAACTCTCTGCGAAGAGGGGTGAACGGACTTGTTTGATGGTACTTGGACCTACAGTGTGAAAGTAGTTGAATTTCAAAGTTTTTATGAATTAGAAAATTGAATTAAATTATCTTTTATTTTGAAAAATCATAACTTTCACATTGCATGTCCAAACACCATGAAACCAAGGCCTTGCACTTTTTTGTGCATAAAGCTTTCTATTCTTATCATGAATGCAACCTCCAACACATCAAAAAAATCCTTGCACTCCTTCGTGCATAAAAGATATGGAAGTTTTGAAATTTTTACAAATTAAAATATTACAAAATTACTTTTACTTTAATTTTGGTCGTGGCAATGGCACAGGGTACACTATAGGAGGAGGTCCTTAAATGGAGCCGTCATTTTGAAGCGACCATAGGAGTGGCCCATGTCTAGAGTATGTGGTCACTGAAATGGAAACCATTTTTTGAGGTAGAAAAATATGACTTCAAGTGCATGGTTTTAGGGCAGTGAACAATCCTTTTGGACTACTACTATGTGTGATTGATTAATCATGAATGCATCATTTAACTGTGAACACAAAATTCAAGAGGACAATAAGAAAGAAATGATAAATATAAGTTTCTAAGGTATAATTTCTCTTGTTTGATTTTAGACACTCTATTCCCATATTATGGAGCTTTCTTGAACATAGTGAGCACCCATTTCATCTATTTCTGGACCGATCTGCTCTTTTCAAAGGCACATGTTAATTCATTATTCCCAAGGTCTATGACCATCAATGGTGACCAACAGACTCTTCACTTTGGAAAATTGTATCTAATTCATTCTAAATCAGAAAATTACAATTTAAATTACAGTTTGTTTCTTTTCCATTTCTCTGTCTATGAAAAAAAATTGGAAATCATTGGCTAGCCAGTTTCTTCCACACACCTGTTTTTCTCCTTAGATGTGCCACTCTTGAGCCTTCTACCTAAGTTAACATTAAAATCAGTTAACATGTACTTTGGGCTACTGTGATTTAATTGGGGCTTAAGCACTTCCCCCTAATTACGTGAACCTGATGTAAGTTGAGGCTTCACTAGAACTCCATATCTTCCAGCATCCGTCCTAACTGTGGCCACTTCTAATTTTGCTTGGAATTATTGCACTCCCACTGTCAAATATGACTAAGGTAGTGTGTTCATGAAGCAACCCTTTGAACCCTGAACATCACAGTGGACGTTTTATGGACGCTGAGAACCCTGGATTCTTGAAATAAGTTGTTCATCAATCATTATAATTGTCATATCCAGACATGATGGTGGATTCTCTTAGAAATTGCACATTCAAATTTTTTAGGTACTTGGCCCCAAAATTCAACAGTGAAGTCCTAAGTGATCCAGGCAATTTCAAGTTATTTCGTTTTTCTTATGTAGAAAACCTCCTCCCCTTCTACTGTTCCAGCTTTTGACATTGAGGGGTTAAGGGCTGGTCGGCCTTTTTGATGGTTTTCAGATGCACGAAAATATTTTTCCTTATTTTTCACTTGAAGAGAAACTGATGCAGAATCTAACGCAAGTGGTTTCATGTTTTTCGGAGCATTTATGAATTACTTATGAATTTCCAAAGAATTTTATCATAGGCACCTATTTTTGATTGTAGGCCTTGCAAAACCCACGCACATGCAATATGGAAAAAGATATGGCTTTATCAACAACAACATTGTGGCATGTAGAAAGTAATACACAAGATTCCAAAATGCGACTATTACTAAACTTAAACGGACCCTAAATTCTTTAGAATCCATAAGAAGGCAATATGAAAAATTCAATGGACATCTATCTACTGTCTGGTTAGTTCAAAATGGATCCACCCCAGCTCTTATTCTATCCATTGGCAAAGTATGAACCAATATCTAACAAATCTTAAACTGCTCTTATATTATCAATAGTCCACTCAATGGCCTTCATGTATCCATTTCAAAATCGCTTACTATCCATTTCAGAGCTTCATGTAGGGATGGTTTGAAGAAGAGGGTCGAAATAATAGTCCACTACTATAATTCACATCTTTTGATGAAAACCTTCTTCCAAAAATGCAATTCATACACAAGAAAATATAATTTTGTTTTGTAACATTTTCAAGTTCACACTATAGTTTCAAAGTCTCAATGGAAGGCTTGTTAGAAAGAAAAACTCATTTTCTTTTTGTGTTCTTGTATACATACACCTCATGATTTTATTGATGGAAAAAAATATTGCTCTCCCTTATTCTTCAAAGTATCATTTTTGGATGGTGTACGGGCCAAGTGCAATGCCAAAGCACTCAAGTGCAAAATTGTCTAATTCAAATTTTAAATCTACAAATGTTGTGACCAAATTGGTAGCAAGGCCTTCCCTACTCCTTTCAAATGCTTGGGCAAGGTTTAGAGTAAACTTGCTATTTACCGCACGCATCCAAAAACCACACAACAACCTTTACCAATTACCATACACTCACTGCATGATGCAACTACCAATTCAATTGCTACAAGAACAAAATTTTGTATCACTGCCCAATGACTGCACACCGTGTGGTGAAGGGTTGCAAGGAATTTTTAATGAGACTTTAGCTTCATCGCCTTTAGATTGCAATAAAATTTGTTGGAAGAAATCTTTTTGCATTCTATTTTTTGAAGGTGAATCTTAACATGACATTTAATGATCATGTCAAATTTCAAAACATGCAAGTCTCTATATTTATATGGAGAAGGATTTAAATTTTGTCCGTGCGGTGATTGGCAAGTTTACTATAGTATATTGGAGAAGCCATCTTCACCCAAACCATGCCCTCCTACATGCCCTTGCACATTTGGATACTACAACTTAGGGTGCAATTTATACTTTATATTATTGTACCTAACTTTTCCTTTTGGAGAAAATAATCACAAATTGTTCAATAATTTTATGCCCAACTATCCAAAAATAACGGAAAATAGTGCACTAGAAAGGTACTCCTCATCCCATCTCTTATCTAAAACTTGCAGAAAGAAATTGAAATTTCCATTTGCAATACGATGCCCATTGCTATATTGACAATAATGGGTTTTGGCCACACAACAAAATTTACGGATTATGATTTATTTTTATTAAGAGTACAATATTGAAATGAAATTATGAAATGCTCATCAAATTGTAAAGTAGAACTAAACATGATCAAGTAAAGTAATCAAATATTTCGTACACTTGAGTTTGATTAGAAACATATCTTTAAAAATTGCTGAATTTCATTTATACAATTTGAAGAAAAATATGATTGCTTATTTTTTCATTTATATGAAATTCATAGTTGGTCTCAAATGGATTTCTACATTTACGAAATGGATTGCCATAACTAATTGAGAAATTACATTTATTCAACAAATTTTGGACATAACGAGGTTTTAGTAACATAATTGTTTAAGATGATTTTTCAAATATTTCAAATTTTAGATTTGGATCATTTTTAAAATTGTAGAACTACCCTAAAGTATACTAAATTCCTTCCAAGGGAGAATTTAAAATAGGATTATGAACTAGCCGATCAATATCCTACTAGGAAGCACAACATAATTGGTTTGAAATGAATTATTCTCACTCTAAGCATAATTGCATTCTGCACTCCACTCTTAATGGCTTGACCACAATTGTTAAGAATCTCCTAGTTTGCACTCTTCTTCTTGAACTTTATCTTTCTTTTATCTTTAATCCAATTCTTTATCACTTAATTCTTTTCTTTAATTATACTTTATTCCAAATTGAATCTAGAACATACCAGCTTTTATCTTCAAATTGGCTTTTTGACTAAATAATGGCTGCACATCTAGTTGGCGCTACGCTGATCTTACTTGTTTTATCTTAGCTTACTTGATTGACATATCCTTATTTTCCAAATTGGCTTCCAAACTTCGAGGATCACAGACCTTGCTAAATGCTTACATAACTTTTCTCATAGCGAAAAGGGCACTCCTTCAAATTCTAATCATCCACTCTTGCCTTCCCACCATTTATTATTGAACATGAAACTAAGACTTCAATTGTTTAATTAAACTCACATAATGAAATTCCAAACATCATTTAGACTTTAATTAAGGTAAAACATCCCATTGTGGTCAGATGACCCATAGTAGACACTTAATGTTCCCATGATGGTTTTTTAGGCCATAATCAATGTCTAACCTAACACCTATGGAGTGATTAGAGACATCATTAAGAGTACCCTATTTTTTTTATTTTTTTAACAAATGGACAAATTCCATTGAGCACCAAGTTGTTGTTTTTTCATTTTAGGGGAAGTGCCAAAGTGGCAATATTAGATGTTATAGAAGTGCTACAAATTTCAACATTTATCCACATATTGGATAGAGAATATCACATTACATTAGCACATATCACATATCTATAATTCTATTTTCATCCACAATTTGGTGATTTCATCCAAGATTTCTTTTCTAATTTGAAGTTTTTTGGCAAATTCATCCAAGATTTTACTATATATGTTCTAAAGGCTTGGTGCATGGCCCATTATTTGGGTGCAAATTGACAACAAATTGTCCTAAAAAAAACACTATTGAACACCCTACTTTTTGAGTGTAAATCATTGTAGGAAGTGACTTTTGGGGGCCTTCCACATTAGAAATTACTGTGACTGCTTTAGGTGATTAAGATGAGCATATTGGATACAGTTTTTGTTGGTCATCATCTAGCCTACTGACTCTTTTAGGTAGATCACTTCAAAAATTCATAACAAATTCATACTTTGTCTGAAAAATATAATTTCAATTGCTCTCACTATTTCTCACACTTGTCTTTATTTGAGAATTTTTTTTGAAAAATTTCAGCAATGGCATGAGGGCAGACTCCGAATTCTAACCACAATGGGCTGTTTTACCTTACCCTTATTTGGTTTCATCAAATCATCACATTATACCCACTAGAATTTCACTCAATAATGACACTCCAAATTACATACAGGGACTAGTGAGTGCCTCTACAACTTCCACTCTCTTCAAATTCCAATTACTCAATCAATGACATTATAATTGCTACACAACATTTCCTATTGCTATTGACTTGACAGGAATTCCCAATTGACATACATTCACTCAACAAATTAACACTTGACCAATTCTAATCCAAGTTGACAAGCATTCAATCATTAAACACATTCACAAATAATTTATCCATGCACACCACAATCCAGTCCAGATACATAAGACAACATTAATTCAACACACCCAACTCAGCTTATACAACACAATGTGGTGAAAAGAGGCAGGCATTGTGGTGTGTGTGCCCCCTCCCCGCATTGAATTTGAAGAGCCGTTGATTGTGTTTAATGAAAAACAACCACCCACCCCCCCGAGCACCATCGATCTTGTCCGGGAATCCCACTGTCTAAGGGCTGTTGATTGTAGGATTTCAAATAAGAGGATGATCTAGTAACCGTCGATCCTGCGCTGGCAAGGAAGAATTTGGAGACCGTCGATGGTGTAGCCAATAGGGTTTGGTGCTCCTTCACGCTCCTCACTAGGTTTTCCTTCACGATCTGCTTGTAGTGCTCTCATTTGTGATCTGCTCTCTACACTACACACCTTGGACAGGAGCAGATCATCATTGTTCTTCTTTGACACGAGCAGATCGTCATAAGTTAGTTGTTGTATTGTTGGCAAGCAAGTGTGGAGGCCGCACGACGTTGAAGAAGCCTTGCATCTGCGTCCAATCTCAACAAGTACTTTTCAGTTGTTTTGTGTTGAGGTGGGCAATTCTCAATGGAGTCTCGTGTTGGGGTTTAGGGTTTAGGGTGGTCGAGTCCTTCGCTTCGATCGTCACATGAATGTCTCAAGTGCAATGTACAATTTAGGAGATGTATACAAATGCTTTACTTGATATTTTGCTGTAATGCTGCCAATATTCTACCTTAAGCACTTAATCTGTACTGCGTTCTATAGGATCTGAATTTGAATTGCACCTTTCATTATGCACGATTTCAAGCTGGCACGACCCATGTCGCAGGTCTTGAAAGCATCTGCTAGGAAAGACAAAATGTCAAAAAATGACAATCAGATTGCTGAAACGAGCGCACTACACCAATCTGGTGTTGGGAATGTCCAAGGTCCTTCAGCTTCACAGCTGAAGGCTCCTCCTTTGAGAGCTCTTATTGCAAAGCAGAACTCTGCAAGAAAAGGAACTAGTAGAAAACAAGCAGTGACAGAAGCACCCTTGAAAGCACCTCCCATGAAAAAAGCTCAACGAACTAGAGCTACAGCACCACCCAAGGAAATGGACGTTATCATCACAATTTCTGTGGGCTCTGATGACGTTCCTTTAGAGCTTCTTGAAAAAGTTGATAAATTCCTCCAAAATGAATGTATTTCAGGCCTTTATTCCATTGAACGAGGCAGTGGACTTTCTAGACTTCACATGCAGATGGTCTGTAGACTATTGACCTCCTCTGCTGCCATGGTCAGTAAGAAATTGAAGCAATATTTGGGCTGGGATGATGCCAAGACTGCCCCTCCAGGACATCATATCCTTACAAAAACTCTCAAAAATACTGGCTTGCATACATACATTGGGATGCTCGGTTACTGTATTAAAGATAAAGGGCAAGACCACTTTCAGTGCATCCCCAAAAATGTCACTGATGCACAGCTCGAGGAAGGTGTGGAGGAGTACATCAAGTATGGTACTCCTTTTGCAAAGAACCGAATTGTTCTTACGCACACCAATATCATCGAGAGAGTAGCTACTTATTGTAGATTCAAGCTACGAAAATAGTTCAGTAGTTCTCTTCCGGGAACTCTCTTCCCTATGCTGCAATCGGGGCAATACATACCATCTGCTTTGTGGGTTCTTCCTGTTCGTCAGGGTGGCATGGAGTTCAACAGAGTTGCTTCCTTGTGGAAATGTATGATGAATCCACAAGATGTGGAAATGGCTGATATTACTCAAATTTTTTTTGAACATACAAACCTAGGTTCCCGACTAGCAGACCTAGGCCGACAACAACTTGCAAGACAGCTAGATGAGGCACGTGAAGGTGCAACTCATGTGTACAACCTTACAGGTAATTTCCATTTTCCTCTCCTCTTTCTATTTGTACTTGTCATTTTTTTCTTCTCTACTAATGTACCTTCATCACAGTTTCAAGTCTTCACAATACTTTGCTAATGTTTTTTTTTTTTTTTTTGTGATGTTCCCCTTGTAGATGACGTACTTGTACCAGCAGTTGGTGAACTAAACAATGTCATTGTTCTTGAAGGATCTCAAGACAATTTGCTTGCATCACAGCATGACATCATGGAAACAAACTCCCATCACACACTTGTTACAAGCTGCCCAGCTATGTACATTCCAGTGGTGTATGGAGACCGCGACATTGCAAATGACCTCACAATTTAGTTCTTGGCATTCTAAACTTCATAGTGTTTGTAAAACATTTAAAGCACAATTTTGGGAGGAACTCAATGTTTGAGGATTTTTGTATACAATATTCCTTTTGATACTTTCAATGCTGAAATTTTCAGCACTTTGTGAAAACTGACTTTTAGAAGTCTTGGTTTGTGAAATCTGTGTTTTTCAGCACTTACTCCAATCTGAATTTTCAATGCCTTTGTGTGAAATCTGAAATTTTCAACACATACTCTCAATGCTGAAATTTTTAGAACTTTGTGAAAAATGACTTACTCAAGTCTTTATTTGTGAAACCTGAATTTTTCAATACTTACTCAAATATGAATTTTCAAAGCATTTGTGAAATCTGAAATTTCAATCACTTTCTGAAATCAAAAATTTTCAATTTTGACTTCCTTGTACGCAAAGTGTCACAATGCACCTAAAAGAGGCAGGAACTGCCTGCACAATGACTTGACTTGACACACCCAACTAGGCCAACTTATTCAATTCGACATCACAGATTCATTCTCCATCTCACTCAAACTCAAACACAGAAATTTCATTAATTACAAATAATTCAACTCATAATCAAATCCATGCAAGTAGGCCCACAAGCAACAATAACTCAATTTTTTAGGCAATACAGCACATTCACAACTAAATACTTATCCCATTTGATCATCCAAATATTTCATTACACAACTGCTTATATTTACCCATTCACTCTAAGCACAATCCAATTAGGTTCTCAAAACATTTTTGACTTGATCCTAAAGTTTCCAACGTTTCTCATCATTCTCCAATTTAAAACTCCTTCTGTTTCGAAACAATATATCCATTCTCAATGGTGATTGCATTGAGAATGGATACACTATTTCCAACAGAGGGAGTACTTCACATGTCACATAAATCTCATGCATCCAATAGCACTACACTCTCAACAAATTTCACACTACAACCACTCAAACAAACACAATCAAGGAACAAAAGAACACAACACAATCGGTTGGACTTGCATTCGCACATTGCAATAGTGGGTGCTTGCACATTCCAATTTCACAACGAAATAGGCTACCGGGAGAGACGGCCACCAACCTCCACACCAACCAAATCAACTAAAGGAATCTCTAAATTAGAAACTCACTAATTGGAATTTAAACTACATCTTGACAATATCACCATGGTGGATTTCATTAAAATGGCAGTAATACGGTAAAATGGCGCAAAATATGTTAGAAATTGCATGACATTCCATTAAAATGACATGGAATATGTCAGAAATGGCGGAATAATACAACCATTTTCATGAAATTCACCATAACCCAATTTGGTTGCAAATTTCTCAACTATGAAAAATAGTGTAATACCACTTAATTAGCACCCAAATTGGTAAATCTCACTATCAAAAAGATAAACAACTACAAAAATTGTGAACTTGCCCAAAATTGGAAAATAATGCACTCTCTTGAAAAAATCAAAATTTAGTCACTTAAAAAATATAACTAAAATTTATTGCTGAAAAAGAAATTTTAATAGAACTACAAAATCTGCAAGATTCTTTAGTAGTGGGAATGAGAATTCTTCTCGATTTTTGTAGTAAAATATTCAAGAATTTTAAATTTTTATTGAGTGAAATGTCATTGACTATTAGAGGACCTCAAATATTTATTTTTCTTATGATTCACTCCAAAAAACTCTAGAAAATATCATGAAAAAGAATACATAGACATTTTATACACCTTTCAAGTTTCCTACAAACTTTGGAAGATCTTTATATTTTAGAAAGTGTAAATATTTGGAGCCATATTTTAGTCCATAATATTTCACTCAATCAAATTTTTAAGTTCATGAGTATTTTAATAATAAAAGTCCAAAAATAAATCTCATTCTATTTACCAAAGAATCTTGAGTCATTTGTACTTGTTTTAAGAATTCTTTTTCACCAATAAATTTTTATTTCAATTAAAAAATGTCTAACTCTTACTTTAAAATTTGGAAAAATCATCATACTATCATACTACTAAAATCACAATGACCTCTATAATATCACATATTCTGAATATGTGATATTATATAAATTAAATTGGGCTTAGAAATGGTCGTTGAAGTGAAGTGATATTAGAGAGGATCAACAAAGTGATATTAAAGAGGTGTAATTTTGATTGCTTTTTTTGACTTCAAACTTCATTGCTCTTCCACAATTTCATGATTTTGTGAGATTTGAACTTTTATGCTTTCAATGTTCTATTGCTATTACCATATGATTTGGAAAATTTGTTGGATTGAAGTGATATGGAATTCCACAACAATTCACATTCACAAAGTATTTGAAATTTGCAAATTTGTCATTTCAAGTCTTCAATTTTAGTCACTATTGTTTGTGAGGCAAGAACTTTATCAAGTAGTGGTGTTTAAGTATTCAATTGAGTTCAACAATACCTCTAAGGTACCCAAATTTCTTCACATTCACTTTGATGAAATTTGACTTCAAGTATAAATTGGTGGTTTGAAAATTGAACTTTGTTTGAGCAATTTGAGCTTCATATGAATAATTTTAATGTAATTTGAGTCTCAATCTAATGTTTGATCTATTTAGATGGGAATTTGAAGCTAAAAAAAGCAATCAAAATCACACCTCTTTAGTATCACTCCGTTGATCTTCTCTAATATCACTTCATCTCAACGGCCATTTCTTATGCCTATACTATTTTTGTAATATCACATATTTAGACTATGTGATACTACAAAATTCATTGTGACTTTGAGCTTCATTTGAGCAATTTGGGTCAAATTTTGTCAATGCAATCTAACTTCATTTTAATAGTTCAACCTAATTATAGCCTCATTTGAACAAATTGAGGCAAACTTGAGCAATTGAATCTAATTTTGATAGTATGACCTAATGTGAGCAATTTGACCTAACTTTTGCAATAGGCTCTAAAATCCAAAATTTTATTGTTGAATATTTTGATGTGCAATGGATTTTAGAAGACAAATCATTTGGAACAAAGTGGAGCATATTCAAGGGGTGCAAATTTTTAGAGTGCAAGTTATGTAGGTTTAATTCCTAACCTTTTTTTTGTGATTGTGCCCTTCACAAAGTTTCTACCCTTCACGGATTTTAGGGTTTACTGTTTGGATTTAATCCTACTTTAAACCCTTATTTTTTATAATTTTGGATTTCAATTTTAAACTTTCTTCTTTTTTGTAGTTTTGTTTTACAAAGTTTTCACCTTTGATAGCTTTAAGGGTTTACGATTTAGGGTTTTTATTATCTTATCCTAAAATTTTTTTTGTGGTTTTGTACTACAAAATTTCACTGTTGCAAAGTTTAGGATTTAGGATTTTTTCCCTAACCTAAATTTATTATTGTCATTTCTCTTAAACCATGGCTTGGGCTTTGTCTACAATTGATGACTATGTAGATGTCAATATTGATGGCGTTGAATCCATGTGCATCCAATGTCCAAAATGTTTAGCATTTCGTTTTAGAAACGAAAAGGTGACAATCTGTTATTATAATGGCAAAGTTACCAGTGAACATGTCAGCCATCCTATTGTCCATCCAATGCTCCATGAACTTTTCATGGGCAATTACACCCAACTCTAGAGGATTTCTAAAATCCATTAGAAAATATAATCAAGCCTTTGCATTTACAAGTATGCGTAGTAAGTTTCAGTCTAGCCAAGTCAAGGGTCAAGGGGTGTATACTTTTCGCATAAATGGAGAGTTATGCTATCATATTTGAAATTTAGAGCCCGAAATAGATCATGTCGCAAGATTTGAACAAATTTACTTTTTGGATGATGATTTGCAGACGGATTGTTGCATGGAGATCGTTGATGATCTTTATAGCAATATTGTTAACAACATCCAAGATATTTTAGAATTGATAAATGCATTAGTTCATGGTTTCAAGTCTTCATGTCATGTTCTTATGAGGGGACAAAACATGGGACTTCATATTTCTGGTGAGACTTCTAATGGTGAACATCGTTGTTGATACAATTGACCTATTGTTCCAAAGATTGTTGCTATTGTTTTGGATGAACAACACATGGCATCTAGTTGAGATATTATTCTTCACCAACATGTTGAAAATTTACAATGGATAAAGGAAATTCATCCAATTTATGATGTTTTATCCTATCCTTTATTATTTCCAGATGGTAGATGTGGATGGTCACTTGCTTTTAAAGCAAATACTAGAGTGACTTTAAAGTCATTTGTTCAATATATGCTTCAAAAGTGGCCCGAGTCTAATGTATTACATAGGGTTGGTAGGTTATTTCAACAATATATAGTAGATCAATGTTTATGTGTGGAATACGAAAATTTGTTTTTCATTAGACAACATCAAGCAGAACTTCGAGGAGAATGCTATCAAGGGATTATAGATGCTTTGCAAGAAGACAATAGAGCACACATTAGGTGTCATATTGTTTTACCTACAACATTAATTGGATCCCCTAGATACATGCAAAAACTCTTTCATGACAATATGGTTTTAGTTAGAGTTTTAGGCCAACCGGATTTGTTTGTAACAATGACATGTAATCCAACTTGGTTTGAGATCATTGATGAATTTGAGCCAGGTCAAAGTCCTCATGATCGTCTAGATATTGTTGTGCGTGTCTTTGAGCTTAAATTAAGAGCAATGATGGATGAAATCACAAAAAAACATGTGTTGGGGGAGATAATTGCTTTTTGTTACTCTATTGAATTTCAAAAGCAGGGTCTCCCCCATGCTCACATTCTTTTGTGGTTAAAAAATAAGGTCAACAATTGTGACCTTGTAGATAGAATTGTATGTGTTGAAATTCCAAATTTGGATAGGCAACCACAACTTTATGCCGCAGTTGCTAAGTACATGATGTACGGTCCATGCGGTTTGGATAATGTCAATTGTCTATGCATGGAGGATGAAAAATGCTCTAAACATTATCCAATGCAAACTCAAGATACTAGTGAGATGGATGGTGATGGTCATATTTTGTATCATTGCTGAAATCACGATCGGTATGTAGAAAAACGCACCTGTGGTCAAATTGTCCATTTGGACAATCGATGGTTTGTGCCATACAACCCATATTTAGTAGGACATTTTAACTGCCATATTAATATGGAGGTTTGTAGTTTAGTAAAAATTGTCAAATATCTTCATAAATATATTTTCAAGGGTCCAGATCGTGGCGTTATAGAAATAAATGAGGTCGTGGATGAGATTAAAGAATTCTTGGAAGGGCGCTATGTGGCCACCCAAGAAGCATGTTGGAGGCTTTTTGGTTTTGAAACCAACAACAAAAGTCATAGTATTTGTCATTTACCTATTCATCTTCCTGATCAACAATTTTTTACTTTTCAAGAAGGAATATCTTTCCTATTAGTGATTGATCAAAACACTCAAACTAAACTTACAAAGTTTTTTTAACTCAATCGGCACATTTGTGCCTTGATTGCTTCTGGTAATCAAGGTAATCATATGCTTCTTTGATACATGGATCTTCCACTTCACTATAAGTGGATGTGAAGAACAACATGTGGGAAAGAAGACAACGCAAGGTAAAAGTTTTTGTAGGATGAACATAGTTCATGTAGGTACCGAATTATTTTACTTGCATTTGTTGTTGACTCATGTTTGAGGCATCAACTTCATTTGATGACCTATTTTGTTTTCAAGATATGGTACATTCAACATACAAAGTTGCTTGCATTACAAAAGGGTTTTCGCAAGACGACGATGAATGGGACAATTGTTTTCTAGAAGCAATTGTCATTGCATTGCCTAAACAAATTTGATGGTTGTTTGCAACGCTTCTTGTGTTTGGACAATTGTTGGATTCTCTTGGCTTGTAGAGGAGACATCTTGATGCTATGTCTAATGATTGGCGCAATGATCAAAATCTTTATAGCAAAGCGATATTGTCCATAGATGAACATTTATCATCCTCAGATAAATGCATTGTAGATTTTTTTGACATTCAAGATTTGAATGAATTTGGTTATTCAAACATTGTTGATGTTGGTGGTGATGTTGATGACAATAATAATTTAGATAATTCAAACAATTGCTTTACTAAAGAGGATGTGGGTAGACTAAACAAAGAGCAACGTATTGTTTTTAATGCAATTACTACTGCCATTTTAGAACCCCATCTTTTAAATAAGTTATTTTTCTTAGACAGTTCTAAAGGTACTGGCAAGACTTTTGTATACAATACCATATTAGGTTATCTTCGTGGTCGTGGTGTCAAGTGTATGGCAATGGCAACAAGTGAAATTGTTGCTTGCCTTTTGCATGAAGGGTGAACAACACATTCTTCTCTTGCCATTCTATTAGAATTGCATGATAAATGGACATGTTATATTAGTGCTCAATCATCATTAGCTCAAAGCTTATATGAAGTACAATTGATTGTATTTGATGAAGCTTGTGCTGGACCTAAATTTATGATCAAAACAAATGATCGATCATTGCAAGATATTCATGGTATTGATATTTCAAGTGGTGGGCTTGTAGTTTTATATGGTGGTGATTTTCGTCAAACTTTGCCCATCGTTGTAGGTGGGGCCACAAACAAATTGTTGAGGCATGCTTGCAACGTTTATATTTATTTCCACTAATACAACATTTTCATTTCAACACTAATATGTGATTGGAAAGTCAACCAGACTTTCAACAATTTTTGTTAGATATTGGTGAAGGCAAAACTGGTTTAGAGGTAGAAATACCGCTTGAAACGATTGCATATGGAAATTCTCTAGATGGACTCATTGATACAATTTTTGATGATCCAATTGATTTCTCTAAGCATGTAATTCTGGTTATCCGGAATGATGATGCTCAAGAAAGCAACCATAAAATCATTGATCGCATGCCTGGTGATATGCATCAATGTTTTAGTGTTGATTTTGTTCATGAGAATGATGAACATGCGCATCATTATCCGGTATAGTTTTCAAATTCTCTACATTTGAGTGGTTTGCCACCTTACCAATTAAATCTTAAATGTGGTCAATATGTGATGTTGCTAAGGAACTTAAATCCAGCAAAAGGTTTATGCAATGGTAGTCGCTTGCAATTATTGCAAGTGTCTCCATCTATAATATTGTGTGAAATTGTAGAAGGACGCCATCGTGGCTAAAAAGTGTTGATTCCAAGAATCACACATCATTGCAATGATAGCCGCTTGCCATTCACATTATGTCAGAGACAATTTCCTATCATTGGTGCTTTTGTCATGACAATCAACAAATCGCAAGGCCAATCATATGACCGAGTCGGCATTTATCTTCAGAATGAAGTATTTAGCTACAGTTAGTTATATATGACTTTGTCTCATGGTAGACATCCTACAAACATTGAGGTTGCCAATGACAATTCAAATGATGTGTGAACAATAAAAATGTGGTTTACCATGAGGTTTTTGCATGACATTTGTCATGTAGATTCTTACAAATATCAACACCTTGATCAGGTGGATAGAAAGTTAAGAGTTTGTTTCAAACTCTACATGTTTAGGGTTCATGTACGCTTCGGCGACGTCCCCTTCCATCCAACTGTATTCTTCTAGTGTCCATCATTATGTCATTGTCTCAATTGAGACAACCTATTCTATCAATATTTATAATTAAATTATATTTCAAACATTTTTTCTATTTGTATTTGGATTCTTCTACATTCCAATGTATGTATATTTTTTTAATGTATTCATCATTGCATATACTTTGTTCATTAAAATCTATATTGTACATTTTAATGTATGCATGTTTGTAAAAAAATTTGTTAAAAGATTTTGATAATTTTTATTTGAAGACTTATTGAAATTTATTAATTTGCATTTTATTGTCCGAAATTTTTTTCTATCTTTCAAATAAAATAGTACGGGAAATGTGTAGTGTAGCAAGTGCCAACCACTAGTTTCATACTAGAGTATTACTTTTACCTCAATATGTCCAAAGTGGTAGAAAAAATCGAATTTATCTTTTCATTGTGACAATTTTGAAGCATTCAGAAAACTTATGAGAATCAGTGTCACTAGTACAAATCCACTACAAACCATGGTGTTATACTAAATCTAGGTTGAAACAAACACAACTACATTTAAAGCATGTATTTGCAACAATTGGTTTAGCTAAGATTTGTTTCTAAATTTCCATAGCTTATACAATCATGGCAAATGCTTCTTCAATAATATCATATAAACATGAAAACTAATTTTCAATATGAATATAGACAACATTGCCATTTACAAACAATACAAAGGTATGATTCTATACAAGTGCATTGTCTTGTTTTATTTGTATATTCTAGGGTCATAGCAGAAAACATCATACTTTTTATGTAGCGTTTTAGCAAAATCTGTACTTCAGATTAGGAACACTAGCAGTACTAAGTAGCGGAACAATCACAATCGTTGATTGGACATATCAACAACTAAAAGTACCATTGCAAGTATTGTAGGATACTTGCAAGTACTAAAACAATACTATGTGAAAAAAAAAGACAAATTGTCACAAAAAATAGATATGATGAGGTATAAATTGATAATAAATAGAAAATCATGAATACAAAAATGAAAAATTGGCCATTTGTGAGGACTTAATGATGATTAAATTTCACCCAAAAAATGAAGTTAAAACCATCTTCAATTTTCATAAGTGCTGGTGCAAGGGAGCCCCATTTGCATGGACATAGAAGAAATTAAATAATATATTTTTAGATGTCTTGTTGTAGGTATAGGCCCACCTAGTGTGGGAATAGACCACCAAAATTTCAACTCAAAAAACCCTAAATCTCAAAGTGTGACAAACAAACAAAATTGACTTTTAAATATAGAATGATTTTTTTGAATTCCCAAGAAATAAAAAATTTAAGTACTATCAAGTTAGACATCTCATAGAAATTTCATATTCAATGGACTTGTGCTTAAAAAGTTATAGCGCATAAAAACTACATCACTCCAATTGTAATAGGAATAGAACCGATGTTTCATGTAATGACCTTCTAGGGTTACATCAAACATTGACATAAATGATAAACCATGGAGAAGATAGAATATTGAATTTGCACATACTTAAATTTACAATTTAAGTACATACTTAGATAAGATGTTCTATGTATGACCTTCAAGTTTCAATTCATATTAATTATAGCTCCATGACAATACCATGTTTGAACTTTGAAATGCCTTCACAAATATCAAAGAAGAGGTTCAAATAACTTCCAAAGAAATCTAAAATGGACCATCTCAAGAATCAATGTTAGATATTGCATAGTTAACAAAATTACTACAAGTATGTACAAAGGCGAAGTTGTCCGACATCTACAAGAACTAGATACATTCACACACTTCAGCAATCATACATCATCAACTCCCTCACGTTCTAATGCTTCATCTAAATTTCCAACCATCACTACCAATTTATTTCAATTCATCAATTTCACGTTGATGCTTTGAAATGCACTCATCACAAATCCAAGCTATAGATCTACTTGCTCCTCTATATCTAACCTTCCTCAATTGAAATTTCTCATAAAATTCTTCCTTACTTTTACATTGGGGCTCCAAGAAATCACGCAACCACCTTTGTGCCATTGATGTAGAATCAATTGACTTCTTTGACTGATTTCTCAAGTCCATTGGAAGTGATTCCAAAGTTGTCGTGGGAATTTGATATTCTAAGATACCAGATGTATCAAGAATCAAGGCTGCAAATCCACCAACATCACTACAATTAGGGACCATTTCACCCATCCCACAAGCAACATGTGCACCAATCTTTGTCAATATGGTAGCTATCTTCAACCCCCAACCCAACATGGCAAGGAACATTTTGGTATGCTCTATTCCAAAATTGACAATACAACCTTTTCGGCTTACAACCTCATGAAATCCTTGTAGACTTTCACACATGAGGTGAAGTTGGAATTTGTCGAGACCAGGCACCAATCTTGTCAACAACTTCCTTTTCCCAATTTCACAAAGATAAGCCAACTTTGGAATATGGGGTTATTGCATCTCCACTGAGAAGGCCATCAAACCATCAATCTTCAAACACACCTCAAGCAATAGTTCTCCTTGCATCTTCTCAATGCTATGTTCCAAAAGTTGTATCATATGTCCAACATCATTCAATTTTGACATTGTCTCTTTGTGATGTTCATGTTGGACTCTTATGATGTCATCTAGCTTGTCATCCAAAGGCCCATAGACCAATTTCTGCGTTCTTTGCCAAAGGGACATAGTTGGTAAATCACTCTTGTCATTGTTGAAGTTGGATGGATCATTTGGGGTCAAAGTTCCTAAAGATTGGATTGTCTTGTGATATTCTTGAAGGTCACGTGACCGCCTCTCCAAAAGGGTTTTCCAAGCCACGCTTCCCAACAAAGTGCTCACCTTGTCATAGTCAATGCCCAAACCTTCACATCGCTTCCAATTATGTGTTGCTTCTATACTAGATTTAATGACCTCCACCTCTAAGTCTTTCAATTGAACAAATTGATTTTTGCGGTCCTTGGAATGAACCAACATCCTCACACATGCAGGGCGCAAGATGTACTCAACAAGACGGACTTCAGGACATCCCAATGTAGGATCTGCTTGAAGAAATTTGATGTGTTCAACAATTCCGTTTTTAAGGAATTCCAACATCTTGTCTTGACATTGATGGGATTGTAAAAGGATGTCCACATCACCATGATGGAATTCGATAATGACTTCAATGCCATCACTTATGAACTTGATAACATCTTGAAAGACCTCGTAAGTATCTTGAATATTCTTGGTTTGGAGTTTCTTGAAAAAAGAAACCTACATGACATATCAACAAATGAATAGAATTCTATTTATAGAGACAAAAATCCTTGTAAAATTCCATATTTTGGATTCATAGCAATAACATCTTAGCAACTTGTAAATCAAATTATAAAAGAAGGAAAGGTAGAGTGTTGTCATTGAAAATGAGCATTACAACTTGAATATATACTTGTACTTGTCAATAATTGTTCGACTTCATCAACTTCAATGCAATTGGATCTCAAGTTGTATGGTGGAATAATTATTGTGATCAAGCTAAAGAAAAGTTCAACATGAAAAACCATCAATTACATTCTTCCTAATACAAAATCAAAAGTAATACCTGAAGCGGTGTGAAGAATCCGGGAGTCAACATTGTTTTAATTCCATCTTGACAAGCAATCCTTCTTCCAACATAGGTGAAGCTTGCTGATTCATATTTTGTTGACCAATTCAAGCTCCCAAGTTGGTCTTTCAAAGTCGATGGAATCATAATGGAATCAACATCTTGCTCATAGCATATATGGAGTTTGATCATCATGCCCAAGATATCATCAAATTGCTTTTCCATATCTCCGTGCCCTTCAACAAGAGGCAATATCAAACGCTTCATGTGTTCCTTGCATATGATCCCATTGGACAAAACCATCTCCAATTCATGATCCAAAATTGCAAATTGATGTAGAAATTGTCCCATGATATGGTGACAAAACCAATGGGGGTTGGTGATGACCACCTTTTCTTGTTCATTGTAGATGATGTGTCCTCCATCATTCAATGACATAGCTACAAACTCCTTCCGTTGTTCACAAATCTCATTGTTGCCTACATTCAATTCCTCCACTTCCTTGCAAATACCTTCCCTAAATTCTTCCCACTTCAACAATGGTTGCTTGGATTTGTCTACATTCCACAATGCCACCAAACATTGCACTTCTTCACACGCCCTTATGGTTTTGGGCAATCTCTCTAACAATTGCTTCAAGTGGGATTGGATGAAATCAAACACACCATGAGCATGAGATACGTCTCGACCATCCACCTTGAATACAAACTCATCTTTGTCAAACTCAAGGACCTCATGGAATTGAGATTTCAACTCCAAAACCACATCACCAATGCGTCTTGCAAATATAATATCTTCCATCCACTGGTCAAAGTGTGTCATAACTATAGACACATGTGGACGAAAGGAAAGTGATCGCCTTGTATTGGAAGCAATGAAGCGCAACCAAGTTGCAAGTTCAAGTTTGATGTTGGAAAGACTTTTTCTTTTGAAGAAGTCCATTGGTCCATGGGATTGCACATGAGCAAGAACAATGAACAACTCCCATCAATGGATAGATTGGGCATCACCAATTCATGAAACGAATGGTAGTCGGTTTGACCAGCCATGTCCCAAATGGTGATGCCTAGGCCATTGCATAGTACATTGTCAACCTCAATGCCATGGGTCCGTTCAAGAAATGTGTTGTTGGTGGGCAATTTTGGAGTAGTTGACATTTTGAATTTGCTTGTTAATTTGTCTCAAATCCTTGAACGGTTTTGAACTTCCTCTTTTCTTTGAAATTCCTTCAATTGCTTCAAAGACATCCTTAGTCTTGTTTTACCTACAATAAAGTCCAATGAAGTTTAGTTAGTTTTGAGTTTCATGTCAAACTCCCACATTTATGACATGCAATTTATGATGCAATGAATTGGAGCCTTCAAAGAATCGTATGGGACATATAAGCAATGGACTTAGTATGAAACACATAGATGATGTTGTTAATTAATGGTACTTAGCAATCTTCAATATTGGATTCCGAAATATAATTTCCTATTGATATTTCAACTAGAAGATGTTGTCCTTGACAATATATCAAATATAGAACCATTCAAAAGCTTTGTATATTCATTCCATTCTATTCTTTCAAATTGCATTGTACAACATCATGATTGTTGGATTTGTGCGTTTAGTGTTTGAGGGTGAGGAAAAATTATAACTTTTGTAATAGAAATCGGAAATAGATAAATGAAACGTTCACATAGAGAGAATATGAATTTATCCTTGCTAACATATTCAAGCATTTGTGCTAATCAATAGAAGATGATAATTTAGACAATCATCCAAATTCAAATGGTAGAAATAGAAAATGAATTCTATTGTTTGGAAATTGTCAAATTTTATAATCCTTTGATGTCAAGATTTATTTTCCTTATAGGATTGTATAATTATGTTATTTGTATTCATGTTGCATAATACAATCTTTAATGGTAAAATCTCCATTCTTTTATTAAGGGCATATTTAATCACATCCAAGTTTTTACCAAGTCTCTTCTATCAAAAGTGAGAAATGAAACATGTGCATGGGGAATAAAATGATGGTTCTAAGATCAAATCTATCAGTTTTTTTTGCTAATAAAACAAAGATGAAATTTTAGCCAATCATTAAAAATAGAAGTGCTAAAAATATGAATTGTCCTTCTTGTGAATTATCAAGGTAAATTGCTCTGAAGTTGATGTGATTTTCTTTCTGTTTTGGAATTTCAAATTAAATTGTATAGATAATTTGAAGTCATTTTAATTACAATATTCTTTTTTATGAAAATCCCCATGTATTTCTAAATAATACAATATATAAGATATATCGAAGTCAATTGAGAGACTCTTCACATGGTCATTGGAGCTTAAGAATTATCCTCTAATTATATTGGAAAGTAGAAAAATTGAAAGAAATTATTTATTGTAAACACATAAGATCTTCAAACACTCTTCAAGATTGTAGAGGCTAAACAAATGATGATTGCTACATGTATGTACATGTTCTTTGTAGAATTTGTTGCAGATACCCCATATACGGTTTTAGTATCCATTTCTAATGTGAAAAGCAATAAATGAATATCACTTACAAAATATCGAGATGTGTGAAGTAGATATGACTACAAAACTTACCAGCATATGGATTTCCACACAAACACACTCGCCCAAATGTCGGATTCACATTGGCCATGCCTCGAACAATACCTGACAATCTCACTTTCTTTCTCTTTGACAATGCTAAATACACATAGTCTACATCTCCGGTCTCCATCAAACATGTATCGAGCAAGTCAATATCTTCAATGTAGTGATTTACCAAGAGTAAGTCCATCATAGCACCAAGCACTTTGTAACCACCAACCACTTCACACTGATTGAAACCGATTCTCTTCAAGGATGCGTTGGACTTGAGGGCATCCAAAACAGCCAAAACATTCTCAATCCTTTCTTTATGCGAGGTGAACTCATATATCGGATGAAAAACCAATTCAAGCAGAGATGTATTGGAACAAAGCATGTCAACTAAGATTTCAATCCCTTCTTTCCCTCCGATTGATCTGAAGAAACCAAGCTTGGTGAGGGTGGTGTTGGATTGGAGATTGTTGTTCTTGGACATCAACGGATTCAACAAAATCTTCAACTCTGTGCTATTTGATAATTCACAATGTAAGCATTCAAGAGATTGGTTGGAACACAATGCATCGGCTATGCTCGTGAATCCTCTCAAGAAGGCCTTCTCAACCCCACGGAAATCAATAGAAACCCTAAGTGTTTTGAGGGATGTGCTTGAGGCAAGCGTGGCACCTATATGCTCAAGTTGAACATCTGATGTTATACGAGACAATCTTAAATCCTCAAGTACATTGGGAGGACCCTGCAAGGGCTTTAACAGCTGCTCCATTCCCTCTCCGACCCATGTTGGGGCCGACACTTCAAGTGTTTTGAGGATTTGACGATAATGAGGCACAGTAATAATGGACACAAACTCCGCAACTTCCTCTTTGCCCAACAGGAGCTTCTGGTTTAGAACAAGATGAAGCCCGAGTTCTTGAATAGAATCATTTACGAGAAGCACACTTGATGCACACTTGGCAAGTAAGACTAAGGGGACTTTAAAACCGTAGAGCTTGAGTTTTCTGAAACCGTTGCCAGACTGGCGGAGTGCGTCAGCAAATGGTTCGATGTATTTGGAAGATTCTTCCCGCGTTAGACTGATGCTCACTTCTTCACAAAATATAATTTCGGAGGAAGCAACTGCTCCGAGAAACTCATCATAACTGCTTGCTTCCGCTCCGGTGCCATGGACAAGTGTTAAACGGAAGAATCCGAAGGAAATAAAAACTTCAGTATCCCCATAAAAAGTCAACTCACTGCAACGGCGTTCATCTTCGGGTGAGGAAGAGAGAAAACGTGCCAACGCCGACTCATGGTTCTCTTCCTTAGAAACCAAATGCTCCGCAGTCTCTCCACTGGCCGGATGGGAGGAAGGCCTCCCAAGCCAACGGAGGAAGAAATCTTTCCAAGTCCAGAAGCGAAACAGGCATACCAGGAAAGCCACCACCTTCCTCATCTTGACCTCGACCCTGATGCAAAATCTCACCAACAAACGGAGTTTGCGATGATCACAAGAAGTTGAGGTTTGCAACTATAAAATTATGAAAGTTTGTAAATGTCCCCAGTAACCTTATCCTCCAAGGCCTGACCCAGACGACCCTTCTTCCTGCTGCGCAGATTATCGCAATTCAATACTTCACGCAAGTACTGCTCAAAACACACAACTTCGTCACCAACCTCCAATTCTTTTTATCAGAAGGCACTCCAATTCTTAGCAGCAAGTCACCATGTCCCTTGAACGGGGGTCATCCAGTGCTTCAGCCAGCCAAATGAAAGCATAAGCCTGGGATGCAAATCGTAACTAGTCTGTACTCTGACGAAGCAAAGTCATCGAAGACAAGTGTCGGGACAAGTGTACTGGATCCTCCAGCTAGCAGAAGATGTCCAGCCTACCACACATGCGGGCCACGAATCAAACTGCTGCTCAAGCTAAAAAGAAAGGGATAGCTCCATCTTTGTATGAAAAGTTAAGATCGCTTGACACAACTCAATCTCTTACTCTAACAGATCGAACACAAAGCAAGCACTGGAATCCTCTGAGTATGCATGTCGACCAGAGGCTGCGGCGCAGTGAGCGCTCTGAGTATTTCTTGGACGTCAATGCTCACTTTCTCGGGACTCCTGGCGTTCTGGATCCGCTCCCGCTGCTGCACACCGTGTATTACCAGATGACAGTCAGTCAGTCACCGGAATATTAACTATGGGGGAAGTCGGATGAGACGGGTTTATCTTGGAAACCATCCATGAGGTACAGTAAGAGCCCTCCTACATCTTGCTATTACAACACAACTGAACATGCCAGTGAATGGAATTGTTGAACTGGTGACGTACAACTCCCTCGTCCTTGGCGAATGAACACGAACGCGACTCACTCGAATCCCGCTTTCATGGCTACTGACCGCAAATTCAAGCGATCCCTGCTCACTTGCTGTCGGCCATACTGGGCCAGGATATCATTTGCCAGCAATGTGCAAGGTCGAGAGAGCCTTTGGAGTACGCAACCTGCAATGCAGAAGTGGTCATCTTTTCATCCAAATATACTATTGGACATCTGAATAAGCCAGCCTGCGTCAAGGAAATGGAAGGGCTGCAAATTGCACAAATCTGCAGCAATCTTGTGACGACTGACAATATGATGTCATTTCCACAATTCCACCCAGCCCGAGGGCGAAATTGACTAGTTCTTGCATGGCTAGTCGCACTTTATGGACGAGGTCTGGGTTCCACACGAGTGCAAAAATCTGCCAACAACTCTCGATTTTCGGAAATGATCAAATATTTTACAGCGGACCGGTTATGCGGAAGAGCATCCACAGTCCAACCATTATAATCCAACTGTCTGGTACATTGGTCCTCCAAATTTGCTTCTAGCTATTGACTCATACAATTAGAACTTGAAATTTTATTGCTGGAAGTGCATCCCAAATTTCTTTGAGTAGGTAAGTGAAAACTCAAATTTAGACATTGGACAATAAAAGTTAACCGCTTCCAATACAAAAATGACGGAGGTCATTGCAAATATCGGTTACCAAAGCAGAATCTTGTCCACGGCACCTTTCATCCAAACATATTATTGTATGAGGAAGTCGGTCAGCATGAACAACTTGCGTCAACTGAACGAAAATTGGACTGCTGCAAAGGCGCACCAGCACCACATTTGCAGACAGTCGGAGTTTCTGGAGAATCTGGACCAAGTTCAAAGACGTAAGGTAAGGTACTGCTTAAGTTACCATAAACAAGCCATTTCCTCGATCCCAGATCCCAGCCAGAACGTGCAAACCAGGCCATGATAACTCGCACAGTGAACGAGGTCTGCGGCTCTTGGGGGAAGCCAAGTGAAAGACCCTGTCAACGACACTGGCAGCACTGCGAAAGCCACCTTACCGATTGCGTAAGTTGAATGATCTTCCCTTTGCATCCATGACCCAGTCAGTGTCCTTGACGCTGCCACGGCATGCTCCTAAAAGGTGGGGCAGGGAGAGCTGGCAACCATCCGCCGAAATGTTACTCTGGAGTCAAATTTAGGAGGTCTTCCAGTACTTAGCGTGGATGGAAATTTGGACTTCATATAAATATGAAATAACTCAAAAAATTCAAAACGTTCACATCGTAGGTTGGGCCGGGGTGGATTGACCCCCTTGCTCTTCTGAAACGAAAAACCCTGAAGTTTTTTTATTTGTAACACATGATAAAATTTTCAAATTTTGAATTCATATTTGCAATCAAAGGCCCCAAATTAGCTAGGTGGGGTAAGAAATATTAAATAATGAAGCACAAAATAGGGGGGCTTTTTCATACATGCACCAGTGGAATGACTTGGGGGGGACGAACGAGGGGGGCAATCCACCCCAACCGTAGGTTCAATGCCAAAAAATAAAGTCCATGCACCTTTCCTCGTAGAGAGCCTTCTAAGAGTACCTAGAACGTGACCAGGGATGCATGGTTTAGGAGATCTCACTGTAATAAACAAACAAACTCATTCCACCCCTAAAGGTTTTTGACTATGTTTTCACCAAAAACTCTCCCAAATTGCTATTTCTAGTACAAGTACCAAATTTGGGAGAAAAAACGTCTTTGGACACATGTAACCATAGGATCTTGTAGTATGCTGGTTTGAGAACATGTGGAAAAAACTTCAGAAATTTCCACCTTGTAGATTGCAAGATATTAGAGTTTGGAGTGACAAAAATCCCTTTTTTCGCCCTGCACAAATCCCAGCAGCTGCACTTCACAAGGTTAGATCATTATGAAAAATGTCCAAAATGGTTGTAACTCTTTGGATTCATTCTTCAAGACAAGTTGGATACATGCTTGAAAAAGTTTAGATCATTTGGAATTGTACAACATATAGGAACAAAATAATAAGTAGAATGAAGTAGAGAATGATTCAAAATACTAAATTGTTAACAATTCTATTATGGAATTGAGAAATGCTAGTTCCTATGGTTGTAATGTTTTAATAAACAATCTACACCTGAAGTTTTTATTTTTTTTCTAAAAATATTGAAAATTGAGTTAAATAAAGGTCTTCAAAGTTTATTTTAGAGTGGAGATTCCATAACTATCGATAAACTACCCAAAACTAAAACTCCTCATAACTTTCATCTCATAAATCAAAAGAAGATGATTCAAAGCTTTCCATGGACATATAAATCTAGAAAACCAATTTCAAATTTTTATTTTAAAAAAACGTGATTTTTAAAGAAGTTTTTTTTGTTGCCTAGGCTACCCGTCAAGCAATGAAAACTACATATCATACGATAACTTTTTAACCATGTATTCAAAAGTTATGAAAAAAGTGGTCCGTGATGACCCTAAACTACTGGATGATGGTGGAGAGGTACCCAAATCAAATGGAGTGGTTGTGGGTTCGATACCTGGCTGTGACAGGTTAGTTTATGTAGTGTGAAATCATCCTTTCTTCTTCACAGAAACCCTTGCAATGTGTTCTTCGACACACTTGTGTCAAAAAAAAAAGTTATGAAAATTGTTGGCCCTTGAAGCTACTCCTCGGGCAGATGTTGTGTGAAAATTTCAAAGAAAAAAAATAAAAATTCCATTCGTAGTGAGTTGCCCCAAATCGCTATGTTGCCAAAAAATGCCATTTGGTCCTTTAGGGGTTAAGGAATAGATGTGCAGATTTCAAATTTCCAACTTCACTAGGATGAAAATATCAAAAATCATCAAAATAAGCAATGCAACGTAGTTGAAGACACCATTTTCAAGGAAAAAACATTGAAGTAGTACTAGCAATTGAAAATCATGAATTCAAAAAGTATATATATTTGATACAACATGTAAATACTATGAATTTGGAAAGTGGAAACTCCCTAAGCCAATGAAACCATCACATAGGCTAGTCATCAAATCAAAATCTAGAAAATCAATAGTCAATTGGTCACAATTAAATATAGGAATAGTTCAATTGCACTTTAGAGGACATTTCCTAAACAAGTCAACTTCTCAAAGATAGTTCCAAGGGCAATTTTGTATGTTTTCACCTTAGAAGAGTTTAGAAAGTACAAAATCAACCAATTGCAACAAACAAATGCCAAGGTTTTTTTTGGACAGGCTCCAAGGCCAAATGTAATAGATTGGTTTGCTCAATTAAACCATCATTTTGTTGCCGCTCAAGGTTTAATGTTGAATAGCTTGGTGAGAGTGTAGTACCAAATCAAGAAGACTTACTAAACAATGTCCATTGGATCAAGTTATCCACAGTTTCTAGTGCATCTAGGATCTTGCTTTTTGATTATTTCACTCTTTTGCATCCAAAATCCTATTGTGAATATTGTGAAAAGTGCACTTCATTTAATTAATATTCATTGGAGATGTTTAAGATCAATTGTATGAATCATCAAATGATATAAGGGAAAAAGCTCTATCTATATCAAAGAATGATGTAGATATTTGGCAAGAGTTTCTATTTTTTAATAGGGTTTAAATTGAATTATTACTATCTTTAGCTTAACACCAAATTTATTGTGAGGTTTTGAAGACTAAAACTTCTTTGAAACACTTGGATCTAAAGTAAGGCTAAAGTTTTCATCTATATTTATTCTTTAACAAATCAATCTATGGGATCCTTTAGTTAACTTATTCAAGTACATCCTTCCAAAATTTCAAACTAAAAATCATCACTAATTACAAGTTCAATGTGCCTAAACTTACAAAAAAAAATTTCCCTGGTCCTTTCCAAAAGTGAAGTTTTATATTTAAATATTTTAGGGGGAAAACATGTATGGCCCATAACTTGTGAAATTTAGTCAATATTTGAGAAAATGAGTTGAAAATACAAAAATAAAATTAACCACAAAAAAAATTAATTCATCCTTTAAGAAATTATAAAGTGGAAGGTGGTACTCAATGAAAGAAAAAAACTAAACCGCCCATGGCCTTTACAAGAAATTGAGAACTAATAACCCCGTAAGGCCAATGCAACCATTTAATGGTCACAGGTCTAATTTCAAGCAATGTTTTAGGTGGAAAAAAACATTTTTTCAATTTTCATCTGTGAATTCAATCTACAGAGGGTTGTGTTTCAATTTTCACATTCAAAATTAAGATCACTACAATCAAAATAAAGTACAATGAACATTTTAAAAAGTAAATAGTAATGCCAATGTTATAAAATTTTCTTTTCTAAGATATTATGCATGATCCAATGATTGATTTTATGCCCTTTTTCACAAAAAACATTCGAACTACAATTTTGACTAATAATAAAGAAATTTAGATGTTAAAGATAAAAAAATATTTTTTGGTAAATTTTTCAATTTCCATCTTAAAAAATCATTTGGTTAGGAGCAAATCTTAGGAAAGTCTTGAAACTTTGATTGTATAGATTTTTCTAATTCTAAACCCTAAGGTCCTAAGAGTTTTGGGAAGACTCTTCAAGATTTGGGTAGGTAATTGTGATTTCAATTTTGCGCAAGATTTTTTGAATTTTTTTTCAAGATAGGAAAATTGATTAGCTTTCAAGGAATCTAATTTTAATTTCAGTTTGTACTTAGGAGAAAAAGTTATACCCAAATAAGCCTAAAATAATGAGGGTGGGAAGACAAATAAACAAATAAAGGTTGAAATAATATTTTGAAATTTGTTTCTAGTAGAATATATTTTTGTCTATCTAAAAAGATTTGATTCATTCCATTTGGATGAGTGATGTGAAATTTATGAAGCTTCTTGTTTTGCAGGCAATCTTAGCAAATTCCTTAAGAAAGTAGTGTGTTGGATCCATTTATGAACTCAACTTTCATAATTTCCAAAAAAGAGTTCCCCATAGTGGATTTTTTTTCTAAAACAATCTTACCATTAAAATTATTGGGTTTCAATTCCATCTTAGAGCTCAAAACAATTTAGATTTTCCTTCTATATATGTTGTACTTGCTTTGACTTAAGAAAATTCTAAAGAATGAAAATCCCAAGGAGTGAATTTTTTTCCCAAACCCTCAACTCAATTCTTCATAAAAAAAACTTAAATTCAAAATCCATAGCTCAATAATTTTAGTTTAGAAGGATTTAAAATTTCATAATCTCATATTCGAATTAGACTTGGAGCACAAAAACTCATTTTCTTCACTTAGTTAAATGCTTGTATCTTATGATCCATATGGTCAAAGTTTTTGAAATGTCTCCAAATATTCTTATATTAGTCTAGTTCAAGACCCTATTGTTGGATATGCCGAAGAAACAAATATTTAAATTTTTTGTTGTTTGCATTCAAAATGGCAGTTTTGAGTGGGTTTTCACGAGAATATTTCCCTAAGACTTTAAGAAGTAACTTTGTACAATTTATTGCAAATTTCTAAAAAAATTTGGAAATCATATTTTATACGTATGTGAGTTTTGTCCCGACACCTTGGCCCCTTGGGGGGTAGCCTCGAAAGGATGGCGGTGTTTTGGAAGGGAAAAGTCCAAAATCCAAAATTCCTTTTTTATTTGAATTTCAACCCTAGAAAAGTGTATTCAAGAGTTGAGGTGATTTGTGGAAAAATTTCATCCCATTTGACCTCATGGATTGAAAGATTATTATGTCCAAAGTGAAAAAAAAAATTGTTTTTCATTCTTGCAAAATAGGTTAGAAAATCTTTGAGCCCTCTTGGTTGTTCTACGAAAGGTTGCAGATTTTCACCATTCAAAAGTATATGATGGTAAGTTCACTCATGAAAAGTTTTAGAAGCAAAATAGAGAATCTAGCTTACTCCAAATCACTCTGCAATGCAAGGAGGTTAAGTGAATTGGCACTACACTAGTCATTTTTTGATTATTTCTTGTGCAACGAGGAAATTTTTTATTTTGAAATCCAAATGGTGCAAAGTCAGACACAATAATTTTGGATATGTGGGAAAATTTTCAAGAACTTTGACTTCATAGATTGCAAGATAATAGGGCTTGAAGTTCAAAGAAAATAAATTTTCTCGAATTGACCAAGTATGGCTAACAAATTTTGACTCCTCTTGGAATGTAATTTGAGAACAATTTTTTTTTTGATTGGAACAATTGAATGCCATATTTAATTAGTTATATACATGCCAAAAGTCAAAAGTCACTAGGCGTTTCTAGAGAGGATGCCCTAAAGATGCCCCAAAGATGCCCAAATTGTCTAGGTTGCCTTGGAAGTTTAGAGCATTGTAACTTTCGATCCAAACACTTTATTGGGAAAATAAAGTATATTCCCACTAAGAGGATACATGTTCACACCTTGTATCAAAATTTCATGAACATCCAACCAAAATTTTATCATAGGAATCTACATGAATTTTCAATTGTCAACTCAATGGACAAATGGACAAATGGCCTTGAGGGATTAAAATAAAAGTGAATTATGAAGCTACAATGATCTACTCAAATCAAAAGAAATAAGTCCTCCAAAGCCTTAAAAAGTTAATATGATCCGTCACCAATTTTGCATCCTATATCCAAATTATTTGATGTATTCTTTGGTGCATTAGCATTTTCAAATGTAAACATACAAAATTTTCCCAATCTAAAATAGGTACACAAATTGGTAGCAATTTTAATTTCAATGGCAAATGAACCCTTAAAATGTTGAGTGATCTAAAATGGATCAATCCATTTTTACAAGAGTAATTTCTGGATTTAAGAATGTGAAGAATTACTTGAACAGGGGCTTAACTTGTAAACCAAGTTAGCTATCAAGTGGTGTATTTAGATTTAGGAGAAGACTCACTATCAAATTTACAAAAATTTCCAAAGTATAGGTGGTCTGGGATTGTAATATAGAGTCATTGGATGGGGGGAATTTTGGCCAATGAGATGGAGGCATGTGTTAATGGGTAGGCAAGGTCATTACTTTGCCACTTGTTGTTAGTAAGGCTAGGCCTAGCCTTTGGGATAGGAGAGAGGCTGTTGGAGACTTTTGGAATACTTTTAGAAGTGACATGTAGCTATATGAAGAACATCCCTCTAACTAAACCTATGGAATTCCAGCCTTGAAGGTTGGACCATCAACTTTGGAGCTAGTATTAGTTGGTTTCTCTAACTTAGTCAACTCAAGTGGGAGAGTAATGATGTCAAACAATGATGAAACTTGGAATTCGAATGGGTTCCTAGCCTAGGTCGTTTTTGACCCTTTTTATCTCTTCCTAGTTTGCACATATAAACAACCATTGGAATACACACCTTGCATTCAGATTTGAGTTGTTTTTCATTTTTTTCCCTATTTTTTTTCTTTCATTCTACCATGTTTGATCTTGACTTTTGGCTCCACATTTGTGACAAATCCTCCATATCCCATAATTTCTAAAATTTAACAATGAAGTGGTAACTACTGTAAGACCATTTTTTTTCACTCCTTTTTGGTCCTAAAAATACAAGACTTGTTTCCATGCATGCGGAACTTGATTGCCTTGAGAATGAACATAGGATGCCAACTTACTAAAATGTTATGTTTCCAAAAGATCCAGTCAAAGCACAATTTTAGCTATGCCAAAACATTGATTTCCTTGAAGTACCCTTCACTTTTACAATATAATCTTGTAATCTATGAGTTAAATTGAAACCAAACTTTGTAGAGATTATAAGGACTTGGCTTTCTACAAGATCTTATGGTTATACTATGAGCTTCAACTCTTTGTAGCTTACAAAATGAAGATTCAAAACCACTTGAAATTGGCTTAAAATTTTAAGGCTTAAGCGTTGTGGCATCAACTTTAGGAGGTTCACCCATTACGCTCTCTCACACTCATATTCTAGAGAGGCCTTAGTAGTGACCTTCATTAGAATGAGGAAGTGGTGACAAAGGGAACTCAAATCAATAGAAATTCACTAGGGATGGAGACCCTATTAGTACAACTTTGTATTAGTAGTGTCCATTTCAAACTTTTAAATGCACTATCTTAGTATATAGAGACCAGAAAAGTAACACAAAGAGCTCCTCCTACTTTAGACTTAAGTACCTCAAGAAAATTAATATATAGAGACCAGAAAAGTAACACATAGTGCTCCTCCTACTTTAGACTTAAATAACTCAAGAAAATGAATCCATCTATGCTATGTCATTGTATCTTCACATTTGTCTCTCATTTAAATTTGAATTTCTTTTACTTCATTTAAGGTAATTGCTCCCAATTGTGGCCCCTTTCTAAAACCAATCTAATATTATTCTTGACCAAAACAAACTCCCTCTATTCATAAGATTGTAGAGTTAGTTTTTGAAACACCTATTTTTAGCACATTGAAAATTCATGGTTTATTCAAGGAGTGTCTAATAAATGCATAAGAAGAAAATTATAAGTACTTTGTTGACTTTTTAGGAGGATCTAAGTAAAAATTAGGTAGTTTTATAATAGTAACAATATTCAATTACTTATTAAAAGACATTGAGGTATAGTTACTTAAGAACACCTTCAATGCACTTCTCAATTAAAGGTTAACTTTTTGCTGATTTATAATTTAAATTTAAATTTATTATCATTGGAAGTGCATCCCCAAGTACTTTGAAAAGGTACATGAAAACTCAAATTTAGACATTTGACAATATAAGTAAGCCACTTCAAAAGCTAGCTTAAAGACAAAGATTGTAAAGGTTTTGGCAAATCACACATACCAAAGTACAAACTTTGTCACACCCCCATCTCCTTGGGTGCTCGAAGTGCCTTAGTGAGAAAGGGGGACCTTGGAGGTGACTTCCCAAGTTTTGCAAGAGTTTAAGTGGGGAGAAATGAGTGACTCCTGTGCATTTAGGGCGCATTGGCGCCTTAAGTTGGAAGAGTATGGTAAAGTGTTTCACATTCCTGGAAAGGGCTTGAGGAGACACTTCTAGCCGTCCAAAGAACACATGATTTGGACTTGTGAGTCAAAAGTTATGGGCGTTCAAAGTTGGGGGCGTCCCAGTGGCGCCGGGACACTTAAGGGCTAGGAGGAAGAGGTTCATGAGGAATTCCTCCATGAAGTATGTTATGTAGCATATCCTTGGAAAGGTAAAAACACAAGGATACTAGATTGACAAGCATTACGAGGTTCTAAGGTAAGAGCCTCAAGTTATGGCCAAGAGAAGCGCCGTTGTGAAGGCGTGACGCCTCTCCCGATGGACCTGAATCTTTGGAGGGCGATATGTTTGCAAGGACTTGTCCAAATGGGGCAAGTGAGTGGTTCATCAACATCTACTCGTCGCGTAGATGTCGAAAATGGGCTTGCATGTAAATTTGGAGCCCGGACCGCAAAGTTATGCCGGGTGGAAGTTCGGGAGTCCCAAACAAGGGCGAATTGGGAGAAATGGGGTGGTCTTCCAAAACCAAAGTGGGTTGGGGATTCCCCTTTGACATACAAGGGGGGGGGGTTGTTGAATCCCACAAAGAGTATTATAGGAGGGGTTGATCTCCCTCTTGGAGCCTTGGTGAGTCTCGATGACTCAAGGTTGGTGGTGTGGGTTCACCACCACTCCAAGGCACCATGGGACACTTGTGTGTGTTCCATGGCACTGTTGGGTGGAGTCCCATTCTTTGCTAGGCTATGTTGAGGTGTCCCGAATTGTGAGTCCCGGTTAGTGACGAAGTAGAAAGTAGAAAATACACAATGAGCCTAGTATGGAGTTGGGGTGACACTCAATGGCGGTTAGGACCATGGTCAGTAGTACCACCATGAGTCCTTGCACAATAAGATGGAAGTCCCGCCCTATGTTACCAAATAACATCCCCCGGTGTCATGATGGGTGTATGTATGCTAGTAGTCCCGGTGATTGCGACTTAGCACAAAGGGTTGGAATTAGGAACTAACATCGGATGTGCATGGCATGTGCAGTGTTAGGAAGTGGTGACTCAAGTGACCTTGGAGTTGGAGTGTGGTGAGTCCAATAACTTGTGCAACACCTCAAAAGGGGCTAAGGTGTTGGAAAGGTAACATTTGGGTCGTGACAAACTTGTTTCTTTTGCAAATTGTCTACTCGGAAAGCAATAAGAAATCCCCACTCTCCATGAAATTGTCAAAATTGCATTCATAGGAACCTACCCTAAAATGCAAAATCCCAATTTGTTCAATGAATGACTTTAGGAGTTAACTTGTAATCAAATCACTCCAATTTATGTGGCCTACTTGAAAGCACCCAACAATATTAATGCCATTTCAATGAAGAAGTTTTGAGTCCAAGAGGAAGATAGATTTTGGATAGGTTTTAAAGGATATGAACCATTTAAAGATTGAGAGAGATATTATCAATATATGGATGTATTCTATTTTCTTCACACATGGGTGAACATGACTAGGTTAGTAAGGTAACTAGACCTAATTTTGACTTCTTTTTGAAATCAACCACTCTAGATTCTTGCCTACAACATACTCCTACTATTCATGAGAATCTATAATTGATTATAGAAACACTTATTTTCAACCCTTTGAAAATTCATAGTTTATTCATATAGTGTCCAAAAATTGCATTTGAAGAGAATCTAGAATCCCCTTTGACTACCAACAAGACCCCACAAGAAAAATTCAATATAACAATGTTGAATTGCTTATTTGTGCGATTTTAGGTGTAGTTACCTTAGTTGCAAGATGTTTCCCAATTCCAAGCCCTTAGTTGCTAGTATTTTTGTACAAATGAGCCCAAATAGATGGTCTGCCCAGGTGATGAAGATTTTTCAATGGTCATTGAAGCTTTGAAGCTGAAAATGAAGTCATAGACCGCACTAAAACAATTGCAACATCTTGACTGTTTTCTCCAATTCTACATACTTGCTGGAAATGTTGTATCTTGAATTGAAATTTCAAATTAGCCCCTACAGATTGAATTGAAAGTCCTAGAATGGGTTTTGGAGAATTTTGGGTAGGTTCCTCTCATGTCAAATTTCACAAGGTTTTTTTGAAAGGGTCTAAGAGAATGTACTTGCTTTTTAGAATGTAAATTTTATTCCTAGTCAATGTTTGGGGGAAAAAGTTATGTCCACATAAGTACAAAATTCTTGAACTCAAACAACAAATATAAACCTCAAACACTTGAAACTGAATTTGTAAATGTGTGTGCATGTGTACATTTTGATTATTGAATAATGTGAAAGTTACAAAGAGTCTCATTTCATGGGCAATCCAGGCATTTTCTTGAAAAATACACAAATTGAGTTGGTTTTTGAGTTTTATTTCCACAATTTTTTGAAACAAACAGGTCCACAGGGCATAGATTACATGCTTAAACAATCTCATTGTTGGGATTGACGTGTTTCAAGTCCATTTTCGAACTATCTTTGATTTTACTTTTCTTCCCTCTTTGACCTATTCTTTGTCAACAACTTTGAAAGAATGAAAATGGTTTGTTTGTTTTTGAATATTTTGAAATAGATTTTCAATGCAATTCCCAAACACAAAGATTGAAACTTTGAAACTTTTTAGAGCAAAATTTTTTAAGTTCCGAAGATTCAAAGTCTAAAAAACTAGAATAGCAAGTCGGCAAAGTGCAAGAAACCCTTTTTTTTCACTTTGAATACTAATATCTTACAATCTATTTTTTTTCAACATTTCAAAAAAAATTTCCACACAATTTCATGCAAGTGTATTGAAAATATCCTATACTACACAATGCAAAAAAGGAATTAATTTTATTGTATATCTTTGCACTATAAATGGTGGTTGTGGAGTGTTTTTTGGTAAAGCATAGTTTTGAGCCTTTAGGGGTTAAAATTTTGTTTTGGTTGCTACATTTATCTATTTTTTTTCACCTATTGATACAAAACTATGACTTTGACAATTTTCCCAAAAAATTCTTAAATTTTTTCACATCATTTGAATTTCCTTATAAAGTATTCACCATTTTATATCATTGGAATTTTTTAATAGAATGAATTATAATTTCTAGGGTTTAATATTCTTCTCACTCAACATTGATTACAATGTATAGGTCTTAACTTCTAAGTCCTTTGGTATCCAATTTCTAAGTCATGAAAAAAATTTGAACAAACCTTGTGAGTAGAGGGTAATCATGTATAAGACATCCATTTTGTGGATCAACATTCTTGAGTTCAAGATCCGTTAGTGGTGAAGAAAAAACTTTTAGAAAGTGAATACTCTATAAAATAAAAATATAACAAAGGCATATTAAGAACAAATGATAATTTCAGGTGGCTATCATCTATAGTAAAGAAGACAATGAGAAGATATTGAAGCCTCCCAAATGGTTGGAGCTAATTTGTAGGAATTCTTCAACTCTCATTGGTTACTTCAAATAACTCTTCAACTTTCATGGATTTTTTTAAAAACTAGTGTTGAATTTAATGTTTGGGATATTTTTAGAGTTTTATTAGCTATTTTCCTTTAACTCTCATATTGAATAGATTTTTCAAGTACCAAGTCTGATTTTTGTTTTCCCTCTATTTTTTCCTTTCAAATAGAAATTTTATAGCTTTTTTTTTCCCACTTTTTTTTCCTATGCATTCAAATTGCAACTAAGTTTTTCCCAATGTCACTCGCTAAACATTGAACTTGTCTTGCCAATGGATCTCCCTAAAGATTGGTTCAATTTGAGCAAACTCCGTCTTCGTCATTTTGGGTCCACGGATAACATGTTTGGGTCCATGAGAGACTAAAGAACTCTATTCTAGCCACTGGCAAACAGCTGGTGTTCCAAAAGGATGAGGAGCGGAATACCTTCGTGATTGAAGACTGCGAGCATCTGGCTCATTCATTGCCCGAGTTTCAATTTGGGGCATTGTTGACCTATGTCGATTGGGAATGGCGCACAGAGTTTGTGCGTTCCTTTGTTTGGTGTACACCCTAGCTCAATTGGCTCTGATATTGAGAACCGCTTGGCAAGAATCTTTGTGCAAGATTGGAGCAACATCGGAGGTTGCACATGTAATGCTGGAAGAGGCTTAGCAAGCATTGTTAATTTAAGCCAACTGCCAAAGCCCTAATGAAGACTGTTGCATTGGCCATTTCTGATTGAGGAATGAGCATGACTACATAATCAAAGCTGACTTTCAACTAGGTTCTTGAAGCCTTATCATGCAAGTATGATTCTCATAACAACACTTGTGTTTTTGTCATCGATACTCCTACTTTTGGCAAATTGGAAATGCAAATGTTGACTAATCTATCTTTGTTAGGAATTTTGAGAACAATTGATCAGTTAACAAATTGGAACCTCAACTCTTCCAGAGTCTCTTCTACTCCACCGATTTAAATTCCTTAGGTCTACATCGTACATAAGATTTTGTGAATAGGAGTGTTGGTTTTATTATCCGATAATATGCACTCCACATCAATCAATATGTCTTTTGTTGGTCATTTCTAGTGAAGGTTTTACTATGAAATAGGGTTTTTAATGAATGTTATTCGTGGGAAGGAATTCCTTCATGAATAGCGCCAGACACAAGTACATGAGATCTACAGTGTGATGAGCTCAATTGGGTTTGTTAGAGCATGAGTTTCACTGTTTTCTAGTGTGACATAAGTCCTTGTACTTCATGTCATCTGAAGCAATACATGTCTTCTACAACTATTCTCTACCCTAAAAAGGAAGATATTTGGTTGAATTCAAGAACCAATGTGTTTTGGTAGGCTTTTGACACTTTTCGGTAGGACTTCAGGAGTATCATCACTAAAACAAAACATGGTAGAAAAGAACTGCACTCAAATTTAAGTGTAGCTTTCTTTACCACATTTTTGTGCAAGCCCACTACACGCGCAACCAATGTTTTTTGCAATTTCTGATTTCAATTTTGGGAATTTGGGGGTTGTATTATATACCATTGGAAAGGTATTGAAAATAGCTTTCCAATGATATATTTTACGCTCCCAAATTCTAAAAATTTCAATGAGAAATTGAAAAAGAAGCTAACAGCCACTACGAGCGCATGCACAAAAAGGTGGTTAAAAAACTCGCACTCAATTTTGAGTGCAGTTTTGTTTCTACCATGTTCTGTTATAGTGCATCGTGAACTTGTTCTTTCACTCTGGCTAGCAAATGCAAGAATTGGATTGGCCAAGGTATGAAATTTCGTCATCAAAGGGGTCACTCTACTACAGAGTGACTATGGGTGTCACTCCGCCATCCATGAACGCTGACATTGATATTGTGTTCTAACCTCTTCGATTAAAGATTTTGACTTAGATAGTATTCATAGTAGTGCATTTGAAAAGATTACTAAGGTAGACCAGCCCATTTCCACCAGCTTCCTATAACTGCCATTCTAGTTTTGGCTCCATCACCACCATAAAACTCACCCAAGTCCATTCACTATTCTAAAAATTTCAATGCATTAATTCCAACTTGGGTAACATGTCAACCTTTGATTGGTGGAAACTCTGATGTTAATAGGTAAAGGCGGTCGCTAAATCCTATAAATGAACAAGGGCCCACACTGATGTGTTCTGACACAATCATTGGGCCCCGTGGAGATTGCGGGTCATTTGTGGCACAATTGTAGGACTATGCCTCCAATGAAATTGGAAGACTACGCCCCGACAAATCTGTAGGACCGCTACATGAATTTCATTGTTCAACAAGTCTTGCACATAACGCACATAACAATGGTTCTAGGGTCTTAGGAGGTGGTTTAGGGTTTAGATTGTCTTTTTCTTAACTATGAGTGGTTGAGCCCCTATTACATATCCTATATGGGTTGGGTTCCCTCCTACCACCCCTCATATATATAAAGCCAAGATGTCTTCTCAATTTTAAACAAAAGTAATGAATGACTTTTGAAGAAATGTGTGACGTCATGCTACATCAATGTGGGTACATTTCAAATCAGTAATCTAATGTTATGTAGAGAAAGACAACATTTGAATAACTTTTTCAAGTTCTTCCAAAATAATAACATTTTCAAAGTTCATAATGGACATACAAGTACAAAGCCCCCACCCCCCAAAAAATAAAAAATTTCACAACTTTGAAACAATTGAAGTGTTCATTGTGTGTCAGACCCATAGAATAATGAAAATTTCATGAAGTACACAGTTAGGAGACAAATGTATGTGGAACTTAGTACTTATACATCCTTCTGGAACTTTGGAAAATGTTGCTTGTATTGTGCCACAAAATATTGTTTTAGTAGAACTTCAAAAAGTTATTTCAATGTTGTCTTTTTCTATATAACATTACATCACTCATTTGAAATGTGCCCACATTGATGTAGCAGGATATCACACATTTCTTCAAAAGTCATTCATTACTTTTTGTTTAGAATGAGAAGACATCTTGGCATTATATACATGAGGGGTGGTAGGAGGGAACCCAACCCATATGGGATATGTAATAGAGGCTCAACCACTCATAGTTAAAAAAAAAGACACCCTAAAATCTAAACCGCCTCCTAAAACCCTAGAACTGCCGTTATGTCCAAGACTTGTTGAACAATGAAATTCATATAGCAATTCTATAGGGGCATGGTCCTGCAATTTCATTGGGGGGCAAAGTCCTGCAACTACGCTGCAAACGACTCGCGATCTCCATAGGTCCAGTGATTGTGTCAGGCTACATCAACGTGGGCCCCAGTTCGTTTGTAGGATTCTGCGTCCTGCATAGGTAAATGTAATGGCAATTATAGGTTTAGGATAGAACAATTATGACTCTAGTCTAGTGGTGGATTTGTAATTTAGGGCGGATCACTTCAAGAATTCATAGAAATTACAATTTTTATCAAAAAATTATAAATCCACTTGGGTTTGATTCGTGAAACATGTGCACACCTCTGAAAAATAAGTGCCTCTCCTAGAGTTGGTCCTAATATACTCAGATTGCAAATCAGAGTGGTAATAGGTTGGTCTACCTTATTGTGAATTTGGTGTACGATTTTCAATTACTAACTGAGAAAGGGATGTTGCTACGGATCCCAAGTGTTCTTCTGTTCAATCCTTCTCTACATGTACCTTGTCTAATGTCACCTGGAATGCTATGATCGTTTCGTGCCCCATCTCCTGAAACTAATTTACTTGTTAAGAATGCTAATGTGATGTCTTTGTTTAGTTGGTTGCAGCCTCAGCATTGCTTTGGGAGGTGTTGGAATGTGCCAAACCAGATGTTGTCTATTAGAGAGCTCTATCTGCATGCTCGCCAAAGCTTAGAAATCGATCACCCCACTGCTTTGTTCAGGTTTCACAACTTCTGTTTAATGAAGGACAGCATCCTGATGGAATCTCTGTGTCTACTACGTCTATGGTGGCCGCCCCTCTCATAACATAGCTGTGTACTTGCGACGATCTTGAATGAAGATATCTTGGTGTTTTCTTTTCAGGAAATAACTGCAGTAGAGAACCGAGGTCTTAGTTGAAGAAGTTCAATCTGAAATTTGTGATTTTTGTATATATTCTCTGAAAGCGAGCTCTGCATAGATCTGAGAGGATTCTTTGCATCAGTGGCGGGGATTCAAGCGTGATCGATTCATGGCGTATAGAACCGAGTTACTGAGATACTACCATACCATGTGGTCAGGTTCAATATTCCTAGCCGAATAATTAGTCATTTAGCCCTTAACCCCTAAACGTCCAGAGTCACCTCTGAAATTGACAATTTGAGAAAAATCATTATAAAGTGCTATTTGGAAGTATATGTAGGAATTGATATACACATAAAAGTTGTAGTCTATGAGTTGTAGATTTCATTTGCATGGTTAGAATCACCATTGCTATCACCAATCTTTTTTTATAAACTTTGAGAGGGAGATTTCTAAATTCCTTCTAAATTTGATTACAAGCAAAATATGATCATTTTTTGAGTGAAAATTGTTGGAATGGATTTGAAATGAGGATCTCTTCACATAGTGATATTTTGAAATTTTTGTATTCTGAAAATCTATGACCTCATTTTGGCAAATTGTGTTTTGAACTAGAGTCTATTCAATTTGGGCTTGGTCAACCACTCAACATACTTCCACATTATTAATTTTAGAAAAACATGTACTCGATCTAGTAACACCAAATCCAAACCTTAGATAGGACAAGAAATTGATTAATTATTTCCTCAAATTAGGATGACTTTCATCCACACAATAAAAAGGATGAAATTTGAGTTTCAATCTATTCATCATCTAGAAAATGGATGTCACAATGCTTGGAGGTTAAAGGTCTAAGAATCCCAATTTGGATTGCAACATCGGTTATTGTTTGGTGTATTTGATGTAGAGGGTGCTTGAACAATTATTGATGTTACTGATGCATACAATAGTTATAAAAATTTGTTTTCATGTTGAGTTGGATCCAATGACATAAGGCTCTTCCAATTTAGATTATGATTCTGCCTCCTATATGTTTGAGAAGTTGCAAATGGACATGTATTCTTTACATATCGTGTTGTATTTGAACATGATAAGGTTTAGATATTAATATGACTTCCAATTGAAATATATTTGTTGTTGAATTTTCAACCCAACAGTGTATGTCTTGCCATATTTTAATTAGTACATATTTCAAATTTTAAGGTTAAAATATAGGATCATACATATGGTTCCTACGAAGCCTTTAAAGTTTAAGTTATCAAGATATTACAATACCTTGTGGTTAGGCTCAACATTCCCAACCATTTCCTTAATTGAAGTTGACAAATATGATTCGACACTTGCCTAAAAATAGAAAGATTTGTTTTCCCTTTACCATTGGGAGTTTGAAAACATAAACCCTTCAAAATATGGCATCTATTTTTAGAAATATTTTTTGTCAAGCTTGATTGTTGGATGTGGTAGTCATCCCCTCAAGATAGTTAGGGCAGTTTCCTTTGTGTTATTGCATATGTTTTTTAACATACTCTTTAGGGTTAAGATTGAAGTTGTTTTTTATTTGTATCCCTTCTAAACTAAGAGGTATGGCCTTCTTAGTATGGGAAAGAAAGGATGATTCTTGAGGTGTTAATATTTTAATTCTTACTATCAAAATCTAAAAACCCTTGACCTTGACCTTTGCAATGAAAAAGAGTATTGGCTATTGTTGATCTATAGGCAACAAATGATATCCAATTTCAAATTACAAAAAATACCAAACATTGGTGCATTTCACTTCATCTTTTATTTTTCAACACCATCATGTTATTAGTATTTATGATAAGGACTATATTATCTACAAATTTGACAATCATTGATGGCTATGTGTAATAATCCTATGCAAGTGTGTTACTCCGTGCATAGAAATTGCAACTGAAGCATCAAATTTGGTTTCCATTGCAACAGAAGCATCAGAGTCAAAACGTTGACATTCATCCATTCCTGTTTCCCACTTCCTTGCAGAGTGCAAATCTGTCAATTTGTGCCGGAAACTAGATAAAAAGTGCACTTCTGGAGTGTACCCAATGAAGAGTCGTTTAATTGGTTTTCAAGCATTTTCCATTCCCAATTCCCTATTTGTTTGCAGTGCTGCTATGGAGATGCCTTCAAGCCATTGCGTTGCCTGAGCTTTCAGATACTGCAATTAGGATCGATTTCGTGAACTTGGCGGCATTGGCACTTTCCAGAATGCGCGTACTGAAACACAAATCCATACTAATCCTGCATTTTAGACTGTAAGCGCACAAGTGTTGGCTCTGGAATTGTGCCAATTTCACGAAATTGACTAACTTGTGAGTTTGTGAATTGTGGCATAGACAAAGCTTGTGAGTAATTTTGCGAGATGTGTGTCATCCATTGTCCTTGCGATCTTCCGGGCAGTCAGTTGTCGGCATTTGCAGACTCTGAACCAAAGAGGAGGGAGTTGTACCGAATTTACAATTGAATGTGCGCGCGGAAGTTTGAGTTCATCGGGATTCGAAAGCGGAACCAGTGTTCAGAACTCGTTCATTCCTTCACAGTGGATTCAGATGTGTTTCTTGGAAGAGTCTGGAGTCTGGATCAGTCCTGATTTGCGCACTGCAGGAGCACTGTCAAGTTATTGTGCAAATGTTGTAAGGAAACTCAGCATTACACAAGTTGTACATTCAAGTTATTCTAATCCTTTAAGAATGAGGGGGAAGGTAGCAGCATGCGTAACCTTCTCTGTATCCATTACCGTCTCCTCTAAAATCTAGGAAAATCTTTGGAAGAGAATAGATGTGATTACAAGGATGTACTACATCTGAATACATCTGAATAGCAGACCCTAGTGTCGTGCATTTGTAGTCAACTCTTTAAAAATTCACAACTTATACTCATAAGTTAGTGTTCAAATAATACATTCAAAAGTGCACGAGAATTATCTTCCTCTTGCTTATAGGGTTCAATAATTTGTTGGATGTCTATTAATAGAAATCATGTTCATAACCCTTAAATTCATAGTTATGGGTGCTAGCACCTTAGTTTGGATTTCCAAAATTATTGTGAAGATGTGTTATGAAATGCTACTTAGAATAATAATTTAATCATGGATTTCAAACAATACTTCTAATATATTATCCACACCATATTAGAAAGATTATCAATGGCTAAAACACACAAGTTATAGGGTACATGTTTATTTTTAAACATTTGAAAGACAAAACCTTGCCTTTCAAAATGGAAAGGACATCAAAACCTAGTTTTTGAAGGGTAGGCACATCAATCTTGCAATTGGAGCAATTTTCACTCTAGAAATCTTGGAAAATATACTTGAATAAGTGAACTAAGAGATCACATGGTTGGATCTACCAAGGAAAAAGTAGAGTTGAAGATTTTAGCCTTGCCTTGGGTCAAAGTATTTGGAAGCATGTTTGGACCTCATCTAAACACTAGAGAATTTCAGGGGTGATGTTTTTCATATTAAGAATATAATATTGAGATGAAATTCTAAAATGATAATGGACTTGTAAATTAGAATTAAAAAGGATCAAGCAAAGTAATCAAATATTTCATAAACTTGAGTTTCATTATTAGCATATCTTAAAAATCTACTAAATTTCATGTTTACACAATTTTAAGAAAAATGTGGTTGCTTATTCTATTCATTCACATGAATATTATAGTGGCTCTCAAAATATCTAATATATTTACAAAAATAGCCATATTTTATTGAAAAAGTAGATTCATTTGACAAATTTTGGACATATTGAGGTACAAATAACACACTTGCATACAATGATATTTCAAAATATTTAAAATAAAATTGAGACATGTATAATATTCAATCCCTAAACACCTAGAATCATATCCAGAATTGACGATTTGAAAAAAATCATTATAAAGTGTGATTTGAAAGCATATTTTGGAATTGATATACAAATAAAAGTTGTAGATTTCAATTTGTAGATTCCATTTATACAAATAGATTCACGAGTGCTATCACCAATCTTTTTTTATGAATTTTAAAAGAGAAATTTCGAAATTCCTTCAAAATTCAATGACAAGAAAAATATTATCATTTTTTGAGTAAATTGTATTGGATTGGATTCGAAATGAGGTTCTCTTCACATGGTGTTCTTTTGAATTCTTTTTGTGTTTTAAATCTATAACCTCATTTTGGCAAATCCAATTTTAAACTAAAGTCAATGCAATTTGACCACTTGACATCCTTGCACATTTGTAATTTTAGAAATTCATGTGCTCTATAACACAAATCCAACCCTTAGATAAGATAACAACTTGATAATGTATCTCTACAAATTAAAATAACTTTCATCCAAGCAATTAGGAAGATGAAACTTTAGTTTCAATTTGTTCATTGTCTAGAAATGGACATCGGAGCACTCAGGGGTTAAGTGAAATGTACTTGTGAAAAGAAACTTTGAAGACAAATACAAAATCTTCAAGATTCTTCAGTAATAGGAACAAGAATTCATTTTGGAATTTTGAGGTGAAATATTCAAGAATTTGAAAATTTAATGATCTGAAATATGACCCTAAATATTTACCTTTCTAGAATTTTCCCCAAAAAATCCCATACATATCATGAAAATAATATGTTAACATTCTATACCCTTTTCAAGTATTCCACAAACAATTGGAGATCTTTTGAGTATATTATTAAAAATATAAATATTTGGGATCATATTTCAATCAATGACATTGCACTCAATAAATTTGAAATTTATGAATATTTTTACTACAAAATTCCAGAAGGAATTCTCATACTACTTACTATAGAATCTTCAAGATTCTCTAGTTGTATTAAATGTTCTTCTAATCAAAAAAATTCAATTTTTTTTTTAAATCTCAAAATTTTATTTCGAATTTTTGAAAGAACATTTTTACAAGTGTGTTTCATGTACCTCAACATGTCTAAAGTTATTTGAAAAAAAATGAATTAATCATTTTAGTAAAATAATTCTTGAAGCCCATAAAACTTATGAGAGCCACTGTCACTAGTGCAAATTTATGCTAAAAAACAAAACATCTAGGTTTTGTGCTAAATCTAGGTGAAAACTAGCACAATTGTGTTGAAATCATGTCTTTGAAGGACTCAATTTAGCTAAAAAATTTCTCTAAACTTTTGTAGCTTCTAAAATCCTCCTAATTTTTTCTTCACTAATATCATATAAACATGAAAACTAGATTTCAATCTAAAAATAGACAACATTACCATTCACAAATCAAATGGGAATACAATTCTATATCATTGGAATATCTTGTTTTATTTACTTAATTTAGCTTATAGGTAGAAGTACACTACACCTACCCCCTGAAAAAGGACATCAAAAAAGTACTTTGGGAGGATGTATTTAAAGTTCTCACTACTTTGGGGGATTGAAGAGCAAAATCTTTTTGGTTTGTATGCAAATGCAATAAGGTGAGTAACCTTGTAAAGATTTGTTTTTGATGTCCATTGAATTGTAAAAATGTTTTTCCCATGCTTGAAAAAGTATTTTTTGAGAAAGGAAACTGCGTCAAATTTATCAAAGAATGGAAAGTACTTTGTGGAGGAAAAACAAACAATTAACTTTGAGTGATTTAGGAATACTTTAATATATTATTTGCTATGTGAAGGATTCCTTTTGGTGGATAGGGTGTAGTTGTAGTTATTGCTAGAATTTAGGAGCTTATGTGGCATTCCCTTCTACAACAAAAAGTGGATAAGAAACGAAATATTTTGGCTAATTCTCTAATTGTCGAAGCATCACGAATGTGAACTATAGGATGGCTAATAGTCTAGTCCCATGAAATATTTATATTTTTGAAGAGATACAAAATTTTGAGTTAGTAACAAAAAGGACTATAAGTACATGGAGTACATTTTTGAGGTAAATATTGCCATTCATTCCAAAGTTCAATTAGATTTCAACTATACAATTTTGGACTAGATTCTATAATTGTCAAGCGAATCTCTTTGTCTTTGTTGTTTCTTATTTCTGTAGCATGCATATATTTTGTCTTCCTATGTAGAAAATGTACACTTTGTATAGAATATACAAAATATACACTTCAAGTACTACGAAATTTTGCCAAAAACATACCTAGTGTAGTGTACTTCTACCCTTATGTCAAACATTCAACATATATGATAAACCATGAATAAGTTAGAGTATTGAATTTCCATATGACTAAGGTTACACATAGTTTGATTAGAAACTTAGTTCCATAGAACTAAAGTTATACTAAGTTCAATAAGAATGTTATATACAACCTCAAAGTTTCAACTCAAGGCCATATTCATTATATTGAGATCCTTCGCAATGTCAATTATATCCTCGACTCGGGGATAAACTGTTTTATTTCTTTATTGGTATTTTTTATAAATAGGTAACAACACCAACTTTTAGAATTTCATCAAACGATCACTATTTGAGCATAATTTTTTTTGGTTTCAATCCCCATTTTTTTAAATGAATGTACCAATAACTAACATTTTGTCTCAAAATCTGCGAAAAGTCTTAATATAACAAATATGGCCTTACTCATATCAACTACATCCACATCACAATACCAAGTTTGAACTTTGAAATGCCTTGATACCAAATACTTTCTAAAGAAATCTAAAATGGACCAACTACAACATCAATGTTGGATATATCAAAAATACTACTAGTCTGTAAAAAGGCAAAGTTGTTTGACATCTAGAAGAACTAGATACATTCACTTTTGCAAGTGTACATTATCAACTCCCTCACACACATTGTAATGCTTCATCTAAATTTCCAACCATCACTACCAATTTATTTCAATTCATCAATTTCACTTTGATGCTTTGAAATGCACTCATCACAAATCCAAGCTATAGATCTACTCGCTCCTCTATATCTAACCTTCCTCAATTGAAATTTCTCATAAAATTCTTGCTTACTTTCACATTGGGGCTCCAAGAAATCACGCAACCACCTTTGTGCCATTGATGTATTCACAATTGACTTCTTTGATTGATTTCTCAAGTCCATTGGAAGTGATTCCAAAGTTGTGGTGGGAATTTGATATTCTAAGATACCAGGTGTATCTAGAATCAAGGCTGCAAAACCACCAACATCACTAAAATTGGGGACCATTTCACCCATCCCACAAGCAACATGGGCACCAATCTTTGTCAATATGGTAGCTATCTTCAACCCCCAAGTCAACATGGCAAGGAACATTTTGGTATGCTCTGTTCCAAAATTGACAATACAACCTTTTTGGCTTACAACCTCATGAAATCCTTGTATACTTTCACACATGAGGTGAAGTTGGAATTTGTCGAGACTAGGCACCAATCTTGTCAACAACTTCCTTTTCCCAATTTCACAAAGATAAGCCAACTTTGGAATATGGGGTTGTTGCATCTCCACTGAGACGGCCATCAAACCATCAATCTTCAAACACACCTCATGCAATAGTTCTCCTTGCATCTTCTCAATGCTATGTTCCAAAAGTTGTATCATGTGTACCACATCATTCAATTTTGACATTGTCTCTTTGTGATGTTGATGTTGAACTCTTATGATGTCATCTAACTTGTCATCCAAAGGCCCATAAACCAGTTTCCGTGTTCTTTGCCAAAGGGACATGGTTGGTAAATCACTCTTGTCATTGTTGGAGTCAAATTGATCATTTGGGGTTAAAGTTCCTAAAGATTGGATTGTCTTGTGATATTCTTGAAGGTCACATGACCGCCTCTCCAAAAGGGTTTTCCACGCCACGCTTCCCAACAAAGTGCTCACCTTGTCATAGTCGGTGCCCAAACCTTCACATCGCTTCCAATTATGTGTTGCTTCCTTTCCACTTTTTATCACCTCCACCTCTAAGTCTTTCAAGTGAACAAATTGATTTTTGCGGTCCTTGGAATTAACCAACATCCTCACACATGCAGGGCGTAAGATGTACTCAACAAGACGGACTCCAAGACATCCCAATGTGGGATCTGCTTGAAGAAATTTGATGTGCTCAACAATTCCATTTTTAAGGAATTCCAACATCTTGTCTTGACATTGATGGGATCGTAAAAGGATATCCACATCACCATGATGGAATTCAATAATGACTTCAATGCCATCACTTATGAACTTGATAACATCTTGAAAGACCTCGTAAGTATCTTGAATATTCTTGGTTTGGAGCTTCTTGAAAAAAGAAACCTACATGACATATCAACAAATGAATAGAATTCTATTTATAGAGACAAAAATCCTTATACAATTCCATTTCTTGGATTCTTAGCAAGAACATCTAAGCGACTTGTAAATCAAATTATAAAAGAAGGAAATTTAGAATGTTGTCATTGAAAATGAGCATTACAACTTGAATATATTCTTGTACTTGTCAATAATTGTTCGACTTCATCAACTTCAATGCAATTGGAACTCGAGTTGTATGGTGTATGGATTATGGTGATCAAGCTAAAGCAAAGTTCAACATGAAAACCATCAATTACATTCTTCCAAATACAAAATCAAAAGTAATACCTGAAGCGGTGTGAAGAATCCGGGAGTCAACATTGTTTTAATTCCATCTTGACAAGCAATCCTTCTTCCAACATAGGTGAAGCTTGCTGATTCATATTTTGTTGACCAATTCAAGCTCCCAAGTTGGTCTTTCAAAGTCGATGGAATCATAATGGAATCAACATCTTGCTCATAGCATATATGGAGTTTGATCATCATGCCCAAGATATCATCAAATTGCTTTTCCATATCTACGTGTCCTTCAACAAGAGGCAATATCAAACGCTTCATATGTTCCTTGGATATGATCCCATTGGAGGAAACTATTTCCAATTCACGATCCAAGATTGCACATTGATGTAGAAATTGTCCCATGATATGGTGACAAAACCAATGGGGGTTGGTGATGACCACTTTTGCTTGTTCATTGTAGATGATATGCCCTCCATCATTCAATGACATAGCTACAAACTCCTTCCGTTGTTCACAAATCTCACTGTTGCCTACATTCAATTCCTCCACTTCCTTGCAAATACCTTCACAAAATTCTTTCCACTTCAACAAGGGTTGCTTGGATTTGTCCGCATTCCATAGTGCCACCAAACGTTGCACTTCTTCACATGCCCTTATGGTTTTGGGCAATCTCTCCAACAATTGCTTCAAGTGGGATTGGATGAAATCAAACACACCATGAGCATGAGATACGTCTCGACCATCCACCTTGAATACAAACTCATCTTCATCAAACTCAAGGACCTCATGGAATTGAGATTTCAATTCCAAAACCACATCACCAATGCGTCCTGCAAATATAATATCTTCCATCCACTGGTCAAAGTGTGTCATAACTATAGACACATGTGGACGAAAGGAAAGTGATCGCCTTGTATTGGAAGCAATGAAGCGCAACCAAGTCGCAAGTTCAAGTTTGATGTTGGATACACTTTTTCTCTTTGAAGAAGTCCATTGCTCCATGGGATTGCACATGAGCAAGAATAATGAACAACTTCCATCAGCAGATAGATTGGGCATCACCAATTCATGAAACGAATGGTAGTCGGTTTGACCAGCCATGTCCCAAATGGTGATGCCTAGGCCATTGCATAGTACATTGTCAACCTCAATGCCATGTGTTCGTTCAAGAGATATGTTGTTGGTGGGCAATTTTGGAGTTGTTGTCATTTTGAATTTGCTTGTTATTTTGTCTCGAATTCTTGAACGGTTTTGAACTTCATCTTTTCTTTGAAATTCCTTCAATTGCTTCAAAGACATCCTGAGTCTTGTTTTACCTACAATAACGTCCAATGAAGTTTAGTTAGTTTTGAGTTTCATGTCAAACTCCTACATTTATGACATGCAATTTATGATGCAATGAGTTGGAGCCTTCAAACAATCATATGTGACATATAAGAAACGGACTTAGTATGAAACACATAGATGATGTTGTTAATAAATGGTATTTAAAAACCTTCAATATTGGATTCCAAAATATAATTTCAAATTGATATTTCAACTAGGAGATGTTGTCCTTGACAACATATCAAATATAGAACCATTCAAAAGCTTTGCATATTCATTCGGTTCTATTCTTTCAAATTGCATTGTACAACATCATGATTGTTGGATTTGTACATTCAGTGTTTGAGGGTGAGGAAAAATTATAACTTTTGTAATCGGAATCAGAAATAGATAAATGAAACGTTCACATAGAGAGAATATGAATTTATCCTTGCTAACATATTCAAGCATTTGTGCTAATCAATAGAAGATGATAATTTAGACAATCATCCAAATTCAAGTGGTAGAAATAGAAAATGAATTCTATTGTTTGGAAATTGTCAAATTTTATAATCCTTTGATGTCAAGATTTATTTTCCTTATAGGATTGTATAATTATGTTATTTGTATTCATGTTGCATAATACAATCTTTTATGGTAAAATCTCCATTCTTTTATTAAGGGCATATTTAATCACATCCAAGTTTTTACCAAGTCTCTTGTATCAAAAGTGAGAAAAGACACATGTGCATGGGGAATATAATGATGGTTCTAAGATCAAATCTATCAGTTTTTTTTGCTAATAAAACAAAGATGAAATTTTAGCCAATCATTAAAAATAGAAGTGCTAAAAATATGAATTGTCCTTCTTGTGAATTATCAAGGTAAATTGCTCTGAAGTTGATGTGATTTTCTTTCTGTTTTGGAATTTCAAATTAAATTGTATAGATAATTTGAAGTCATTTTAATTACAATATGTTTTTTAATAAAAATCTCCATGTATTTCTAAATAATACAATATATAAGATATATCGGAGTCATTTAAGAGATTCTTCACATGGTCATTGGAGCTTAAGAATTATCCTCTAATTATATTGGAAAGTAGAAAAATTGAAAGAAATTATTTATTGTAAACACATAAGATCTTCAAACACTCTTCAAGATTGTAGAGGCTAAACAAATGATGATTGCTACATGTATGTACATGTTCTTTGTAGAATTTGTTGCAGATACCCCATATACGGTTTTAGTATCCATTTCTAATGTGAAAAGCAATAAATGAATATCACTTACAAAATATCGAGATGTGTGAAGTAGATATGACTACAAAACTTACCAGCATATGGATTTCCACACAAAAACACTCGCCCAGATGTCGGATTCACATTGGCCATGCCTCGAACAATACCCGACAATGTCACTTTCTTTCTCTTTGACAATGTTGAATACACATAGTCTCCATCTCCAGTTGCCATCAAACCTGTTTCATACAAGTCAATGTCTTCAATGGAATGATTCTCCAAAAGCAAGTCCATCATAGCACCAAGCACTTTGTAACCACCAACAGCTTTACACTGACGGAAACCAATTCTCTTCAAGGATGTGTTGGTCTCGAGGGCTTCCAAAACAGCCAAAACATTCTCAATCCCTTCTTCATGCGAGGAGAAATCATCTATCCAATAAAAAGTCAATTCAAGCAGAGACGTATTGGTACAAAGCATGTCAACTAAGATTTCAATCCCTTCTTTCCCTCCGATTGATCTGAAGAAACCAAGCTTGGTGAGGGTGGTGTTGGATTGGAGATTGTTGTTCTTGGACATCAACGGATTCAACAAAATCTTCAACTCTGTGCTATTTGATAATTCACAATGTAAGCATTCAAGAGATTGGTTGGAACACAATGCATCGGCTATGCTCGTGAATCCTCTCAAGAAGGCCTTCTCAACCCCACGGAAATCAATAGAAACCCTAAGTGTTTTGAGGGATGTGCTTGAGGCAAGCGTGGCACCTATATGCTCAAGTTGAACATCTGATGTTATACGAGACAATCTTAAATCCTCAAGTACATTGGGAGGACCCTGCAAGGGCTTTAACAGCTGCTCCATTCCCTCTCCGACCCATTTTCCGCCCCACACTTCAAGTGCTTTGAGGATTTGACGATAATGAGGCACAGTAATAATGGACACAAACTCCGCAGCTTCCTCTTTGCCCAACAGGAGCTTCTGGCTTAGACAGAAAAGACGAAGCCCGAGTTCTTGAATAGAATCATTTACGAGAAGCACACTTGATGCACACTTGGCAAGTAAGACTAAGGGGACTTTAAAACCGTAGAGCTTGAGTTTTCTGAAACCGTTGCCAGACTGGCGGAGTGCGTCAGCAAATGGTTCGATGTATTTGGAAGATTCTTCCCGCGTTAGACTGATGCTCACTTCTTCACAAAATATAATTTCGGAGGAAGCAACTGCTCCGAGAAACTCATCATAACTGCTTGCTTCCGCTCCGGTGCCATGGACAAGTGTTAAACGGAAGAATCCGAAGGAAATAAAAACTTCAGTATCCCCATAAAAAGTCAACTCACTGCAACGGCGTTCATCTTCGGGTGAGGAAGAGAGAAAACGTGCCAACGCCGACTCATGGTTCTCTTCCTTAGAAACCAAATGCTCCGCAGTCTCTCCACTGGCCGGATGGGAGGAAGGCCTCCCAAGCCAACGGAGGAAGAAATCTTTCCAAGTCCAGAAGCGAAACAGGCATACCAGGAAAGCCACCACCTTCCTCATCTTGACCTCGACCCTGATGCAAAATCTCACCAACAAACGGAGTTTGCGATGATCACAAGAAGTTGAGGTTTGCAACTATAAAATTATGAAAGTTTGTAAATGTCCCCAGTAACCTTATCCTCCAAGGCCTGACCCAGACGACCCTTCTTCCTGCTGCGCAGATTATCGCAATTCAATACTTCACGCAAGTACTGCTCAAAACACACAACTTCGTCACCAACCTCCAATTCTTTTTATCAGAAGGCACTCCAATTCTTAGCAGCAAGTCACCATGTCCCTTGAACGGGGGTCATCCAGTGCTTCAGCCAGCCAAATGAAAGCATAAGCCTGGGATGCAAATCGTAACTAGTCTGTACTCTGACGAAGCAAAGTCATCGAAGACAAGTGTCGGGACAAGTGTACTGGATCCTCCAGCTAGCAGAAGATGTCCAGCCTACCACACATGCGGGCCACGAATCAAACTGCTGCTCAAGCTAAAAAGAAAGGGATAGCTCCATCTTTGTATGAAAAGTTAAGATCGCTTGACACAACTCAATCTCTTACTCTAACAGATCGAACACAAAGCAAGCACTGGAATCCTCTGAGTATGCATGTCGACCAGAGGCTGCGGCGCAGTGAGCGCTCTGAGTATTTCTTGGACGTCAATGCTCACTTTCTCGGGACTCCTGGCGTTCTGGATCCGCTCCCGCTGCTGCACACCGTGTATTACCAGATGACAGTCAGTCAGTCACCGGAATATTAACTATGGGGGAAGTCGGATGAGACGGGTTTATCTTGGAAACCATCCATGAGGTACAGTAAGAGCCCTCCTACATCTTGCTATTACAACACAACTGAACATGCCAGTGAATGGAATTGTTGAACTGGTGACGTACAACTCCCTCGTCCTTGGCGAATGAACACGAACGCGACTCACTCGAATCCCGCTTTCATGGCTACTGACCGCAAATTCAAGCGATCCCTGCTCACTTGCTGTCGGCCATACTGGGCCAGGATATCATTTGCCAGCAATGTGCAAGGTCGAGAGAGCCTTTGGAGTACGCAACCTGCAATGCAGAAGTGGTCATCTTTTCATCCAAATATACTATTGGACATCTGAATAAGCCAGCCTGCGTCAAGGAAATGGAAGGGCTGCAAATTGCACAAATCTGCAGCAATCTTGTGACGACTGACAATATGATGTCATTTCCACAATTCCACCCAGCCCGAGGGCGAAATTGACTAGTTCTTGCATGGCTAGTCGCACTTTATGGACGAGGTCTGGGTTCCACACGAGTGCAAAAATCTGCCAACAACTCTCGATTTTCGGAAATGATCAAATATTTTACAGCGGACCGGTTATGCGGAAGAGCATCCACAGTCCAACCATTATAATCCAACTGTCTGGTACATTGGTCCTCCAAATTTGCTTCTAGCTATTGACTCATACAATTAGAACTTGAAATTTTATTGCTGGAAGTGCATCCCAAATTTCTTTGAGTAGGTAAGTGAAAACTCAAATTTAGACATTGGACAATAAAAGTTAACCGCTTCCAATACAAAAATGACGGAGGTCATTGCAAATATCGGTTACCAAAGCAGAATCTTGTCCACGGCACCTTTCATCCAAACATATTATTGTATGAGGAAGTCGGTCAGCATGAACAACTTGCGTCAACTGAACGAAAATTGGACTGCTGCAAAGGCGCACCAGCACCACATTTGCAGACAGTCGGAGTTTCTGGAGAATCTGGACCAAGTTCAAAGACGTAAGGTAAGGTACTGCTTAAGTTACCATAAACAAGCCATTTCCTCGATCCCAGATCCCAGCCAGAACGTGCAAACCAGGCCATGATAACTCGCACAGTGAACGAGGTCTGCGGCTCTTGGGGGAAGCCAAGTGAAAGACCCTGTCAACGACACTGGCAGCACTGCGAAAGCCACCTTACCGATTGCGTAAGTTGAATGATCTTCCCTTTGCATCCATGACCCAGTCAGTGTCCTTGACGCTGCCACGGCATGCTCCTAAAAGGTGGGGCAGGGAGAGCTGGCAACCATCCGCCGAAATGTTACTCTGGAGTCAAATTTAGGAGGTCTTCCAGTACTTAGCGTGGATGGAAATTTGGACTTCATATAAATATGAAATAACTCAAAAAATTCAAAACGTTCACATCGTAGGTTGGGCCGGGGTGGATTGACCCCCTTGCTCTTCTGAAACGAAAAACCCTGAAGTTTTTTTATTTGTAACACATGATAAAATTTTCAAATTTTGAATTCATATTTGCAATCAAAGGCCCCAAATTAGCTAGGTGGGGTAAGAAATATTAAATAATGAAGCACAAAATAGGGGGGCTTTTTCATACATGCACCAGTGGAATGACTTGGGGGGGACGAACGAGGGGGGCAATCCACCCCAACCGTAGGTTCAATGCCAAAAAATAAAGTCCATGCACCTTTCCTCGTAGAGAGCCTTCTAAGAGTACCTAGAACGTGACCAGGGATGCATGGTTTAGGAGATCTCACTGTAATAAACAAACAAACTCATTCCACCCCTAAAGGTTTTTGACTATGTTTTCACCAAAAACTCTCCCAAATTGCTATTTCTAGTACAAGTACCAAATTTGGGAGAAAAAACGTCTTTGGACACATGTAACCATAGGATCTTGTAGTATGCTGGTTTGAGAACATGTGGAAAAAACTTCAGAAATTTCCACCTTGTAGATTGCAAGATATTAGAGTTTGGAGTGACAAAAATCCCTTTTTTCGCCCTGCACAAATCCCAGCAGCTGCACTTCACAAGGTTAGATCATTATGAAAAATGTCCAAAATGGTTGTAACTCTTTGGATTCATTCTTCAAGACAAGTTGGATACATGCTTGAAAAAGTTTAGATCATTTGGAATTGTACAACATATAGGAACAAAATAATAAGTAGAATGAAGTAGAGAATGATTCAAAATACTAAATTGTTAACAATTCTATTATGGAATTGAGAAATGCTAGTTCCTATGGTTGTAATGTTTTAATAAACAATCTACACCTGAAGTTTTTATTTTTTTTCTAAAAATATTGAAAATTGAGTTAAATAAAGGTCTTCAAAGTTTATTTTAGAGTGGAGATTCCATAACTATCGATAAACTACCCAAAACTAAAACTCCTCATAACTTTCATCTCATAAATCAAAAGAAGATGATTCAAAGCTTTCCATGGACATATAAATCTAGAAAACCAATTTCAAATTTTTATTTTAAAAAAAAGTGATTTTGAAAGAAGTTTCTTATGTTGCCCAAGCTACCCGCCGAGCAATGAAAACTACATACGATACAATAACTTTTTAACCATGTATTCAAAAGTTATGAAAAAAGTGGTCCGTGATGACCCTAAACTACTGGATGATGGTGGAGAGGTACCCAAATCAAATGGAGTGGTTGTGGGTTCGATACCTGGCTGTGACAGGTTAGTTTATGTAGTGTGAAATCATCCTTTCTTCTTCACAGAAACCCTTGCAATGTGTTCTTCGACACACTTGTGTCAAAAAAAAAAGTTATGAAAATTGTTGGCCCTTGAAGCTACTCCTCGGGCAGATGTTGTGTGAAAATTTCAAAGAAAAAAAATAAAAATTCCATTCGTAGTGAGTTGCCCCAAATCGCTATGTTGCCAAAAAATGCCATTTGGTCCTTTAGGGGTTAAGGAATAGATGTGCAGATTTCAAATTTCCAACTTCACTAGGATGAAAATATCAAAAATCATCAAAATAAGCAATGCAACGTAGTTGAAGACACCATTTTCAAGGAAAAAACATTGAAGTAGTACTAGCAATTGAAAATCATGAATTCAAAAAGTATATATATTTGATACAACATGTAAATACTATGAATTTGGAAAGTGGAAACTCCCTAAGCCAATGAAACCATCACATAGGCTAGTCATCAAATCAAAATCTAGAAAATCAATAGTCAATTGGTCACAATTAAATATAGGAATAGTTCAATTGCACTTTAGAGGACATTTCCTAAACAAGTCAACTTCTCAAAGATAGTTCCAAGGGCAATTTTGTATGTTTTCACCTTAGAAGAGTTTAGAAAGTACAAAATCAACCAATTGCAACAAACAAATGCCAAGGTTTTTTTTGGACAGGCTCCAAGGCCAAATGTAATAGATTGGTTTGCTCAATTAAACCATCATTTTGTTGCCGCTCAAGGTTTAATGTTGAATAGCTTGGTGAGAGTGTAGTACCAAATCAAGAAGACTTACTAAACAATGTCCATTGGATCAAGTTATCCACAGTTTCTAGTGCATCTAGGATCTTGCTTTTTGATTATTTCACTCTTTTGCATCCAAAATCCTATTGTGAATATTGTGAAAAGTGCACTTCATTTAATTAATATTCATTGGAGATGTTTAAGATCAATTGTATGAATCATCAAATGATATAAGGGAAAAAGCTCTATCTATATCAAAGAATGATGTAGATATTTGGCAAGAGTTTCTATTTTTTAATAGGGTTTAAATTGAATTATTACTATCTTTAGCTTAACACCAAATTTATTGTGAGGTTTTGAAGACTAAAACTTCTTTGAAACACTTGGATCTAAAGTAAGGCTAAAGTTTTCATCTATATTTATTCTTTAACAAATCAATCTATGGGATCCTTTAGTTAACTTATTCAAGTACATCCTTCCAAAATTTCAAACTAAAAATCATCACTAATTACAAGTTCAATGTGCCTAAACTTACAAAAAAAAATTTCCCTGGTCCTTTCCAAAAGTGAAGTTTTATATTTAAATATTTTAGGGGGAAAACATGTATGGCCCATAACTTGTGAAATTTAGTCAATATTTGAGAAAATGAGTTGAAAATACAAAAATAAAATTAACCACAAAAAAAATTAATTCATCCTTTAAGAAATTATAAAGTGGAAGGTGGTACTCAATGAAAGAAAAAAACTAAACCGCCCATGGCCTTTACAAGAAATTGAGAACTAATAACCCCGTAAGGCCAATGCAACCATTTAATGGTCACAGGTCTAATTTCAAGCAATGTTTTAGGTGGAAAAAAACATTTTTTCAATTTTCATCTGTGAATTCAATCTACAGAGGGTTGTGTTTCAATTTTCACATTCAAAATTAAGATCACTACAATCAAAATAAAGTACAATGAACATTTTAAAAAGTAAATAGTAATGCCAATGTTATAAAATTTTCTTTTCTAAGATATTATGCATGATCCAATGATTGATTTTATGCCCTTTTTCACAAAAAACATTCGAACTACAATTTTGACTAATAATAAAGAAATTTAGATGTTAAAGATAAAAAAATATTTTTTGGTAAATTTTTCAATTTCCATCTTAAAAAATCATTTGGTTAGGAGCAAATCTTAGGAAAGTCTTGAAACTTTGATTGTATAGATTTTTCTAATTCTAAACCCTAAGGTCCTAAGAGTTTTGGGAAGACTCTTCAAGATTTGGGTAGGTAATTGTGATTTCAATTTTGCGCAAGATTTTTTGAATTTTTTTTCAAGATAGGAAAATTGATTAGCTTTCAAGGAATCTAATTTTAATTTCAGTTTGTACTTAGGAGAAAAAGTTATACCCAAATAAGCCTAAAATAATGAGGGTGGGAAGACAAATAAACAAATAAAGGTTGAAATAATATTTTGAAATTTGTTTCTAGTAGAATATATTTTTGTCTATCTAAAAAGATTTGATTCATTCCATTTGGATGAGTGATGTGAAATTTATGAAGCTTCTTGTTTTGCAGGCAATCTTAGCAAATTCCTTAAGAAAGTAGTGTGTTGGATCCATTTATGAACTCAACTTTCATAATTTCCAAAAAAGAGTTCCCCATAGTGGATTTTTTTTCTAAAACAATCTTACCATTAAAATTATTGGGTTTCAATTCCATCTTAGAGCTCAAAACAATTTAGATTTTCCTTCTATATATGTTGTACTTGCTTTGACTTAAGAAAATTCTAAAGAATGAAAATCCCAAGGAGTGAATTTTTTTCCCAAACCCTCAACTCAATTCTTCATAAAAAAAACTTAAATTCAAAATCCATAGCTCAATAATTTTAGTTTAGAAGGATTTAAAATTTCATAATCTCATATTCGAATTAGACTTGGAGCACAAAAACTCATTTTCTTCACTTAGTTAAATGCTTGTATCTTATGATCCATATGGTCAAAGTTTTTGAAATGTCTCCAAATATTCTTATATTAGTCTAGTTCAAGACCCTATTGTTGGATATGCCGAAGAAACAAATATTTAAATTTTTTGTTGTTTGCATTCAAAATGGCAGTTTTGAGTGGGTTTTCACGAGAATATTTCCCTAAGACTTTAAGAAGTAACTTTGTACAATTTATTGCAAATTTCTAAAAAAATTTGGAAATCATATTTTATACGTATGTGAGTTTTGTCCCGACACCTTGGCCCCTTGGGGGGTAGCCTCGAAAGGATGGCGGTGTTTTGGAAGGGAAAAGTCCAAAATCCAAAATTCCTTTTTTATTTGAATTTCAACCCTAGAAAAGTGTATTCAAGAGTTGAGGTGATTTGTGGAAAAATTTCATCCCATTTGACCTCATGGATTGAAAGATTATTATGTCCAAAGTGAAAAAAAAAATTGTTTTTCATTCTTGCAAAATAGGTTAGAAAATCTTTGAGCCCTCTTGGTTGTTCTACGAAAGGTTGCAGATTTTCACCATTCAAAAGTATATGATGGTAAGTTCACTCATGAAAAGTTTTAGAAGCAAAATAGAGAATCTAGCTTACTCCAAATCACTCTGCAATGCAAGGAGGTTAAGTGAATTGGCACTACACTAGTCATTTTTTGATTATTTCTTGTGCAACGAGGAAATTTTTTATTTTGAAATCCAAATGGTGCAAAGTCAGACACAATAATTTTGGATATGTGGGAAAATTTTCAAGAACTTTGACTTCATAGATTGCAAGATAATAGGGCTTGAAGTTCAAAGAAAATAAATTTTCTCGAATTGACCAAGTATGGCTAACAAATTTTGACTCCTCTTGGAATGTAATTTGAGAACAATTTTTTTTTTGATTGGAACAATTGAATGCCATATTTAATTAGTTATATACATGCCAAAAGTCAAAAGTCACTAGGCGTTTCTAGAGAGGATGCCCTAAAGATGCCCCAAAGATGCCCAAATTGTCTAGGTTGCCTTGGAAGTTTAGAGCATTGTAACTTTCGATCCAAACACTTTATTGGGAAAATAAAGTATATTCCCACTAAGAGGATACATGTTCACACCTTGTATCAAAATTTCATGAACATCCAACCAAAATTTTATCATAGGAATCTACATGAATTTTCAATTGTCAACTCAATGGACAAATGGACAAATGGCCTTGAGGGATTAAAATAAAAGTGAATTATGAAGCTACAATGATCTACTCAAATCAAAAGAAATAAGTCCTCCAAAGCCTTAAAAAGTTAATATGATCCGTCACCAATTTTGCATCCTATATCCAAATTATTTGATGTATTCTTTGGTGCATTAGCATTTTCAAATGTAAACATACAAAATTTTCCCAATCTAAAATAGGTACACAAATTGGTAGCAATTTTAATTTCAATGGCAAATGAACCCTTAAAATGTTGAGTGATCTAAAATGGATCAATCCATTTTTACAAGAGTAATTTCTGGATTTAAGAATGTGAAGAATTACTTGAACAGGGGCTTAACTTGTAAACCAAGTTAGCTATCAAGTGGTGTATTTAGATTTAGGAGAAGACTCACTATCAAATTTACAAAAATTTCCAAAGTATAGGTGGTCTGGGATTGTAATATAGAGTCATTGGATGGGGGGAATTTTGGCCAATGAGATGGAGGCATGTGTTAATGGGTAGGCAAGGTCATTACTTTGCCACTTGTTGTTAGTAAGGCTAGGCCTAGCCTTTGGGATAGGAGAGAGGCTGTTGGAGACTTTTGGAATACTTTTAGAAGTGACATGTAGCTATATGAAGAACATCCCTCTAACTAAACCTATGGAATTCCAGCCTTGAAGGTTGGACCATCAACTTTGGAGCTAGTATTAGTTGGTTTCTCTAACTTAGTCAACTCAAGTGGGAGAGTAATGATGTCAAACAATGATGAAACTTGGAATTCGAATGGGTTCCTAGCCTAGGTCGTTTTTGACCCTTTTTATCTCTTCCTAGTTTGCAAATATAAACAACCATTGGAATACATAGCTGGCACTCGGATTTGAGTTGTTTTTCATTTTTTTTCCGATTTTTTTTCTTTCATTCTACCATGTTTGATCTCGAATTTTGGCTCCACATTTGTGACAAATCCTCCATATCTCATAATTTCTAAAATTTAACAATGAAGTGGTAACTATTGTAAGACCATTTTTTTTCACTCCTTCTTGGTCCTAAAAATACAAGACTTGTTTCCATGCATGCGGAACTTGATTGCCTTGAGAATGAATATAGGATGCCAACTTACTAAAATGTTATGTTTCCAAAAGATCCAGTCAAAGCACAATTTTAGCTATGCCAAAACATTGATTTCCTTGAAGTACCCTTCACTTTTACAATGTAATCTTGCAATCTATGAGTTGGATTGAAACCAAACTTTGTAGAGATTATAAGGACTTGGCTTTCTACAAGATCTTATGGTCATACTATGAGCTTCAACTCTCTGTAGCTTACAAAATGAAGATCCAAAACCCCCTGAAAATGGCTTAAAATTTTAAAGCTTAAGGGTTGTGGCATGAACTTTAGGAGGATCACCCATTACGCTCTCTCATGCTCATATTTTAGAGAGGCCTTAGTAGTGACCTTCATTAGAATGAGGAAGTGGTAACAAAGGGAACTCAAATTAATAGAAATTCACTAAGGATGGAGACCCTATTAGTACAACTTTGTATTAGTAGTGTCCATTTCAAACTTTTAGATGCACTATCTTAGTATATAGAGACCAGAAAAGTAACACAAAGAGCTCCTCCTACTTTAGACTTAAATACCTCAAGAAAATGAATCCATCTATGCTATGTCGTTGTGTCTTCACATTTGTCTCTCATTTGAATTTCTTTTACTTCATTTGAGGTAACTGCTCCCAATTGTGGCCCCTTTCTAAAACCAATCTAATATTATTCTTGACCAAAACAAACGCCTTCTATTCATAAGATTGTAGAGTTAGTTTTTGAAACACCTATTTTTAGCACATCGAAAATTCATGGTTTATTCAAGGAGTGTCCAATTAATGCATAAGAAGAAAATTCTAAATACTTTGTTGACTTTCCAATAGTATCTAAGTAAAAATTAGGTAGTTTCATAAGAGTAACAATACTCAATTACTTATTAAAATACATGCAGGTATAGTTACTTAAGAACACCTTCAATGCACTCCTCAAGTAAAGGTTAACTTTTTGCCGATTTATAATTCAAATTTAAATTTATTATCATTGGAAGTGCATCCCAAAGTACTTTGAAAAGGTACATGAAAACTCAAATTTAGACATTTGACAATATAAGTAAGCCACTTCAAAAGCTAGCTTAAAGACAAAGATTGTAAAGGTTTTGGCAAATCACACATACCAAAGCACAAACTTGTTTCTTTTGCAAATTGTCTACTTGGAAAGCAATAACAAATCCCCACTCTCCATGAAATTGTCAAAATTGCATTCATAGGAACCTATCCTAAAATGCAAAATCCCAATTTGTTCAATGAATGACTTTAGGAGTTAACTTGTAATCAAATCACTCCAATTTATGTGGCCTACTTGAAAGCACCCAACAATATTAATGCCATTTCAATGAAGAAGTTTTGAGTCCAAGAGGAAGATAGATTTTGGATAGGTTTTAAAGGATATGAACTATTTAAAGATTGAGAGAGATATTATCAATATATGGATGTATTCTATTTTCTTCACACATGGATGAACATGACTAGGTTAGTAAGGTAACTAGACCTAATTTTGACTTCTTTTTGAAATCAACCACTCTAGATTCTTGCCTACAACGTACTCCTACTATTCATGAGAATCTATGATTGATTATAGAAACACCTATTTTCAGCCCTTTGAAAATTCATAGTTTATTCATATAGTGTCCAAAAATTGCATTTGAAGAGAATCTAGAATCCCCTTTGACTACCAACAAGACCCCACAAGAAAAATTTAGTATAACAATGTTGAATTGCTAATTTGTGCGATTTTAGGTGTAGTTACCTTAGTTGCAAGATGATTCCCAATTCCAAGCCCTTAGTTGCTAGTATTTTTGTACAGATGAGCCCAAATAGATGGTTTGCCCAAGTGATGAAGATTTTTCACTAGTCATTGAAGCTTTGAAGCTGATAATGAAGTCATAGACCGCACTGAAACAATTGCAGCATCCACACTGTTTTCTCCAATTCTACATACTTGCTGAAAATGTTGTATCTTGAATTGCAATTTCAAATTAGCCCCTAGAGATTCAATTGAAAGTCCTAGAATGGGTTTTGGAGAATTTTGGGTAGGTTCCTCTCATGTCAAATTTCACAAGGTTTTTTTGAAAGGGTCTAAGAGAATGTACTTGCTTTTTAGAATGTAAATTTTATTCCTAGTCAATGTTTGGGGGAAAAAGTTATGCCCACATAAGGACAAAATTCTTGATCTCAAACAACAAATATAAACCTCAAACACTTGAAACTGAATTTGTAAATGTGTGTGTGTGTGCATTTTGATTATTGAATAATGTGAAAGTTACAAAGAGTCTCATTTCATGGGCAATCCAGGCATTTTCTTGAAAAATACACAAATTGAGTTGGTTTTTGAGTTTTATTTCCACAATTTTTTGAAACAAACAGGTCCATAGGGCATAGACTACATGCTTAAACAATCTCATTGTTGGGATTGATGTATTTCAAGTACATTTTTGAACTATCTTTGATTTTACTTTTCTTCCCTCTTTGACCTATTCTTTGTCAACAATTTTGAAAGAATGAAAATGGTTTGTTTGTTTTTGAATGTTTTTAAAGAGATTTTCAATGCAATTCCCAAATACAAAGATTGAAACTTTGAAACTTTTTAGAGCAAAATTTTTTAAGTTCCGAAGATTCAAAGTCTAAAAAACTAGAATAGCAAGTCAGCAAAGTGCAAGAAACCTTTTTCTTTTCACTTTAAATACGACTATCTTACAATCTATTTTTTGTCAACATTTCAAAAATGTTTTCCACACAATTTCATGTAGGTGTATTGAAAATATCCTATACTACACAATGCAAAAAAGGAATTAATTTTACTGTATATCTTTGCACTATAAATGGTGGTTGTGGAGTGTTTTTTGGTAAAGTATAGTTTTGAGCCTTTAGGGGTTAAAATTTTGTTTTGGTTGCAACATTTATCTATTTGTTTTCACCTTTTGATACAAAACTATGACATTGACAATTTTCCCAAGAAATTCTTAAATTTTTTCACATCATTTGAATTTCCTTATAAAGTATTCACCATTTTATATCATTGGAATTTTTTAATAGAATGAATTATAATTTCTAGGGTTTAATATTCTTCTCACTCAATATTGATTACAATATAAAGGTCTTAATTCTAAGTGCTTTGGTATCCAATTTCTAAGTCATGAAGAAAATTTGAACAAACCTTGTGAATAGAGGGTAATCATGTATAAGACATCCATTTTGTGGATCAACATTCTTGAGTTCAAGATCCGTTAGTGGTGAAGAAAAAACTATTGGAAAGTGAATACTCTATAAAATAAAAATATAACAAAGGCATATTAAGAACAAATGATAATTTCAAGTGGCCATCATCTATTGTAAAGAAGACATTGAGAAGATATTGAAGCCTCCCAAATGGTTGGAGTTAATTTGTAGGAATTCTTCAACTCTCATTGGTTACTTCAAATAACTCTTCAACTTTCATTGATTTTTTAAAAAACTAGTGTTGAATTTAATGTTTGGGATATTTTTAGAGTTTTATTAGCTATTTTCCTTTAATTCCCATATTGAATAGATTTTTCGAGTACCAAGTCTGATTTTTCGTTTTCCCTCTTTTTTTTCCTATCAAATAGAAATTTTATAGCTTTTTTTTTCCCACTTTTTTTTCCTATGTATTCAAATTGCAACTATGTTTTTCCCAATGTCACTGGCTAAACATTGAACTTGTCTTGCCAATGGGTCTCCCTAAAGATTGGTTGAATTTGAGCAAACTCTGTCTCTGTCATTTTGGGTCCACGAGTGACATGTTTGGGTCCATGAGAGACTAAAGAACTCTATTCTAGCTAGTGGCAAACAACTGGTGTTCCAAAAGGATGAGGAGCAGGATACCTTTGTGATTGAAGACTGTGAGCATCTAGCTCCCTCATCGCCCAAGTTTCAATTTTGGGCATTGTTGACCTTTGTCGACCGGGAATGGCGCAAAGAGTTTGTGCGGTCCTTTATTTCAAACCGAGGAGAGTCGTTGTTGCAAAGTTGGAGGGGACGTGGCTGTCCAGACGGAAAAGACTCATTTGAAAAAAAATTGTTTCCTTTTTTTAAGGGATGTGGGTGGCATTAATGTTTAAAGTTGGCGATTTTGCGATCTATGATGCACCAGACGTTTCGCCACAACTCAATTGTATATATACTAAAGCCTTGTGATATTTGGATGATGGGGGTGATGTCAAAGCTGGATTGTGAAGCCTAGATCTCTGTCTGTGCATTGAAGACATGGGTGTTTTAAATCAATGGTTTACACCCTAGCTCAATTGGCGCTGATATTGAGAACCACTTGACAAGAATCTTTGTGCAAGATTGGAGCAACATCGGAGGTTGCACATGTAATGCTGGAAGAGGCTTAGCAAGCATTATTAATTTAAGCCAAATGCCAAAGCCCTAATGAAGACTGTTGCATCGCCCATTTCTGATTGAGGAATGAGCACGACTACGTAATCAGAGCTGACTTTTAGCTAGGTTCTTGAAGCCGTATCGTGCAAGTACGATGCTTGTGACAACACTTGTGTTTCAATCATCGATACTCCTACTTTTGGCAAATTGGAAATCCAAATGTTGACTAATCTATTTTTGTTAGGAATTTTGAGAACAATTTATCAATTAACAAATTGGAACCTCAACTCTTCTAGAGTCTCTTTTGCTCCACCGATTTGAATTCCTTTGGTCCACATCATACATAAGATTTTGTCAATAGGGGTGTTGGTTTTGTCATCCGATAATACACACTCCACGTCAATGAATATGTCTTTTGTTGGTCATTTCTGGTGAATGATTTGCTATGAAACACGGTTTTTAATGAATGTCATTCGTGGGAAGGAATTCCTTCATAAACAACAGTGGACACAAGTGCATTAGATCTACACTATGATGAGCTCAATTGGGTTTGTTAGAGCACGAGTTTCACTGCTTCCTAGTGTGATGTGAGTCCTTGTACTTCATGTCGTTTGAAGCAATACATATCTTTTGCAACTATTCTCTATCCTGAAAAGGAAGATATTTGGTTGAATTCAAGAACCAATGTGCTTTGATAGGTTTTTGTCACTTTTTGATGGTACTTTGGGAGTATCATCACTATAACAAAACATGGTAAAAAAAGAACCGCACTCAAAATTGAGTGTAGCTTTCTTCACCACATTTTTGTTCAGGCCCACTACGCATGCAGCCAACGTTTTTTGCAATTTCCGACTTCAATTTTGGGAATTTTGGGGTTGTGTTATATGCCATTGGAAAGGTATTGAAAATAGCTTTCCAATGATGTATTATACGCTCCCAAATTCTAAAAATTTCAGTGAGAAATTGCAAAAGAAGCTAACAGCCACTACGAATGCATGGACAAAAAGGTGGTCAAAAAACTCACACTCAATTTTGAGTGCAGTTTTGTTTGTACCATGTTCTGCTCTAGTGCATTGTGAACTTGTTCTTTCACTATGGCTGGCAAATGCAGGAACGGGATTGGCCAAGGTATGAAATTTCGTCATCAGAGAGGTCACTGCTACAGAGTGACTGTGGGTGTCACGCCAGCATCCATGAACTTTGACATTCATACTGTGTTCTGACCTCTTCGATCAAAGGTTTTGACTTAAATAGTATGCAAAGAAGTGTGTTTCAGAAGATTACTAAGTTAGACTAGCCCATTTCTGCCAGCTTCCTATATCCGCCATCCTAATTTTGGCCCCATCACCACCATAAAACTCACCGAAGTCCATTCACTATTCTAAAAATTTCAGTGCATTAATTCCAACTTGGGTAACGTGTCAACCTTTGATTGGTGGAAACTCCGATGTTAATAGGTAAATGTAATGACGGTTATAGGTTTAGGATAGGACATTTATGACTCTAGTCTAGTGGTGGATTTGTCATTTAGGGCAGACCACTTCAAGAATTCATAGAAATTACAATTTTTATCAAAAAATTATAAATCCACTTGGGTTTGATTCGTGAAACATGCGCACACCTCTGAAAAATATGTGACCCTCCTAGAGTTGGTCCTAATATACTCAAATTGCAAATCAGGGTGGTAATAGGTTGGTCTACCTTATTGTGAATTTGGTCTACGATTTTCAATTACTAACTGAGGAAGGGATGTTGCTACAGATCCCAAGTGTTCTTCTGTTCAATCCTTCTCTACAGGTACCTTGTCTAATGTCACCTGGAATGCTATGATCTTTTCGTGCCCCGTCTCCTGAAACTAATTTACTTGTTAAGAATGCTAATGTGATAGCTTTGTTTAGTTGGTTGCAACCTCAGCATTGCCTTGGGAAGTGTTGGAATGTGCCAAATCAAATGTTGCTTATTAGAGAGCTCTATCTGCATGCTCCTCATAGCTTAGAAATCGATCACCTGGCTGCTTTGCTCAGGTTTCAAAGAGCAAGCAGGCTTCACAACTTCTGTTTAATGAAGGACGGCATCCTGATGGAATCTCCGTGTCTACTACGTCCATGGTGGCCGCCCCTCTCATAACATAGCTGTGTACTTGCGACGATCTTGAATGAAGATATCTTGGTGTTTTCTTTTCAGGAAATAACTGCAGTAGAGAACTGAGGTCTTAGTTGAAGAAGTTCAATCTGAAATTTGTGATTTTTGTGTATATTCTCTAAAAGCGAGCTATGCATAGATCTGAGAGGATTCTTTGCATCAGTGGCTGGGATTCAAGCGTGATCGATTCATGGCGTATGTAACCGAGTTACTGAGATACTACCATACCATGTGGTCAGGTTCAATATTCCTAGCTGAATAATTAGTCATTTAGTTCTTAACCCCTGAACGTCCAGAGTCATCTCCGAATTTGACAATTTGAGAAAAATCATTATAAAGTGCTATTTGGAAGTATATGTAGGAATTGATATACAAATAAAAGTTGTAGTCCGTGAGTTGTAGATTTCATTTGCATGGTTAGAATCACCATTGCTATCACCAATCTCTTTTTATAAACTTTGAGAGGGAGATTTCTAAATTCCTTCTAAATTCGATTACAAGCAAAATATGATCATTTTTTGAGTAAAAATTGTTGGAATGGATTTGAAATGAGGATCTCTTGACATAGTGATATTTTGAAATTTTTGTGTTCTTAAAATCTATGACCTCATTTTGGCAAATTGTGTTTTGAACTAGAGTCTATTCAATTTGGGCTTGGTCAACCACTCGACAGACTTCCACATTGGTAATTTTAGAAAAATATGTACTCAATCTAGTAACACCAAATCCGACCCTTAGATAGGACAAGAAATTGATTAATTATCTCCACAAATTAGGATGACTTTCATCCACACAATAAGAAGGATGAAATTTGAGTTTCAATCTGTTCATCATCTAGAATATGGATGTCACAATGCTTAGAGGTTAAAGGTCTAAGAATCCCAATTTGGATTGCAACATGGATTTTTGTTTGGTATATTTGATGTAGAGGGTGCTTGAATAATTATTGATGTTATTGATGCATACAATAGTTGTAAAAATTTGTTTTCATGTTGAGTTGGATCCAATGATACAAGGCTCTTCCAATTTAGATTATGATTCTGCCTCCTACATGTTTGAGAAGTTGCAAATGGCCATGTATTCTTTACGTATGGTGTTGTATTTGAACATGATAAGGTTTAGATATTAATATGACTTCCAATTGAAATATATTTGTTGTTGAATTTTCAACCCAATAGTGTATGTCTTGCCATATTTTAATTAGTACATATTTCAAATTTCAAGGTTAAAATATAGGATCATACATATGGTTCCTACAAAGCCTTTAAAGGTTAAGTTATCAAGATATGACAATACCTTGTGGTTAGGCTCAACATTCCCAACCATTTACTTAGTTGAAGTTGACAAATATGATTTGACACTTGCCTAAAAATAGAAAGATTTGTTCTCCCTTTACCATCAGGGGTTTGAAAACATAAACCCTTCAAAATATGGCATCTATTTTTAGAAATATTATTTGTCTAGCTTGATTGTTGGGTGTGGTAGTCATCCCTTGAGGATAGTTAGGGTAGTTTCCTTTGTGTTATTGCATATGTTTTTAAACATACTCTTCAGGGTTAAGATTGAAGTTGTTTTTATTTGTATCCCTTTTAAAGTAAGAGGTATGGCTTTCTTAGTATGGGAAAGAAAGGATGATTCTTGAGGTGTTAATGTTTTAATTGTTACTATCATAATCTAAAAACCCTTGACCTTGACCTTTGCAATGAAAAAGAATATTGGATATTGTTGATCTATAGGCAACAAATGATATCCAATTTCAAATTACAAAAAATAACAAAAATTGGTGCATTTCACTTCATCTTTTATTTTTCAACACCATCATGTTATTAGTATTTATGATAAGGACTATATTATCTACAAATTTGACAATCATTGATGGCTATGTGTAATAATCCTATGCAAGTGTGTTACTCCGTGCATAGAAATTGCAACTGAAGCATCAAATTTGGTTTCCATTGCAACAGAAGCATCAAAGGCAAAAACGTTGGCATTCATCCATTCCTATTTCCCATTTCCTTGCAGAGTGCAAATCTGTCAATTTGTGCTGGAAACTAAAGTGCACTTCTGGAGTGTACCCAATTAAGAGTCGTTTAATTGGTTTTCAAGCATTTTCCATTCCCAATTCCCTATTTGTTTGCAGTGCTGCTATGGAGATGCCTTCAAGCCATTGCGTTGCCTGAGCTTTCAGATACTGCAATTAGGATCAATTTCGTGAACTTGGCGGCATTCGCACTTTCCAGAATGCGCGTACTGAAACACAAATCCATACTAGTCCTGCATTTTAGACTGTAAGCGCACTAGTGTTGGCTCTGGAATTGTGCCAATTTCACGAAATTGACTAACTTGTGAGTTTGTGAATTGTGGCATAGACAAAGCTTGTGAGTAATTTTGCGAGATGTGTGTCATCCATTGTCCTTGCGATCTTCCGGGCAGTCAGTTGTCGGCATTTGCAGACTCTGAACCAAAGAGGAGGGAGTTGTACCGAATTTACAATTGAATGTGCGCGCGGAAGTTTGAGTTCATCACTCGTTCATAACTCGTTCATTCCTTCACAGTGGATTCAGATGTGTTTCTCGGAAGAGTCTGGAGTCTGGATCAGTACTGATTTGCGCACAGTAGGAGCATTGTGCAAATCTTGTAAGGAAACTCAGCATTACACAAGTTGTACATTCAAGTTATTCTAATCCTTTAAGAATGAGGGGGAAGGTAGGAGCCTTCTCTGTATCCATTATCGTCTCCTCTAAAATCTAGGAAAATCTTTGGAAGAGAATAGATGTGATTACAAGGATGTATTACATCTGAATACATCTGAATATCAGACCAGAGTGTCCGTGCATTTGTAGTCAACTCTTTAAAAATTCACAACTTATACTCATAAGTTAGTGTCCAAATAATACATTTGAAAGTGCACGAGAATTATTTTCCTCTTGCTTATAGGGTTCAATAATTTGTTGGATGTCTATTAGTAGAAATCATGTTCATAACCCTTAAATTCATAGTTATGGGTGGTAGCACCTTAGTTTGGACTTCCAAAATTATTGTCAAGATGTGTTATGAAATGCTACTTAGAATAATAACTTAATGATGGATTTCAAACAATACTTCTAATATGTTATCCACACCGTATTAGAAAGATTATCAATGGCTAAAACACACTAGTTATAGGGTACATGTTTATTTTTAAACATTTGAAAGACAAAACCTTGCCTTTCAAAATGGAAAGGACATCAAAACCTAGTTTTTGAAGGGTAGGCACATCAATCTTGCAATTGGAGCAATTTTCACTCTAGAAATCTTGGAAAATATACTTGAATAAGTGAATTGAGAGATGAAATGGTTGGATCTACCAAGGAAAAAATAGAGTTGAAGATTTTAGCCTTGCCTTGGGTCAAAGTATTTGGAAGCATGTTTGGACCTCATCTAAACATTGGAGAATTTCAGGGGTGATGTTTTTCATATTAAGAATAGAATATTGAAATGAAAATTTTAAATGATAATGGAATTATAAATTAGAATTAAAAAGGATCAAGCAAAGTAATCAAATATTTCATAAACCTCAGTTTCATTATTAGTATATCTTAAAAATCTACTAAATTTCAGGTTTATATAGTTTTCGGAAACATGTGGTTGTTTATTCTATTCATTTACATGAATATTATAATGGCTCTCAAATAATCTAATATATTTACAAAAATAGCCATATTTTATTGAAGAAGTGGATTCATTTGACAAATTTTGGACATATTGAGGTACAAATAACACACTTGCATACAATGATATTTCAAAATATTTAAAATAAAATTGAGACATGTATAATATTCAATCCCTAAACACCTAGAATCATATCTAGAATTGACGATTTGAAAAAAATCATTATAAAGTGTGATTTGAAAGCATATTTTAGAATTGATATGCAAATAAAAGTTGTAGACTTCAATTTGTAGATTCCATTTATACAAATAGATTCACAAGTCCTATCACCAATATTTTTTTTTGAATTTTAAAAGAGAAATTTCAAAATTCCTTCAAATTTCAATTACCACAAAAATATTATCTTTTTTTGAGTAAAATTTATTGGATTGGATTCGAAATGAGGTTCTCTTCACATGGTGTTTTTTTGAAATTTTTGTGTTCTTAAAATCTATGACCTCATTTTGGCAAATCCAATTTTAAACTAAAGTCAATGCAATTTGACCACTTAACATCTTTGCACATTTGTAATTTTAGAAAACCATGTGCTCTATACCACCAAATCCTACCTTTTGATAAGATAACAACTTGATAATGTATCTCTACAAATTAAAATAACTTTCATCCAAGCAATTAGGAAGATGAAACTTTAGTTTCAATCTGTCCATTGTCTAGAAATGGGGATTGGAGCACTCAGGGGTTAAGTGAAATTTACTCATGAAAAGAAATTTTGAAGACAAATACAAAATCTTCAAGATTCTTCAACAATAGGAACAAGAATTCACTTTGGAATTTTCAGGTGAAATATTCAAGAATTTTAAAATTTAATGATTTGAAATATGACCCTAAATATTACCCTTTTTAGAATTTACTCCAAAACATCCCATACAAATCATGAAAATAATATGTAAACATTTTATACACTTTTCAAGTATTCCACAAACAATTGGAGATCTTTTGAGTATATTATTAAAAATATAAATATTTGGGATCATATTTCAATCAATGACATTTCACTCAATAAATTTGAAATTTATGAATATTTTTACTACAAAATTCCAGAAGGAATTCTCATGCTACTTACTATAGAATCTTCAAGATTCTCTACTTGTATTACAAGTTCTTCTAATCAAAAAAATTCGAATTTTTTTTTAAATCTGAAAATTTTATTTCGAATTTTTGAAAGAACATTTTTACAAGTGTGTTACATGTACCTCAACATGTCTAAAGTTATTTGAAAAAAAAATGAATTGATCATTTTAGTAAAACAATTCTTGAAGCCCATAAAACCTATGAGTGCCACTGTCACTAGTACAAATTTATGCTAAACAACAAAACATCTAGGTTTTGTGCTAAATCTAGGTGAAAACTAGCACAATTGTGTTGAAATCATGTCTTTGAAGGACTCAATTTAGCTAAAAAGTTTCTCTAAACTTTTGTAGCTTCTAAGATCTTCCTAATTTTTTCTTCACTAATATCATATAAACATGAAAACTAGATTTCAATCTAAAAATAGACAACATTACCATTCACAAATCAAATGGGAATACAATTCTATATCATTGGAATATCTTGTTTTATTTACTTAATTTAGCTTATAGATAGAAGTACACTACACCTACCCCTCGAAAAAGGACATCAAAAAAGTACTTTGGGAGGATGTATTTAAAGTTCTCACTACTTTGGGGGATTGAAGAGCAAAATCTTTTTGGTTTGTATGCAAATGCAAAAGGTGAGTAACCTTGTAAAGATTTGTTTTTGATGTCCATTAAATTGTAAAAATCATTTTTCCCCAAGTTGGAAAAAATATTTTTTGAGAATAGAAAGTGTGTCAAATTTATCAAAGAATGGAAAGTACTTTGTGGAGGAAAAACAAACAATTAACTTTGAGTGATTTAGGAATACTTTAATATATTATTTGCTATGTGAAGGATTCCTTTTGGTGGATACGGTGTAGTTGTAGTTATTGCTAGAATTTAGGAGCTTATGTGGCATTCCCTTCTACAACAAAAAGTGGATAAGAAACAAAATATTTTGGCTAATTCTCTAATTGTCGAAGCATCACGAATGTGAACTATAGGATGGCTAATGGTCTAATCCCATGAAATAGTTATATTTTTGAAGAAATACAAAATTTTGAGTTAGTAACAAAAAATACTATGAGTACATGGAGTACATTTTTGAGGTAAATATTGCCATTCATTCCAAAGTTCAATTCGATTTCAACCATACAATTTTGGACTAGATTCTATAATTGTCAAGCGAATCTCTTTGTCTTTGTTGTTTCTTATTTCAGTAGCATGCATATATTTTGTCTTCCTATGAGGGCTTTTTTTTCTGGCGAAATTTCGCCAGATCTGTCATAATTTGACCAATGTGACTCTGTCCCTCCAAAAGCTGGCCTCTATAGTGAAGCCAACACAGGGGACACTAGTCCAAAAAAAAAGCCCTGCTTCCTATGTAGAAAATGTACACTCTGTATAGAATATACAAAATATATACTTCAAGTACTACGAAACTTTGCTGAAAACATACCTAGTGTAGTGTACTTCTACCCTTACGTCAAACATTCAACATATATGATAAACCATGAATAAGTTAGAGTATTGAATTTCCATAGGACTAAGGTTATACTTAGTTCCATTAGAAACTTAGTTCCGTATAACTAAAGTTATACTAAGTTCGATAAGAATGTTATATACAACCTCAACGTTTCAACTCAAGGCCATATTCATTATATTGAGACCCTTTGCAGTCTCAATTATATCCTCAACTCGAGAATAAACCATTTTATCTCTTTATTGGTATTTTTTTATAAATAGGCAACAACACTGACTTTTAGAATTTCATTATAGGATCACTATTTGAGCATAATTTCTTTTGGTATCCATTCCTAGTTTTAAAAATGAATTTTTCAATAACTAATATTTTGTCTCAAAATCTGCGAAAACTCTCAACATAACAAATATGGCTTTACTCATATCAACTACATCCACATCACAATACCAAGTTTGAACTTTGAAATGCCTTGATATCAAATACTTTCTAAAGAAATCTAAAATGGACCAACTACAACATCAATGTTGGATATATCAAAACTACTACTGGGCTCTAAAAAGGCAAAGTTGTTTGACATCTAGAAGAACTAGATACATTCACTTTTGCAAGTGTACATTATCAACTCCCGCACACACATTGTAATGCTTCATCTAAATTTCCAACCATCACTACCAATTTATTTCAATTCATCAATTTCACTTTGATGCTTTGAAATGCACTCATCACAAATCCAAGCTATAGATCTACTCGCTCTTCTATATCTAACCTTCTTCAATTGAAATTTCTCATAAAATTCTTGCTTACTTTTACATTGGGGCTCCAAAAAATCTTGCAACCACCTTTGTGCCATTGATGTAGAATCAATTGACTTCTTTGACTGATTTCTCAAGTCCATTGGAAGTGATTCCAAAGTTGTGGTGGGAATTTGATATTCTAAGATACCAAATGTATCAAGAATCAAGGCTGCAAAACCACCAACATCACTAAAATCGGGGACCATTTCACCCATCCCACAAGCAACATGGGCACCAATCTTCGTCAATATGGTGGCTATCTTCAACCCCCAAGTCAACATGGCAAGGAACATCTTGGTATGCTCTGTTCCAAAATTGACAATACAACCTTTTTGGCTTACAACCTCATGAAATCCTTGTAGACTTTCACACATGAGGTGAAGTTGGAATTTGTCGAGACCAGGCACCAATCTTGTCAACAACTTCCTTTTCCCAATTTCACAAAGATAAGCCAATTTTGGAATTTGGGATTGTTGCATCTCCACTGAGAAGGCCATCAAACCATCAATCTTCAAACACACCTCATTCAATAGTTCTCCTTGCATCTTCTCAATGCTATGTTCCAAAAGTTGTATCATGTGTACCACATCATTCAATTTTGACATTGTCTCTTTGTGATGTTCATGTTGGACTCTTATGATGTCATCTAGCTTGTCATCCAAAGGCCCATAGACCAATTTCCGTATTCTTTGCCAAAAGGACATGGTTGGTAAATCACTCTTGTCATTGTCGGAGTTGGATGGATCATTTGGGGTCAAAGTTCCTAAAGATTGGATTGTCTTGTGATAGGCTTGAAGGTCATGTGACCGCCTCTCCAAAAGGGTTTTCCACGCCACGCTTCCCAACAAAGTGTTCACCTTGTCATAGTCAGTGCCCAAACCTTCACATCGCTTCCAATTATGTGTTGCTTCCTTTCCACTTTTTATCACCTCCACCTCTAAGTCTTTCAAGTGAACAAATTGATTTTTGCGGTCCTTGGAATAACCATTATCCTCACACATGCAGGGCGTAAGATGTACTCAACAAGACGGACTCCAAGACATCCCAATGTGGGATCTGCTTGAAGAAATTTGATGTGTTCAACAATTCCATTTTTAAGGAATTACAACATCTTGTCTTGACATTGATGGGATCGTAAAAGGATATCCACATCACCATGATGGAATTCGATAATGACTTCAATGCCATCACTTATGAATTTGATAACATCTTGAAAGACCTCGTAAGTATCTTGAATATTCTTGTTTTGGAGTTTCTTGAAAAAAGAAACCTACACGACATATCAACAAATGAATAGAATTCTTTTAATAGAGACAAAAATCCTTGTACAATTCCATATTTTGGATTCATAGCAATAACATCTTAGCAAGTTGTAAATCAAATTATAAAAGAAGGAAAGGTAGGATGTTGTCATTAAAAATGAGCATTACAACTTGAATATATACTTGTACTTGTCAATAATTGTTCAACTTCATCAACTTCAATGCAATTGGAACTCGAGTTGTATGGTGAAATAATTATTGTGATCAAGCTAAAGCAAAGTTCAACATGAAAACCATCAATTACAGTCTTCCTAATACAAAATCAAAAATAATACCTGAAGCCGTGTAAAGAATCCTGGAGTCAAGATTGTTTTAATTCCATCTTGACAAGCAATCCTTCTTCCAACGTAGGTGAAACTTGTTGATTCATATTTTGTTGACCAATTCAAGCTCCCAAGTTGGTCTTTCAAAGTCGATGGAATCATAATGGAATCAACATCTTGCTCATAGCATATATGGAGTTTGATCATCATGCCCAAGATATCATCAAATTGCTTTTCCTTGTCCCTATGCCCTTCAACAAGAGGCAATATCAAACGCTTCATGTGTTCCTTGGATATGATCCCATTGGACGAAACCATCTCCAATTCATGATCCAAGATTGCACATTGATGTAGAAATTGTCCCATGATATGGTGACAAAACCAATGGGGGTTGGTGATGACCACTTTTGCTTGTTCATTGTAGATGATATGCCCTCCATCATTCAATGACATAGCTACAAACTCCTTCCGTTGTTCACAAAACACACCGTTGCCTACATTCAATTCTTCTACTTCGTTGCAAATACCTTCACTAAATTCTTCCCACTTCAACAATGGTTGCTTGGATTTGTTTGCATTCCATAGTGCCACCAAACGTTGCACTTCTTCACATGCCCTTATGGTTTTGGGCAATCTCTCTAACAATTGCTTCAAGTGGGATTGGATGAAATCAAACACACCATGAGCATGAGATACATCTCGACCATCCACCTTGAATACAAACTCATCTTTGTCAAACTCAAGGACCTCATGGAATTGAGATTTCAACTCCAAAACCACATCACTAATGCGTCCTGTAAATATAATATCTTCCATCCAGTGGTCAAAGTGTGTCATAACTATAGACACATGTGGACGAAAGGAAAGTGATCGCCTTGTATTGGAAGCAATGAAGCGCAACCAAGTCGCAAGTTCAAGTTTGATGTTGGATAGACTTTTTCTCTTTGAAGAAGTCCATTGGTCCATGGGATTGCACATGAGCAAGAACAATGAACAACTTCCATCGGCAGATAGATTGGGCATCACCAATTCATGAAACGAATGGTAGTTCGTTTGACCAGCCATATCCCAAATGGTGATGCCTATGCCATTGCATAGTACATTGTCAACCTCAATGCCATGTGTTCGTTCAAGAAATGTGTTGTCGATGGGCAACTTTGGAGTTGTTGTCATTTTGAATTTGCTTGTTATTTTGTCTCTTATTCTTGAACGGTTTTGAACTTCCTCTTTTCTCTGAAATTCCTTCAGTTGCTTCGAAGACATCCTTAGTCTTGTTTTACCTATAATAACGTCCAATGAAGTTTAGTTAGTTTTGAGTTTCATATCAAACTCCTCCATTTATGACATGCAATTTATGATGCGATGAGTTGGAGCCTTTAAACAATCATATTTGACATTGAAGAAATATATTTAGTATGAAACACATATATTATGTTGTTAATTAATGGTACTTAGCAGTCTTCAATATTGGATTCCAAAATATAATTTCATGTTGATATTTCAACTAGAAGATGTTGTCCTTGACAATAAATCAAATATAGAACAATTCAAAAGCTTTGCATATTCATTTAGTTCTATTCCACCAAATTGAATTCTAAAACATAATAATTGCTAGATTTGTGCATTCAATATTTGAAAGTGATGAAAAATTATAACTTTTGCAATAGTGATGGGAAATACATAAATCAAATGTTCACATGGAAAGAATATGAATTTATCCTTGCTAACCTATTCAACCATTTGTGCTAATCAATAGAAGATGATATTTTAGACAATCATCCAAATTCAAGTGGTAGAAATAAAAAATGAATTCTATTGTTTGGAAATTGTCAAATTTTATAATGCTTTGATGTCAATAAGTTGATTTTCTTAATAGGATTGTATGATTATGTCATTTGTATTCATCTTGTATAATACCATCTTTTATGGTAAAATCTCCATTCTTTTATTAAGGACATATTTAATCACATCCAAGTTTTCACCAAGTCTCTTTATCAAAAGTGAGAAAAGACACATGTCCATGGGGAATATAATGATGTTTCTAAGATCAAATCTATCATTTTTTTTTGCTAATAAAACAAAGGTGAAAGTTTAGGCAATCTTTAAAAAATACAAGTGCTAAAAATATGAATTGTACTTCTTGTGAATTCTCAAGATAAATTGCTTTGAAGTTGATGTGGTTTTCTTTGTTTTTTGGGATTTCAAATTAAATTGTATAGATAGTTTGAAGTCATTTTAATTACAATATACATTTTTAAATATTAAAAACCCCCAGATATTTCTAAATAATACATTATATAAGATTTATCTAAGTCATTTGAGAGACTCTTTGCATAGTCATTGGAGCTTAAGAATTATCTTCTCATTATAATGAAAAGTAGAAAAATTGAAAGAAATTATTTATTGTAAACACATAAGATCTTCAAACACTCTTCAAGATTGTAGAGTCTAAACAAATGATGAATGCTATATGCATGTATATATTATTTGTAGAATTTGTTGCACATACCCAATATTTGACTTTATTATCCATTTCTAATATGAAAAGCAATAAATGAATATCACTCACAAAATATCGAGATGTGTAAAGTAGATATGACTACAAAACTTACCGGCATATGGATTTCCACACAAAAACACTCATCCAAATGTCGGATTCACATTGGCCATGCCTCGAACAATACCCGACAATCTCACTTTTTTTCTCTTTGACAATGCCGAATATACATAGTCTACATCTCCACTTGCCATCAAACTTGTATCGAGCAAGTCAATATCTTCAATGTATTGATTCACCAAGAGTAAGTCCATCATAGCACCAAGCACTTTGTAACCACCAATTGCTGTACACTGACGGAATCCAATTCTCTTCAAACATGTGTTGGTCTTGAGGGCTTCCAAAATGGCCAAAACATTCTCAATCCCTTCTTCGTGCGAGGAGAACTCATGTATGGAATAAAAAGCCAATTCAAGCAGAGACGTATTGGTACAAAGCATGTCAACTAAGATTTCAATCCCTTCTTTCCCTCCGATTGATCTGTATAAACCAAGCTTGGTGAGGGTGGTGTTGGATTGGAGATTGTTGTTCTTCGACATCAACGGATTCAACAAAATCTTCAACTCTCTGTTGTTTGATATTGAGCAATATAGGGATTCAAGAGATTGGTTGGAACACAATGCACCAGCTATGTTCGTGAATCCTCTCAAGAAGACGTTTTCAATCCCACTGAATTCAATATAAACCGCAAGTCTTTTGAGGGATGTGCTTGAGGCAAGCGTGGCACCTATATGCTCAAGTTGAACATCTGATGTTATACGAGACAATCTTAAATCCTCAAGTACATTGGGAGGACCCTGCAAGGGCTTTAACAGCTGCTCCATTCCCTCTCCGACCCATTTTCCGCCCCACACTTCAAGTGCTTTGAGGATTTGACGATAATGAGGCACAGTAATAATGGACACAAACTCCGCAGCTTCCTCTTTGCCCAACAGAGGCTTCTCCTCTAGATCAAGATAAAGCCGGAGTTCTTGAATAGAATCATTTACGAGAAGCACACTTGATGCACACCTGGCAAGTAAGACTAAGGAGCCTCTCCAACAACTGAGCTTGAGTTTTCTGAAACCGTTGCCAGACTGGCGGAGTGCGTCAGCAAATGGTTCGATGTATTTGCAAGATTTTTCCTCCCATACACTGATGATCACTTCTTCACAAAATATAATTTCGGAGGAAGCAACTGCTCCGAGAAACTCATGATAACTGCTTGCTTCCGCGCCGGTGCCATGGACAAGTGGTAAACGGAAGAGTCCAAAGGAAATAAGAACTTCAGTATCTCCATCAAAAGTCAACTGACTGCACCGGCGTTCATCTTCGGGTGAGGAAGAGAGAAAACGTGCCAACGCCGACTCGTGTTGCTCTTCCTTAGAGACCAAATGCTCCGCAGTCTCTCCACTGGCCGGATGGGAGGAAGGCCTCCCAAGCCAACGGAGGAAGAAATCTTTCCAAGTCCAGAAGCGAAACAGGCATACCAGGAAAGCCACCACCTTCCTCATCTTGACCTCGACCCTGATGCAAAATCTCACCAACAAACGGAGTTCGCGATGATCACAAGAAGTTGAGGTTTGCAACTATAAAATTATGAAAGTTTGTAAATGTCCCCAGTAACCTTATCCTCCAAGGCCTGACCCAGACGACCCTTCTTCCTGCTGCGCAGTATATCGCAATCAAATACTTCATGCAAGTACTGCTCAAAACACACAACTTCGTCACCAACCTCCAATTCTTTTTACCAGAAGGCACTCCAATTCTTAGCAGCAAGTCACCATGTCCCTTGAACGGGGGTCATCCAGTGCTTCAGCCAGCCAAATGAAACCATAAGGCTGGGATGCAAATCGTAACTACTCTGTACTCTGACGAAGCAAAGTCATCGAAGACAAGTGTCGGGACAAGTGTACTGGATCCTCCAGCTAGCAGAAGATGTCCGGCCTACCACACATGCGGGCCACGAATCAAGCTGCTGCTCAAGCTAAAAAGAAAGGGATAGCTCCATCTTTGTATGAAAAGTTAAGATCGCTTGACACAACTCAATCTCTTACTCTAACAGATCGAACACAAAGCAAGCACTGGAATCCTCTGAGTATGCATGTCGACCAGAGGCTGCGGCGCAGTGAGCGCTCTGAGTATTTCTTGGACGTCAATGCTCACTTCCTCGGGACTCCTGGCGTTCTGGATCCGCTCCCGCTGCTCCACACCGTGTATTACCAGATGACAGTCAGTCAGTCCCCGTAATATTAACTATGGGGGAAGTCGGATGAGACGGGTTTGTCTTGGAAACCATCCATGAGGTATAGTAAGAGCCCTCCTACATCTTGCTATTACAACACAACTGAACATGCCAGTGAATGGAATTGTTGAACTGGTGAGGTACAACTCCCTCGTCCTTGGCGAATGAACACGAACGCGACTCACTCGAATCCCGCTTTCATGGCTACTGACCGCAACTTCAAGCGATCCCTGCTCACTTGCTGTCGGCCATACTGGGCCAGGATAACATGTGCCAGCAATGTGCAAGGTCGAGAGAGCCTTTGGAGTACGCAACCTGCAATGCAGAAGTGGTCATCTTTTCATCCAAATATACGGTTGGACATCTGAAGAAGCCCGCCTGCGTCAACGAAATGGAAGGGCTGCAAATTGCACAAATCTGCAGCAATCTTGTGACGACTGACAATATGATGTCATTTCCACAATTCCACCCAGCCCCAGGGCGCAATTGACTAGTTCTTGCATGGCTAGTCGCCCTTGATGGACGAGGTCTGGGTTCCACACGAGTGCAAAAATCTGCCAACAACTCTCGATTTTCGGAAATGATCAAATATTTTACAGCGGACCGGTTTTGCGGAAGAGCATCCACAGTCCAACCATTATAATCCAACTGTCTGGTAAATTGGTCCTCCCAATTGGCTTCTAGCTATTGACTCATACAATTAGAACTTGAAATTTTATTGCTGGAAGTGCATCCCAAATTTCTTTGAGTAGGTAAGTGAAAACTCAAATTTAGACATTGGACAATAAAAGTTAACCGCTTCCAATACAAAAATGACGGAGGTCATTGCAAATATCGGTTACCAAAGCCGAATTTTGTCCATGCCACCTTTCATCCAAACATATTATTGCATGAACAACTTGCGTCAACTGAACGAAAATTGGACTGCTGCAAAGGCGCACGAGCACCACATTTGCAGACAGTCGGAGTTTCTGGAGAATCTGGACCAAGTTCAAAGACGTAAGGTAAGGTACTGCTTAAGTTACCCTAAACATGCCATTTCCTCGATCCCAGATCCCAACCAGAACGTGCAAACCAGGCCATGATAACTCGCACAGTGAACGAGGTCTGCGGCTCTGGGGGGAAGCGAAGTGAAAGACCCTGTCAACGACACTGGCAGCACTGCGAAAGCTACGTTACCGATTGCGTAAGTTGAATGATCTTCCCTTTGCATCCATGACCCAGTCAGTGTCCTTGACGCTGCCACGGCATGCTCCTGAAAGTGGGGCAGGGAGAGCTGGCAACCATCCGCTGAAATGTTACTCTGGAGTCAAATTTAGGAGGTCTTCCAGTACTTACCATGGATGGAAATTTTGACTTCATACAAATATGAAATAACTCAAAAAATTCAAAACCTTTACATTGTAGGTTCAGCCGGGGTGGATTGACCCCCTTGCTCTTCCCAAACGAAAAACCCTGAAATTTTTTAATTTGTAACACATGATAAAATTTGCAAATTTTGAATTCACATTTGCAATGAGAGGCCCCAAATTAGCTAGGAAGGGTAAAAAAGATTAATTAACAAAGCACACAATAGGGGGTCTTCTTTTTACATGCACCCGTGGAATGACTTGGGGGGGTGGGGGGGGGGGGGACGAACGAGGGGGTCAATCCACCCCAACCATACGTTCAATGCCAAAAAATAAAGTCCATGCACCTTTCTTCGTAGTGAGCCTTCTAATGGTACCTAGAATGTGATCAGGGATGCATGGTTTAGGAGATCTCAGTGTAATAAACAAACAAACTCATTTAACCCCTAAAGGTTTTTGACTATGTTTTCACTAAAAACTCTCCCAAATTGCTATTTCTAGTACAAGTACCAAATTTTGAAGAAAAATCCTCTTTGGACACATGTAACCATAGGATCTTGTAGTACACTGGTTTGAGAACATGTGGGAAAAATTTCAGAAATTTCCACCTTGTAGATTGCAAGATATTAGTGTTTGAAGTGACAAAAATCCCTTTTTTTGCACTACAAATATCCGGGCAGCTGCACTTCACAAGGTTAGATCATTATGAAAAAATGTCCAAAATGGTTGTAACTCTTTGGATTCATTCTTCAAGACAAGTTGGATACATGCTTGAAAACTTTTAGATCATTTGGAATTGTACAACATATAGGAAAAAAATAATAAGTAGAATGAAGTAGAGAATGATTCAATATACTAAATTGTTAACAATTCTATTATGGAATTGAAAAATGCTAGTTCCTATGGTTGTAATGTTTTAATAAACAATCTACACCTGAAGTTTATATTTTTTTCCAAACATATTGAAAATTGAGTTAAATAAAGGTCTTCAAAGTTTATTTTAGAGTGGAGATTCCATAACTATCCATAAACTACCCAAAACTAAAACTCCTCATAACTTTCATCTCACAAATCAAAATGGGATGATTCAAAGCTTTCCATGGACATATAAATCTAGAAAACCAATTTCAAATTTTTATTTTAAAAAAAAGTGATTTTTAAAGAAGTTTCTTTTGTTGCCCAAGCTACCTACCGAGCAATGAAAACTACATATGATACAATAACTTTTTAACCATGTATTCAAAAGTTATGAAAAAAGTGGTTTGAGATGACCCTAAACTATTGGATGATGGTGGAGAGGTACCCAAACCGAATGGAGTGGTTGCAGGTTCGATACTTCGATGTGACCAGTTAGTTTCTCTAGCGTGAAATCAACCTTTCTTCCTAACAAAAACCCTTGCAATGTGTTCTTCAACATGATTGTATCAAAAAAAAATTATGAAAATTTTTGGGCCTTAAAGCTACTCCTCCGGCACATGTTGTGTGAAAATTTCAAAGAAAAAAAAATAAAAATTCCATTCGTAGTGATTCGCCCCAAAATCGCTATGTTGACAAAAAATGCCATTTGGTCCTTTAGGGGTTAAGGAATAGATGTGTGGATTTCAAATTTCCAACTTCACTGGGATGAAAATATCTAAAATCATCAAAATAAGCAATGCAACGTAGTGGAAGGCACCATTTTCAAGGAAAAAACATTGAAGTAGTACTAGCAATTGAAAATCATGAATTCAAAAAGTATATATATTTGATACAACATGTAAATACTATGAATTTGGAAAGTGGAAACTCCCTAAGCCAATGAAACCATCACATAGGCTAGTCATCAGATCAAAATCTAGAAAACCAATAGTCAATTAATCACAATTAATTAGAGGAATAATTTAATTGCACTTTAGAGGACATTTTCTAAACAAGTCAACTTCTCAAGGATAGGTCCAAGGGCAATTTTGTATGTTTTCACCTTAGAAGAGTTTAGAAAGTACAAAATCAACCAATTGCAAGAAACAAATGACAAGTTTTTCTTTGGACAGTCTCCAAGACCAAATGTAATAGATTGGTTTGCTCAATTAAACCATCATTTTGTTGCCGCTCAAGGTTTAATGTTGAATAGCTTGGTGAGAGTGTAGTACCAAATCAAGAAGACTTCGTAAACAATGTCCACTCGATCAAGTTATCCACAATTTCTAGTGCATCTAGGATCTCGCTTTTGAATTATTTCACTCTTTTGGATCTAAAATCCTATTGTAAATATTGTGAAAAGTGCACTTCATTTAATTAATATTCATTGGAGATGTTTAAGATGAATTGTATGAATCATCAAATGATATAAGGGAAAAAGCTCTATCTATATCAAAGAATGATGAAGATATTTGGGAGGAGTTTCAATTTTTTAATAGGGTTTAAATTGAATTATTACTATCTTTAGCTTAACACCAAATTTATTGTGAGGTTTTGAAGACTAAAACTTCTTCAAAACACTTGTATCTAAAGCAAGGCTAAAATCTTCATCTATATTTATTCTTTAACAAATCAATCTATGGGATCCTTTAGTTAACTTATTCAAGTACATCCTTCCAAAATTTCAAACTAAAAATCATCACTAATTACAAGTTCAATGTGCCTAAACTTACAAAAGTTTTTTTTCCTAGTCCTTTCCAAAAGTGAAGTTTTATATTTAAATATTTTAGGGGGAAAACATGTATGGCCCATAACTTGTGAAATTTAGTCAATATTTGAGAAAATGAGTTGAAATTTTTTTAAAGAAAATAACCACAAAAAAAATTAATTCATCTTTTAAGAAATTATAAAGTGGAAGGTGGTACTCAATGAAAGAAAAAAACTAAACCGCTCATGGCGTTTATAGGAAATTGAGAACTATTAACCCCATAAGGCCAATGCAACCATTTAATGGTCACAGGTCCAATTTCAAGCAATGTTCTTAGGTGGAAAAAAACATTTTTTCAATTTTCATTTTGGAATTCAATCTACAGAGGCTTGTGTTTCAATTTTCACATTCAAAATTAAGATCACTACAGTCAAAATAAAGTACAGTGAACATTTAAAAAAGTAAATAGTATTGCCAATGTCATAAAATTATCTTTTTTAAGATAGTATGCATGATCCAATGATTGATTTTATGCCCTTTTTCACAAAAAAACATTCGAACTACAATTTTGACCAATAATAAAGAAATTTAGATGTTAAAGATAAAAAAATATTTTTTGGTAAATTTTTAAATTTCAATCTTCAAAAATCATTTGGTTAGGAGCAAATCTTGGGAAAAGTCTTGAAACTTCGATTGTATAGATTTTTCTACTTCTAAACCCTAAGGTCCTAAGAGTTTTTGAAGACTCTTGAAGATTTGGGTAGGTAATTGTGATTTCAATTTTTCGCAAGATTTTTTGCATTTTTTTTCAAGATTGAAATATTGATTAGCTTTTGAGGAATCTAATTTTAATTTCAGTTTGTACTTAGGAGAAAAAGTTATACCCAAATAAGCCTAAAATAATGAGGGTGGGAAGACAAATAAATAAATAAAGGTTGAAATAATATTTTGAAATTTGTTTCTCGTAGAATATATTTTTGTCTCTCTAAAAAGATTTGATTCATTCCATTTGGATGAGTGATGTGAAAGTTAGGAAGCTTCTTGTTTTGCGGGCAATCTTAGCCAATTTCTTAAGAAAGTAGTGTGTTGGATCCATTTAGGAACTCAACTTTCACAATTTTCAAAAAAGAGTTCCCCATAGTGGTTTTTTTTTTTTAAAACAATCTCACCATTACAATTATTGGGTTTCAATTCCATCTTAGAGCTAGAAACAATTTAGATTTTCCTTCTATATATATTGTACTTGCTTTGACTTAAGAAAATTCTAAAGAATGAAAATCCCAATTAGTGAATTTTTTTCCCAAACCCTCAACTCAATTCTTCATAAAAAAAACTTAAATTCAAAATCTATAGCTCAATAATTTTAGGTTAGAAGGATTCAAAATCTCATAATCTAATATTCTAATAAGGCTTGGAGCACAAAAACTCATTTTCTTCGCTTCGTTAAATGCTTGTATCTTATGATCAATATGGTCAAAGTTTTTGAAATTTCTCCAAATATTCTCATATTAGTCGAGTTCAAGACCCTATTGTTGGATATGCCGAAGAAACAAATATTTAAATTTTTTGTTGTTTGCAATCAAAATGGCAATTTTGAGTGGGTTTCCACGAAAATATTGCCCTAAGACTTTAAGAAGTAACTTTGTTCAATTTATTGCAAATTTCTAAAAAAATTTGGAAATCATATTTTATATGTATTTGAGTTTTGTCCCAACCCCTTGGCCCCTTGGGGGATAGCCTAGAAGGATGGCGGTGTTTTGGAAAAGGAAAGTCCAATATCCAAAATTATTTTTTAATTTGAATTTCAACCCTAGAAAAATGTATTCAAGAGTTGAGGTGATTTGCGGAAAAATTTCATCCCATTTGACTTCATGGATTGAAAGATTATTATGTCGAAAGTGAGAAGAAAAATTGTTTTTCATTCTAGCAAAATAGGTTAGAAAATCTTTGAGCCCTCTAGGTTGTTCTAGGAAAGAATGCAGATTTTCACCATTCAAAAGTATATGATGGTAAGTTCACTCATGAAAAATTTTAGAAGCAAAATAGAGAATCTAGCTTACTCCAAATCACTCTGCAATGCAAGGAGGTTAAGTGAATTGGCACTACACTAGTCATTTTTTGATTATTTCTTATGCAATGAGGAAATTTTTTATTTTGAAATCCAAATGGTGAAAAGTCAGACACAATCATTAGGGATATGTGGGAAAATTTTCAAGAACTTGGACTCAACAGATTGCAAGATAATAGGGCTTGAAGTTCAAAGAAAATGAATTTTCTTGAACTGACCAAGTATAGCTAATAAATTTTGACTCCTCTTAGAATGTAATTTGATAACAATTTTGTTTTTGATTGGGACAATTGAATGCCATATTTTATTAGTTATATACATGCCAAAAGTCAAAAGTCATTGAGCGTTTCTAGAGAAGATGCCCCATAGATGCCCAAAGATGCCCAAATTGTTTAGGTTGCCTTCGAAGTTTAGATCAATATAACTTTCGATCCAAACACTTTATTGGGAAAAAAAAGTATATTCCCACTAAGAGGATACATGTTCACACCTTGTATCAAAATTTCATGAACATCCAACCAAAATTTTATCATAGGAATCTACATGAATTTTCAATTGTCAACTCAATGGACAAATGGCCTTTAGGGATTAAAATAAAAGTGAATTATGAAGCTACAATGATCTACTCAAATCAAAATAAATAAGTCCTCCAAAGTCTTAATAAGTTAATTTGATCCATCATGACTTTTGCATCCTATATCCAAATTATTTGATGTATTCTTTGGTGCATTAGCATTTTCAAATGTAAATATACAAAATTTTCCCAATCTAAAATAGGTACACAAATTGGTAGCAATTTTCATTTCAATGGCAAATAAACCCTTAAAATGTTGAGTGATCTAAAATGGATCAATCCATTTTTACAATAGTCATTTTTGGATTGAAGAATGTGAGAATTACTTGAACATGGGCTTAACTTGTAAACCAAGTTAGCTATCAAGTGGTGTATTTAGATTTAGGAGAAGATTCACTATCAAATTTACAAAAATTTCCAAAGTATAGGTGGTCTGGGATTGTAACATAGAGTCATTGGATGGGGGGAATTTGGGCCAATGAGGTCAAGGCATGTATTAATGGGTGGGCAGGGTCATTACTTTGCCCCTTGTTGTTAGTAAGGCTAGGCCTAGCCTTTGGGATAGGAGAGAGGGTGTTGAAGACTTTTGGAATACTTTCAGAAGTAACACATAGCTATGTGAAGAACATCCCTCTAACTAAACCTATGGAATGCGAGCCTTGAAGGTTGGACCATCAACTTTGGAGCTAATATTAGTTGGTTTCTCTAACTTAGTCAACTCAAGTGGAGAGTAATGATGCCTAACAATGATGACACTTGGAATTGGATTGGGTTCCTAGCCTAGATCGTTCATGACCCTTTTTATCTCTCCCTGGTTTGCACATATAAACAACCATTGGAATATACACCTTGCACTTGGATTTGAGTTGTTTTTTCATTTTTTTCCCTATTTTTTTCTTTCATTCTACCATGTTTGATCTTGACTTTTGGCTCCACATTTGTGACAAATCTTCCATATCTCATAATTTCTAAAATTTAACAATGAAGTGGTAACTATTGTAAGACCATTTTTTCTCACTCCTTTTTGGGCCTAAAAATACAAGACTTGTTTCCATGCATGTGGAACTTGATTACCTTGAGAATGAACATAGGATGCCAACTTACTAAAATGTTATGTTTCCAAAAGTTCCAGTGAAAGCGCAATTTTAGCTATGCGAAAATATTGATTTCCTTGAAGTACCCATCACTTTTACAACATAATCTTGTAATCTATGAGTTGGATTGAAACCAAACTTTCTAGAGATTATAAGGATTTGGCTTTCTACAAGATCTTATGGTTATACAATGAGCTTCAACTCTTTGTAGCTTATAAAATGAAGATCCAAAATCCCTTGAAAATGGCTTAAAATTTTTAAGCTTAAGGGTTGTGGCATCAACTTTAGGAGGATCACCCATTACGCTCTCTCACGCTCATATTCTAGAGAGGCCTTAGTAGTGACCTTCATTAGAATGAGGAAATGGTGACAAAGGGAACTCAAATCAATAGAAATTCACTAAGGATGGAGACCCCATTTGTACAATTTTGTATTAGTAGTGTCCATTTCAAACTTTTAAATGCACTATCTTAGTATATAGAGACCAGAAAAGTAACACAAAGAGCTCCTCCTACTTTAGACTTAAATAACTCATGAAAATGAATCCATCTAAGCTATGTCATTGTCTCTTCACATTTGTCTCTCACTTAAATTTGAATTTCTTTTACTTCATTTAAGGTAATTGCTTCCAATTGTGGCCCCTTTCTAAAACCAATCTAATATTATTCTTGACCAAAACAAACTCCCTCTATTCATAAGATTGTAGAGTTAGTTTTTGAAACACCTATTTTTAGCACATTGCAAATTCATGGTTTATTCCAGGAGTGTCCAATAAATGCATAAGAAGAAAATTCTAAATACTTTGTTGACTTTCCAGTAGGATCTAAGTAAAAATTAGGTAGTTTCATAATAGTAACAATAGTCAATTACTTATTAAAACACATTTAGGTATAGTTACTTAAGAACACTGTCAATGCACTTCTCAATTAACCCCTTAAGTTCCTTGACTATTTTTTCACCAAAATCACTCCAAAACTGTCATATCTAGTACAAGTACCAAAATTTAGAGAAAAAACATTTTTGGACATTTGTAAACATAGGATGTCATAGTAAGATTCTTTGAAAACATGTGGAAAAAATTTCAGAAATTTTGACCGTGTGGATTGCAAGATATTAACTTTTGAATTCATAGAAATTCTTTTTTTGGCCCTTCAAAAATCCGGGCAGCTGCACTTCACAAGGTCATTCTTCTATGAAATAGTTGCCGTATGGATGGTTCTTCTTTGGATTACTTATTCCTACTAAGTTGGGAACATGTCCAAAAAAGTTTCAAATCATTTCGAATTGTACAACATGTAGGAAAAAATTGTTTTGTCTTGACAATGTAGACAAAAATGTCTACCACGGGCGAATTTGAGAAATTTCATATCTTCTTGATGGAAAAAACAAAACAAAAGGAGAATGGTGGAGACCTTCATCAAACCCTATTCTAGCACAAAAAAATTTTGGATCACCAAAAATGTTGAATCTGAAGAGTATGGAGGCTAGATTGACATAGGTGTGCATGCGAAGCCAGGGCAGTGCCCAAATAATGGTCTCCTGCTAAGTTGAAAGGGGCGCAAAAACAAACCCGGACATGAGACTTCCATGCTTGCTACTTCATTTAACCCCTAAATGTTTTCAACTATGTTTTCACCAAAAATGCTCCCAAACTGTCATTTCTAGAACAAGTACCAAATTTTAGGAAAAAAACATTTTTGGACACATGTAACCGTAAGATCTTGTACTAAACTTATTTGAGAAGATGTGGAAAAAATTTCAGAATTTTCCACCGTGTAGATTGTAAGATATTAGTGTTTGAATTAGCAAAAATCCTTTTTTGGGCCCTGTGAAAAAACGGGCAGCTGCACTTCACAAGGCCACATTTGTATGAAAAAAATTCCAAAATGGTGGTTACTCTTTGGATTCATTCTTCAAGGCAAGTTGTCTATGTGCTTGAAAAAATTCAAATCATTTGAAATTGTACAACATATAGGAAAAAGGAAGTAAGTACAAAGAAGTAGAGAATGATTCAAAATACTAAATTGTGAAGAATTTCGTTATGGAATTGAAAATTTTTAATCCCAATGGTTGTAATGTTTTAATAAACAATACACACCCTATCATTTTATTTTTTTCCAAAAATATTGAAAATTGAGTGAAATAAAGGACTTCAAAGTTTATTTTAGAGTAGGGAATCCGAAACTGCCCGCAAACTAAAATGCCTCATAACTTTCATCTCATAAATCAAAATGGAATGATTCAAAGCTTTCCATGTACATACAAATCTAGAAAACCAATTTTAAATTTTTATTTCTTAAAAAAGTGTTTTTTTAAGAAATTTTTGGGCTGCCCGAGGAGCACTGAAAATTACATATCATGCAATAACTTTTTAACCATGAAGTCAAAAGTTATGAAAATTGTTGGGCCTTAAAGATACTCCTTGGGCACATGTTGTGTGAAAATTTCAAAGAAAAATAAGAAAACCTCCATTCGTAGTGAGCTGCCCAAAATCGCTATGTTGCCAAAAAACGCAGTTTGGGCGTTTAGGGGTTAACATAGGAAACTCAACCCAGACATGCAGTCTAACACAACTACATGCTTCAATGCCTGTGCTTCTTCATTGAGATCGACGTAGGCCAATGAAGGGATTGAGCTTTTGATGAAGCCTTCGTCATGTTTCTTCAACAACACGAGGCATCAGAGCGCATCAGGGTAGCGATCAAGGGGCTTACCAGACTGACCGAGCAAGAAACCCGGCTAGGGATCATTCTTGCTACCTACCCAATGTACTGCCCCCATTGATGGGTTGGTTTCACAAATTTGGAATGTAGTGTAAACGTCCCTGCCCCTACTGCCCTGTCGGTGAAAAAAACAACATATCATGCCACAACTTCTCACTCAAACATCCAAATGTTATGAAATTTTGTGCATGTGAAAGATATTCCTTGTCCCCATCTTCTATTAAAATTTCAGCCTGAAATATGCAAATCTCTAGTTACACAAACCTGCCCAAAATTGCTATGTTGTCAAATTCAACAAGCTGGTCCTTTAGGGGTTAAAGGTTAACTTTTCACCGGTGTCATATTGTAAATGTGTTCATTATGTGAAAATGCATAATTGTTTATTAAATTGGAGGGGTTTTTTTCTAGAGTTTCAAAAAACAAATGGGGTTATACTCCACTTGAATTCTTTTTTTTTACCTCTATTTGACAAACATTTAGTTCTTTGATTTCTATACTAGAAGATATTTTAATATGTTAGTTAGTTTGTTTGAAGTTGTAAAAACAAAAGGTAAAGCTTGTTTTACCTTTTTCCTTATTTTTATTTTTATTTTTAATGGATTAGAAATCCAGGAGATGATATGGATAGACTTATCGAGAATAGGAAGTGGCCCATGTGGGTATTATGGCCCATGTGGCATCTTAGTGGCCAAAATCCACTAACTTAGGTGGATGGCATGGAGGTTGAGGTGGCAGATGAGGTTGAGAATCATCTTCTTCCTCCTCCTTGTTTGCTTAGGGAAGATGTCACTTTGGGAGGGGATAACACTTTGTACGTGGAGAGTTTGGTAATGAAAATTTTGAAAGCTTGTGTATCTTGTTTTTGTGTTTCCAAAAAGCTATCTTTCATGAAGTTTGGAGTTAGTATGTGTAAGTTATGAGTTTGGGAGTGAAGTGTTGTGAAGCTGCCTCAAACTTTCAAGAGAGTGATCTTTGAAAGGCTATGAAATGTGGACAGTACTTTGTATTTGAGTGACACTTGGAGAGCTTGTAGATATTCATAATATCTTTCCAAAATGGGTTTATTTTCTTAATTTGGAGGTAGTATGCGAAAGTTATGTGCTTGAGAGTGAAAGGGTGAAGGGATACTTTCGGGTTTTCAAATGAGTGAGTTTTGAAAGGCTATGAAATGTGGATTGTACTTTGTATTTGAGTGAAACTTGGAGAGCTTGTAGATGCTCATGTTAAATTTTGAAAATGGGTTTATTTTCTTGATTTGGAGGTAGTATGTGAAAGTTATGAGCTTGAGAGTGAAGTATAAGTAAGCTGCCTTTGAGTTGGGAAGGGTGAACTTTGACCAACCATAAAAGTCGAACAATATCTTAGTTTTAAGTGAATTTTGGAGAGGTTGTAAAACTTTTTGTTAGCTTTCCAGACGCATATCACATTCTTAGTTTGGAGTTGTATAGCGAACGTGGCACTCAATCAACTACCAAACACTTCTTCGAGGGGAGTTCATGAAGGATATGACTTTCTTTCTACAATTTTTTACCATACATGGCGTATATTGAGACTCCATGACATCTTTGGAGGGGTGTATAGAAGAGTGATAGTATTTTGGTTCATATGTCATCATTGAGGGATTTATTATTATGTTTGTGACTTTGGCCATGGGATCTTCCATTATTTAAACCACATCTAGTTGCAGCTAGAAGCCCCGCGTTTTTCCAAGGCAAAGCCTCTCTACTCGACACTGGTTTATAATTTGAATTTAAATTTATTATCATTGAAAGTGCATCCCAAAGTACTTTGAAAAGGTACATGAAAACTCAAATTTAGACATTTTGACAATATAAGTAAGCCACTTCAAAAGCTAGCTTAAAGATAAAGATTGTAAAGGTTTTGGCAAATCACACGTACCAAAGCACAAACTTGTTTCTTTTGCAAATTGTCTACTTGGAAAGCAATAAGAAATCCCCACTCTCCATGAAATTGTTAAAATTTCATTCATAGGAACCTTCCCTAAAATGCAAAATCCCAATTTGTTCAATGAATGACTTTAGGAGTTAACTTGTAATCAAATCACTCTAATTTATGTGGCCCACTTGAAATCACCCAACAATATTAATGCCATTTCAATGAAGAAGTTTTGAGTCCAAGAGGAAGATAGATTTTGGATAGGTTTTAAAGGATATGAACTATTTAAAGATTGAGAGAGATATTATCAATATATGGATGTATTCTATTTTCTTCACACATGGATGAAAAGGGCTAGGTTAGTAAGGTAACTAGACCTAATTTTGACGTCTTTTTGAAATCGAATACTCTATATTCTTGCCTACAACGTACTCCTACTATTCATGAGAATCTATGATTGATTATAGAAACACCGATTTTCAGTCCTTTGAAAATTCATAGTTTATTCATATAGTGTCCAAAAATTGCAATTTAAGAGAATCTAGAATCCCCTTTGACTACCAACAAGACCCCACAAGAAAAATTCAATATAATCATGTTGAATTGCTTATTTCTGCGATTTTAGGTGTAGTTACCTTAGTTGCAAGATGATTCCTAAGTCCAAGCCCTTAGTTGCTAGTATTTTTGTACAAATGAGCCCAAATAGATGGTCTGCCGAAGTGATGAAGATTTTTCAATGGTCATTGAAGCTTTGAAGTTGAAAATGAAGTCATAGACCGCATTGAAACAATTGCAGCATCCACACTGTTTTCTCCAATTCTACAGACTTGCTGAAAATCTTGTATCTTGAAGTGCAATTTCAAATTAGCCCCTAAAGATTCAATTGAAAGTCCTAGAATGGGTTTTGGAGAATTTTGGGTAGGTTCCTCTCATGTCAAATTTTACAAGGTTTTTTTGAAAGGGTCTAAGAGAATGTACATGCTTTTTAGAATGTAAATTTTAATCCTAGTCAATGTTTGGGGGAAAAAGTTATGTCCACATAAGTACAAAATTCTTGACCTCAAACACTTAAAATTGAATTTGTAAATGTGTGTGTGTGTGTGTGTGTGTGTGTGTGTGTGCATTTTGATTATTGAATAATGTGAAAGTTACAAAGAGTCTCATTTCATAGGCAATCAAGGCATTTTCTTGAAAAAGACACAAATTGAGTTGGTTTTTGAGTTTTATTTCCACAATTTTTTGAATCAAATAGGTCCACAGGACATAGATTACATGCTTCAACAATCTCATTGTTGGGATTGATGTGTTTCAAGTCCATTTTCAAACTATCTTTGATTTTACTTTTCTTCCCTCTTTGACCTATTCTTTCTCAACAATTTTGAAAGAATGAAAATGGTTTGTTTGTTTTTGAATGTTTTTAAATAGATTTTCAATGCAATTCCAAAACACAAAGATTGAAACTTTGAAATTTTTAGAGCAAACTTTTTAAAGTTCCAAAGATTCAAAGTCTAAAAAACTAGAATAGCAAGTCGGCAAAGTGCAAGAAACCCTTTTCTTTTCACTTTGAATGCTAATATCTTACAATCTAGTTTTGGTCAACATTTCAAAAATGTTTTCCACACAATTTCATGCAAGTGTATTGAAAATATCCTATACTACACAATGCATAAAAGGAATTAATTTTATTGTATATCTTTGCACTATAAATGGTGGTTGTGGAGTGTGTTTTTTGGTAAAGCATAGTTTTAAGCCTTTCGGAGTTAAAATTTTATTTTGGTTGCTACATTTATCTATTTTTTTCACCTTTTGCTAAAAAACTATGACACTCACAATTTTCCCAAAAAATTCTTAAATTTTTTCACATCATTTGAATTTCCTTATAAACTATTCACCATTTTATATCATTGGAATTTTCTAATAGAATGAATTATAATTTCTAAGGTTTAATATTCTTCTCACTCAACATTGATTACAATGTATAGGTCTTAACTTCTAAGTGCTTTGGTATCCAATTTCTAAGTCATGAAAAAAATTTGAACTAACCTTGTGAATAGAAGGTAATCATGTATAAGACATCCATTTTGTGGATCAACATTCTTGAGTTCAAGATCCATTAGTGGTGAAGAAAAAACTTTTAGAAAGTGAATACTCTATAAAATAGAAATATAACAAAGGCATAGTAAGAACAAATGATAATTTCAAGTGGCCATCATCTATAGTAAAGAAGACAATGAGAAGATATTGAAGCCTCCCAAATGGTTGGAGTTAATTTGTAGGAATTCTTCAACTCTCATTGGTTACTTCAAATAACTCTTCAACTTTCATTGATTTTTTTAAAAGTTAGTGTTGAATTTAATGTTTGGGATATTTTTAGAGTTTTATTAGCTATTTTCCTTTAATTCCCATATTGAATAGATTTTTCAAGTACCAAGTCTGATTTTTGTTTTCCCTCTATTTTGTCCTTTCAAATAGAAATTTTATAGCTTTTTTTTCCCACTTTTTTTCCCTATGTATTCAAGTTGCAACTGTGTTTTTCCCAATGTCACCCGCTAAACATTGAACCCCCTTTGCTAATGGATCTCCTTAAAGATTGGTTGAATTTGAGTAAACTCTGTCTTTGTCATTTTAGGTCCACGAGTGACATGTTTGGGTCCATGAGAGACTAAATAACTCTATTCTAGCCGGTGGCAAACAGCTGGTGTTCCAAAAGGATGAGGAGCAGGATACCTTCGTGACTGAATACTACGAGCATTTGGCTCCCTCATTGCCCGAGTTTCAATTTGGAGCATTGTTGACCTATGTTGACCAGAAATGGTGCACAGAGTTTGTGCGGTCCTTTGTTTGGAACTGAGGAGAGTTGTTGTTGCAAAGTTGTAGAGGACGTGGCTGTCCAAACGGAAAAAACTCATTTGAAAAAAAATTGTTTCTTTTTTTTATGGGATGTGGGTGGCATGAATGTTTAAAGTTGGTGATTTTGTGATCTACGATGCATCGGACGTTTCGCCACAACCTAGTTGTATATATATTGAAGCCTCGTGATATTCAGATGATGGGGGTGATGTGAAGTTGGATTGTGAAGCCTAGATCTCTGTCTGTGCATTGAAGACGTGGGTGTTTTAAATCAATGGTGTACACCCTAGCTCAATTGGCTCTGATATTGAGAATTGCTTGGCAAGAATCTTAGTGCAAGATTGGAGCAACATCAGAGGTTGCACATGTAATGCTGGAAAGAGGCTTAGCAAGCATTATTAATTTAAGCCAACTGCCAAATCCCTAATGAAGACTATTGCATCGGCCATTTCTGATTGAGGAATGAGCACGACTACATAATCAGAACTGACTTTCAACCAGGTTCTTGAAGCCGTATCATACAAGACGATGCTCATGACAACACTTGTGTTTCTGTCATCGATACTCCTACTTTTGGCAAATTGGAAATGCAAATGTTGACTAATTTGTTTTTGTTAGGAATTTTGAGAACAATTTATCAGTTAATAAATTGGAACCTCAACTCTTCCAGAGTCTCTTCTGCTCCGCCGATTTGAATTCCTTAGGTCCACATCATACATAAGATTTTGTCAATAGGGGTGTTGGTTTTGTTATCCGATAATACGCACTCCACGTCAATCAATATGTCTTTTGTTGGTCATTTCTGGTGAAGGTTTTGCTATGAAACAAAGGTTTTAATGAATGTTATTTGTGGGAAGGAATTCCTTCATGAACAGCAGTGGACACAAGTACATTAGATCTACACTGTCATGAGCTCAATCGGGTTTGTTAGAGGACGAGTTTCACTGCTTCCTAGTGTGACGTGAGTCCTCATACTTTATGTTTTCTGAAGCAATACATATTTTCTACAACTATTCTCTATCCTGAAAAGGAAGATATTTGGTTGAATTCAAGAACCAATGTGCTTTGGTAGGTTTTTGGCACTTTTCGATGGGACTTTGGGAGTATCATCACTATAACAAAACATGGTAAAAAAGAACCGCACTCAAAATTGAGTGCGGCTTTCTTCACCACATTTTTGTGTAGGCCCACTACACATGCAGCCAACGTTTTTTGCAATTTTCGACTTCAATTTTGGGAATTTTGGGGCTATGTTATATGGCATTGAAAAGATATTGAAAATAGCTTTCCAATGATATATTATGCGCTCCCAAATTCTAAAAATTTCAGCGCGCAATTGCAAAAGAAGCTAATAGCCACTCCGAGCGCATGCACAAAAAGGTGGTCAAAAAACTCACACTCAATTTTGAGTGCAGTTTTGTTTCTACCATGTTTGGTTATAGTGCATTGTGAACTTGTTCTTTCACTGTGGCTGGCAAATGCAGGAACGGGATTGGCCAAGGTATGAAATTTTGTCATGAGAAGGGTCACTCTCCTACAGATTGATTGTGGGTGTCACTCCGCCATCCATGAACTCTAACATTGATATTGTGTTTTGACCTATTCGATCAAAGGTTTTGACTTAAATACTATTCATAGCAGTGCGTTTCAGAAGATTACTAAGGTAGACCAGCCCATTTCTGCCAGCTTCCTATAACCGCCATCCTAGTTTTGGCCCCATCACCACCATAAAACTCACCCAAGTCCATTCACTATTCTGACAATTTTAGTGCATTAATTCCAACTTGGGTAACGTGTCAACCTTTGATTGGTGCAAACTTCGATGTTGATAAGCAAATGTAATGGCAGTTATAGGTTTAGGATAGGACATTTATGACTCTAGTCTAGTGGTGGATTTGGAATTTAGGGCAGACCACTTCAAAAATTCATAGAAATTATAATTTTTTATCAAAAAAACTATAATTCCACTTCGGTTTGATTCGTGAAACATGCGCACACCTCTGAAAAATATGTGTCCTTCCTAGAGTTAATCCTAATATACTCAGATTGAAAATCAGAGTGGTAATAGGTTGGTCTACCTTATTGTGAATTTGGTCTACAATTTTCAATTACTAACTGAGGAAGGGATCAATGTTGCTACAGATCCTGAAGTATTCTTCTGTTCAATCCTTCTCTACAGGTACCTTGTCTAATGTCACCTGGATTGCTATGATCGTTGTGCCCCGTCTCCTGAAACTAATTTACTTGTTAAGCATGCTAATGTGATAGCTTTGTTTAGTTGGTTGCAACCTCAGCATTGCTTTGGGAGGTGTTGGAATGTGCCAAACCAGATGTTGTCTATTAGAGAGCTCTATCTGCATGCTCGCCATAGCTTAGAAATCGATCACCCGGCTGCTTTGTTTAGGTTTCAATGAGCAAGCAGGCTTCACAACTTCTGTTTAATGAAGGACAGCATCCTGATGGAATCTCCGTGTCTACTACGTCCATGGTGGCCGCCCCTCTCATAACATAGCTGTGTACTTGCGACGATCTTAAATGAAGATATCTTGGTGTTTTCTTTTCAGGAAATAACTGCAGTAGCTAGAGAACCGAGGTCTTAGTTGAAGAAGTTCAATCTGAAATTTGTGATTTTTGTATATATTCTCTAAAAGCGAGCTCTGCATAGATCTGAGAGGATTCTTTGCATCAGTGGCGGGGATTCAAGCGTGATCCATTCATGGTGTATAGAACCGAGTTACTGAGATACTACCATACCATGTGGTCAGGTTCAATATTCCTAGCCGAATAATTAGTCATTTAGCCCTTAACCCCTGAACATCCAGAGTCATCTCCGAATTTGACAATTTGAGAAAAATCATTATAAAGTGCTATTTGGAAGTATATGTAGGAATTGATATACAAATAAAAGTTGTAGTCCGTGAGTTGTAGATTTCATTTGCATGGTTAGAATCACCATTGCTATCACCAATCTCTTTTTATAAACTTTGAGAGGGAGATTTCTCAATTCCTTCTAAACTCGATTACAAGCAAAATATGATCATTTTTTGAGTAAAACTTGTTGGAATGGATTTGAAATGAGGATCTCTTGACATAGTGATATTTTGAAATTTTTGTGTTATTAAAATCTATGACCTCATTTTGGCAAATTGTGTTTTGAACTAGAGTCTATTCAATTTGGGCTTGGTCAACCACTCGACAGACTTCCACATTGGTAATTTTAGAAAAATATGTACTGAATCTAGTAACACCAAATCCGACCCTTAGATAGGACAAGAAATTGATTAATTATCTCCACAAATTAGGATGACTTTCATCCAAACAGTAAGAAGGATGAAATTTGAGTTTCAATCTACTCATCATCTAGAAAATGGATGTCACAATGCTTAGAGGTTAAAGGTCTAAGAATCCCAATTTGGATTGCAACATGGATTTTTGTTTGGTATATTTGATGTAGAGGGTGCTTGAATAATTATTGATGTTATTGATGCATACAATAGTTGTAAAAATTTGTTTTCATGTTGAGTTGGATCCAATGACACAAGGCTCTTCCAATTTAGATTATGATTCTGCCTCCTACATCTTTGAGAAGTTGCAAATGGCCATGTATTCTTTACGTATGGTGTTGTATTTGAACATGATAAAGTTTAGATATTAATAAGACTTCCAATTGAAATATATTAGTTGTTGAATTTTCAACCCAACAGTGTATGTCTTGCCATATTTTAATTAGTACATATTTCAAATTTTAAGGTTAAAACATAGGATCATACATATGGTTCCTACAAAGCCTTTAAAGGTTAAGTTATCAAGATACGACAATACCTTGTGGTTAGGCTCAACATTCCCAACCATTTACTTAATTGAAGTTGACAAATATGATTCGACACTTGCCTAAAAATAGAAAGATTTGTTTTCCCTTTGCCATCGAGGTTTTGAAAACATAGACCCTTCAAAATATGGCATCTATTTTTACAAATATTTTTTGTTGAGCTAGACTGTTGGATGTGGTAGTCATCCCTTGAGGATAGTTAGGGCAGTTTCCTTTGTGTTATTGCATATGTTTTTAAACATACTCTTTAGGATTAAGATTGAAGTTGTTTTTATTTGTATCCCTTCTAAACTAAGAGGTATGGCCTTCTTAGTATGGGAAAGAAAGGATGATTCTGGAGGTGTTAGTATTTTAATTGTTACTATCATAATCTAAAAACCCTTGACCTTGACCTTTGCAATGAAAAAGAATATTGGATATTGTTGATCTATAGGCAACAAATGATATCCAATTTCAAATTACAAAAAATACCAAACATTGGTGCCTTTCACTTCATCTTTTATTTTTCAACACCATCATGTTATTAGTATTTATGATAAGGACTATATTATCTACAAATTTGACAATCATTGAGGACTCTGTGTAACAATCCTATGCAAGTGTGTTACTCCGTGCATAGAAATTGCAACTGAAGCATCAAATATGGTTTCCATTGCAACAGAAGCATCAAAGGCACTGACGTTGACATTCATCCATTCCTATTTAATTCCCATTTCCTTGCAGAGTGCAAATCTGTCAATTTGTGCTGGAAAATAGATAAAAAGTGCACTTCTCCAGTGTACCCAATGAAGAGTCGTTTAATTGGTTTTCAAGCATTTTCCATTCCTAATTCCCTATTTGTTTGCAGTGCTGGTATGGAGATGCCTTCAAGCCATTGCGTTGCCTGAGCTTTCAGATACTGCAATTAGGATCGATTTCGTGAACTTGGCGGCATTGGCACTTTCCAGAATGCGCGTACTGAAACACAAATCCATACTAATCCAGCATTCTAGACTAAAAGCGCACAAGTTTTGGCTCTGGAATTGTGCCAATTTAACGAAATTGACTAACTTGTGAGTTTGTGAATTGTGGCATAGACAAAGCTTGTGAGTAATTTTGCGAGACGTGTGTCAACCATTGTCCTTGCGATCTTCTTGAGATGCATCAACTTCCGGGCAGTCAGTTGTCGGCCTTTGCAGACTCTGAACCAAAGAGGAGGGAGTTGTACCGAATTTACAATTCAATGTGCGCGCGGAAGTTTGAGTTCATCGGGATTCGAAAGCGGAACCAGTGTTCAGAACTCGTTCATTCCTTCACAGTGGATTCAGATGTGTTTCTCGGAAGAGTCTGGAGTCTGGATCAGTACTGATTTGCGCACTGCAGGAGCACTGCCAAGTTATGGTGCAAATCTTGTAAGGAAACTCAGCATTACACAAGTTGTACATTCAAGTTATTCGAATCCTTTAAGAATGAGGGGGAAGGTAGCAGCATGCATAACCTTCTCTGTATCCATTGCGGTCTCCTCTAAAATCTAGGAAAATCATTGGAAGAGAATAGATGTGATTACAAGGATGTACTACATCTGAATATCAGACCTTAGTGTCAGTGCATTTGTAGTCAGCTCTTTAAAAATGCACAACGTGTACTCATAAGTTAGTGTTCAAATAATACATTCAAAAGTGCACGAGAATTATTTTCCTCTTGCTTATAGGGTTCAATAATTTGTTGGATGTCCATTAATAGAAATCATGTTCATAACCCTTCAATTCATAGTTATGGGTGCTAGCACCTTAGTTTGGACTTCTAAAATTATTGTAAAGATGTGTTATGAAATGCTACTTAGAATAATAATTTAATGATAGATTTCAAACAATACTTCTAATATGTTATCCACACCATCTTAGAAAGATTACCAATGGCTAAAACACACAAGTTATAGGGTACATGTTTATTTTTAAACATTTGAAAGACAAAACCTTGCCTTTCAAAATGGAAAGGACATCAAAACCTAGTTTTTGAAGGGTAGGCACATCAATCTTGCAATTGGAGCAATTTTCACTCTAGAAATCTTGGAAAATATACTTGAATAAGTGATTAAGAGATCAAATGGTTGGATCTACCAAGGAAAAAGTAGAGTTGAAGATTTTAGCCTTGCCTTGGGTCAAAGTATTTGGAAGCATGTTTGGACCTCATCTAAACACGGGAGAATTTCAGGGGTGATGTTCTTCATATTAAGAATATAATATTGAAATGAAAATTTAAAATGATAATGGAATTATAAATTAGAATTAAAAAGGATCAAGCAAAGTAATCAAATATTTCATAAACTTGAGTTTCATTATTAGCATTTTCTAAAAATCTACTAAATTTCATATTTACACAATTTTAAGAAAAATGTGGTTGCTTATTCTATTCAATCAGATGAATATTATAGTGGCTCTCAAAATATCTAATATATTTACAAAAATAGACATATTTTATTGAAAAAGTAGATTCACAAGTGCTAACACTAATCTTTTTTTATGAATTTGAAAAGAGAAATTTCGAAATTCCTTCAAAATTCAATGACAAGAAAAATATTATCATTTTTTGAATAAAACTTATTGGATTGGATTTGAAATGAGGTTCTCTTCACATGGTGATTTTTTGAAATTTTTGTGTTCTTAAAATCTATAACCTCATTTTGGCAAATCCAATTTTAAACTAAAGTCAATGCAATTTGACCACTTGACATCCTTGCACATTTGTAATTTTAGAAAACCATGTGCTCTATAACACCAAATCCTACCCTTAGATAAGATAAAATCTTATTAATGTATCTCTACAAATTAAAATAACTTTCATCCAAGCAATTAGGAGGATGAAACTTTAGTTTTAATCTATTCATTGTCTAGAAATGGACGCCGGAGCACTTAGGGGTTAAGTGAAATTTACTTGTGAAAAGAAACTTTGAAGACAAATACAAAATCTTCAAGATTCTTCAGCAATAGGAACAAGAATTCACTTTGGAATTTTCAGGTGAAGTAGTCAAGAATTTTAAAATTTAATGATCTGAAATATGACCCTAAATATTTACCTTCTCAGAATTTACTCTAAAACATTCCATACAAATCATGAAAATAATATGTAAACATTTTATACACTTTTCAAGTATTCCACAAACAATTGGAGATCTTTTGAGTATATTATTAAAAATAGAAATATTTGGGATCATATTTCAATCAATGACATTTCACTCAATAAATTTGAAATTTATGAATATTTTTACTACAAAATTCCAGAAGGAACTCTCATGCTACTTACTATAGAATCTTCAAGATTCTATACTTGTATTAAAAGTTCTTCTACTCAAAAAAATTCAATTTCTTTTTATATCTCAAAATTTTATTTCGAATTTTTGAAAGAACATTTTTTACAAGTGTGTTCAATATACCTAAACATGTCTAAAGTTATTTGAAAAAAATGAATTGATCATTTTAGTAAAACAATTCTTGAAGCCCATAAAATTTATGAGAGCCACTGTCACTAGTACAAATTTATGCTAAAAAACAAAACATCTAGGTTTTGTGCTAAATCTAGGTCAAAACTAGAACAATTGTATTGAAATCATGTCTTCGAAGGACTCAATTTAGCTAAAAAATTTCTCTAAACTTTTGTAGCTTCTAAAATCCTCCTAATTTTTTCTTCACTAATATCATATAAACATGAAAACTAGATTTCAATCTAAAAATAGACAACATGACCATTCACAAATCAAATGGGAATACAATTCTATATCATTGGAATATCTTGTTTTATTTACTTAATTTAGCTTATAGATAGAGGTACACTACACCTACTTCCTGAAAAAGGATATCAAAAAAGTACTCTTGGAGGAATTATTTAAAGGTTTGACTACTTTGGGGGATTGAAGAGCAAAATCTTTTTGGTTTGTATGTAGATGCAATAGGTGAGTAACCTTGTAAAGATTTGTTTTTGATGTCCATTAAATTGTAAAAATGTTTTTGCCATTTTTGAAAAAGTATTTTTTGAGAATGGAAAGTGCGTCAAATTTATCAAAGAATGGAAAGTACTTTGTGGAGGAAAAATAAACAATTAACTTCGACTGATTTATGAATACTTTAATATATTATTTGCTATGTGAAGAATTCCTTTTGGTGGATAGGGCGTAGTTGTAGTTATTGCTAGAATTTAGGAGCTTATGTGGCATTCCCTTCTACAACAAAAAGTGGATAAGAAACGAAATATTTTGGCTAATTCTCTAATTGTTGAAGCATCACGAATGTGACTATAGGAGGGTGAATGGCCTAATCCCATGAAATATTTATATACTTGAAGAAATACAAAATTTTGAGTTAGTAACAAAAAGTACTATGAGTACATGGAGTACATTTGTGAGGTAAATATTGCCATTCATTCCAAAGTTCAATTCGATTTCAACCATACAATTTTGGACTAGATTCTATAATTGTCAAGCGAATCTCTTTGTCTTTGTTGTTTCTTAGTTCCCTAGTACGCATCTATTTTGTCTTCCTATGTAGAAAAGGTACACTTTGTATAGAATATACAAAATATACACTTCAAGTACTACAAAATTTTGCCGAAAACATACCTAGTGTAGTGTACTTCTACCCGTACGTCAAACATTCAACATATATGATAAACCATTAATAAATTAGAGTATTGAATTTCCATATGACTAAGGTTATACTTAGTTCGATTAGAAACTCCGTTCCATATAACTAAAGTTATACTAAGTTCAATAAGAATGTTATATACAACCTCAAAGTTTCAACTCAAGGCCATATTCATTATATTGAGACCCTTCGCAGTCTCAATTATATCCTCGACTCGAAGATAAACCGTTTTCTCTCTTTCATGGTATTTGTTTATAAATAGGCAACAACACTGACTTTTAGAATTTCATTATAGGATCACTATTTGAGCATAATTTTTTTTGGTTTCCATTCCTATTTTTTAAAATGAATTTTTCAATAACTAACATTTTGTCTCAAAATCTACGAAAAGTCTCAATATAACAAATATGGACTTACTCATATCAACTACATCCACATCACAATACCAAGTTTGAACTTTGAAATGCCTTGATATCAAATACTTTCTAAAGAAATCTAAAATGGACCAACTACAACATCAATGTTGGATATATCAAAACTACTACTGGGCTCTAAAAAGGCAAAGTTGTTTGACATCTAGAAGAACTAGATACATTCACTTTTGCAAGTGTACATTATCAACTCCCGCACACACATTGTAATGCTTCATCTAAATTTCCAACCATCACTACCAATTTATTTCAATTCATCAATTTCACTTTGATGCTTTGAAATGCACTCATCACAAATCCAAGCTATAGATCTACTCGCTCCTCTATATCTAACCTTCTTCAATTGAAATTTATCATAAAATTCTTGCTTACTTTCACATTGGGGCTCCAAGAAATCATGCAACGACTGTTGTGCCATTGATGTAGAATCAATTGACTTCTTTGACTGATTTCTCAAGTCCATTGGAAGTGATTCCAAAGTTGTGGTGGGAATTTGATATTCTAAGATACCAAATGTATCAAGAATCAAGGCTGCAAAACCACCAACATCACTAAAATCGGGGACCATTTCACCCATCCCACAAGCAACATAGGCACCAATCTTCGTCAATATGGTGGCTATCTTCAACCCCCAAGTCAACATGGCAAGGAACATTTTGGTATGCTCTATTCCAAAATTGACAATACAACCTTTTTGGCTTACAACCTCATGAAATCCTTGTAGACTTTCACACATGAGGTGAAGTTGGAATTTGTCGAGACCAGGCACCAATCTTGTCAACAACTTCCTTTTCCCAATTTCACAAAGATAAGCCAATTTTGGAATTTGGGATTGTTGCATCTCCACTGAGAAGGCCATCAAACCATCAATCTTGGAACACACCTTGTGCAATAGTTCCCCTTGCATCTTCTCAATGCTATGTTCCAAAAGTTGTATCATGTGTACCACATCATTCAATTTTGACATTGTCTCTTTGTAATGTTCATGTTGGACTCTTATGATGTCATCTAGCTTGTCATCCAAAGGCCCATAGACCAATTTTTGTGTTCTTTGCCAAATGGACATGGTTGGTAAATCACTCTTGTCATTGTTGGAGTTGGATGGATCATTTGGGGTCAAAGTTCCTAAAGATTGGATTGTCTTGTGATAGTCTTGAAGGTCACGTGACCGCCTCTCCAAAAGGGTTTTCCACGCCACGCTTCCCAACAAAGTGCTCACCTTGTCATAGTCGGTGCCCAAACCTTCACATCGCTTCCAATTATGTGTTGCTTCCTTTCCACTTTTTATCACCTCCACCTCTAAGTCTTTCAATTGAAAAAATTGATTTTTGCGGACCTTGGAATTAACCGACATCCTCAAACATGCAGGACGTAACATGTACTCAACAAGACAGACTCCAAGACATCCCAATGTGGGATTTGCTTGAAGAAATTTGATGTGTTCAACAATTCCGTTTTTAAGGAATTACAACATCTTGTCTTGACATTGATGGGATCGTAAAAGGATGTCCACGTCACCATGATGAAATTCGATAATGACTTCAATGCCATCACTTATGAACTTGATAACATCTTGAAAGACCTCATAAGTATCTTGAATATTCTTGGTTTGGAGTTTCTTGAAAAAAGAAACCTACATGACATATCAACAAATGAATAGAATTCTATTTATAGAGACAAAAATCCTTGTACAATTCCATATTTTGGATTCTTAGCAAGAACATCTTAGCGACTTGTAAATCAAATTATAAAAGAAGGAAAGGTAGAATGTTGTCATTGAAAATGAGCATTACAACTTGAATATATACTTGTACTTGTCAATAATTGTTCGATTTCATCAACTTCAATGCAATTGGAACTCGAGTTGTATGGTGCATGGATTATGGTGATCAAGCTAAAGCAAAGTTCAACATGAAAACCATCAATTACAGTCTTCCTAATACAAAATCAAAAGTAATACCTGAAGCCGTGTGAAGAATCCGGGAGTCAACATTGTTTTAATTCCATCCTGACAAGCAATCCTTCTTCCAACATAGGTGAAACTTGTTGATTCATATTTTGTTGACCAATTCAAGCTCCCAAGTTGGTCTTTCAAAGCCGATGGAATCATAATGGAATCAACATCTTGCTCATAGCATATATGGAGTTTGATCATCATGCCCAAGATATCATCAAATTGCTTTTCCATATCTCCATGCCCTTCAACAAGAGGCAATATCAAAAGCTTCATGTGTTCCTTGGATATGATCCCATTGGACGAAACCATCTCCAATTCACACTCCAAGATTGCACATTGATGTAGAAATTGTCCCATGATATGGTGACAAAACCAATGGGGGTTGGTGATGACCACCTTTTCTTGTTCATTGTAGATGATGTGTCCTCCATCATTCAATGACATAGCTACAAACTCCTTCCGTTGTTCACAAATCTCATTGTTGCCTTCATTCAACTCCTCCACTTCCTTGCAAATACCTTCACAAAATTCTTCCCACTTCAACAATGGTTGCTTGGATTTGTTTGCATTCCACAATGCCACCAAACATTGCACTTCTTCACATGCACTTATGGTTTTCGGCAATCTCTCCATCAATTGCTTCAAGTGGGATTGGATGAAATCAAACACACCATGAGCATGAGATACATCTCGACCATCCACCTTGAATACAAACTCATCTTTGTCAAACTCAAGGACGGAAGGACCTCATGGAATTGAGATTTCAATTCCCAAACCACATCACCAATGCGTCGTGCAAATATAGTATCTTCCGTCCATTGGTCAAAGTGTGTCATAACTATAGAGACATGTGGACGAAAGGAAAGCGATCGCCTTGTAGTGGAAGCAATGAAGCGCAACCAAGTTGCAAGTTCAAGTTTGATGTTGGATAGTTTTTTTTTCTTTGAAGAAGTCCATTGGTCCATGGGATTGCACATGAGCAAGAACAATGAACAACTTCCATCAGCGGATAGATTGGGCATCACCAATTCATGAAACGAATGGTAGTCGGTTTGACCAGCCATGTCCCAAATGGTGATGCCTATGCCATTGCATAGTACATTGTCAACCTCAATGCCATGGGTCCGTTCAAGAAATATGTTGTCAGTCAACAATTTTGGAGTAGTTGACATTTTGAATTTGCTTGTTATTTTGTCTCGAATCCTTGAACAGTTTTGAACTTCCTCTTTTCTTTGAAATTCCTTCAATTGCTTGAAAGACATGCGCAATCTTGTTTTACCTATAGTAAAGTCCAATGAAGTTTAGTTAGTTTTGAGTTTCATATCAAACTCCTCCATTTATGACATGCAATTTATGATGCGATGAGTTGGAGCCTTCAAACAATCAGATTTGACATTTAAGAAATAAATTTAGTATGAAACACATATATTATGTTGTTAATTAATGGTACTTAGCAATCTTCAATATTGGATTCCAAAATATAATTTCCTATTGATATTTCAACTAGAAGATGTTGTCCTTGACAATAAATCAGATATAGAACGATTCAAAAGCTTAGCATATTCATTTAGTTTTATTCTACCAAAATGAATTCTAAAACATAATAATTGCTAGATTTGTGCATTCAATATTTGAGAGTGATGAAAAATTATAACTTTTGCAATCGAAATCAAGAATAGATAAATGAAACGTTCACATAGAGAGCATATGAATTTATCCTTGCTAACCTATTCAAGCATTTGTGCTAATCAATAGAAGATGATAATTTAGACAATCATCCAAATTGAAGAGGTAGAAATAGAAAATGAATTCTATGTTTTGGAAATTGTCAAATTTTATATTGCTTTGATGTCAATAAGTTGATTTTCTTAATAGGATTGTATGATTATGTCATTTGTATTCATCTTGTATAATACAATCTTTTATAGTAAAATCTCCATTCTTTTATTAAGGGCATATTTAATCACATCCAAGTTTTTACCAAGTCTCTTCTATCAAAAGTGAGAAAAGAAACATGTGTATGGGGAATAAAATGATGTTTCTAAGATCAAATCTATCATTTTTTTTTGCTAATAAAACAAAGATGAAAATTTAGCCAATCATGAAAAATACAAGAACTAAAAATATGAATTGTACTTCTTGTGAATTATCAAGGTAAATTGCTCTGAAGTTGATGTGATTTTCTTTCTATTTTGGAATTTCAAATTAAATTGTATAGATAATTTGAAGTCATTTTAATTAAAATATTTTTTTTAATGAAAATCCCCATGTATTTCTATATAATAGAATATATAAGATATATGGAAGTCATTTGAGAGACTCTTCACATGGTCATTGGAGCTTAAGAATTATCCTCTAATTATATTGGAAAGTAGAAAAATTGAATGAAATTATTTATTGTTAACACATAAGATCTTCAAACACTCTTCAAGATTGTAGAGGCTAAACAAATGATGATTGCTACATGTATGTACATGTTCTTTGTAGAATTTGTTGCAGATACCCCATATATGGTTGTAGTACCCATTTCTAATATGAAAAGCAATAAATGAATATCACTCACAAAATATCCAGATGTGTAAAGTAGATATGACTACAAAACTTACCAGCATATGGATTTCCGCACAAAAACACTCGCCTAGATGTTGGATTCACATTGGCCATGCCTCGAACAATACCCGACAATCTCATTTTCTTTCTCTTTGACAATGCTAAATTCACATAGTCTGAATCTCCGGTCTCCATCAAACTTGTACCGAACAAGTCAATATCTTCAATATAGTGATTGACCAAGAGTAAGTCCATCATAGCACCAAGCACTTTATAACCACCAACTGCTTTACACCGAAAGAAACGAATTTTCTTCAAACATGTGTTGGTCTTGAGGGCTTCCAAAACGGCCAAAACATTCTCAATCCCTTCTTCATGCGAGGAGAAATCATCTATCGAACAAAAAGCCAAGTCAAGCAGAGACGTATTGGTACAAAGCATGTCAACTAAGATTTCAATCCCTTCTTTCCCTCCGATCGATCTTGATAAACCAAGCTTGGTGAGGGTGGTGTTGGATTGGAGATTGTTGTTCTTCAACATCAATGGATTCAACAAAATCTTCAACTCTGTGCTGTTTGATATTTGACAATCTAGGTATTCAAGAGATTGGTTAGAACACAATGCATCAGCTATGCTCGAGAAACCTCTCAAGAAGACCTTCTCAACCCCATGGAAATCAGTAGAAACTAGAAGTGTTTTGAGGGATGTGCTTGAGGCAAGCGTGGCACCTCTATGCTCAAGTTCAACATCTGATGTTATACCACCCAATCTCAATTCCTCAAGTACATTGGGAGGACCCTGCAAGGGCTTTAACAGCTGCTCCATTCCCTCTCCGACCCATGTTGACCCCAAGAATTGAAGTGCTTTGAGGATTTTACGATAATGAGGCACAGTAATAATGGACACAAACTCCGCAGCTTCCTCTGTGCCCAACAGAGGCTGCTCCACTAGATCAAGATAAAGCCGGAGTTCTTGAATAGAATCATTTACGAGAAGCACACTTGATGCACACCTGGCAACTAAGACTACGGGGACTGTCGAACATTCGAGCTTGAGTTTTCTGAAACCGTTGCCAGACTGGCGGAGTGCTTCAATAAATGGTTCGATGTATTTGCAAGATTCTTCCCGCTCTAGACGGATGAACACTTCTTCACAAAACATAATTTCGGAGGAAGCAACTGCTCCGAGAAACTCATGATAACTGCTTGCTTCCGCGCCGGTGCCATGGACAAGTGGTAAACTCAACAGTCCAAAGGAAATAACAACTTTAGTATCTCCATCAAAAGTCAAGTCGCTACATCGGCGTTCATCCTCGGGTGAGGAAGAGAGAAACTGTGCCAACGCCGACTCATGTTGCTCTTCCTGAGAGATCAAATGCTCCGCAGTCTCTCCGCTGGCCGGAAGGGAGGAAGGCCTCCCAAGCCAACGGAGGAAGAAATCTTTCCAAGTCCAGAAGCGAAACAGGCATACCAGGAAAGCCACCACCTTCCTCATCTTGACCTCGACCCTGATGCAAAATCTCACCAACAAACAGAGTTTGCGATGATCACAAGAAGTTGAGGTTTGCAACTATAAAATTATGAAAGTTTGTAAATGTCCCCAGTAACCTTATCCTCCAAGGCCTGACCCAGACGAACCTTCTTCCGGCTCCGCAGTATATCGCAATTCAATACTTCACGCAAGTACTGCTCAAAACACACAACTTCGTCACCAACCTCCAATTCTTTTTACCAGAAGGCACTCCAATTAATTCTTAGCAGCAAGTCACCATGTCCCTTGAACGGGGGTCATCCAGTGCTTCAGCCAGTCAAATGAAAGCATAAGCCTGGGATGCAAATCGTAACTACTCTGTACTCTGACGAAGCAAAGTCATCGAAGACAAGTGTCGGGACAAGTGTACTGGATCCTCCAGCTAGCAGAAGATGTCCGGCCTACCACACATGCGGGCCACGAATCAAGCTGCTGCTCAAGCTAAAAAGAAAGGGATAGCTCCATCTTTGTATGAAAAGTTAAGATCGCTTGACACAACTCAATCTCTTACTCTAACAGATCGAACACAAAGCAAGCACTGGAATCCTCTGAGTATGCATGTCGACCAGAGGCTGCGGCGCAGTGAGCGCTCTGAGTATTTCTTGGACGTCAATGCTCACTTCCTCGGGACTCCTGGCGTTCTGGATCCGCTCCCGCTGCTGCACACCGTGTATTACCAGATGACAGTCAGTCAGTCCCCGTAATATTAACTATGGGGGAAGTCTGATGAGACGGGTTTGTCTTGGAAACCATCCATGAGGTATAGTAAGAGCCCTCCTACATCTTGCTATTACAACACAACTGAACATGCCAGTGAATGGAATTGTTGAACTGGTGAGGTACAACTCCCTCGTCCTTGGCGAATGAACACGAACGCGACTCACTCGAATCCCGCTTTCATGGCTACTGACCGCAAATTCAAGCTATCCCTGCTCACATGCTGTCGGCCATACTGGGCCAGGATAACATGTGCCAGCAGTGTGCAAGGTCGAGAGAGCCTTTGGAGTACGCAACCTGCAATGCAGAAGTGGTCATCTTTTCATCCAAATATACGGTTGGACATCTGAAGAAGCCCGCCTGCGTCAACGAAATGGAAGGGCTGCAAATTGCACAAATCTGCAGCAATCCTGTGACGACTGACAATATGATGTCATTTCCACAATTCCACCCAGCCCCAGGGCGCAATTGACTAGTTCTTGCATGGCTAGTCGCCCTTGATGGACGAGGTCTGGGTTCCACACGAGTGCAAAAATCTGCCAACAACTCTCGATTTTCGGAAATGATCAAATATTTTACAGCGGACCGGTTATGCGGAAGAGCATCCACAGTCCAACCATTATAATCCAACTGTCTGGTAAATTGGTCCTCCCAATTGGCTTCTAGCTATTGACTCATACAATTAGAACTTGAAATTTTATTGCTGGAAGTGCATCCCAAATTTCTTTGAGTAGGTAAGTGAAAACTCAAATTTAGACATTGGACAATAAAAGTTAACCGCTTCCAATACAAAAATGACGGAGGTCATTGCAAATATCGGTTACCAAAGCCGAATTTTGTCCATGCCACCTTTCATCCAAACATATTATTGCATGAACAACTTGCGTCAACTGAACGAAAATTGGACTGCTGCAAAGGCGCACCAGCACCACATTTGCAGACAGTCGGAGTTTCTGGAGAATCTGGACCAAGTTCAAAGACGTAAGGTAAGGTACTGCTTAAGTTACCATAGACATGCCATTTCCTCGATCCCAGATCCCAACCAGAACGTGCAAACCAGGCTATGATAACTCGCACAGTAAACGAGGTCCGCGGCCAAGTGAAAGACCCTGTCAACGACACTGGCAGCACTGCGAAAGCTACCTTACGGATTGCGTCGGATGAATGATCTTCCCTTTGCATCCATGACCCACTCCGTGTCCTTGACGCTGCCAGGGCATGCTCCTGAAAGGTGGGGCAGAGAGAGCTGGCAACCATCCGCTGAAATGTTACGCTGGAGTAAGATTGAGGAGGTCTTCCAGTACTTACCATGGATGGAAATTTTGACTTCATACAAATATGAAATAACTCAAAAAATTCAAAACATTCACATCGTAGGTTCGGCCGGGGTGGATTGACCCTCTTGCTCTTCCCTGAAATTTTTTATTTGTAACACATGATAAAATTTGCAAATTTTGAATTCACATTTGCAATGAGAGGCCCCAAATTAGCTAGGACGGGTAAAAAAGATTAATTAATGAAGCACACAATAGGGGGTCTTTTTTTTACATGCACCCATGGAATGACTTGGGGGGGACGAACGAGGGGGTCAATCCACCCCAACCATAGGTTCAATGCCAAAAAATAAAATCCATGCACCTTTCCTCGTTGAGAGCCTTCTAACGGTACCTAGAACATGACTGGGGATGCATGGTTTAGGAGATCTCAATGTAATAAACAAACAACCAAACTCATTCAACCCCGAAAGATTTTCGACTATGTTTTCACCAAAAACTCTCCCAAATTGTTATTTCTAGTACAAGTACCAAATTTTGGAGAAAAGACGACTTTGGACACATCTAACCACAAGATCTTGTAGTACACTGGTTTGAGAACATGTGGGAAAAATTTCAGAAATTTCCACCTTGTAGATTGCAAGATATTAGTGTTTGAAGTGACAAAAATCCCTTTTTTTGCACTACAAATATCCGGGCAGCTGCACTTCACAAGGTTAGATCATTATGAAAAAATGTCCAAAATGGTTGTAACTCTTTGGATTCATTCTTCAAGACAAGTTGGATACATGCTTGAAAACTTTTAGATCATTTGGAATTGTACAACATATAGGAAAAAAATAATAAGTAGAATGAAGTAGAGAATGATTCAATATACTAAATTGTTAACAATTCTATTATGGAATTGAAAAATGCTAGTTCCTATGGTTGTAATGTTTTAATAAACAATCTACACCTGAAGTTTATATTTTTTTCCAAACATATTGAAAATTGAGTTAAATAAAGGTCTTCAAAGTTTATTTTAGAGTGGAGATTCCATAACTATCCATAAACTACCCAAAACTAAAACTCCTCATAACTTTCATCTCATAAACCAAAATGGGATGATTCAAAGCTTTCCATGGATATATTAATCTAGAAAACCAATTTCAAATTTTTATTTTAAAAAAAAGTGATTTTGAAAGAAGTTTCTTATGTTGCCCAAGCTACCCGCCGAGCAATGAAAACTACATACGATACAATAACTTTTTAACCATATATTCAAAAGTTATGAAAAAAGTGGTCCGAGATGACCCTAAACTAAATGATGATGTTGGAGAGGTAACCAAACTGAATGGAGTGGTTGTAGGTTCGATACTTGGTTGTGACAAGTTAGATTATCAAGCGTGAAATCACACTTTCTTCTTGACAAAAACCCTTGCAGTGTGTTCTTCAACACGCATGTATCAAGAAAAAGTTATGAAAATTATTGGGCCTTAAAGCTACTCCTCGGGCACATGTTGTGTGAAAATTTCAAAGAAAAAAAATAAAAATTCCATTCATAGTGAGTTGCCCCAAATCACTATGTTGCGAAAAAATGCCATCTGAATGGTCCTTTAGGGGTTAAGGAATAGATGTGTGGATTTCAAATTTCCAACTTCACTGGGATGAAAATATCTAAAATCATCAAAATAAGCAATGCAACGTAGTGGAAGGCACCATTATCAAGGAAAAAACATTGAAGTAGTACTAGCAATTGAAAATCATGAATTCAAAAAGTATATATATTTGATACAACATGTAAATACTATGAATTTGGAAAGTGGAAACTCCCTAAGCCAATGAAACCATCACATAGGCTAGTCATCAGATCAAAATCTAGAAAACCAATAGTCAATTAATCACAATTAATTAGAGGAATAATTTAATTGCACTTTAGAGGACATTTTCTAAACAAGTCAACTTCTCAAGGATAGGTCCAAGGGCAATTTTGTATGTTTTCACCTTAGAAGAGTTTAGAAAGTACAAAATCAACCAATTGCAAGAAACAAATGACAAGTTTTTCTTTGGACAGTCTCCAAGACCAAATGTAATAGATTGGTTTGCTCAATTAAACCATCATTTTGTTGCCGCTCAAGGTTTAATGTTGAATAGCTTGGTGAGAGTGTAGTACCAAATCAAGAAGACTTCGTAAACAATGTCCACTCGATCAAGTTATCCACAATTTCTAGTGCATCTAGGATCTCGCTTTTGAATTATTTCACTCTTTTGGATCTAAAATCCTATTGTAAATATTGTGAAAAGTGCACTTCATTTAATTAATATTCATTGGAGATGTTTAAGATGAATTGTATGAATCATCAAATGATATAAGGGAAAAAGCTCTATCTATATCAAAGAATGATGAAGATATTTGGGAGGAGTTTCAATTTTTTAATAGGGTTTAAATTGAATTATTACTATCTTTAGCTTAACACCAAATTTATTGTGAGGTTTTGAAGACTAAAACTTCTTCAAAACACTTGTATCTAAAGCAAGGCTAAAATCTTCATCTATATTTATTCTTTAACAAATCAATCTATGGGATCCTTTAGTTAACTTATTCAAGTACATCCTTCCAAAATTTCAAACTAAAAATCATCACTAATTACAAGTTCAATGTGCCTAAACTTACAAAAGTTTTTTTTCCTAGTCCTTTCCAAAAGTGAAGTTTTATATTTAAATATTTTAGGGGGAAAACATGTTTGGCCCATAACTTGTGAAATTTAGTCAATCTTTGAGAAAATGAGTCGAAAATTAAAAAATTAAAAATTAACCACAAAGAAAATTAATTCATCTTTTAAGAAATTATAAAGTGGAAGGTGGTACTCAATGAAAGAAGAAAACTAAACCGCTCATGGCCTTTACAAGAAATTGAGAACTATTAACCCCATAAGGCCAATGCAACCGTTTAATGGTCACAGGTCTAATTTCAAGCAATGTTTTTAGGTGGAAAAAAACATTTTTTCAATTTTCAATTTTCAATTCAATCTATAGAGGGTTGGGTTTCAATTTTCACATTCAAAATTAAGATAACTACAGTCAAAATAAAGTACAATGAACAATTTAAAAAGTAAATAGTATTGCCAATGTTATAACATTTTCTTTTTAAAGATAGTATGCATGATCCAATGATTGATTTTATGCCCTTTTTCACAAAAAAAATTCGAACTACAATTTTGACCAATAATAAAGAAATTTAGATGTTAAAGATAAAAAAGTATTTTTTGGTAAATTTTTAAATTTCAATCTTCAAAAATCATTTGGTTAGGAGCAAATCTTGGGAAAGTCTTGAAACTTTGATTGTAAAGATTTTTCTACTTCTAAACCCTAAGGTCCTAAGAGTTTTGGGAAGACTCTTGAAGATTTGGGTAGGTAATTGTGATTTCAATTTTTCGCAAGATTTTTTGAATATTTTTTCAAGATTGAAATATTGATTAGCTTTTGAGGAATCTAATTTTAATTTCAGTTTGTACATAGGAGAAAAAGTTATACCCAAATAAGCCTAAAATAATGAGGGTGGGAAGACAAATAAATAAATAAAGGTTGAAATAATATTCTGAAATTTGTTTCTCGTAAAATATATTTTTGTCTATCTAAAAAGATATGATTCCTTCCATTTGGATGAGTGATGTGAAAGTTAGGAAGCATCTTGTTTTGTGGGCAATCTTAGAAAATTTCTTAAGAAAATAGTGTGTTGGATCCATTTATGAACTCAACTTTCACAATTTTCAAAAAAGAGTTCCCCATAGTGGATTTTTTTTCTAAAACAATCTCACCATTACAATTATTGGGTTTCAATTCCATCTTAGAGCTAGAAACAATTTAGATTTTCCTTCTATATATATTGTACTTGCTTTGACTTAAGAAAATTCTAAAGAATGAAAATCTGAAGGAGTGAATTTTTTTCCCAAACCCTCAACTCAATTCTTCATAAGAAAATTTAAAATCAAAATCCATAGCTCAATAATTTTAGGTTAGAAGGATTCAAAATCTCATAATCTAATATTCTAATAAGGCTTGGAGCACAAAAATTCATTTTCTTCGCTTTGTTAAATGCTTGTATCTTATGATCAATAAGGTCAAAGTTTTTGAAATTTCTCCAAATATTCTCATATTAGTCTAATTCAAGACCCTATTGTTGGATATGCCAAAGAAATAAATATTTAAATTTTTGTTGTTTGCATTCAAAATGGCAATTTGAGTGGGTTTCCACGAAAATATTGCCCTAAGACTTTAAGAAGTAACTTTGTTCAATCTATTGCAAATTTCTAAAAAAATTTGGAAATCATATTTTATATGTATTTGAGTTTTGTCCCAACCCCTTGGCCCCTTGGGTGCTAGCCTCGAAAAGATGGCGGTGTTTTGGAAGAGGAAAGTCCAAAATCCAAAATTACTTTTTTATTTGAATTTCAACCCTAGAAAAGTGTATTCAAGAGTTGAGGTGATTTGCAGAAAAATTTCATCCCATTTGACCTCATGGATTGAAAGATTATTATGTCCAAAGTGAGAAAAAGAATTGTTTTTCATTCTTCAAAATAGGTTAGAAAATCTTTGAGCCCTCTCGGTTGTTCTACGAAAGAATGCAGATTTTCACCATTCAAAAGTATATGATGGTAAGTTTACTCATGAAAAATTTTAGAAGCAAAATAGAGAATCTAGCTTACTCCAAATCACTCTGCAATGCAAGGAGATTAAGTGAATTGGCACTACACTAGTCATTTTTTTATTACTTCTTGTGCTATGAGGAAATTTTTTATTTTGAAATCCAAATGGTGAAAAGTCAGACACAATCATTAGGGATATGTGGGAAAATTTTCAAGAACTTGGACTCAACAGATTGCAAGATAATAGGGCTTGAAGTTCAAAGAAAATGAATTTTCATGAACTGACCAAGTATAACTAACAAATTTTGACTCCTCTTGGAATGTAATTTGAGAAAAAATTTTGTTTTGATTGGGACAATTAAATGTCATATTTTATTAGTTATATACATGCCAAAAGTCAAAAGTCACTAAGCGTTTCTAGAGAAGATGCCCCAAAGATGCCCAAATTGCCTAGGTTGCCTTTGAAGTTTAGATCAATATAACTTTCGATCCAAACACTTTATTGGGAAAAAAAAGTATATTCCCACTAAGAGGATACATGTTCACTCCTTGTATCAAAATTTTGTGAACATCCAACCAAAATTTAATCATAGGAATCTATATGAATTTTCAATTGTCAACTCAATGGACAAATGGCCTTTAGGGATTAAAATAAAAGTGAATTATGAAGCTACAATGATCTACTCAAATCAAAAGAAATAAGTCCTCCAAAGCCTTAAAAAGTTAATTTGATCCGTCACCACTTTTGCATCCTATATCCAAATTATTTGATGTATTCTTTGGTGAGTTAGCATTTTCAAAAGTAAATATTCAAAATTTTCCCAATCTAAAATAGGTACAGAAATTGGTAGCAATTTTCATTTCAATGGCAAATTAACCCTTAAAATGTTGAGTGATCTAAAATGGATCAATCCATTTTTACAATAGTAATTTCTTGATTGAAGAATGTGAAGAATTACTTGAACATGGGCTTAACTTGTAAACCAAGTTAGCTATCAAGTGGTGTATTTAGATTTAGGAGAAGATTCACTATCAAATTTCCAAAAATTTCCAAAGTATAGGTGGTCTAGAATTGTAACATAGAGTCATTGGATGGGGGGAATTTTGGCCAATGAGGTGTAGGCATGTGTTAATAGGTAGACAGGGTCATTACTTTGCCACTTGTTGTTAGTAAGGCTAGGCCTAGCCTTTGGGATAGGAGAGAGGCTATTGGAGACTTTTGGAATACTTTTAGAAGTGACATATAGCTATGTGAAGAACATCCCTCTAACTAATCCTATCGAATGCAAGCCTTGAAGGTTGGACCATCAACTTTGGAGCTAATATTAGTTGGTTTCTCTAACTTAGTCAACTCAAGTGGGAGAGTAATGATGCCAAACAATGATGACACTTGGAATTCGAATGGATTCCTAGCCTAGATCGTTCATGACCCTTTTTATCTCTCCCCGGTTTGCACATATAAACAACCATTGGAATACACACCTTGCACTCGGATTTGAGTTGTTTTTCATTTTTTTCCCTATTTTTCTTCTTTCATTCTACCATGTTTGATCTTGAATTTTGGCTCCACATTTGTGACAAATCTTCCATATCTCATAATTTCTAAAATTTAACAATGAAGTAGTAACTATTGTAAGACGATTTTTTTCACTCATTTTTTGTTCTAAAAATACAAGACTTGTTTCCATGCATGTGGAACTTGATTGCCTTGAGAATGAACATAGGATGCCAACTTACTAAAATGTTATGTTTCAAAGAGATCTAGTCAAAGCACAATTTCAGCTTTGCCAAAACATTGATTTCCTTGAAGTACCCATCACTTTGACAACATAATCTTGCAATCTATGAGTTGGATTGAAACCAAACTTTGTAGAGATTATAAGGACTCGGCTTCCTACAAGATCTTATGGTTATACTATGAGCTTCAACACTTTGTAGCTTACAAAATGAAGATCCAAAAACCTTTGGAAATGCCTTAAAATTTTAAAGCTTAAGGGTTGTGGCATCAACTTTAGGAGGATCACCCCTTAGGCTCTCTCACGCTCATATTCTAGAGAGGCCTTAGTAGTGACCTTCATTAGAATGAGGAAGTGGTGACAAAGGGAACTCAAATCAATAGAAATTCACTAAGGATAGAGACCCTATTTGTACAATTTTGTATTAGTAGTGTCCATTTCAAACTTTTAAATGCACTATCTTAGTATATAGAGACCAGAAAAGTAACACAAAGAGCGCCTCCTACTTTAGACTTGAATAACTCAAGAAAATGAATCCATCTATGCCATGTCATTGTGTCTTCACATTTGTCTCTCATTTAAATTTGAATTTCTTTTACTTCATTTAAGGTAACTGCTCCCAATTGTGGCCCCTTTCTAAAACCAATCTAATATTATTCTTGACCAAAACTAACTCCCTCTATTCATAAGATTGTAGAGTTAGTTTTTGAAACACCTATTTTTAGCACTTTAAAAATTCATGGTTTATTCAAGGAGTGTCCAAGAAATGCATAAGAAGAAAATTCTAAATACTTTGTTGACTTTCTAGTAGGATCTAAGTAAAATTAGGTAGTTTCATAATAGTAACAATACTCAATTACTTATTAAAACACATTTAGGTATAGTTACTTAAGAACACCTTCAATGCACTTCTCAATTTAAGGTTAACTTTTCGCTGGTTTATAATTTAAATTTAAATTTATTATCATTGGAAGTGCATCCCAAAGTACTTTGAAAAGGTACATGAAAACTCAAATTTAGACATTTTGACAATATAAGTAAGCCACTTCAAAAGCTAGCTTAAAGATAAAGATTGTAAAGGTTTTGGCAAATCACACGTACCAAAGCACAAACTTATTTCTTTTGCAAATTGTCTACTTGGAAAGCAATAAGAAATCCCCACTCTCCATGAAATTGTCAAAATTGCATTCATAGGAACCTTCCCTAAAATGCAAAATCCCAATTTGTTCAATGAATGACTTTAGGAGTTAACTTGTAATCAAATCACTCCAATTTATGTGGCCCACTTGAAATCACCCAACAATATTAATGCCATTTCAATGAAGAAGTTTTGAGTCCAAGAGGAAGATAGATTTTGGATAGGTTTTAAAGGATATGAACTATTTAAAGATTGAGAGAGATATTATCAATACATGGATGTATTCTATTTTCTTCACACATGGATGAAAAGGGCTAGGTTAGTAAGGTAACTAGACCTAATTTTGACTTCTTTTTGAAATCAACCACTCTAGATTCTTGCCTACAACGTACTCCTACTATTCATGAGAATCTATGATTGATTATAGAAACACCTATTTTCAGCCCTTTGGAAATTCATAGTTTATTCATATAGTGTCCAAAAATTGCAATTTAAGAGAATCTAGAATCCCCTTTGACTACCAACAAGACCCCACAAGAAAAATTTAGTATAACAATGTTGAATTGCTAATTTGTGCGATTTTAGGTGTAGTTACCTTAGTTGCAAGATGATTCCCAATTCCAAGCCCTTAGTTGCTAGTATTTTTGTACAGATGAGCCCAAATAGATGGTTTGCCCAAGTGATGAAGATTTTTCACTGGTCATTGAAGCTTTGAAGCTGATAATGAAGTCATAGACCGCACTGAAACAATTGCAGCATCCACACTGTTTTCTCCAATTCTACATACTTGCTGAAAATGTTGTATCTTGAATTGCAATTTCAAATTAGCCCCTAGAGATTCAATTGAAAGTCCTAGAATGGGTTTTGGAGAATTTTGGGTAGGTTCCTCTCATGTCAAATTTTACAAGGTTTTTTTGAAAGGATCTAAGAGAATGTACTTGCTTTTTAGAATGTAAATTTTATTCCTAGTCAATGTTTGGGGGAAAAAGTTATGTCCACATAAGTACAAAATTCTTGAACTTAAACAACAAATATAAACCTCAAACACTTGAAACTGAATTTGTAAATGTGTGAGTGTGTGTGTGTGTGTGTGTGCATTTTGATTATTGAATAATGTGAAAGTTACAAAGAGTCTCATTTCATGGGCAATCAAGGCATTTTCTTGAATAATAAACAAATTGAGTTGGTTTTTTGAGTTTTATTTCCACAATTTTTTAAAACAAACAAGTCCATAGGACATAGATTACATGCTTAAACAATCTCATTGTTGGGATTGATGTGTTTCAAGTCCATTTTCAAACTATCTTTGATTTTACTTTTCTTCCCTCTTTGATCTATTCTTTCTCAACAATTTTGAAAGAATGAAAATGGTTTGTTTGTTTTTGAATATTTTTAAATAGATTTTCAATGCAATTCCAAAACACAAAGATTGAAACTTTGAAACTTTTTAGAGCAAACTTTTTTAAGTTCCGAATATTCAAAGTCTAAAAAACTAGAAAAGCAAAGTGCAAGAACCCCTTTTCTTTTCACTTTGAATACGAATATCTTACAATCTACTTTTTGTCAACATTTCAAAAATGTTTTCCACACAATTTCATGCAGGTGTATTGAAAATATCCTAAACTACCCAATGCAAAAAAGGAATTAATTTTATTGTATATCTTTGCACTATAAATGGTGGTTGTGGAGTGTTTTTTGGTAAAGCATAGTTTTGAGCCTTTCAGGGTTAAAATTTTGTTTTGGTTGCTACATTTATCTATTTTTTTCACCTTTTGATACAAAACTATGACACTCACAATTTTCCCAAAAAATTCTTGAATTTTTTTACATCATTTGAATTTCCTTATAAACTATTCACCATTTTATATCATTGGAATTTTCTAATAGAATGAATTATAATTTCTAGGGTTTAATATTCTTCTCACTCAACATTGATTACAATGTATAGGTCTTAACTTCTAAGTGCTTTGGTATCCAATTTCTAAGTCATGAAAAAAATTTGAACTAACCTTGTGAATAGAGGATAATCATGTATAAGACATCCATTTTGTGGATCAACATTCTTGAGTTCAAGATCCGTTAGTGGTGAAGAAAACACTTGTAGAAAGTGAATACTCTATAAAATAGAAATATAACAAAGGCCTATTAAGAACAAATGATAATTTCAAGTGGCCATCATCTATAGTAAAGAAGACAATGAGAAGATATTGAAGCCTCCCAAATGGTTGGAGTTAATTTGTAGGAATTCTTCAACTCTCATTGGTTACTTCAAATAACTCTTCAACTTTCATTGATTTTTTTAAAAACTAGTGTTGAATTTAATGTTTGGGATATTTTTAGAGTTTTATTAGCGATTTTCCTTTAATTCCCATATTGAATAGATTTTTCAAGTACCAAGTCTGATTTTTTGTTTTCCCTCTATTTTTTACTATCAAATAGAAATTTTATAGATTTTTTTTCCCACTTTCTTTTCCTATGTATTCAAATTGCAACTGTGTTTTCCCCAATGTCACTGGCTAAACATTGAACTTGTCTTGCCAATGGATCCCTAAAGAATGGTTGAATTTGAGCAAACTCCGTCTTTGTCATTTTGGGTCCACGAGTGACATGTTTGGGTCCATGAGAGACTAAATAACTCTATTCTAGCCGGTGGCAAACAACTGGTGTTCCAAAAGGATGAGGAGCAGGATACCTTCGTGACTGAATACTGTGAGCATCTGGCTCCCTCATCGCCCAAGTTTCAATTTTGGGTAGTGTTGACCTATGTTGACTGGGAATGGCGCATAGAGTTTGTGCGGTCCTTTGTTTGAAACCAAGGAGAGTTGTTGTTGCAAAGTTGTAGGGGGCGTGGTTGTCCACACGGAAAAAACTCATTTGAAAAAAAGTTGTTTTCTTTTTTTATGGGATGTGGGTGGCATTAATGTTTAAAGTTGTTGATTTTGCGATCTATGATGGACTAGACGTTTGGCCACAACTTAGTTGTATATATACTGAAGCCTCGTGATATTCGGATGATGGAGGTGATGTCAAAGCTAGATTGTAAAGCCTTGATCTCTGTCTGTGCATTGAAGACATGGGTGTTTTAAATCAATGGTGTACACCCTAGCTCAATTGGCTCTGATATTGAGAATTGCTTGGCAAGAATCTTAGTGCAAGATTGGAGCAACATCAGAGGTTGCACATGTAATGCTGGAAAGAGGCTTAGCAAGCATTATTAATTTAAGCCAACTGCCAAATCCCTAATGAAGACTATTGCATCGGCCATTTCTGATTGAGGAATGAGCACGACTACATAATCAGAACTGACTTTCAACCAGGTTCTTGAAGCCGTATCATACAAGACGATGCTCATGACAACACTTGTGTTTCTGTCATCGATACTCCTACTTTTGGCAAATTGGAAATGCAAATGTTGACTAATTTGTTTTTGTTAGGAATTTTGAGAACAATTTATCAGTTATCAAATTGGAACCTCAACTCTTCCAAAGTCTCTTCTACTCTGCCAATTTGAATTCCTTAGGTCCACATCGTACATAAGATTTTGGCAATAGGGGTGTTGGTTTTGTTATTCGATTATATGCACTCCACGTCAATCAATATGTCTTTTGTTGGTCATTTCTAGTGAAGGTTTTGCTCTGAAAGAGGGTTTTTAATGAATGTTATTCGTGTGAAGGAATTCCTTCATGAACAGCGGTGGACACAAGTACATGAGATCTACAATGTGATGAGCTCAATTGGGTTTGTTAGAGCACGAGCTTCATTGCTTCCTAGTGTGACATAAGTCCTTGTACTTCATGTCGTTTGAAGCAATACATATCTTCTGCAACTATTCTCTATCCTGAAAAGGAAGATATTTGGTTGAATTCAAGAACCAATGTGCTTTCGTAGGTTTTTGGCACTTTTCGATGGGACTTTGGGAGTATCATCACTCTAACAAAACATGGTAAAAAAGAACCACACTCAAAATTGAGTGCGTCTTTCTTCACCACATTTTTGTGCAAGCCCACTACGTGTGCAGCCAACGTTTTTTGCAATTTTCGACTTCAATTTTGGGAATTTTGGGGTTGTGTTATATACCATTGGAAAGGTATTGAAAAAAGCATTCAAATAGTATGTTATACACTCTCAAATTTTAAAAATTTCAGTGAGAAATTGAAAAAGAAGCTAACTGCCACTAAGCGTGCATGCACAAAAAGGTGGTCAAAAAAATCACACTCAATTTTGAGTGCAGTTTTTTTTTTCTACCATAGTTTGTTATAGTGCATTGTGAACTTTTTCTTTCGCTGTGGCTGTCAAATGTAGGAACTGGATATGCCCAGGTATGAAATTTCGTCATCAGAGGGGTCACTTTGCTACATATTGACTGTGGGTGTCACTCTGCCATCCATGAACTTTGGCATTGGTATTGTATTATGACCTCTTCGATCAAAGGTTATGACTTAAATAGTATTCCTAGTAGTGCGTTTTAGAAGATTACTATGGTGAATTTGGTCTACGATTTTCAATTACTAACTGAGGAAGAAATCGATGTTGCTACGGATCCTGAAGTATTCTTCTGTTCAATCCTTCTCTACTACAATACCTTGTGGTTAGGCTCAATATTCCCAACCATTTACTTAATTGAAGTTGACAAATATGATTCGACACTTGCCTAAAAATAGAGAGATTTGTTTTCCCTTTACCATCGAGGTTTGAAAACATAAACCCTTCAAAATATGGTATCTATTTTTAGAAATATTTTTTGTTGAGCTTGACCGTTGTGTGTGGTAGTCATCCCTTGAGGATAGTTAGGGTAGTTTCCTTTGTGTTATTGCATATGTTTTTAAACATACTCTTTAGGGTTAAGATTGAAGTTGTTTTTATTTGTATCCCTTCTAAACTAAGAGGTATGGCCTTCTTAGTATGGGAAAGAAAGGATGATTCTGGAGGTGTTAGTATTTTAATTGTTACTATCAAAATCTAAAAACCCTTGACCTTGACCTTCGCAATGAAAAAGAATATTGGATATTGTTGATCTATAGGCAACAAATGATATCCAATTTCAATTACAAAAAATACCAAACATTGGTGCATTTCACTTCATCTTTTATTTTTCAACACCATCATGTTATTAGTATTTATGATAAGGACTATATTATCTACAAATTTGACAATCATTGAGGACTCTGTGTAACAATCCTATGCAAGTGTGTTACTCCGTGCATAGAAATTGCAACTGAAGCATCAAATATGGTTTCCATTGCAACAGAAGCATCAAAGGCACTGACGTTGACATTCATCCATTCCTATTTCCCATTTCCTTGCAGAGTGCAAATCTGTCAATTTGTGCTGGAAAATAGATAAAAAGTGCACTTCTCCAGTGTACCCAATGAAGAGTCGTTTAATTGGTTTTCAAGCATTTTCCATTCCCAATTCCCTATTTGTTTGCAGTGCTGGTATGGAGATGCCTTCAAGCCATTGCGTTGCCTGAGCTTTCAGATACTGCAATTAGGATCGATTTCGTGAACTTGGCGGCATTGGCACTTTCCAGAATGCGCGTACTGAAACACAAATCCATACTAATCCAGCATTCTAGACTAAAAGCGCACAAGTTTTGGCTCTGGAATTGTGCCAATTTAACGAAATTGACTAACTTGTGAGTTTGTGAATTGTGGCATAGACAAAGCTTGTGAGTAATTTTGCGAGACGTGTGTCAACCATTGTCCTTGCGATCTTCTTGAGATGCATCAACTTCCGGGCAGTCAGTTGTCGGCCTTTGCAGACTCTGAACCAAAGAGGAGGGAGTTGTACCGAATTTACAATTCAATGTGCGCGCGGAAGTTTGAGTTCATCGGGATTCGAAAGCGGAACCAGTGTTCAGAACTCGTTCATTCCTTCACAGTGGATTCAGATGTGTTTCTCGGAAGAGTCTGGAGTCTGGATCAGTACTGATTTGCGCACTGCAGGAGCACTGCCAAGTTATGGTGCAAATCTTGTAAGGAAACTCAGCATTACACAAGTTGTACATTCAAGTTATTCGAATCCTTTAAGAATGAGGGGGAAGGTAGCAGCATGCATAACCTTCTCTGTATCCATTACCGTCGCCTCTAAAATCTAGGAAAATCATTGGAAGAGAATAGATGTGATTACAAGGATGTACTACATCTGTATACATCTGAATATCAGACCTTAGTGTCAGTGCATTTGTAGTCAACTCTTTAAAAATGCACAACTTATTCTCATAAGTTAGTGTTCAAATAATACATTTGAAAGTGCACGAGAATTATTTTCCTCTTGCTTATAGGGTTCAATAATTTGTTAGATGTCTATGAATAGAAATCATGTTCATAACCCTTCAATTCATAGTTATGGGTGCTAGCACCGTAGTTTGGACTTCCAAAATTATTGTGAAGATGTGTTATGAAATGCTACTTAGAATAGTAATTTAATGATGGATTTCAAACAATACTTGTAATATATTATCCACACCATATTAGAAAGATTATCAATGGCTAAAACACACTAGTTATAGGGTACATGTTTACTTTTAAACATTTGAAAGACCAAACCTTGCCTTTCAAAATGGAAAGGACATCAAAACCTAGTTTTTGAAGGGTAGAGCAATTGGAGCAATTTTCACTCTAGAAATCTTGGAAAATATACTTGAATAAGTGATTAAGAGATCAAATGGTTGGATCTACCAAGGAAAAAGTAGAGTTGAAGATTTTAGCCTTGCCTTGGGTCAAAGTATTTGGAAGCATGTTTGGACCTCATCTAAACATTGGAGAATTTTAGGTGTGATGTTTTTCATATGAAGAATATAATATTGAGATGAAATTTTAAAATGATAACGGAATTGTAAATTAGAATTAAAAAGGATCCAGCAAAGTAATCAAATATTTCATAAACTTGAGTTTCATTATTAGCATATCTTAAAAGTCTACTAAATTTCATGTTTACACAATTTTAAGAAAAATGTGGTTGCTTATTCTATTCATTTACATGAATATTATAGTGGCTCTCAAAATATCTAATATATTTACAAAAATAGACATATTTTATTGAAGAAGTAGATTCATTTCATAAATTTTGGACATATTGAGGTACAAATAACACACTTGCATAAAATGATTTAAAATAAAATTGAGACATGTATAATATTCAACCCCTAAACACCTAGAATCATATCTAGAATTGACAATTTGAAAAAAATCATTATAAAGTGTGATTTGAAAGCATATTTTGGAATTGATATACAAATAAACGTTGTAGATTTCAATTTGTAGATTCCATTTATACAAATAGATTCACAAGTGCTATCACCAATCTTTTTTTATGAATTTGAAAAGAGAAATTTCGAAATTCCTTCAAAATTCAATGACAAGAAAAATATTATCATTTTTTGAGTAAAATTTATTGGATTGGAATCATTGGATTTGAAATGAGGTTCTCTTCACATGGTGATTTTTTGAAATTTTTGTGTTCTTAAAATCTATGACCTCATTTTGGCAAATCCAATTTTAAACTAAAGTCAATGCAATTTGACCACTTGACATCCTTGCACATTTGTAATTTTAGAAAACTATAAATATACTCTATAACACGAAAGCCTACCCTTAGATAAGATAACAACTTGATAATGTATCTCTACAAATGAAAATAACTTTCATCCAAGCAATTAGGAAGATGAAACTTTAGTTTCAATCTATTCATTGTCTGGAAATGCACATCGGAGCACTTAGGGATTAACTGAAATTTAGTTGTGAAAAGAAACTTTCAAGACAAATACAAAATCTTCAAGATTCTTCAGCAATAGGAACAAGAATTCATTTTGGAATTTTTAGGTGAAGTAGTCAAGAATTTTAAAATTTAATGATCTAAAATATGACCCTAAATAATTACCTTTTTAGAATTTACTCCAAAAAATCCCATACAAATCATGAAAATAATATGTAAACATTTTATACACTTTTCAAGTATTCCACAAACAATTGGAGATCTTTTGAGTATATTATTAAAAATAGAAATATTTGGGATCATATTGCAATCAATGACATTTCACTCAATAAATTTGAAATTTATAAATATTTTTACTACAAAATTCCAGAAGGAATTCTCATGCTACTTACTATAGAATCTTCAAGATTCTCTACTTGTATTAGAAGTTCTTCTAATGAAAAAATTCGAATATTTTTTTAAATCTCAAAATTTTATTTCGAATTTTTGAAAGAACATTTTTACAAGTGTGTTTCATGTACCTCAACATGTCTAAAGTTTTTTGAAAAAAAATGAATTGATTAGTTTAGTAAAACAATTCTTCAAGCCCATAAGACTTATGAGAGCCACTGTCACTAGTACAAATTTATGCTAAAAAATAAAACATCTAGATTTTGTGCTAAATCTAGGTGAAAACTAGAACAATTGTGTTGAAATCATGTCTTTGAAGGACTCAATTCAACTATAAAATTTCTTGAAACTTTTGTAGCTTCTAAAATCCTCCTAATTTTTTCTTCACTAATATCATATAAACATGAAAACTAGATTTCAATCTAAAAATAGACAACATGACCATTCACAAATCAAATGGGAATACAATTCTATATCATTGGAATATCTTGTTTTATTTACTTAATTTAGCTTATAGATAGAGGTACACTACACCTACTTCCTGAAAAAGGATATCAAAAAAGTACTCTTGGAGGAATTATTTAAAGGTTTGACTACTTTGGGGGATTGAAGAGCAAAATCTTTTTGGTTTGTATGTAGATGCAATAGGTGAGTAACCTTATAAAGATTTGTTTTTGATGTCCATTAAATTGTAAAAATGTTTTTGCCATGTTTGAAAAAGTATTTTTTGAGAATGGAAAGTACGTCAAATTTATCAAAGAATGGAAAGTACTTTGTGGAGGAAAAACAAACAATTAACTTCCAGTGATTTAAGAATACTTTAATATATTATTTGCTATGTGAAGGATTCCTTTTGGTGGATAGGGTGTAGTTGTAGTTATTGCTAGAATTTAGGAGCTTATGTGGCATTCCCTTCTACAACAAAAAGTGGATAAGAAACGAAATATTTTGGCTAATTCTCTAATTGTCAAAGCATCACGAATGTGAACTATAGGAGGGTGAATGGCCTAATCCCATGAAATATTTATATTCTTGAAGAAATACAAAATTTTGAGTTAGTAACAAAAAGTACTATGAGTACATGGAGTACATTTGTGAGGTAAATATTGCCAATCAATCCAAAGTTCAATTAGATTTCAACCATACAATTTTGGACTAGATTCTATAATTGTCAAGCGAATCTCTTTGTCTTTGTTGTTTCTTAGTTCTGTAGCATGCATCTATTTTGTCTTCCTATGTAGAAAATGTACACTCTATATAGAATATACAAAATATACACTTCAAGTACTACGAAACTTGGCCGAAAACATACCTAGTGTAGTGTACTTCTACCCTTATGTCAAACATTCAACATATATGATAAACCATTAATAAGTTAGAGTATTGAATTTCCATATGACTAAGGTTATACTTAGTTCGATTAGAAACTCCGTTCCATATAACTACAGTTATACTAAGTTCAATAGGAATGTTATATACAACCTCAAAGTTTCAACTCAAGGCCATATTTGTTATATTGAGACCCTTCACAATCTCGATTATATCCTTGACCCAAGGATAAACCATTTTATCTCTTTATTGGTATTTTTTTATAAATAGGTAACAACACCGACTTTTAGAACTTCATTATAGGATCACTATCTGAGCATAATATCTTTTGGTTTCCATTCCTATTTTTTTTAAATGAATTTTTCAATAACTAACATTTTGTCTCAAAATGTGCGAAAAGTCTCAATATAACAAATATGGACTTACTCATATCAACTACATCCACATCACAATACCAAGTTTGAACTTTGAAATGCCTTGATATCAAATACTTTCTAAAGAAATCTAAAATGGACCAACTACAACATCAATGTTGGATATCAAAAATACTACTCCTCTATAAAAAGGCAAAGTTGTTTGACATCTAGAAGAACTAGATACATTCACTTTTGCAAGTGTACATTATCAACTCCCTCACACACATTGTAATGCTTCATCTAAATTTCCAACCATCACTACCAATTTATTTCAATTCATCAATTTCACTTTGATGCTTTGAAATGCACTCATCACAAATCCAAGCTATAGATCTACTCGCTCCTCTATATCTAACCTTCTTCAATTGAAATTTATCATAAAATTCTTGCTTACTTTCACATTGGGGCTCCAAGAAATCACGCAACCACCTTTGTGCCATTGATGTATTCACAAGTGACTCCTTTGGCTGATTTCTCAAGTCCATTGGGAGTTATTCCAAAGTTGTGGTGGGAATTTGATATTCTAAGATACCAGATGTATCAAGAATCAAGGCTGCAAAACCACCAACATCACTAAAATCGGGGACCATTTCACCCATCCCACAAGCAACATAGGCACCAATCTTCGTCAATATGGTGGCTATCTTCAACCCCCAAGTCAACATGGCAAGGAACATTTTGGTATGCTCTATTCCAAAATTGACAATACAACCTTTTTGGCTTACAACCTCATGAAATCCTTGTAGACTTTCACACATGAGGTGAAGTTGGAATTTGTCGAGACCAAGCACCAATCTTGTCAACAACTTCCTTTTCCCAATTTCACAAAGATAAGCCAACTTTGGAATTTGGGATTGTTGCATCTCCACTGAGAAGGCCATCAAACCATCAATCTTGGAACACACCTTGTGCAACAGTTCCCTTTGCATCTTCTCAATGCTATGTTCCAAAAGTTGTATCATGTGTACCACATCATTCAATTTTGACATTGTCTCTTTGTGATGTTCATGTTGGACTCTTATGATGTCATCTAGCTTGTCATCCAAAGGCCCATAGACCAATTTTTGTGTTCTTTGCCAAATGGACATGGTTGGTAAATCACTCTTGTCATTGTTGGAGTTGGATGGATCATTTGGGGTCAAAGTTCCTAAAGATTGGATTGTCTTGTGATAGTCTTGAAGGTCACGTGACCGCCTCTCCAAAAGGGTTTTCCAAGCCATGCTTCCCAACAAAGTGCTCACCTTGTCATAGTCGGTGCCCAAACCTTCACATCGCTTCCAATTATGTGTTGCTTCCTTTCCACTTTTTATCACCTCCACCTCTAAGTCTTTCAATTGAAAAAATTGATTTTTGCAGTCCTTGGAATTAACCAACATCCTCACATATGCAGGGCGTAAGATGTACTCAGCAAGACGGACTCCAGGACATCCCAATGTGGGATTTGCTTGAAGAAATTTGATGTGTTCAACAATTCCATTTTTAAGGAATTCCAACATCTTGTCTTGACATTGATGGGATCGTAAAAGGATGTCCACGTCACCATGATGAAATTCGATAATGACTTCAATGCCATCACTTATGAACTTGATAACATCTTGAAAGACCTCGTAAGTATCTTGAATATTCTTGGTTTGGAGTTTCTTGAAAAAAGAAACCTACATGACATATCAACAAATGAATAGAATTCTATTTATAGAGACAAAAATCCTTGTACAATTCCATATTTTGGATTCATAGCAATAACATCTGAGCAAGTTGTAAATCAAATTATAAAAGAAGGAAAGGTAGAATGTTGTCATTGAAAATGAGCATTACAATTTGAATATATACTTGTACTTGTCAATAATTGTTTGACTTCATCAACTTCAATGCAATTGGAACTCGAGTTGGATGGTGAAATAATTATTGTGATCAAGCTAAAGCAAAGTTCAACATGAAAACCATCAATTACAGTCTTCCTAATACAAAATCAAAAGTAATACCTGAAGCCGTGTGAAGAATCCGGGAGTCAACATTGTTTTAATTCCATCCTGACAAGCAATCCTTCTTCCAACATAGGTGAAACTTGTTGATTCATATTTTGTTGACCAATTCAAGCTCCCAAGTTGGTCTTTCAAAGCCGATGGAATCATAATGGAATCAACATCTTGCTCATAGCATATATGGAGTTTGATCATCATGCCCAAGATATCATCAAATTGCTTTTCCATATCTCCATGCCCTTCAACAAGAGGCAATATCAAAAGCTTCATGTGTTCCTTGGATATGATCCCATTGGACGAAACCATCTCCAATTCACGCTCCAAGATTGCACATTGATGTAGAAATTGTCCCATGATATGGTGACAAAACCAATGGGGGTTGGTGATGACCACCTTTTCTTGTTCATTGTAGATGATGTGTCCTCCATCATTCAATGACATAGCTACAAACTCCTTCCGTTGTTCACAAATCTCATTGTTGCCTTCATTCAACTCCTCCACTTCCTTGCAAATACCTTCACAAAATTCTTCCCACTTCAACAATGGTTGCTTGGATTTGTTTGCATTCCACAATGCCACCAAACATTGCACTTCTTCACACGCCCTTATGGTTTTCGGCAATCTCTCCCACAATTGCTTCAAGTGGGATTGGATGAAATCAAAAACACCATGAGCATGAGATACCTCTCGACCATCCACCTTGAATACAAACTCATCTTTGTCAAACTCAAGGACCTCATGGAATTGAGATTTCAATTCCCAAACCACATCACCAATGCGTCGTGCAAATATAGTATCTTCCGTCCACTGGTCAAAGTGTGTCATAACTATAGACACATGTGGACGAAAGGAAAGCGATCGCCTTGTATTGGAAGCAATGAAGCGCAACCAAGTTGCAAGTTCAAGTTTGATGTTGGATAGTTTTTTTTTCTTTGAAGAAGTCCATTGGTCCATGGGATTGCACATGAGCAAGAGCAATGAACAACTTCCATCAGCGGATAGATTGGGCATCACCAATTCATGAAACGAATGGTAGTCGGTTTGACCAACCATGTCCCAAATGGTGATGCCTATGCCATTGCATAGAACATTGTCAACCTCAATGCCATGGGTCCGTTCAAGAAATGTGTTGTTCGTGGGCAATTTTGGAGTTGTTGACATTTTGAATTTGCTTGTTAATTTGTCTCGAATCCTTGAACGGTTTTGAACTTCCTCTTTTCTTTGAAATTCCTTCAATTGCTTGAAAGACATGCGCAATCTTGTTTTACCTATAGTAAAGTCCAATGAAGTTTAGTTAGTTTTGAGTTTCATATCAAACTCCTCCATTTATGACATGCAATTTATGATGCGATGAGTTGGAGCCTTCAAACAATCAGATTTGACATTTAAGAAATAAATTTAGTATGAAACACATATATTATGTTGTTAATTAATGGTACTTAGCAATCTTCAATATTGGATTCCAAAATATAATTTCCTATTGATATTTCAACTAGAAGATGTTGTCCTTGACAATAAATCAGATATAGAACGATTCAAAAGCTTAGCATATTCATTTAGTTTTATTCTACCAAAATGAATTCTAAAACATAATAATTGCTAGATTTGTGCATTCAATATTTGAGAGTGATGAAAAATTATAATTTTTGCAATAGTGATTAGAAATACATAAATCAAATGTTCACATGGAAAGAATATGAATTTATCCTTGCTAACCTATTCAAGCATTTGTGCTAATCAATAGAAGATGATAATTTAGACAATCATCCAAATTGAAGAGGTAGAAATAGAAAATGAATTCTATTTTTTGGAAATTGTCAAATTTTATATTAATGCTTTGATGTCAATAAGTTGATTTTCTTAATAGGGTTGTATGATTATGTCATTTGTATTCATCTAGTATAATACCATCTTTTATGGTAAAATCTCCATTCTTTTATTAAGGGCATATTTAATCACATCCAAGTTTTTACCAAGTCTCTTGTATCAAAAGTGAGAAAAGACACATGTGCATGGGGAATATAATGATGGTCCTTAGATCAAATCTATCATTTTTTTGCTAATCAAACAAAGGTGAAAGTTTAGGCAATCTTTCAAAAATACAAGTGCTGAAAATATGAATTATACTTGTTGTGAATTCTCAAGATAAATTGCTTTGAAGTTGATGTGATTTTTTTTGTGTTTTGGGATTTCAAATTAAATTGTATAGATAATTTGAAGTCATTTTAATTACAATCTCTCTCTCTCTCTCTCTCTCTCTCTCTCTATATATATATATATATATAATTCAAAAAACCCATATATTTCTAAATAATACATTATATAAGATATATCTAAGTCATTTGAGAGACTCTTTGCATAGTCATTGGAGCTTAAGAATTATCTTCTCATTATAATGAAAAGTAGAAAAATTGAAAGAAATTATTTATTGTAAACACATAAGATCTTCAAACACTCTTCAAAATTGTAGAGGCTATACAAATGATGATTGCTACATGTATGTACATGATCTTTGTAGAATTTGTTGCAGATACCCCAGATACGGTTTTAGTATCCATTTCTAATATGAAAAGCAATAAATGAATATCACTTACAAGATATGACTACAAGACTTACCAGCATATGGATTTCCGCACAAAAACACTCGCCCAGATGTAGGATTCACATTGGCCATGCCTCGAACAATACTCGACAATCTCACTTTCTTTCTCTTTGACAATGCTGAATACACATAGTCTGAATCTCCGGTCTCCATCAAACTTGTATCATCCAAGTCAATATCTTCAATGTAGTGATTCACGAAGAGTAAGTCCATCATAGCACCAAGCACTTTGTAACCACCAACCCCTTTACACCCACGGAAACCAATTCTCTTCAAGGATGTGTTGGTCTTGAGGGCTTCCAAAACGGCCAAAACATTCTCAATCCCTTCTTCATGCGAGGAGAAATCATCTATCGAACAAAAAGCCAAGTCAAGCAGAGACGTATTGGTACAAAGCATGTCAACTAAGATTTCAATCCCTTCTTTCCCTCCGATCGATCTTGATAAACCAAGCTTGGTGAGGGTGGTGTTGGATTGGAGATTGTTGTTCTTCAACATCAATGGATTCAACAAAATCTTCAACTCTGTGCTGTTTGATATTGAACAATATAGGGATTCAAGAGATTGGTTGGAACACAATGCATCAGCTATGCTCGTGAAACCTCTCAAGAAGACCTTCTCAACCCCAGGGAAATCAGTAGAAACTAGAAGTGTTTTGAGGGATGTGCTTGAGGCAAGCGTGGCACTTATATGCTCAAGTTGAACATCTGATGTTATACCAAACAATCTCAAATCCTCAAGTACATTGGGAGGACCCTGGAAGGGCTTTAACAGCTGCTCCATTCCCTCTTCGACCCATGTTGACCCCCAGAATTGAAGTGCTTTGAGGATTTTACGATAATGAGGCACAGTAATAATGGACACAAACTCCGCAGCTTCCTCTGCGCCCAACTTCCGCTCTCGATCAAGATGAAGCCGGAGTTCTTGAATAGAATCATTTACGAGAAGCACACTTGATGCACATTTGGCAAGTAAGACTAAGGAGCCTCTCCAACAACTGAGCTTGAGTTTTCTGAAACCGTTGCCAGACTGGCGGAGTGCGTCAGCAAATGGTTCGATGTATTTGCAAGATTCTTCCCAATATAGACTGATGAACACTTCTTCACAAAATATAATTTTGGAGGAAGCAACTGCTCCGAGAAACTCATGATAACTGCTTGCTTCCGCTCCGGTGCCATGGACAAGTGGTAAACTCAACAGTCCAAAGGAAATAACAACTTGAATATCTCCATCAAAATTCAACTCACTGCACCGGCGTTCATCTTCGGGTGAGGAAGAGAGAAACTGTGCCAACGCCGACTCATGTTGCTCTTCCTTAGAAACCAAATGCTCCGCAGTCTCTCCGCTGGCCGGATGGGAGGAAGGCCTCCCAAGCCAACGGAGGAAGAAATCTTTCCAAGTCCAGAAGCGAAACAGGCATACCAGGAAAGCCGACACCTTCCTCATCTTGACCTCGACCCTGATGCAAAATCTCACCAACAAACAGAGTTTGCGATGATCACAAGAAGTTGAGGTTTGCAACTATAAAATTATGAAAGTTTGTAAATGTCCCCAGTAACCTTATCCTCCAAGGCCTGACCCAGACGAACCTTCTTCCGGCTCCGCAGTATATCGCAATTCAATACTTCACGCAAGTACTCCTCAAAACACACAACTTCGTCACCAACCTCCAATTCTTTTTACCAGAAGGCACTCCAATTCTTAGCAGCAAGTCACCATGTCCCTTGAACGGGGGTCATCCAGTGCTTCAGCCAGTCAAATGAAAGCATAAGCCTGGGATGCAAATCGTAACTACTCTGTACTCTGACGAAGCAAAGTCATCGAAGACAAGTGTCGGGACAAGTGTACTGGATCCTCCAGCTAGCAGAAGATGTCCGGCCTACCACACATGCGGGCCACGAATCAAGCTGCTGCTCAAGCTAAAAAGAAAGGGATAGCTCCATCTTTGTATGAAAAGTTAAGATCGCTTGACACAACTCAATCTCTTACTCTAACAGATCGAACACAAAGCAAGCACTGGAATCCTCTGAGTATGCATGTCGACCGGAAGCTGCGGCGCAGTGAGCGCTCTGAGTATTTCTTGGACGTCAATGCTCACTTTCTCGGGACTCCTGGCGTTCTGGATCCGCTCCCGCTGCTGCACACCGTGTATTACCAGATGACAGTCAGTCAGTCCCCGTAATATTAACTATGGGGGAAGTCTGATGAGACGGGTTTGTCTTGGAAACCATCCATGAGGTATAGTAAGAGCCCTCCTACATCTTGCTATTACAACACAACTGAACATGCCAGTGAATGGAATTGTTGAACTGGTGACGTACAACTCCCTCGTCCTTGGCGAATGAACACGAACGCGACTCACTCGAATCCCGCTTTCATGGCTACGGACCGCAAATTCAAGCGATCCCTGCTCACTTGCTGTCGGCCATACTGGGCCAGGATAACATGTGCCAGCAGTGTGCAAGGTCGAGAGAGCCTTTGGAGTACGCAACCTGCAATGCAGAAGTGGTCATCTTTTCATCCAAATATACGGTTGGACATCTGAAGAAGCCCGCCTGCGTCAACGAAATGGAAGGGCTGCAAATTGCACAAATCTGCAGCAATCTTGTGACGACTGACAATATGATGTCATTTCCACAATTCCACCCAGCCCCAGGGCGCAATTGACTAGTTCTTGCATGGCTAGTCGCCCTTGATGGACGAGGTCTGGGTTCCACACGAGTGCAAAAATCTGCCAACAACTCTCGATTTTCGGAAATGATCAAATATTTTACAGCGGACCGGTTTTGCGGAAGAGCATCCACAGTCCAACCATTATAATCCAACTGTCTGGTATATTGGTCCTCCCAATTGGCTTCTAGCTATTGACTCATACAATTAGAACTTGAAATTTTATTGCTGGAAGTGCATCCCAAATTTCTTTGAGTAGGTAAGTGAAAACTCAAATTTAGACATTGGACAATAAAAGTAAACCGCTTCCAATACAAAAATGACGGAGGTCATTGCAAATATCGGTTACCAAAGCCGAATTTTGTCCATGCCACCTTTCATCCAAACATATTATTGCATGAACAACTTGCGTCAACTGAACGAAAATTGGACTGCTGCAAAGGCGCACCAGCACCACATTTGCAGACAGTCGGAGTTTCTGGAGAATCTGGACCAAGTTCAAAGACGTAAGGTAAGGTACTGCTTAAGTTACCATAGACATGCCATTTCCTCGATCCCAGATCCCAGCCAGAACGTGCAAACCAGGCCATGCTAACTCGCACAGTGAACGAGGTCTGCGGCTCTAGGGGGAAGCCAAGTGAAAGACCCTGTCAACGACACTGGCAGCACTGCGAAAGCGACCTTACCGATTGCGTCAGTTGAATGATCTTCCCTTTGCATCCATGACCCACTCCGTGTCCTTGACGCTGCTACGGCATGCTCCTGAAAGGTGGGGCAGGGAGAGCTGGCAACCAGCGTTCGTAAAACTGGCTAAAATTCGCTTGGGTTCTACCTAATTTTTTTCTGTGCTAAATGTACATGTAAGGAAATCTTCGAAAAAATAAGATTTGAGCAGTTTTGCGAAGCTCGTTAACAGAAACGTCGCAAAATGGTTTATTCATCCACGTCTGGAGTCGCAGTCATCCGCTACGGCTGGTGTGATGTGTTCGCTGAAATCCACCCTGAGCCGTTTATCTTTAGTAGAGGCAGCTCCACCCCAACCGCCCATTTCGCAGAGTAATGAGGGTTTAGGGGATAAAATTGAGCCTGTAGTTTAGCAACTTCGTCTCTCTGGTAGTCTGGCGCTACAGTTTTTTAGCATGTATGATAACTTCAATTTTTTTGGTGTCTAACTATGCAATCATGCAATTACTTCTGCATTTTTTTTTGTTGTCGTGTATCGATCTGCTCCATTGCTGCATCTCCACTCTCGAGATTAGTGCCTTCAAGTTTGGAGGGAGTCCTGGATTGTCAAATTTGAATTTGTCACGTTACTCAATACTCACGTAGCAAAGATTGATTTTTGTTATTTCCAAAAAAATTCATTCCTGTAAACTGTAGAGTGTAGACTTACAAAGTTGTTGTCTTGAGTTGCTTTGAATGTTGGAACGCCGTCACTTGAAATTGCGAGTGCCAATTGCTGCATGCTGTGCAATTTAGGAGATTCTTGTCTCTTGCATTCACTGCATTGTAGAAATGGAGTCTCTAATTCAATGAGGTTTTGGATTTTGGAGTGGTTGGGGAAACAACGATCTTCTTCACAATCAAAAACCATGGTTTTGATCTCTCAATCACTTGCATTTGCAGATTTCATTTCTACTTCCTTGATCTCGCTTCTCACTTCCGGAATTGTTTTTCTCTTGCAATCTTGTGGTGTGTACGTCTTGGGAGATTGGGGTGCAGGTTTTGCTACGATGGCACCTCGCTTGAAGCTACCCGACAACTTCCGAGTGAAGAGCTTCTGGTCCAACCGCAACAATTGCAGTGTGGGGAAATTTTTGCCACTAACAGAGGAAAATGGTGCCGTGGTGTCTGTGCCACCCCCTATGATTGAGATTTTCTCCAACGTGGAGGAGGAGATGCAGGGTTGACAGGGCGTTCTAACGTAGCCGCCAGCGTCTAGCCGTCCGACATCTCCGTCCGCAACCCCCCCGAACGTCCTGTGACATTCGCAAAAATGGTTTTTTACCTTGGGGTAATTTCGCGTCCGCCACCCTGTCCGCACCGCCGTCCGCGGTTTTTGCAGCCTGTCCACCAATCCATCGACCCGTCCACAGTCTCTGGAGCCCGTCCGCCAACTTGTCCAACCGCTTAAGACTCCCCGAATTTAGTCTCTATCTTTATTTTTTTATTCTAAGAGAATTTCTAATGCGATTTTGTTTTTGAAATTTGGTACAATTCATGCTCATTTCTAAGAGTCCTTAGCAATGAACAAAAAGAACATTGCACTTTACAAATTTGTACAGAGAAAAGTCATTTATTTTCGTAATTCATTTTTGAGTGCTGCAATAGAATTTCAAAGGATTTTTTTAATAAATATACAAAGAACCGGTAGTCAAAATAACAAATTAATTATGGTTTCGGGTTTAGGAAAATATTGGACACACATACATTTTGTAACCCATTCATTTAGAGCTTAATTTCCTATTTTCCTTTGTTCATTTTATGAAAACAATGCAATGAAAAAAAAATTGAGGGTCTAAATTGGGAACCCAAAGGCTTCTAAAAATCCAAGTGCCGTAAAGTCCTAAACCTTTTTGAAAAAACACTAAAATTGAATTACTCTCTTTGTTTTTCGATTTCACTTCATGAATCACATTAGAATTTTGTTTGAATTGATAAAATCATTTGCTATTGGAAAATTCTCTTAAAAAACAACATGTAACAATTTAATCTCAAAATTACATGCCAACAAAAATACGGACATACGGTCATATGCTCCATGTTTGCTTCCAAAGATTTCAGGTGAATACGATACAACTTCCTTTTTCAAACAAATCATTTATATAAATTACTTTAAAATCCTTCATTGTAAATTTGTGATGAATTTACTAATTGTGTCTCTTCATAGTTGATTCATTATAAGTATACACACTAAAACAATAAAACCACAATTGCTTTAATGGGTCATCATGATAATTCAAATATCAATGAAATTGTTGGAACACAACTTCTAAGAAGGTCCAAGTAATTCCATATCATAAATGAAATGGTCTTCTTCCAAGACTTATTCCAAATGAAATTGAACGGGCTCAAAAACTTTTGCACCCACACATCATACATCATGCAATTTGTCATACAAGCTTGTCAACTAAATAGCCATCTACATTCAAGAAGAAATATTGCACTTTGCACTCAAACAAGAGATATTTTTGATTTGTCAAAAATTGATATTCATTCAAAAACAATTCAAATACATTGAAAAATTCAAAATGTAAGTCTAATTTCACATATATTGACATACTCTAGGGGTGCATATATGCTAAACAATCTACATGCATAAATCCGAAGTTCTACATTTATTAAATATTTATAAAACTCTATATAGTGCACTCTTGCACTATATTACTAATATGAATGTCAGAAGTGTTCATCCGGCATAGGCCAATTGAATTGGCTAGTGAACTGATTGATGATGTGGGCCAAACCACCCCAATGACCATCACCTCTTTGACAAAGCCGGTCCAAGTATTGGTGAAACACAATTCCCAATTGGTGGTGGCTAAATATGGCCATTGCATTTGTTTCCCGTTGCAATCTGATGTAGTTCTCTGACATGCATTGTTTATTGATCCTTTGAGCTATTTTACCAATTGCATATTCCTCCGATGCACGTGATAAATGTGGAATGATTTCCACATTTGCATCTCTTCTATACAAATATGCAATGCTTGGATCCACCCACCACCTCCTTGTTAAAGCTTCGTTCATGTCACTTGCAGATGTGAACGTATACAAGGATTTCATTGGTTTGGTAGCTACAGCAGTCATGTCCCAATCGCAAATGCCAATGTAAACACGTGATTCATCATCAGGAAAATGAAACATGATGTTGTCTAGAGAAATATCATTATGTAGATGTCCAGACACATGTACCGCATTCATGATATGCACCAATGCCCAAGCCAGCTCGGTGCGCTTCTTCTGAAACCGAGCGAGATGAAAAGCTTTAGTCACATTTGACTCTGTTGGGTTTGAATACTGTAACTGAACATATATGTTGTCTGGATAATCGTTATCCAGGTTCAACATTTGTTGAAGTGTTCTGCCATTCCACCAATACGAGTACCCTTCATTTGTTCTTGCATGAACTGCAACAAACCGTATGACTCCTAAATGTGGAATCCTCACTGCCATTGATTCATTTTGATGTTCCAACTTTGCAAGCTAAGGCTGCGTACCGTGGTGGTTGGATATCTTTGGTGCGAACTCCCAAGATGGAGCTATCCCTAGGCATCCTTCAATTCTCACCCTCCAAATTGTTGCATATCCTCCCTTCATGATTAAACCATCTTGGGGAATCACCCATGTGGTGTCCAGAAGCACTATAAGATGACGTCTATCCATATCCAATTCAGCAAGACCCTCACGGCTAGTCCACCAACCCAATGACCCTCGTCTACTACGCCTCTTCGCATATGGGGCGCAACGCCTAATAAACAATTGAGCTTTGAGAATGACTTGCTCAAAGGCTTCATTATTTGCACGGTGTTGTTTGCCATATTTTTCGAGAACCACATTAGCGTTCCACAATGCATCATGCACCTTGTTCTCCAAACATTTGTTGAAGCCCCTCTTCTCCGTCTCATGTTGCCATTGCAGAACATATAAGGCATCCAACATTCTCTGCATCATGTCTGCCTTGAATTTGGATGGACACTCCTCTCCATATCTTACATATTTTGTGTTAAGAGACACAGTGGTTTCCGATTCATAGAATTTTGCAATGCATTCGGTCATGAATGCTTTGCATGCATCGGATGGAATTTCCTTACTTTCCACCTCTTGTACCACTTGTTTTCCCTTCGCCGCCTTCTTCAATCTTGGCATCGTGATAAATTTTTAATACCTGAAATCTGTAACTAAAACTTAGAAGTTCGCTACAAAAAATGGCAATAATGGGGCCCCCAAATAAGACTTCCACCTTCCCGAGGAGAGGAACCAATGGAGGATGAACTACCAAGCTCTCCACTCCACACTTGCAAAACGCAAGGGGCAAGGCAAAAGTGATTGTGGACAGCTCATCCCCATTTGCCTCATCGCGTCCGTCCGATCGTCCGCATCGTCGCAGCCATCTGATCATGCGGACGGCATTCCGTCCGCCTCATCGTTGCCGTCTGATTGTTCAGCCGCACTCCGACTGCCTCGAGATGGCCGTCCGATTCCAGGGCCGGTCTTCTGTCCGCCCCGAGCCAGCCGTCCGACCATGCGGATGGTCATCCGTCTGCCTCGAGCCGGCCGTCCGATCAACAGGACGATCGGTGTCCGCCAAATCCGACAGCCGGCTTGTTGCGGACGCCGCGAGCTCGTCCAATCAGACAGACGATAGGGCTGTCCACAGGATCGGACAGTGTGGATGGTATGGATGCGGCAACCCGTCCAACGACGGCAGATGGATGAAATGAGGCGAACGAAAGAGATGAATTGCACGATCGGAGATTTTAATTTCTCTTGAACATCTCTAAGTCAAACATAGGTATCATATTCAACATTTCACTTTCAAACGAAAGTAAGAATCAAGTAAATCATCTATCGTGGAAATGAAAAAAAATTATAGAGGGATAGCCGGTGAGGTTTGCTTGTTGAAATACTCTCACCGTTGAGATTCTCATGTTTACATAATTTTATCTTAAAATTATTAATGTTCTAGTATCTATCTTGAATATATTCAACTTATCAATTCTCTTATGAATAAAAACTAAACATCTTTTGGGGGAATTTTTCTTTCTACATTCTCATGCTCTCATCTAAATTCTTCAAGTCTTCAACATACAAAATTATAAAATAGTACTCACAAGTGAAAATATTTATTGTTTCAATAATTAGAAGCCAAAAATCTAGTCAAGCAAATAGCAAAATCATTTGTTTTAGTCACCTTGAATGCAAATAGCCAAATATCTTACAATCTATGTGGGTTAAGTTTTTGAAATTACTTCTACACATTCATAAATTGCTATAGTACAAAATCCTACAATACGACATGCCAAAAACATTGTTCCTACATTTTCTAGTTCTTTGTAATTGAAATGGCAATTCTAAATCACTAAATGGTCTTCGATGGAAAAAAGCCTTCGGACTTCTAGGGTTTAGGGTTCAATTTCTAGTAGCAAATGAAACTAAAATGGTGGTTCTCACTATTCTACAAACCTCTATTGTATATTTGGGACATCCTTTGCATTTGCAATTCACCTATTCACATTGAATGATTGAAATGATAAAATTATAGAAAGTGGTCCAATACATTTTCCATTTTCACAAATACCCATTAACCCATAGTCATACATCAATGGTATTAAATCCTACAAATTACGTGACATAAATATCGCTTTATTAAAATATAAAAATACAATGTATTTGTATCAAAATCACAAAAAGGTGATTACAACTTGTTAAGAGCATTGTGCTATATTTGCCGCACTCTACCGTCCATGTACATTACAATGAGTGAACCATACAGTAAAACAAACATAAGATGACTAGAATACCATACTCTACTTAACTACTTTACTCTAAATCGGAATCCAAATCGGAATCCTTGTTGTCATTTTGGCCTGAAGGATGTACCCCAATATATGGTCCACCCCCATAGTTGTAACCATATCCACTTGATGCACCTCCTTGTCCATATTCATTTCCAAAAGAAGGATCTCCAAAGGTTGGAGGAGGAATTGGAGCACTCTCCCAGGACCCTCTTTCACTTGATCTGCCATAATAAGGGCCTCCCTGATGCCCATATGAACCATGTGTAGTGGATCCACCATAGTAGTATTGAGAGCCTCCTTGGCTAGAATCACCATAGTGTGTCGTTCCATGGCTTCCTCCTATACTTTGAGAGCCAACTCGAGGGACATTACCATAATCTGAACCACCTGTTCCATCTCATGATCCACATGCATTATAGTCACAGTAGTAGGACCATCATGTTGCCAACCCCGGTCTTCCACGCTTCGGCGCATGGCCTCCTGCATTTGTTGTTGGTACTCAATGTCTTCCCAATCTTCTCAATGTTCGTGTCTCTCACCAAATGTCACAGGTACTAGATCATCATCAACATCATCTTCATCTGACCAATCATCTTCAGCATCCTTCAAGATGACCGAAGGAAGTCCTCCATAGCCTCGATTGGACCACTCTGGCATGCAATCACTTGGTCCAACCTAGTTAGTAGGAATTATGGCTTCCTTGCGAGTTAAATTCTTGACATTGCGCCCTGCAACCGTGCGCCAATCTACTTCTTTATGGAGTACTATCTCTGCCCAAATCATAGCCATGTTCGAATAGTTCATGATGTTTGGTTTGGAGCTTGGTAAACTTGATGCAGATGTTATCTCCTCATATTGGCGAACAAAGTGTTCGTTCTTACATGTGGACATTTGTCCTTCCCAACAACGAACTTGCACCTCTACACGATCACGTGACCATAGTTTGGAAAGGTGCATCATTTTGACGTACTTCTTACATGTTGTGCAGTCCCATACTTTCTTGGGCTCCTTTTCCCATCCCTTCTTCACAACGCAAGTTACGTCTGCCCATTCTTTCCAATCCATCTCTTGTAATTTCCCCTTCTTACTTCCTCCACCACTTCTGCGCGACATGATAACCTCCAAACCTCAATTAATAATGAACCGAAAGGATTACAAATTTTAAATGCAATTTCTGCCCGCTTTGGCTAAATGTACCCAATGAAAAGTGAGAATTTGGATTAAAACAAAATGCACCTACTGTTACTGACAACCAAATCAACTGTAAAAGTGAACACCTTGAGTTTCTGACAACCCAATCAACTCAAACACGGTTCAAGTAATTAAGAACACTCAAATGAACTCCATAAAATTCAAGACTTATAAGTTGAGGCAGCCCCTAATCACTCAAACCAATCCGATTAAAAAAAGGTAATATGAACACAATCGTTCACGCACCAAGTCGGAAGGGGCGCGGAGATTCCCGAAGGCACTAGATCACCCACTCTGGAAGGGAAACGATTGTGAAGAAATGAGTGGTCTACGCCGCCATTTATGCGGTCGGCGCTTTAGGGTATGCGGACGCTGCCGTTCGTATCGGACGGCACGAAGGTAGACAGGCAAATCGAGCGGTCTGAAATCGCGGTCTGCTGGATCGCATAGTCACTGACAAGCAACGAACGGAGCAGCGTGGACGTGGACGAGAAATGCGGACAGGGACTACGGACGAGCAGACAAAGAGGAGTGTAGGAGGGAGCATGGGACCGAGGGAGGGAGGAGGGCATTTTCAATTTGGGAGTTGGTGTTTGGTTTAGTATTTACAGCGGACGCGTAGTCGGGTGGACGGGTGGACGGGCGGAGAGGAAGGTGAGAGGGCAGATGTAGGTAGAACCGCGGGAGGGAGGTGTTTTTCAATTTCAGAATTGTTACTTGGGCAGATGGGCGGACAGGTGGTCGGGCGAATGGGCGGTCGAATAGGCGAACGGAGAGGAAGGGAAGAGGGGAGAGGTGGGCGGGACCACGGGAGGAAGGTGTTTTTCAATTTCTGAATTGTTACTTGGGCGTATGGAGAGGAGCGTGGGAGGGAGAGGTGGGTGGGAGGGAGGCGTTTTTGAGTTTGGGAGTTGGTGTTTCGTTTACGGCGGACAGGCAGTCGGGCAGACGAGCGGGCGGACGGAGAAGAGTGTGGGAGGGGAGAGGTGGGTGGGAGGGAGGGAGGGAGTTTTTCAATTTCTGAATTGGTGGATGGGTGGACAGGCGGGAGAGGTGTTTTGAACTATGTGGAGATGGGTGGACAGACGGTTTAGCAAGCAGAGCTTGCATTACATGGTGAATTAAGAAAAGTAGAGAAATTATTTTTAATATGTTATGTCATGAGGTCTTAAATTGATACAACTATCAAAAGTGACATCCCAAAGTCTCTTGTTTGAAAAATCATTTGATTTGTACATAAAGAATTCAAATAAGTGTGTAAAGAAATTTTATTTTACATTGGTGCTTTTGTACAAGTTTGTGATGTCAACAATACTTTTTGACTAATAGCAAAAGAAATTCGATGTTAAGATTGTAACAAAAGCCTTTATGGTTCAATTTATAAGATATATTATTCTTTTTCATGTCTTTCAAGGAAAATAATGAATCCCTAAACTCCCAAAGGCCCTACATGGCTACACTCTTATACGGGACTCTTATGATATGTGATCTCAATTAAATGATTTATTTCTAAATTTTTGGTTCAAGATTCTTCACTCAAGAGTTAAATTTTTCAACACGAGATATTCTAAAATGAAATTCATTAGTGTCAAAAATCTAAAGTGAAGAAAATGAGAAGCCCAACAATCTAGTATAGCAAGATGGAAGAAAAGATTTCTTGGGCTTACTTTAAATGCAAATACCATGCGCAATGGATGTACTCAAAGTTTTCAAGATGACAAGATAACTCAATTAACTTTTATACTAGTCTAGTATAAATTCCTATGGTTAAATATGCCCAATAATCAATTTTTAAGATTTTTGTCTCTTTGCATTCGAAATGACAGTTTTGAGTGATATTTGATGGGAAAAAAGTATGAAGGCTTTAGGGGTTCCAGATTTTAGAAAATCCTAGGCCTACATAACTACAAAACTAACATAAGCAATTCAATCAATATTGTACATTTATAATTTAAAAGATATGATATTATGAACCTTTCTATATAATCATTTGCAAAAAAGTTTTGAGATGAAACACACTTGTAATCATTGAAGTATGACCATTTCTAATTTCTTGTAATTGAAAACTCATCATATTTGAAGGTCAATCACATTGTACATTACCTAAGCTCTAATATTTTGGGATTGTGATCAATTTATGATCGGTTTACAATTTAGGATGCACACAAGTATACATAGGTATAAGTGTCAAAGTGTGTATGATATGAATTTTCAATTCATTTTGTTGTATAAATGCTTACTTTAATCTTGTCTACAACATTTCACATTACATTAAAATGCTTGAATCATTTTAGCACCATCCCATACATTCGATAAATGTTATAATAGAATAATGAGATAATATAATTTCTTTTAGTATATTCATAATTTCATATTGGTGTTCTAAACTATGAATACATTCGACAACAAAAATTGAAGACACACTCCAAGTTATAATTGAATGTTCCACATTTATTTAATGGCTCATAATAAAGTGATAATTGAGGTGCTAAATCTTAAGAAAAATTGAAACCTACATGAGTAACGTACTAACATGAGTACATGACAAAGTAAGAAAGGTCTACATCTGCAATATATTGTCATGATTGCATTCCAAACTGCAAAGGAATTATAGTCTCATAGGTAAAACATATTCCACACATCACATCAATAATTCTGAAAATTTGTGCAATGTTATAAATTCAATATGTACAATTGAGGGTTGTATAATTCCGATTTTTGGGGGAGGGTTAGGGTTTAGGGTTTAGGGTATAGGGTTTGGACTTTGGAGAGCATGTTTAAATGTGGGAAGGAATATCTGGAATTACCTTTTCTTACATTAATACTACATTGGATACTTCTAGCATTCAAGAATATTTTTTGTACATGAATCTCTCCTTCTCATAATTCAATGCTTTAGGATTGCCGGCAGACTGACGTCAGGTGGGGACCCCAGCGAGGTGAATAGTGCTGCGTGTGGTTGGTCAGCAATGGTGGATGGCCTAAGCGGACGGCCATGTCCGCCATTTATGCAAACAGGGACGGCAGACGGCCTCAGTGGACGGGATGGTCCGGGAGCGGCCAGCGGTTGGGATTGGCGCACGGGAGGTCCGGTCGTGTTCCAAAGCGGGCAAACAGCTACCCGTCCGCCAATCCCAACATCCGCTGCAGCAAACTGCAAGTCCGGGTTCACTTTGGGGCAGATGTTTTTTAGGTTTGGTGGCGGACGAGTATATGGGGAGACGGCCTCCTCATTTGCTCTCACTTCTACTCTCCTTCGGCACTAGGTTGGATGTGCTACTGCTGCTTTATGTGTCAGTTGTTCCTACAAGGTGGAGAGTGGGGGGTCCTTGAGCTTTTGTTACTATTGCTGATTTACGTTGTTACTTATTTACATACATCTCACGGTACTCGCGTGCCGTGGTACTATTTTTCGAAGGACTCAAAAATTCAAATCATCTATCATGGCGGATCAAAGTGTTCCTACCAACGACGGGAAGACTTTAGGAGGTGAAAAAAAGAATGGGACTAAAGCGAAGGGGGCCCCTCATGGGCTTCACTATGAGATTTTAGATGACCCGAACATCAAAGCGGAGAGCGGTTGGGAGGAGGAGGAAGGGGAATATTGGACCTTCAAAACATGCAAGGAGTATGTTAAAATGTACCACATTGACAAGTTGTGGCCTCAGGATTGCCACGTGGTGCATACACATGGTTTTTGTTGTAAGCCATGTAATTGCAACAATAAGCATTTTGTGCATCAATCGGAGGAGGTGTGGCGGGCACTATTAGGGGACAAGCCAAGGAGTAAGGGATGCATAAATTATAGCGTGGCGTCCATGGTGTATGCAGAACTCATTTTAAACCACAAGGTAGATTGGAGCACTTATCCATCCAAGGTGGATTCTCCACTTTTACTGCAACCCAATCAAAAAGATATTCCTGATCTGTACAATTCTCAAGCAGAACCAAGTGAACCAACGAAGACCCCCAAAGTATTAAAAAATACTACAATGCGTACAACAAATGTCTCCAAGGTTTTAGGTGATGCAGTACAATTAAGGCCCATGGAAGTGGCACAACCTTGCACGGAAGTGAGCAATGTCTCCTCGGGAGGTGTGGATGGAGAGATTTTTGCAACTCCTCCAACGTGCTTCACATCCACACCGAATGTAATAACATTGGGTGAACAAAGCATGGCTCTAAGCAAGGAAACTACAACGAATGAAACAACCTTGGGCGGTCTAGACATGGCTGCAAACAAAGAAACACTCGTAGAAGAACATGGGTCACCTTTTTCGCCAGATGGAGAGGTCAATGAGGAACAACTTGCAAGGACCAATGCTAGAATTCAGGGTTACATAGATAGTAAAGCTCTTGAGAGCTTGGTGGAATATGCAACTCCAATTTCTCAACTGCCAACAACACCAAGGCGAAGCCAAACATTGAGCCCAATTCAAATGTTGAGTTCGCATCAAAACGTAAGCCCGAGTCGAAGATTAAGCCCAAGACAAATATTAAGCGCAAGAACTGGAGGGCATCCACATTTGGCAACTTTAAGCTCGGCGCAATTGGAGATTCTTTGTCCCATACCCACCACCAATCAATTGGAAAAGCTGTTAGAATGTTGTAGTCATTGGCGAGTATTAGCAGAACAACATCTTCATTCTAATCCCGAAAATGAGGTAGGCAGCTCTAGTCAGCCCGCAGGAAAAGGGGGCTGGGGTACTATTTCGCAAACCGCATACAGATTAAGAACTTCAGCTCAAATGGTAGCTGAAATTACTCCTTGAGTTAGGGACGTGGCAGAGGAATTTTCCAAAATGGCACCTAAATTGTTGACTGGTGCCTTGGCTTTTTGCAATTTCACCGAGAAAGTGGCACCAATTCTTGAAGGTGGCGTGATAAACTTAAAAAGTTTGATGGCCTTAGAGGAAAACATTCATCAACTGAAGATGAAGTGTGAGGACTTGGAAATGAAGTTGCAATTGTCGCAGAAAAACATGGAGCAGGAACGTTGTAACAAGGTTGTTCAAAGAAAGCGCATCGAAGAATTGGAGCTCGAAGTACAAGACTTGAAGAGGGGTAGGCCTACCATGGACTCCGTGATCATTCCATTTGTGCAAGAAAGTCAAGAGAGCGAACAACTCTCTCTTCCTTTTGAAAAGGCAAAAGCGGTGGAGACGTCCATCATCTTGAATTTGGATGAGATTGGGAATGACAAGAAATGTGAAGAAGCAGTACGGACCATCATTCCTAATGTTTCCCGTACATTGCAGGATGCTTCGACGCAAACGAAAGGCAGTGAGGTGGAGGAGCTACAGTTGAAATTAGATGAAGCAATTCAAGAGAAAATCCTTGTTGAGGTGGAGTTGGACCGATTTCAAAAAATCATGGGCATGGAAGAATGCATGCTGAAGAGCGGATTAGACTCTCGATGGTTGGCATGGGTATAGAAACTCCAAGACAAACCCTCTGTAGTATCTCGAGTAATGAAAGGGCTTATGAAATTGGCAATGAAGTTGGATGAAGAATGCAATGCCATGGAGACCTCTTTGCTTCGGTTCAAGAAAGTGTTTGATGAACATCCAAGGGGTTCCACCGAAATTACATGTTGGGGGGACATGGATGACATGTTTAAGTGGTTGAACCACGCAAAGAAGGACAATGTTGCACACATCGATTGGGCCTTGGAAATAGAGGAAGGGTGGGTCCCTTACAACACGCTTTCAGCGCACATCAAGGAGAAAGACAAGACAATAGTGCATGCTTGTGATCCAGCCCCAAGAATCTTGAAGAGTCATTGTAGCCTTTGCCAAGGTCCTTTTGGCCTTGAAGGAGCCCTAACCATGGGTCAATGTCGCCACACTTTTCATGTGACATGCATAGTGAAAGCATCACTCATTCGTTCGGTTTGTGTCAAGTGTTGTTCTCCTCTGAGCCCTCGATTCTATGAAATGCTTGAGATCTTGAAAGATATGCCCTCCGGCCACGAATACAACCGATGGACCCTTCCTCTTGATCAAGGGCCATACCAGTTCCAGAATTTCTCGCATTGGGGGCGACCTCTCACATGGGATTCAATTGATTGCTAACATGGATTGTATGAGGAGTCTGGAGAGCCAATAAATCCTTTCATGTGGATGACCGTTAACAGAGAGGTGGAGTTGCAGGCCCGGGGTATTGAAGATGGCGAGGCTTGTGAATTGTTTTGTCACAACATGGGGGGCCATTGGAGTGTGCAACACAAGAAGTTTTTTCGGTTTCCCGACAAAGAAGTGCAAAAAGGGCCCAAAAAAACTTGGGTAGAGGTGGAGCATGCTCAAGAGTTCAATGAGCAATATGGGGCTTATAATCACACTTTGATTGGTAGGGCCCTTTTCTTGTCAAAGTTGGAAGAAGCTGCCAAAGCTCGTGCTCTTGTTGAAATAGATGGGGAAACAACTACAGGGCATTCATTTGTGGAGGTAGCTGGGGCATTTGACAAGAGGATAGGTGACATCATAGCTAAATGGAAGGGGTTTCTATTGGTCGATTTTTGACCAATAGGGTTACCCATCGAAGATGATGACGAACAGGTCAATGTGTTCGTAGATTGAGTGGATGTTGCGTTAAGGGCCTTGAAGGTTGATGAAGTAGATTTGTCTCCAAAGTGAAGCTCAAAATGGAAGAGAGAGGATGACGATGACAATGACCACTCTTTGGAAACCAAACCATAGTTTATAGCGGTGGACATGGAGGTTAGATCTAGAGGAGGTGTTGTCTACAAACTTGGGCCAAATACTCGACGAATGAGTGCAAGACTTTTGGCTAAAGAGGGGCCATCTCACGATTTAGGAGAGGGTAGTGGTTCTTAAATATAAGAGAGGCTTTCCTTATTTTATTATGTTTAAATGTTTAATATTATAGAAGTATACCGGCAAGTGTAGCTTGATTGTTATAAGGGTTGAGTACTACTAGTAATTCATTGTACTCATGATGAATTTTGATTTGTTTTGAAGTTCTTTATATATCCAAATATGAAATATCAATAAATATATATATCTTTGAATTAATCATTTGTTTTGCTTTCTTTTAAGTTCATGCTATGGTGATTTATGAAGGACAGCTTTTTGTGAAGTATGTTTTTTTCATGCTCATCTAGAAATTTTAAATTATAAGACTCTTTGACAAAACCATAATTTTCTGAAATCTCCTCATTGGCTCATTCCATCCATAAATCCCTATTTTGTCCCACATCTCTTGAAGCATTGGACATTTGAACACGACCTACCCCGCCCGTCCACCCTAAACCACCTGTCCGCCCAACCTCCCATCCGTCCGTCCACCTGTCCGCAATATCCGTCCACTCATCCGTCTATCTTCATGTTACTCCATCCGCTTGTCCGCATTGTCCATCCACCCGACCCCCATGGGCTCGACCGCCCGTCCGTCCGCCCGACCGCCCATCTACCGCGAAATCAATCGACGTCAAATTGCATGTTCTGTGGATTCAAAAATGGTCTTTAACAGTCAGGCCAGTTTGGGAGACTATAACTGTAGGAAAGAAGTCATTTGAGAGCACTCTTGAAAATTGAACGCTAAGATTTCCAAGGGCTAGGAGCTGCAATTTTTGTGTCCCTTGCTTGGTAATGTATAGTTCAGTGGACGAGAGGGCCTTGATTTTCAAGGCTTTGTACACTCATTTTTTATTATATTTGGACATTGTTCATCTGTTCTTCACATTTTGAATTTGATTCCAATATACGGAATTAAAATTTGTGCCTTGCTACTATGAGCAAGGATTGGTCTGGTTGGTATGGTACCCCATCAACCGGTAAGGTAAAGTGCAAGGCTTGCAACTCGGTGTTTACGAAGAAGATAAGCCGTATGTTGAGCCATTTAGGATATGAAGGCCCATCAGGTGTTCGTGATACATGAGTGAGTCTTTGTTCGCAATTGACGCCAGATGTTCGAATCCTATTTCTTCGATCTAATGGGGCATTCCCACAGAGACCGATCATTGACAATGTAGATGTTGGTAGCATGCGTATAGTCAAGAGGAATTTTTCGAATGAGAGGGATATGGCGCATTCTACTCAAGAGGACTCATGCGCAACATCGGAAGAATTTGTTGGTGTAGGATCCAAAGTAAACCAAACTACAAAAACATCCAATAATTGTGACACTCCAAGGGCATCAGGCAATAGACCTCAAAGATAGAGTAGTCTAGTGGATGGCTTTGATTCCATAGCAAAACGCAATTTGAATGCAGTGTGGGCCAATTTCTTCTATGTGGCAAACATACCATTTGCCGTAGCTCAAAATCCAGCATTTAAAGAAGCAGTGAAAAAAACAGCCGAGTACCGTGGGCCCTATGCTCCACCATCGTATCATGATTTACGTCATAAATTGCTTGACCAAGCGAAGACCAACATCAAAACAAAGCTTCATAGTCGGATCAAAGATAGCATTCGGAAGTTTGGAGCAACATTGTCTATTGATGGATGGAGCTCGGTTACCAATCGACCATTGATAAATGCCATACTTGTATCTTCTACGGGTGAGCAATTTCTGGGATTGGTGGATACAAGTGGAATAAAAAAGAATGCTCATTTTTTGGCCTCTGTCTTGGAAAAGTTTATAGAACAAGTAGGCCCCACAAATATTGTGCAAGTGACTACAGACAACACTCCTGTAAATCCAGCAGCATGGAATTTGGTGTCGAGTAAATATCCGCACATTTTCTTTCAAGGTTGTGTGGTGCATGCCTTGAATTTGTTGCTTCAAGATTGGGGGAAGCAAGAATGGTTGAAGGACCTCGTGGAAAAGGCCCTAATTGTTGTGAAGTTCTTCAGATTGCGGCATATGCCGCTAGCTATATTTCAAAAGCATGAAACAAAGAATAGCTTATTGATGTTGGTGAAAACAAGATTTGCCTCCAATTTCTTCATGATTTCTCGTTTGTGGAAGGTCAAGACTGGATTGCAACAAAGTGTAGAGGATCCACAATGGGTAGAATATGTCCTCAAGTTACGGGACACGAAGAACACAAAATCTCGTACAGAATCTCGGGAGGTGAAGAAGACAATTTTAGATGAGCATTTTTGGGCCCGTGCCACTAATTTCCGAGAATTGATGGTTCTTGTGGTGTTTGGTCTATGTAATTTGGATGCGAAGACACCATGCATGGGCAAGGTGTTGCACATCATGAGGAATTTAGAGAAGCATGTCTTCTCTTTACGAAAAGAGCCCTTTGGTTTGTCCTTGGACTTAGCCATTCCTATCGAAAAGTCATTTGGTAAGCAACGGGAAATGGTAGAGACCAATCTACATTATGCAAGAGCTCTTTTGAACCCTTACCTTCTTCACAATAAAGAACTAGCTAACGATCAAGATGCAACAGATGCATGTAAGCACATTATCAGGAAAATATGTCAACCGGGAACTTATCCTAACATAGTGAAGGAGTTTTTAGCATTTCGACACCGAGATCCTCCGTTCCACGACATGTTGGATCCGGCTGAGTAGAAATTGTCGGCACATGCTTGGTGGGATTTTGAGGGTGCATGTGGCAAGCTCATTGCTCCAATTGCAAAGAGGATTTTGGCTCAACCGGTGTCATCATCTTCATGTGAACAAAATTGGAGTAGCTACTCTTTTGTTCACAACAAATCCCGGAACAAGTTGAGGCCACAGAGAGCAGCCGATTCTAAAGTCATAGCCGCATCGAAGGAGAAGGATGAAAAGAAGTGGTACCATGACAACGTGGAGTCCAAAGATTCGAAAGGGCCTATCTCAGAAGACGAAGATGATGAATCTGTATCTGATGATAGAGATGCTGTGAATTATGATATGCACAATTCTGACGAAGAAATGTTTGAGACTCCTAATCAAAACAATGAAGACTTCAGAGTTGCGGATGGAGACATGTATGAGTTTCGATCAGATGAGGGCCATTGCGGGCTTGATAATGATGTACCTTCGATAGCTAGATTTGTGGATGGAACTAGATTCATGAGTAGCAGAAATCTTCTACCAAACATAGAGGATATATATGTAGAGATAAGGGCGACCAATAGGACAACCGTTGTGAATGATGGGAGTCTTGAAAAGGATGAAGTGATTCCCATTTCCGATGCTCCATCCCCGATAATGGCGGTAGAAAAAAATCACCAACATGAAGATAAAGGAGGATGTGAGGTGAACGTTCAAATGAACATGTCCAATGCAATTGTTGCATCAATAGTGGTATCGGCAAGCAAGAAATGTGGGGAAGCAAATATTGGAAATGCCAAACCACACGAAGTACAAGACTATGTTGAAGCACGTTCGATGGAGTCAGGCAGCCCAATTTTTGTCAGCAATGGTGTTGGCAAAATGCACCTCATGGAAGATTCTCCTAAACCACCACGTAGCACTCCTCCAGGTGCACTATTTAAAAGCGATGCCACGACATTGGATGGTTCAAGGAAATTACGGCTTGGAAAAAGACATTTGTCTCCTACGAAAAAGATGGGTTCTAGAGGCAATCCAAGTCGAACCATTTTATCATGTACCGATGATGATGATAAAGATGAGACATTGGCTTCAATGTTTATTCAACATCAGGGCCATCCACCACGCCATTCCTTGAAATCATTAGGCCACACATCGTAGTCTTTGAATGCAATGTAGTTAATTATTCAAGGAGCGCCAAAAGCAAAGATATCACAGGGTGAAGACTCCATTAAAGCTCATAAAAAAAGAATAATGCAACCCTTTACTACCTCTCCAACCAAGAGACCGAATGTGGGTAGAACCCCACTTGATACCTATCAAGTTTCTTCAAAGAAGAAAATGAAAACAATCCCTAGCCTTAAGGAAGGCATTGGTAAGGCTATATTAAGAGCCAAAATGGAGAAGAAGACCGATAGATCAATGAGATCATTCACATCTACACAAGTACAAAAAGGAGTGAAAATTGTACAATCTTCATCAAACGACATGGAAGAGACATCTAGCGATGAAGACGACCGATGGGGAACTAGATGTGACAGTAGCGGGGCTAAGGTGAATGGAGATAGTGATTACAAGCCTTAGAGATTCAAGGGATGTAGGCTTAGGTATTTAGGTGCTTATGATACATTGAGCATATAATGGCAATTGATTGTTTGAAGCTTCCATTGCAGTTGGAGTTTCCTTATTGATGTTGAAAATATGATTACTTTTTTTTTTAATTGCAAAATCAAGAAGAAGTCCCCCCAAAATTAATTGTGTTCCTCTTTCTTTGAATGAAGCATGATACATTGCAAGATACATATATAATGCAACAATTTTGACTTCATGATTGTCATAGAATCATAGATTTGGTAATTTTCAAGGTGAAGAGAATTTTGAATATTTTTTTTAATCCTTTCCCTTGATAATTCATAATTGCAATTATAGTGTACAATTTCTTTGGTTGAGTACACTACAAAAGATAGTCCATAACTCCATATGTTATTGTAAAAAGCATTCAAGGAATCAAAGTTTACTTGAAGGAGTTGAAGCTTTGTATTAAATAACTAGCCACTAGCCGTCCACTCGTCCGCGCGACCACATTTACCCAGGGTAAATTTGTGGACGGTGTTTTTTACCCACCGGAGACGTAGGGTCCGGACAGCCGAACAACCGATTTTTGGATGCGATTTTGCCCGGGACACTCACTTTTGTCAACCTTGAGGAGGTGACACATATCTCTGAGACCTAGCTCAACGAGTCTACATCTGTACCTACAGAACTCTAGTACCCATCAGAAGCCATCGTGGTGTCACCTAAAGGATGCAACAATGGTGAGGGGCTTTCTATGTGGAGGGGGAAGAGGAAGGGTGCAATGACTGCCGCTTCTTGCGCTCCAAAACAAAAGAAGGTCGCCCCGAGCACAATCATGAGGAGGTGATAGGCGGTGTGGGCATGCAAGTATATATGGGCGGAAGGTGAGTTTGATGCCAACGACGACTTGACTGGAGTTATCTGTCAAAGTTGTAGTATGATAAGTGGAAGACGGAAGGTGATGGTGCCGAAGGGTGACAACTTGGAGAAGCACAAGGGGAAGAGGACATGCAAAGAGGATGGTATGCCCTTCCCTTATCTCAAGAAGGGTGACACCTCCACCAAGTTGGATTGCAAACACTTGAAGAACTGCAAACTTTGGGCTAGCCGCAAGCACGCTGGAATTGTGGCGGATCAACTCATCGCTGGCTTGGAGGGCGAACTGAAATGAAAGGGAGTATAGTTCTCCACCTTATTTCAAGTTCTAAGTCATGGTCGTCCAATGTGTAATTACAAACATGAGCAATATTTGTTGAGGTACCTTAAGGTGAAGAATTTGCCTAAAAAACATTGGTCTGAGAGTTGGGAGATGAGTGAACATTTGCATGCAAGTATTCTATCTACTTTGAAGGCCGTGGCTCAGTCTGCACACATCATTTCCATTAGTGCAGACGAAGTGATAGCTATTGACAATACATCTTGGATTGGTGTGCATGTTTACGCGATGGACTCCTGGGAGAAGGTCCCGCACTTACTGCATCTGTCCTGTGTTTCCGATGTTACCGATGGTGGCACCACGGACCACTTGACAAATGTGATTATGTACTCTTTGTTGGATGAGGGAGGGTTGAGTCTAGAGGACATAGCATCCAAGCTTGTTTGCTTTGGGGCCAATGGGGTGTCTACATTTCAGGGACCAAAAAAGGATGTCACTACCCAAATTTGAGAGAAATGGGCTCCTTTCGTCCTTGGTGCTAGCTGTGCTAGTCACCGTATAAACCTTGTGGTGGAGACGTTGTCCAACTACCCCATGGTTGCATATTTGGAAGGTCTCTTCTAGTTTGTCTACGCATATTTCTGCCACAACCACAAATGACACATTGAGTTGCAAAAGCTAGCTGATCTCATGGAAATTAAGGCCAAAAAAATGTTGAGGAATGTTGAGACGCGCTGGATTTCCATAAGGAGTCCAACGTAAAGAGTCATGAGTGAATACAAAACTCTAGTGGTGAAGATGGGATTGGATATGGGTGCATCTACTGGGTAGAAAGGCAACCCCGGGGCTACCAGTAACTTCAACTATTTGGTTGACGTTGAGGTCTTGCTTTCACTGGCATGCTTCATACCTTTGTTGAATGTTGTTCATTGCTTGATGAAGCTGACCCAAGCTCGTGATATTTTCGTTTGTGATTTTATGCATTCTACCAAGGTTTGCTAGAATGAGCTTGCAAAGATGTTCATTGACACGTCCACAGCCTACAATACGGTGGAGTTCACTCGCTACAATGAACTTATTCAATTGAAAAGTATTGATATTCCTTTGGAATGGCCGGAATTGACGGGTGACAGCGACATTTGCCACTTGGTGTTCAACTTCGACATCACTATAGTTTTTGCTTGCTATAGAGACAATCAGACAAGGAACCAGATATTTGTCACTCAAGAAGAGTACAACCGTGTGCAAGACAATGTTGAGCGTCAATTTGCAGGTAAGTATTTGTATTTTCAGTCAAATTTGTGTCCACCTCTATTGTCTTTAGCTAGCGCTTTGTATTTTCTGGATTATAGTGTGGTCCAAAATTGGTGTGCCAAGTAGAACCCTTCAATGCAACAAAGGATTTTCATTCAATTCCTCTGTATTTTGTTGGCTCACCTTTGTGTTTGTTGGATTCTAGTTTCAATCAGTTTTTCAGGTTTGGCTTAGGTGAGCATGCAAGCAGTTGGGCGGGAAATGAATTAGCGGTAGAGGATTTGGAATTAGCTTGTGGGTTTTCTTTGCTCTGTGATTGTGTTTGTTGTTGGTCTTGGCAGGTTTGGTTTAGGGGCGGAGGCTTAGGGTTACTTTGCGGTGGAGGTTTTGATTCAATTTTGTGTTTTTTTTGGCTTTGTGTTTTGGGTTGGGCAAGTTGTGGTTGTTGTTAGTCTTGGCAGGTTTGGACGGTACACTACAAGATAGGTTTGCATTTCGGTTAGGGATTTTGTTTGGGATTCTGTCCATCAGTTTTGGCAGGTTTGTTTTGGATTGCAACTTTGCAAGTTGAGTTGTTGCAGTTGATGTCGCCAGCTATGGCCTCGGAATGCAAGTGTAGGTGCACTTGGTCAAACTCCATTGTTATGTTTTTTTCTTTCAATATCATTTTATTTCTACTTGGTTATTTACTGTTAAGCAAGTCCTAATCAGTTCTATGGTTTTTGCCTTGTTTTGTAGAGATTGCTCAATCACTTTGTGATGAGTTGAACAAGAGATTTCCACAACAAGAATTACTTAATGCTTTTGGCATCATTTACCCACAGTACTGGGAGCAAGAAGGGGTTGATGAGAACTTTCCGCAACACTTGTTAGTGCTTAAAAATTTCTATTGTCATGCAAAGTTTTTGAATGGAGGGCAACTTGTGGAGGATGGCGGAAAATCTTACACCGTCCCTGAGATGTTGTCTTCGTCTAAGCTAGACAACCAACAGGGGTTGTTCAAAGTTACCATAAAGGCGAATGCTGAATCTGCTTGTGCCCCACCCTACTATGTGAATCCAATTATCAAACTTTGGCGCAACCTCTCGCAATCACAGCACTTACGAAACTTGATTTTGGAATACTTCAAAGTAGCTGAGATAGGTTGTCGTTTAGTGCTGGGCTTTGTAGAAGATGAGAGGTGTTTCTCAACCTTAAAATTTCTCAAGTCTTGCCAACGTAATAGGCTTGGCAAGCATTTGCCTCTTGTAGTGATGATGTTTGGGTAGAATTACTATTCTTTGGAGACTTTTCCATACAAAGAGGCCGTAGATTTGTGGAAGAATGTTGTGAAGACCAGCCGACAAGGGGATGTTTAATCTTCAACCAGTTCAACAATATCCTCCCCTTTCCACGTTCCTTTGTTTTCATGAGATTATGATGGCTTTGGGCTCAACTTCAAAGAGTTTCCTTGACATTCACAGTTGGTGGCTTCTGCTCTATTATGGAGTGCGGAGTGCGGACCTATACGAGATGGAGTGGAAGATTGCAACCATCATCAACTTGTAGAAGCCTTCTATGAGTCATTTGTTACTTTTAACTCTAACTTGTATTCCTAATGTGGTTTGTCTGTTTTGTGTGCAGAACACTAATACTGGACATGGGCAAGCTTGTATTTTGCAAGTAGGGTTCAATCCCCTTGTTAGTGGCAATTCTTTTAATAGTTTAGTTGTCTCAATGTGTGAAGTACTGATGCTTATTGCCTTGGAAAAATGGAGCATTTAAGCAAATTTCTAAGTGTCCATATTTACATGACTTCCCTCCAAAAAAATAGCCATTATTTCATACATTACTTTTCAACTTAGCAAATGGAGCCATTGTAAATGATAAAATATAGCCAGCTGAGAACTACTGAACTGCCTCGCATGTCGCAACTTTTACTTTACCAAAAAAATAAAATTTATCCTTTATTCTACATTTTTTTTCCAAAATTATCACACCTTGTCTACCACTGAAACGGCATATCGCAGAAATAGCTCTCCCTACACGCATGGTTATAGCCTCCACGCTAATTTCAGAAAAGAAGTTCTGGGATCGCTGGTGACAACGCCCTCTTTCTTGGCGACTGACTGCGATCGAGCGATCCCTGCTCACTTAACTTATTGCCGCCGTGGTAATATGTGCAGTGATTTGCAAGTGGAGAACCCTTGGAATACGCAACCTGACTTATAGTACAGTACAGTAGTGGTAATCATTCCGTCCAAATATATTATTGTAAGAGAAAGTCAGCATGAACAAGCCTGTGTCAACGAAAGTTCGACTGGAGGGCTGCAAATTATAAATGCGCACCAACTTTGCAGACAATCTGGCTCGGAGAATCTGGACCAAGTCCAGAGACGTAACTTAGTTACTGCTGAGTGCTGACTGCTGACAAAACCCAAGTCATTTTCCTGTGAGGCCCAGCCAGAACGCGCAATTGATCCAGTCCAGGCAAGCCAGGCCCAAAACTTAACTCACACTGAATGAACTTACGAGGTCTGGGGCTCCGGGAAGCCACCTGAAGAATAGGTCAATAACTTAACACGAGCAGGACTACAGAAGCGAAGCTAAGGTAGCTTGAGAGGACCCATTGTCGTTCCTTCTGTCCTTGCGCATACGATCCACCCTAAGTTCATGGGATTCACAGATTTCTTTTCACAATAGAACGGCAAATCAGAGATAATTTCACATCTATGTCAGTTAACTCAACTTCGGGAAAAACAAAAGACACATTACAGGTGGTCAAAGCAAAAATGTATAAGGTAGGAGGCTCATAAACCGCTCATCTAAGGGATGGTTTGCCTTTTTCATGTATTTTCTTTGATGGGAATATTTTTAGCTCCTTTTTCAGACAAAGAGAAGTTGATGTGAAATGTAACACAAGTGGGTTTGTATTTTTTGAAGCATTATTGAATTAGTTATGAATTTTCAAATGAGTTGTATCATAGGCCCCTATTTATGACCCTAGGTCTTTCATAAATTGTTCATTTACAACTTATAAAGAGAAATGGGGAAATCAAGGACAATGATTGGCCCTTGCAGTAAATTATACTTTTTTCTCAATGCATTTAATGATTGTAGAGGTCAATCTAAGGACTATCTCATGTCCATTTCAAAGATAATTATAGGGGTGATTCTAAATGCCCAAGCAGATTTCAAGACTCCTACCTTAGCTTTAAATTGTTGTCTCTAGGAGTAGGTTGTTTTCATCCCTAGGGATTATAATGTGTTTCTTTGAATTCCCTCCTCATTTGCAATGATAAAAGAAGAGCATCCCTTGACCTTGTAGAATAATGAATCGCCCATTTGCCATGTATCTAAACCATATGGCAATGTTCCTTAAGTTATGAAACCATGACTTTTGAATCCAAATCCAAACCTTTCAACCTAAATTTCACCCTAAATTTTTTTGGTAATGCCAAATCCTTTACAATTTTTAGTTCATTAGTGTACAAGAGGGTGCAATTGGACCCAACTATAGGAATGGGGGGAATTTTGAGTTTGTATACCTTATCAATTGTGTATGTTAATTTATCTCCTCTTTGCATATTCTACTCAATATCCTAGAGGTTGCCTTGATGATGAAGCACAAAAAAACACATTTACTAGTCCTATTTTTTGAAATTTTTGTCCAAAATGCTTTGTCTATGACTGGTTGCAAGAAACACTTGTCCTCTTTATTGTCCACTTCTCCTCCAACAAGGTGGTTTTTTGTTCATAACTTTTTGCTTCATATGTCAATTTAAAATTAAATTTGAAAGGAAGGTACATGTGGTAGTTGTAGACATTGAAAAGTATTGTGCATTTCTAAAAAAATATTTTACTATTTTTAATCACCCCCCCTACTAGATGTTTGCCTTAGCCATTTGAGGGGGGCTTATTACTATTTTTGACACAAAAATGCGAATTTGAAGGACAAAATTGGGATACAAGGCTTCTACTAAATTTACAAAATTCTAGAAAGAGATTTTAAAAACAGTAAATTGTCCTACCTTTGTGCAAGTGCAAAGAACACAATCTTTTTCCCAAAGATGCAAATAGTTGAGAAGGAGAATCTTCAAGTTAGGAAAAATGAATTTTTTGAATTTTTTTGAACTTTTTCACCATTTTCTAAATATCAAACATCAAAGTTTCAATTTTCTTGGTATTTTTCATTGTGCTTTTTTGGTGTAGAGCTTTTAGAGATAAATTTTTCTAGGTCTTAATTTTAAGACACATAGTATTTTCAATGCTTTACAAATTATCTATATTCTGTTTCATTTTTAAAAATTATACCCAAAGTCATAGTACTCATTGAAATATGCCATTGTGAGCCAAAAATGACAGGTATTTTTTGCAAAGACCTCAAACAATTCATTTTCACTTTTTATGAACAAATTATGAGTGGCTAATATGGACAAGTTATTCTAGACAACAAATTTGAAAAGGCCAAATTTGAAAAGGTCATCTATGCTTATCATTAATGGAAATATTGACTTCATATTTGAAATTTGAAGTTCCAACTTAAGTAGGAGACGTTTCAAAGTACAAAAATAAATGGCAAGTTTTTCCTTAGAAAGTCTCTACAGCCAAGTGTATAGGTTGGTGTGAACTAAATTTTGCACTTCTACAAAACCCAGGAAACAATAGTATAGGGGTTTTTTGTTTTAGGAAAAGGTTTAATCAATCTAGCATTTTATGACTAAAGTCACTTACAAATAGATTTATGTTTACAAGTTTAGTAGAATATTATATCACTCTTATTCTTGTGTGTGAAATTTGTTGGCCAGTCCATTACCAATGTATGAATAAAGTTCCAATCCTATATAGTGTTCTAAGGGAGGTCAAATCATTCTTTGTCAACTAATACAGGTTTTGTCAAATGAATCTTATATGATGCATGATCTAGGACTTAATCATAACAAAATAATATTTGTAAAATAATACACATAATTCATTAATTATTCCTTTTTATGTTTAGGTCAAATAGTCCAGTCAATCTACAACTATGTGATCATGCAAGAATGTTTAGTGTTTCCATATTCTATGTCAAATAGTTCCTAGTTGTGCAATGTATGATGATGTCAAATAATTCTCTTTTCTTGTAGTTTTACCAAATTTATGTCAAATGAATCCAAACCACACTTATTAATCTTTGAAAATATACAAAACATACATTGAATCAATTTTGCAATTCGACCAACATATAGGACTTATGACCAATCACAAAATAAATCACACTTTATTCCATTACACACATAACCCTAAGATTAAACTTGGGACAATCAATTTTCTCCATACAAATCCAAAGATCAATTACATGCATACAATTAAGGCCCCAAATTTACAACAATTATTTATAAACAAACATGCATATAACATATAAAACTTATAATCAAATAATAATTAATTTAAAATTTAAAAAAATACAAGAACTGAAATAGATAATAATAATATACCAAAAGACCCAAAAGCCGTGAAATCAGCCCCCATGGGCGTGCAGTGGACAAATCCAGCCCTGTAACCATGAAACAGGCCTAAAACTGCCAAAAATCAGCCCTGAAGCCATGAATTATGACCCTATGGCCACAAAACAGCTTAAAACCAGCTCAAAAACGAATTTTTAAACTTTTGGCCCTATGGCTGCGCGGCGCACCCTATGGCCGTGGACCAAGGGAATCCAAACCCACGCAATCTACCAGAGAGGAGCCCGAATCCCTAATCGGAGCTCCGTTCTAGATTGTTTGCCACGCACTCGATCCGGATCATGAATTTGGAGTCGGATTTTTTTGTTTTGTTTTTGTGATTGATCAATCTATTCCCAATATCCAAAGGTGATCACCCCCAAATGGAGATTTTTTAAAATTTTAATGATTCAATGAAGCGGTCAGAGCTCGCAGAAGTTGCCGCGCATGTCTGCTTCATCTGCAGCTCTCAATTCGAGCCTAATTTTTGGATTTCTACTTGAGTGTGAAATTGCAATCGTGGTTACCTACTTATGCTTGGACTATGCGTTTGCAACCACTTTGTAAAAATAACATAAAAAGTTTTTGTTTCCCTCTTGTCTGCCAAGTTTGCGCACTTCTTTGTGATTGCTGCGCAGAGGGTCTGGACTGGGATGATTCGGCAATTCAATCCATGATTCAAGAGTTTCTAATTCAATCCATGATTTCATAGATTGTCACGATCTCTTCTAAATTGCAAGCGAGCACTAGACAAGCAAGAATTAACTAGGAAGGAAGAAAAATTTACTGAGATTTTGCTCTTCTTTGCTCTGCTTCCAACCTCCACTGCTCCTGCTCCTCTTGCTCCAATGTATTGCCATGCCTCCTCCAATCAGTTTCGAATTCCGAATTGCTCCCTTTCCTTGGTTGCCGTCACCACTACTCAATCACCCGATTTAATCAAACCGCTCCTACTACTCCGTCAATTCCACTATTTGAAGCTGCGCTGGCTCGAACTTCAAGCAACGCTCCAACATCTCAATCTATCTTTGAATTTGCTCTGATTCATAGTTGCGCGGTACTCCCAGTACTCCTCCTATAAATAAATTTCAATCTTTGATTCTAATACCCGATCTCAGAATTTCTCAAAATGCAAGTACCATCATAGGGATTTTTTCATCAGACACACATGCAAAACTCAAGAATGACATGCGGAAGAAATTCCCCAAAAGAATCCTGAATACACACCCAAGAATATAATCAACAATCCAATCCCTGCTTTCAAATGAGCAAGACAACAATAAATATTACAACAAAATATAATAAATATTCATAAAAATAATGTGGGTCTTACAACTGCCATGGATGGCTTCAATTTTCAGTTTTTTATACTTTGTGAAATGGTGGAAATTTGAAGGGGTGTGACCTAAGTCACACTTCATTCATCCAAGTGTTTTTAATTTTGATTTTTCATCCATCCTTTATTTATAGTCCTATTTACACTTAGACATGCATTTAAACTCTACTTTTACTTTATTTTTAACTTTTTCCTACCAAGGGGCCCCTAATAGCTAATTTTATTCTAATTTAACTAATTTTTTTCTAAAATTCTTTCTTTAGTTGGCTTGCCCAAACTTGTGGGGTTGTTGTGAGTGATTGATAGTGAATAGCTTAGTAAAGGTTTAGTACCAAAACAATAAGACTTTGTAAGCAATCAAGGCACCCATAGTTTTTCGTGAGTCTAGAATCTTACATGTTATAGGTTGATTATTTTACTCTAGTAGGGTCAAAATAAAATATTCAAACTTCTAAATTGTATATATATCTCAATGATTGGACAAGTCTGTTAAATATCTTATCTTTGTAAAATTGGTCATAAAGGAAGTTTTTGAAAAATATCAAGTGTCACTTAATGAATAACAAGTTATTTAAAAACATATTTATTCTAATGTAGTGCATTTATTAGACTTTTTCACTACTATTTCACACTTGAATATTTTGAAAATTTAATATTTACTACATTAGTAATTTATGTCTAAAATTTAATCTCATCTTTTCATAATTATAAGCATCGAATTGAATTTTATATGATTTTTAAAGAAGTTTCTTTGTAAAAATAGTAGTAATTATAAAATGCTTAAAATAGTATGAAATTTTTAAAAAAATTGAAATAATAGTGAAAAACATCAAGCTGTAACCAATATATTCCTTGAACTCACACCAAGAGAAATTCAATAGAACAAGTTCAAAAGTGGTGTATTTCAAACTTTTCACATGCTATCTTCAAAGTGTCATAGAAGTTGCAATCTATACCTTAACCCCTAAAGTTCCTTGACTATATTTTCACCATAAATGCTCCAAAACTACCAATTCTAGTGTAAGTACCAAATTTTAGAAAAAAAACACATTTTTTGGACACAAGCAACCGAAGAGTCTTGTAGTACACAGTTTGAGAAGATATAGAAAAAAATTCAAAAAATTCCTCTATGTGGATGGCAAGATATCAACATTTGAATTGATATATGTATTTTTATTGGCCTTGCAAAAAACAGGACAATTGCACTTTTCAAGGTCACATTTGTATGAAACAATGTTGAAAATGGTCTTTCGATTCATTCTTCAAGGCAAGTTGGCTACATGCTTGAAAAAATTTGGATCATTCAAAATTGTATAACATATAGGAAAAATATAATAAACAAAATTAAGCAGAGAATGATTCAAAACACTCAAGTGTTGAGAATTTAGTTATGGAATTGAAAAATGTCAATCCCAATTTTTTTAATGTTGTAATAAATGATCTACATGTGCTGATTAAATATATTTTTTTAAGTATTGAAAATTGAATTAAATAAAGGACTTCAAACTTTATTTTAGAATAAAGAGTCTATAATTGCCCACAAACTCCAACTCTTCATAACTTTCATCTCATGGAATAGAATAGAATGATTCAAAGCTTTCCACATAATTACATGTAAATCTAGAAAACCAATTTCAAATTTTTGATTATGAAAAAAGTGATTCTTCTAATCGATTTGGATTACCTGGTCTTAAAAAAGACTACATATCATACAAGAACTTTTAACCATGTAGTCAAAATTTATGAAAATTGTTGAGCCTTAGGGACATGTTGTGTGAAAATTTAAAAGGAAAAAAAATAAAAATGTGGTTTGTAGTGAGGTGCCCCAAATTGCTATGTTGCCAAATAATGTAGTTTGTTCCTTCAAGGGTTAAACTAGTTTGTTAGTTTGTTTTGATTTGTTTGTTTGTTTGATGTGATGAGATTTCATCTAAGCCAACATGAATTCCTTCTCTACATTCTTGGTACTGTTAGTGAGCTCTCCACGAGAAGGTGTGTGTAGACTTTGTTTCATGGTGTTTAGACCTTCAATGTGAAAGTTATGGATTTTTGAATCATTTTTTAATTCAGAAATTGAATGAAATTATCTTTATTTAGAAAAAATCATAACTTTCACATCACAAATCAAAATGCCACAAAACAAAGCTTTTGCACTCTTTTGTGCAAAAAATTTAGTTTCTATTTGTATCAAAAATGCAACCTCTCATACCGCAACAAACTAGGGGTGCATGGACTTTGTTTCATAGCAGTCTAAATCACGGAAAAAAATTATTGAATTTTGAAGTATTTATGAATGAAAAATTAAAAATTCATTCACTTGTACTTTTATTTTATTTTATAATTGTGGCAATGACACATGGCATACTAGTTTTAACAATTTTGAACAAAATGAAAATGAAGTAAAAAGTAGATTATTGAGGTTACATTTTTTTAGTTAAGCTTAAGAACATTAAACATTAACATTAACATTAAAAATCAAGAACTATATATGAAAATTTAGGTTTTAACTTTCAAAATGCCCATGGGACTTGCAATGTCCTTTAAGTGTTAAAAATAAACTACATAATACATCAAATGATACAAGAAAGAACGCTCTACACATTCAAAGTATATATATATTTGGAAAGAGTTTCAATTATTTTTTTATAGATCCTTAGGAAGAATATAATTATTTATAATTTAAGCATATAGGAGTTTACCTCTAAAGTTCCTTGATTTTTTTCTCATAAGGTGTCTAAGATTGTTAGTTTCTAGTGCATTGAATTTAATTGAAAAATAAAAGTATATCACGTAAGAATTAAACCATTTAAAATTGTACTCGACTCATATACAAATGTGTGGGAATTTTTTTTATTTCATTTGATATTGTAGATTGTAAGATTGTAGTATTTGAAGTAATTTTAGGATCATGAAGTTTACAATTGAGACTTGAGAGTGAGTACCTTAAACTGAAAATTCATAATATTTGATGGCATGGCTTCGGAGATATTCAAGTTTAAAGTTTTATTTGGATCAATGGAAATACATGGCAACATACTTTGAAGGAGCATATCTTTGTGAGAGTATTTTCATATGATGCCTTTTGTGTTCAGTGAAAGATAGGAGTTGAGAATGTACATGTAAAATTTCACAACATTCAAAGCATTTTTCAATTCATGGTAGAGCTTGCAATGCGCGGTTGTCATTGAAATGAAGGTAGGGTTTGTACAAAAAAAAGAATGGAACACTTGTCTTTTCTTGGAACTTCTTGGATCTCCCCTTTTCAAGGTGGTTGTGACCTTTTTGAGGTGGGCAAAAATCACATTGGTTCAGGGTTGTCATATTGGACAAACGGACTACCCGTCCGGTAGAGGCTCTAGGCGTTTGATGTAGTCAACATATAGTTGACTTTTTGGTAAGATAAAAAAAAGTCGATGTGGATTTACCTTGATGCCACCTAGGGCATTGGGTAGGGATGGAAGTTGGTTGGGACATGGAGGGAAGACAGGGTGGGGACAGAAGTTGGTTGGGGCGTGGACGGAAGACAAGGTGGGGACGGAAGCTAGTTGGGGCTCAAACAAAAGACAAGGGAGCGGACAAAAATTGGATGGGGCGTGGACGGAAGACAAGGCACAGACAAAATCTTGGATGGGTACAAACAGAAGATAGGGCGTGGACGCAATTTAGTCGGGGCACGTACAAAATGTGATGAATAACCCTTGAATGACCAAAAACTCATTTCTAATTGTTAAAACATCATGTCCAAGCTGAAATTAGCTTATTACATTGTATTCAACTATATATCAATCTTGCTTTTTTAATACCATTTTTTTGTGAAGCACTTGGACAAATTCCATTGAAAGAAGAAAAAGTATACATAACCAAAGGAACAAGTCCCCAACAAAATTTTCTTAGTTATTTTGTTAACCCCTAAAGGACCATTGTCCCCTCAAGGGACAAAATGGATTTTGGGAAGGTTCCTATAACTTGAATTTTTAGTTAAACTTTCCAAAACTTTCTCATAAGATAGAAAAATTGATTAGCTTCGTGGGAATATAATTTTTCTTTCAATCAGTGCCTGGGAGCAAAAATTATGCCATCTTAAATATAATTTTCACGTCACTAAGTAGAAAAATAAATTCAAAAAAACTTAAAATTTCAATTTTTCATTTTTTTCTTTCTTCTAGATTATATGTTTTTCCACATGTGAAGCTTTGATTCATTCCATTTGGATTAGTAATGTGAAAGTTATGAACAATCTTGTTTTTCGGGCAATATGAGCATCTTCTTGAAAAAGTAACTTTGAATGCTAATATCTTCCAATCTATATGGTCAAACTTCATGAAATTTTTACCACTTGGTTTTAGACAAGTAAAGTACAAGATCCTAAGTTTAGATTCTAATAAAATAAAATAATTTTTTTTTTCTTGGATGAACACAACAGAAATGACAGATTTGAGTGTTTTTTTACAAAAAAAATGGCCTTGGTCCTTTAGGAGATAAACTAAGATCCACTTTCTATTTTTTTGAACTAGCCACACCCTAACCTGTAAACGAATGAAGCTCCAGAGTCTAGACTGAGATTTTTTAATACTTTGAATTCTCAATTGTGTAGTGCTTTCAAAATTTTTAATTTTGCTTTTGCTTTTTTGGAAGCATTGGGCCAAGCAAAATCCAAATTTCAAATTGTTTTGAAAGAAATTGTAATTGTTACCAATCTTGTTGCAGAAATTAAAAATGAATATGTAAAAATAGCTCAGGAAATTCCAATTATTAGAATTCTTATCAAAAGGTGCAAGTACCAATGGAAATTAGTGTTTAAATTTGTGAATTGGTCCTTTATAGTTTATGCATTACAAAAAGCACAACAAAGACCTTGAAGTCAAATTCGGCTATGAAGTCAAGTTTATCCTTTTATTTAATTGATGTATAATTTTTTTAAATTTTTGGCAAGTGGGAATACATATTTTCTATGTATTTTTTTTTCAGAATTTTTGATGGAAAGATCAAATTATTGTAAAATTATGAACGTAAATGTGGAAATATAATTATATTAATTGGATTATATATTGAAATAATCTCTAATTTTTACCATAAATTAAGATTCGAATGAAAAAATTGAATTTGCAATAGAAATTGAAAATCAATTTCAGAAGGAAAAAATATAAATTAAAAATGTAACATGGTGTGCTTTTTGAATTTTAATACATTTACATTGAATTTGCAATTGCATTCTTGCAAGAACTCTTTCATTTGAATTTTGAAGATGAAGTACAAAGAAAACTTCTTAAGCTTTAAAATTCTAAATTTCAATCTAATACTAAAAACAATTATGTTAAAAGTTACAATCTTGGGTGACCAAGGCACATCCACTTTTTGAATGTATAGACCTCTAACGGTTAAAGGAATCTTGTACTTGGCACTTTTATTTCAAATGCTTTGTAGCCTTAAATTGCTATGTCTATAATTTGTTAAGAATGCCAAATGAGTGAAACAACTTTCTATTTTGTCTATGCACTTTTCAATTCAAACTTTAGTGCTTCATAGTTTATACACATTCATATGAATTCAAGTGCCATAAGAAATAAACACAACAATTACATAAATGAGGCTTTTGAATATGTCTATAGTTTTATATACAATATGATGTTTGGCAAATGCCAATTACATATGATCATCTTTTAGGATGATAGATGAACATCCCTTGCTTGCCTTCTATATAACTACTACATGCTAATCTTCAAAAATGAAAAACCAAAAAACTACAATCTACGATAACAACAATCAAGCATAGGCCAATAATGTGGTGCCTTTCTCAATGTGTCTAGAACATCCCCTACAAATGCCCTTTTGTGTACATCTTCTTTTGGGAGGCTTTCTAATTTCAACTTTAGATTCAAGTACTACTTTGGATTTTTCTTGGTAAAATATTGTGGGTTCTATTCTTCATCCTACAATTTTACATTTTTTCTATGATATTGAACAAGGGTTTGGGGTTTCTATTTCAAATATTTAAATTTAATGTTTGAAACTAGTAAAAGAGTCTAATCATATGGGCCATTGGAAGTGCCCTCCCATTTATCCCTTCTTCACACCTTCAACAAATAAATGATGGATTCCCTCACAACATATGAACTCTACATAGCACAAAAAAATGGGAGGAAGTGCCCTCCCACTAATCCCTTCTTTTCACCTTTAACAATTAAGTGATCTCTTATCTCAATAAATATGAACTCCACATCTCAATTATATTTTGGTGAATGGAGAAAAAGAACCTCCCCTGCTAATAATCCCTTCTTTACACATTCAACAATTAAAAAGCGAAACCCCTAGAATAATACAAACAACATATTTAAATCCAAGATAAAAAATAAGGAGGGCATGCCTTCTTAGTCCATAGTAATCCCTTCTTCATAAATTTAACACATAAGTGAAAATAAACAAATAAGATAATTAATAAGAAATGCCTACCTCCCTTTAAAATTGAGCTCGGATGTTCAACTTAAGAATTCCATTGTAGGATGGTTTTGAGGGAACAACACATGGGAAGGTAGACCACAAGAGATGGAATGCACTCCCTCCCCAAGTTCCCAAGTCCTTTGCAAATTGCATTACTTGAGGTATTTAATGAGGGCCATTGACCGTCATGTACTTGAAGATTTGGTCTATAGTAACTTCAAAAGGGGTTGGCAGCATTGAAGTACCCCCCCTTTTCCATGGAGAGGATGGATTCCATGGCCCAAAGACCATTTGAAAAGACCCTAGAGTTTCCTAATGCACTAGTTGTCCCCACCCATCGTCCATGTCCAAACATCCACGCTCGACTACTACGTCCATGCCCTAGCAGGAAGGAATTGGAAAGGCCACATCCTTGGTTCTATTTCCTAGAGTCCCTGCCCAAGTGTCCACACCTGACTGATCCATCCAAGTGCACACAACAACAAATTGGAGAGTTCTCGACTTTGGTTTTGTTCGCTTGATGTCCACATCCCAATGTTTGTACCCTACTTGAAAATAGATGGGCTATCTAGTTGAATAACTTACTCCTGGAAAAGATGCATTGTCTCTCTTGAAGGTTGAACCCTAGTAGATCCTAAATCCTAGGACATCTAAAGCCTTATTATTTTTTTTCCAACAATTAATAGGACAAATGCTTGAGAGGCAAAAAAATTTCAAATTTTTTTCAAAAAACATACAAACAAAGTGCTTTTATAGTTACATATAAACGTTCCTCATTTATTCCCTTCTTATCTGTTTCCAAAAATCAATGTTGGACCAAGCTTATGCAAGATCATGCAAGAATTAAGCTTTACTTCTATTGTAGGTAAAAAAATATAAATGAATCAATAGCCTCCCCTTTAGTCCTTTCTTTTCTATTCCCACAATTAAAAGACAAAGCAAGCTTAGGCAAGAAATAAGCTTCGTTTCAATTGTGGAAAAAATAAATTAATAATTGAAGTGGTCCCTCTTCTCTTCTAATTCTATAATTCAATGATTTCAAGTTGGGCAAGAATAAAGTTCCACTACTATTGTCCAAAAAAGTAGATACTTCATTAAAGTGTCCCTCTTCTTTTGTAATCCTAGAATTAAATGATTTCAGCTTCAGCAAGAATTAAGCTTTACTTCTTCAATAGAATTTTTTTAAATGGATCAAGTGTCCCCCCCCCCCCCCCTCCTTCTTTTCTATTAGTAAAATTAAATGATCCAAGCTTAAGCAAGAACTGAACTTCAATTCTAGTGTATAAACAAAATAAATAAATGATCAAGTGTCCCCCCTTCTTTTCCAATCGCACAATTAAATGATTCAAGCTTAAATCAAGAACTAAACTTCAATTCTATTGTATAAATAAAATAAATAAATGATCAAGTGTCCCCCCTTCTTTTCCAATTCTAGAATTGAATGATCTAAGCTTAGGCAAGAAATAACCTTGACTCCTATAGTAGTGGGAAAAAAATGGATGTAAGTGCCCTCCTTCTTTTCCAATCCTAGAATTAATTGATCCAAGCTCAGGCAAGAAATAAACTTGACTTCTATTCTAGGAAAAAATGTAATTGATTGAAGTGCACCCTATTCTAATGTATTCCCACAATTAAATATTGAACCAACCTTGGGCAAGAATTACAATTTACCTCCATTGTAGGAAAAACATATTCAATGAATTAAGAGCCTCCTTGTTAGTCCCTTCTTCACTACTCCCACAATAAAATGAACCAAGGTTGGGCAAGAAATAACCTTCACTTACATTGTTGAAATTTTTTGTTCAATAATTCAAGAGCCTTCCAATTAGTCCCTTCTTCACTACTCCCACAATTAAATGAATCAAGGTTGGGCAAGAAATAACCTTCACTTACATTGTTCAAATTTTTTGTTCAATAATTCAAGAGCCTTCTAATTAGTCCCTTTTTCACTACTCCCACAATTAAATGAACCAATTTAAGACATGAATTAAGTTTTACTTCTATCACAATAAATTTTTTATTAATGAAAATATCCCTTTCAAGTGTCTGTTATTTGATTGGAGATTGAAGTTGGCAAGTGCTAATGCAATGGCTTGTTCCACTTGTTGTTTTTAAAAAGAAAAGAGAAGAAGTTTGCACGTGGTTTTGTGAAAATAACACATGAGAAGGTAGGCGATAAGAGAGGGAATGCATTTCCTGCCCAACTCCTTTTCAAATTGAGGTAGGTGAGGTATTTAATGAGGGCATTTGACTGTCATGTACTTATAGATCTGGTTTGTAGTAACTCCAAAAAGGGGTTGGCAACATTGAAGTGTTCCCCCTTTCCACGGAAAAGAAAGAATCCCATGGCCCCAAGTCCATTTGAAAGGCCCCTAGAAGTTACCATTGCCCCATCGTTTGAACTCGACCGATGCTTCCACACCTGACCAATGCGTTTGCACCCTAGCAAGAGGGAATTGGAAAGGCACTACCTGTTATTTTTTTCTCCTAGTGTCTACGACTAACTGATCCGTCCATGCCATGTTAGGAGGGAACTAGAAAGGCCTCCTCCAACGTCCCCACTAGCACCTATATATCTGTGCCAAAACGTCCTTTACTAGAGCTCGTCTTAGTCCTCGCCGAGATATCTACATCCACATCCTAGACCACACATTTGTATACAAACATTTCACGTCTCCACACATTTGTGTTTGTGCCTTGTCAACAACGTCTCCGCCCCTATGAAGACGTCTGCACCTAGGCATATGACGTCCACGCTCGTCACCTTCCATGTCCATGCCACTTTGTTCTTACCTGCACTATCATCCACGCCCTAGTGTCTACACCTGGTTCCAGTGTAGAATGACATGTCAGTTACTTAAGGTAAATAAAAGTAACTTCTTTTTACCCTTGGAAAAATTTTAGGAAGTAGGAAATCGAAGTTGGACCAATTGGATGGACCACCCGGTTGTCCCATCCGGTTTGTCTAGAACATCCAGTGACCCTCACTCGTTTGATGTGACAACCTTGCATTGGTTGGCTGACTTTTTAGCCCATGCCCAAACGGAACCCAAAAAATGAGCTATAAATTACATTATAGTAAATTTTGAAAAATTCCACAAGGTAGAGTATAATTCAAAATTTTATAAAACTACCGCCATTGGATTCATAACACAATTTATTTTTTAGAAATAATTTTAATTTTTTTTTAAATCCTAAAATTTAAGAACAAGTAGCTGAAAAAAGAACAACAACAAACAAAAAATAGTTGCTTGGGTCATTTAGGGATAATCTAGTCATACAAGTTTCAAAAAAGTCCATTTTATTCTCTTCAAATGCAAATATCTTGCAATCTATGAAATCAAAGTTTTTGAAATCTTTTCCACACGTCTTCTTGCTACTCTCATGCAAGATCCTATAGATAGAATTGTAAAAAAAAGTTTCAAACCTTTTTGCACTTTGTAGTAGAAATGACAATTTTGAGTGAATTTTGGTGAAAAAAAACCCTTGGACCTTCATGTGAAAACCAAAGGATTAGTTAGAACCTATGGGGGAAAGAATCCAAATAATGGTGAAAAATAATTGAACTTCAAAAATCAAGTTTTAGTTGTCTTTGTTTCAAAGATATAATTTTGTCTTTCAAGATTCTTGGAAAAAATGCAAATAATTATTCTACAACTTGTGCAAGTTGATAGTATGTTGGAGAATTGAGTTGAAAATCTCTATACATACATAGAAAAAAATCTAACTAAAATACTGTGATTTTTAGTCTTTGAAAGATGCTAACTCCTAAAGTATGAGCCTATGACTACAAATTCAAGATTCATAATCCTTCTCTTTGTTTGTTGCCATTTTTCAATTATTTATGAATTAATTAAAAAAAATTCAAAGATTAAATCCCATGTTTTAAATAAGTAATAAAAATTTCAGATTTTTTTAATGAAAATTTGAAATGATCTTGATTTTTTAAGGAAAAGTGAAGGAAATTCATATCAAATACAAAATTTGCTCAAAAAATTTGAAATTCTAGCATAGGTGTATTTTAAAGTCTAGATCATCATGGTGTGAAAAAAAGTTACCATATCATTCAAAAATTCAAAAATCAAGAAATTATGGTTATAGGCCCAAAGTTCTAATTGCAATAAAACATTTAATTTTAAGATTTTTCATATTTTCTATTTGGAGTAGAAACAAAACTTGATAAAATTTATTTCAGTAGCTCAACTCTAATTCAAAAATTATCATTTCTATGGCTAAAATTCAGATCAAGAGTAAAGAGAAAGAGTTGGCTAAAAATACATTATAAAGGTAATCCATGATTTAAGTATCTTCATCTTTAGAAAAATCAATAATATTATAATGAAGGAATATACAATACCATTCACTTAAAAATTCATTCAAGCAACTCACAAAATAGAAGGGATAAAAAAATGTTTTTTTTACATCCTACAACTCCACAATTCCACATGAAGTTATTCAAAGGACAAAATATCCGCAACATCCTATAGAGTTAAGTACAGAGAGGTAGAAGATGTAAGAGAAAACCAAATTGTGATGTAATAGCTTAAAAATGGAATTGAATTATGTTAATCCCCTAAGTGAAAATGTTTTAGCAAGCTACATAAAGTCATAAACCTTACAAACCTTTTTTTCTAAGTAGTCAAAAATGGAGCTCAAAATTAACCTTTAGGTGGTATATTTATTTCTTAATAACCAATTGCCTTCAAAACAAAATCCTTCATATTATTTTCTTCATTTTTAAGTATGGAATGATTCAAAGTTTCATTTATATCTAAAAAATTGAATATGCAAGATTGAAAGAATTGGAATTTAAAAAATAATATTTTGAATTCTAGGATAACACAAAAATATAGTCAAAATGTCATAACTTTTGCAATACTTATCATAATCTTACAAGAAAACTAGAATTTAGACATTGGACAATGAAAATAAACCACTTCAAAAGCAAGCTAAAAGTAAAAAATTATAGAGGCTTTGGCAAATCACACTTACTAAAGCAAAATTTGACTAAAAAATGCCATACAATTGGTCCCCAAATGTGGATACTGTCCCAATAAAATGAATATGGTGCTCTTAACAATTGTAGCAAATGATGGGTTCACCTCTAGATTTTTCACCTTGCTAAGTAAATGTAAAAGAATACCTCAATTTTGAGGTGAGTTAATTTTGCATTTCTCACCCTTCCCTAACTAAAGTGGGGTCAATGAGTCTAAATATAAATGGGTCTTTGCATGCTACAATGTACAATTTATATGTCACTATGCTTTGTTGTACATTGTTTCAAAAACTTTGAAAATTCATACCATTGAATGCATCTTGAATTTGAGGTAAAAACAAATCTTGTACAAATTGGATTTATCCAAGGTATACAAATATTTTTTAAAAATCAATTAAAAGATCTCTACATAGACTTGTTGAAGAAATTAACATTAAGAGAATGCTTCGTCATGGTGCATCAAACACACTAAATTAAGAGATCTCATTAACACTAGTTGTAAATTTTTTAATATAGATAGTCACTTTCTAAAGGATTGTATTTTTACATTTGTAATTTTTTAGGATCTTTTCACATATTTATATTTAATTTTGATGTTCAAAATCTTAGATTGGCTATTAAGGTATTTTGAAATGCATATTTTTCCTTTTCTTTTCTTTGAATGTGCATTTTATATAAATGATGACATAGGAAAATTCTCCAAATCTTTAATAAGATCATTAAGTAGTTGTGGCAAAATGCAATAGATTTTTTCTTGCAAATTTTTATGCAAATATGTGTCACATGGGGCAATATTTGTGCAAATCAAGCGCTTCATGCAAATGATGGTGCATGATTTGAATTGGTATACCAAAATGTGCAATTTCCTAAAAGGGCTATAAAACTCAAAGTTTCAGGACAATAGTGTGCACTAAACTCTATTCACATCTTGAAATGGATCGAAATAATGTTATTTTTAGCCTTAATCCCAAAATATTTTGTTCAACAATAAAATCATTTTGGGATGGAGGGAATATAAAAAATGAATAGAAATTCCACATATTGACTATAACTTATCAAATACATTTTGGTCCAACTTTCACATCTTAGATGCACAAATCACACACATCCTTAATTTTGATGTAGTCAATATATGGGCTTTACTCGCAAACATCTTTTTGATTCACTCAATATTGCTCTATTTTGTACCCTCTTTGCAATTTTAATCCAATCGATATGTGGTTACGTGTACTATTCTAGTGCACAAAAATCTTCAATAAAGCCCTACAAATCTAGAGACATAAGGCACTACAGAAAATCCTCAAACTCCTTCTTTCTCATACAAATTGAAGGTGTTTTGTAATTAATAATTCTAGTACAACAAAAGGTCAACTACAAGAGTAAACAATTCTAAACCTCAATGCAACTATTCAAACCCCTCACATTGCACATGTGAATTGAAGCAAAGCTATGCCCAAACATTCTTTGTGTTTGAAGTATACAAAACAAAAGTACACTACCATCTACCCCATCCGTACACCATAAAATTCATTATATTGAATTCACTTACTATAATGATTACTTCTCCCTAGATTATAACTATAAAGAAAACAAAATAATACCAACCACTACTACAAAACCTAACAAAAATAGGATGAACAATACAAACACTAATTGTGGTTACTGCTAGTGCCAAAAGAATTATAAATATTCCATCCATCACAAAAATGCATGTAAAATTCAAACTTCCAAGATCAACCATCAAAAATATTCTAAACAACATCAACAATATTGTTATAAAATACGCAATTTTCATTCTCCTTTACAAGAAAGAACTTGAAAGCAACCAAACCCTTCCCACAAATCCCCCCCCCCGCCTTTAATTAATACTAACAACAACATTTCCATCCACACTCTCCTTCAAACAAATCCTTCATTCAAAAATAGTTATTGCTTATTAGTCATAATGTAGTACAAAGTCTCCCCTCTAAAGTATACAACCCATTTCTAACCACTCAAGCAATTATGCATATATGGAGCATGGGATTCTTGAGTGGGGAAATTTTCTTGTGTACAAAAATAGAGTCGGGAAGGATTCCATATTTTTCCATAATTTTATTTCTCAAAACATAATTACTACAAATTTTTTAGCTCAAGATTTTGTTCAACCCATATTGGTCATATAGATTTTCCTATTTCCAACCAAGGGCTGGTAGCAAAATTGACAAAGGGTTAGTTGAAATATTGATAGTCTTGTAGCCAATCATAATGTGCCCCAACTACGTTCGGAATTGTGCCATAATTAATTACCATTCCTAACTACCTGATTGGAAAGAAAAATAGTCTACAAGGCGGAAATGGGGGGATGATCAGAAAGAGGTTGCCTCCTATAATGAGGGTATGTAGTCCTAAAATCACTCATTACTTTTCTTCAAAGGTGTTGTAGGACTTCTGATGAACAAACTCTTAATTCATGCCATCCCACTACAATAGTAGATGGAGTTACTTCTCTCTCTAAAAGCATCATGAAACTCAAAGAAAGCAATTCCGACTCTCTAAAACTCAGAATTCATTTCCCATTCCAATACTGCATGGGTTAGTCAACTACACTAATTTTTATTTATTTATTTTATTTTATTTTATTTTTTGAAACATACGACCTTCAAGGGGCGCAGCCCACACTAATTTTTCGCCCTCACTAAAAGGACAAATCAGTGGAAACGAAGATAACTGAAAACCCAATCCAGAGTTGCGGCCGGCCGCTCTCCGACGAAGACTCTGACTCATCCGAATTTATCCGCCCCAGAACCCCGCCGACGCAACTGAAATTCGGATAATCTCAAACTGAATTTCATCACTTTTCCCCTTTACGCAATTGGCAATTCGTCGCAAATTATACCCCCCAAAAACAATAAAAAAATCCTGAAAATCAGAATTCACGACTCATCATGCCTCCAATTTTCCAGCAATACTCGCGAGATCGAGATTTCAGGGTGATGAATTCGTGCTACAGAGGGCAAGATTAGGGACGCAGTAACAAATTAGCAACAGGTTGCACTTGGTCTCCCCAATTGGTTTGCGAAAAAGGTTTGCACCTGGTGTTGTTACCCGACTTGCTCTGTTTTTCGATCAGTGACGAAATTGAAGATTTGCGAGCATGGCGACTTTGCGCGCTCCACATCGAGGAGCTGCCTTCGTGTTTGGGTAAGGTCTTCGTTGATTGATTGAAAGCATGCTTGTATTTTGTGGGGTTTCGGGCTACTTAAGTTTCTGGGTTTTATTACTGATCAGAGTTTGGGATGCATGCGAATGTTGTTTGGTCGCCAGCTTGCTTTGCGTTGTGGTGTTGGCATGGAATTCCCGTCTCTCGGCGCCTGTGATTACCCAAGCGCCTCCGCCCGTTGTGAAGATCACCGTGAATGCGAGCGATCCTGGGCGAGAAATTCCGTCGACACTGTTCGGGCTTTTCTTCGAGGTACACGCAAACCCAATTGTTTCCCATTCTTGTGTAAATTGGTGTGATTCTTCATCGACATATTTACAAATTTTTGGATTCATGATAAGCCCTTGTTTGATACTATTTTCTGCCATTTCTTTGAGGCACGAAACTCCGGTTGTTTCTACTTTTGGTGAAGTTTTTCGCCGAGAAACTGGTGGATCCGTGGTAACTCTCTGTTTCATGACTTGTCTTCGAGGTATGCACAAACCCAATTGTGTCCCCTTTTCGAAAAATTCGGGAGTGATTCTTCGTCGACAAGTTTCCAAATTGATGGATTTATGTTAACCCCTTGTTTGATGCATTTCGGTCTTTTCTTCTGAGGCAAGAAAGCCCAGTCATTAACAATTTTGGTGTAGTTCTTCGTGGACAAACTGGTGGATTCACGTTAACCCGCTGATTGATGCTTCCTGGCCTTATTTTTTGGATTTACCTAAACCCAAATTGTTTCCCCATTTTTTATAATCCGGGTGTGATCCTTCACCAACAAGTTCTCAAAGTCACTCCTGCGATGAAGCGGCTGTTGCTCACTCAAAAATTAGATTATTTTTCGAAGGGGACAATAATTGAGAATCGAATGCGGGCCAAATTCCCTCTAATGACAGATGTTCAGTCTCCTCCCTTTGCAGGGGTCCGGAAGCCCATTGGGGGATTCATCTTAAACCCCTTTTTGCATGCTTTTTGGGGCATTTTCTTCGAGGACCGAAAGCCCAACTTATTGTTTCCACTTTTCGTACGACTTTGAGGTGCAAGAGCCCGATTGATTTTAACCTCTTTTGTTTGATTCTTCAGTGACAAGTGACAAATTAACCTGGTGGATTCATTCGTACACTCTGCTGTATGCTTTTCTTCCTAATCTTCAAGGTCCCAAATCCCAAGTAATTATTTCCACATTTTCTATGATTCTTCAAACTGGTGGATTCATGCGACCTCTTTTATTTTTATTTTCGTTTTGTAGGAGATCAATCACGCTGGCGCCGGTGGTCTTTGGGCCGAGCTTGTACAGAACCGCGGCTTCGAGGCCGGAGGGCAGAACACGCCGTCCCTCTTGGACCCATGGTACACAGTGGGGACCCACGCGCAAGTGACCCTAGGGACCGAACGCTGCTCGCCTTTGGACCGCAACCCAGTGGCTCTCAAAGTGGAAGTTTTGTGTAACAACGAGGACAACCACAACCAGTGCCCCAAGGGCGGCGTCGGTGCTGCTAACCCTGGGTTTTGGGGCATGGTTAGGGCTTTCGAACCTTTTTTAATTAGGGTTTCAAATCTTATTATTTCTCAAAATGTTGAAAATTTTGAAAAAATTCATGGGCTCTGGACTGAGGAGGAGGAGGTTTTGCATTGAGAAAAACTACATCTACAGAGAATGTGAGTATGTTTGAGTAGTTTAGCTTGCTATTATAATCTGAAAGCAAGCCTACTACTGAGCCTCTCATAACATTCTTGAATAGGAAAACTTGAAGGAACATCCTATAATGTCATTGTACATGGAATAATTTCTTGTATGGCGACTTTCAATTCATGGAGAAGCTTGAATTCCAGAGTTTCAATAGTGAAGGGAACTACAATGCTTGGGAAGCAAAGGGTTTCCAGCTCTGAAGTTCAAGAATGCCATGAGAGCTACTTGTTTTTAGAAATTGGATAAATTGGAATGAAAAAAACTTAGATTTTTCGAGAGGGAAGCACCTGACACCGAGCGCTTCAGTAGCTCCGACAATAGCTCCCAGATTGGCACTTGTGAGCAACCAAGCTTTGAGCACATGTTGCTTACCGGTTCTCAGCCAAGTTGCTTGAATCCAAATGATGTCCAGTTTTTGTCATGTGAGAGGAACTGTAAGGTGGGTTCACTCTTAAGAACGTTCTGCATTTGAGTTAAGTTTTGTTGAATTTGCTCTGGGGGTTGCAGAATATTTTGGAGGGTTCCAAGTACCGAGTTGAGCTTTGGTTGCGGTCGGGGGATTCTTTCAACCTGTCAGTGGCATTCGCATCTGCAGGAGGAGATCTACTGGCACAGGAATACGTCAGGTGAAGCTCATATTATTTCTTCTTGACCCAGGGTTTGCAGGTTGAAAATGTCCAGTTTGAGACTCTTATCAGCACCACTCTTAACACCAAATGAGAACATACGTTTCACCGAAATCAGTGAACACATTGCTTATCTTAGTCCAAAATTTTAATTAATAAATTAGAAGAACGAAAAGTCCTACTCATTGCATGTCTTGGAGTCTTGGTTCTCTGGGGGTTGAAAATCATCAAAAGAAAACTCAAAGAGTGCCCATTTGTTTTGACATTGGAAAGGTGTGGCTGTCATGTACAAACAGTGTGGATTCTGGGAATTGGAGCAAGCAATCCGTGGAGTTGACAGCCACTTCAACAAACCATAATGCTCGCTTGTTGTTAACTAGTGACACAAGTGGCGTGTTTTGGGTGGACCAGGTTTCCGCCATGCCCACCGACACTTTCAAGGTGAGAAAGCTAACCTTAAACCCTAAATCCTAAACCTCTAGTCCTTGTTATTTTTCTTAGCATTCTTAAGCAAGTCACATGGTAATGCTCTTGTAATCACTTTTGTTTGTTGAAAGTCAGTACATATAATATTCTTCATTGATTCCAACGATATATAATTTGGTTCTGTATGACATATTTATCAATCAAATTGGTCGTTTTTAAAACCATGAATCCTTGGTCCTAATGAGGCTTGATTTATCCTGTATCTTTTCCAAACTTTTTTTTCTTGTTCTTTAACCCTTTAATGTGCGAATCTGATTTGGAATTATTGCATGTTTTTACCTAATTCTCTGTTCAGATGTATCATTTCCCTCACTTTCATCAAATTGATCATCAAAAAGTGATTATCTTTAAAAAATTCAAGTATTATTTCAAATGAATGAGAAGCTATTTGGACAAAACATTGCCTTGAGTCACTCTTTTTGTCATCCAAAATATGTATACTTCGGATCCCTCAAGGTTTAAATTGATGCAGGGGCATGGGTTTCGGAAGGAACTGGCAGAAATGATATCGGATTTGAAACCTGGCTTCCTTCGGTTCCCAGGTACGCCAATCTGGTATCATTGAATTAGGGGTTTTGACCTTCACAAGAATTTTTCCTTGAATTCCGTCAAAGTGAGTGTTTGTTTGTAGAAAATTGGTGGTCAATCTAAAATTGTCCAACCAATTGTCCAACCGCGATTGAATGAGATCAAGTTTTCACATTTTGGAAAGCATTTTTTGGTTGATTTTACTGTCTACTAATAATGGGGTTTTGAAATCCTTATGAGTTGAAGGTAAGAATCTAAGGTACATGCACCCACCCATAACTTCATTGTCCAGAATGCAACCCCTACATTTGAACCAAAAAGTGACACTAAAATCCAGATACTAATTACACTACACAAGGTGTACACATTCAAAACATGAGAGTCTATGAGAGTCGAGTGTCGATTTTTGGTACACCTACAACCAATCAAGTTTAAAATTTTATTAAATATTCATACGGTGTCCAAACAATCATTGCTGAAGTACATTGAAATCCTCCTTCACTTACCAATAAAATCCAATAAAAATAATTTTATGTTTCATACTATATAGTAACTGAAATTGTAACTCTTCTCAGTTGCTATATTAGCAACAATTATGGGTGCTCTTACCTTATTTTCATGTCATGTTTGTTGTTGCAGGTGGGTGCTATGTGGAGGGGTCTCGACTGACGAACGCCTTCCGGTGGCGAGACTCCGTGGGTCCTGCTGACAATCGGCCGGGCCACTTTGGAGATGTGTGGAATTACTGGACTGACGATGGCTTCGGCTTCTACGAGGGCCTGCAGGTCAGTCTCGGTAGCTCAAACGGAAACCAAGGCAACATTTCACAACATTCCAGTGAGAGTGGTTTTCATCTTGCACCTTTTCATTTTAGGAATCTGGAACATGAAAATATTGAAGAATTGGCTCACTTGTGAAGTCTTTTATTCCACAGTATAGTATGCAATCGGTGCCTCATGCATAACATTTCATATGAGAGTAACCTAATTGTGTTTCAAAATAAGCAAATGGAGCATTGTTTAAAATATTGAAGAATTGACCCACTTGTGAAGTGTTTTATGCCATTGTAAAGTATGCAATCGGTGTCACATGCATAACATTTGATTAGAGACTAAGGTAACTACACCTAATTGTGTCTGAATAAGCAATTGAGCATTGTTTCTACTATGAAATTTCCTTGATATTTTGTCAGATCTAATGGGAAGTCAAAAGGATATTCTGTGGACACCATATGAAGAAACTATGAATTTTGAAGCTGCTGATAATAAGTGTACCCAAAACAACCCAAGGTGCTCTTATGAAATAGAGGTAGTACATTTTTGGCAAGAATTTGTAGGGGTCACGATTAGGTACAGTTACCTTAGTATGGTCCCAAAACAATGTTGAAGACCAAAGAATGTAGGCCCAGAGACTGGTATCATCCTTTGTGTGAGTCGGAAAAGTTAGAACACGTCATCCTTTGAGAGATCATGTTATCCTTTGCGGATACTAGGTCTCTCTTAAAGCAAAAAAGGAACCCTTGTGGTGAACAAAAGCTCGTACCAAAGAAAAGTTGAAAAGGAAAAGAATTCATTGAACATGAGGAGGCACACATTTGCAATTATAACATAAGCTCTAGATTAATCCCCATAAAAATTTGGGTTGTTTTTTCTGCGCTCACTCTTCTTTGGTGCTTTTGTTTTTGTTTTTTGGGGCACACAGTGAACTAGATTTTTATTTAAAGACAAAGATGAAGTACAATGTTCAATTGGTGTTCAGGCAGCTCCTCAAGAATGCCGTGGATGACCTATGCCAAACTTAGAGACTGAGCGTGCTCTATGAAATTCATTTTTGTGACGTGGATTTATTTGCAGCTTGCAGAGGATCTGGGGGCAGCACCGATTTGGGTCTTCAACAACGGTACTAGGAAGAAAAAATTAACATCGTCATTCTTTGTCTTTGGATTGAGTGGGTGATAACATTATGCAGCAATGCGTTAGGAATATGGGTGGGAGTTCTTAAGGTTTATAGTTAATTTTGTTGATCTTGACATCTACCAAATCACCATATAGTTAGTTATTGGTTTCTTACTCTCCTTTTATCTTGGGTCGAATCAAAACTCGCAAAATCTATAACCACTAGAACAAAGCCTGTTGCAATGTAACAACTCCACAATGGTTTCACCAAGCTGCAAGGTTTCATTGAGAAGATGTCTAGATGTCATTTGGGTTCAACAACTTTGTCCTCCGTTCAACAAAAGAACAAAAAATTGTGCCGATGAGAACATGACAGACAAAATCATGACATACATTTTGCATTTCATATACGAAATTGACAAACGCAGATGATTCTACCTTATTTTTGCCTATCTTTCCTTTGCCTCTTGGGAAATGGGAACAAGCAGCATAGCGCAAGAAGTTTTTTTGTTTTTGTTTTGAAGGGCTTTTGAAAGTGAGGTTAATTGTTGCAGGCATCAGCCACCAGCAATCTGTGCCAACGGAGGTGATCGGACCGTTTGTTCAGGATGTATTGGATGGCATTGAGTTTGCAAGAGGACCTGCGAACACCACTTGGGGTGCAGTGCGAGCGCAGATGGGGCACCCGGAGCCTTTCCATCTTCACCATGTAGCAATTGGGAATGAAGACTGTTGGAAACCATATTACAAAGGTAAGATCAACCACTTTAATTTAATTTTGTGTGTATCTTTCTTTCTCTTTTTAGGTATGTAACATTATTCAGCAATGGTGCTGAGGTGTCATTTGAGTTCCTGTAAAAAAAATATAATTGAAGTTGATCCGTAGTTTGATACAAATTAAAAATGTTCTACAACTCATTGTTTCTTTAATTTCTTTCATTGTATTATTCAGTCTATTTAGTGTGGTCGAGACTAAATAGATACCATGATTACAATATTTGAGGTTATTTCATTTAGTGTTGCTCCCATGTTTTTTTAAGGAATCTACGCATTATTCAATGATCAAGTGTTTCTGTTTTACCTAACATAGTGTTACAATTACTTGTATAGTATGGTCTTTGTTGTTTATGGTGTTTGCAATGTATGGGTTCACAACAAACTTGGGATGAAGTGTAGTCTATATAGTAATTGATGATAAAAGCTCTATTTAGTGCAGTCCCATGTTTATAGGAGTAACACTATTTGAGAAGCAATATTGAATAAAATGAAGAGTGTAGTCAATGATGGTACCTCAATTCACCCTTGTGAATTCCTTGTGAATTTCTTAGTACCTAACAATGACAAAGCATTTTATCTCTTGGATTGGATTGTAGGAATGTTTGAAAGTTTTTAATTCATGTGCCACAATTGAACATGATGTGATTGTGGGTTTGGGCCAAATAGGAAATTATATGGAATTCTACAAAGCTATCAAGTTCATGTATCTTGATATTCAAATAATTTCAAATTGTGATGGCTCTGGTGCTCCTCTCGACCATCCTGCTGACTTATATGACTTCCATGTAAGTAAGCCCCTTTTGGGGGGTTCTTTGTAAATGTTTTATCCTTGGCTATTGTAGATGTCGCATCATCTTGGACATTTCACTTACAAGTGTATTTTTTCTTTTAGGTCTATACAAATGCTCGCAATCTCTTTGGAATGCGTCACCAATTTGATCGCACATCAAGAAATGGCCCCAAGGTAACACCACTTTAATCTTAAAAAGATAATTATTCCTAGGAAATTTGTGTTGATTCCTACAAAGTCAAATTTTGTAGAACCTTTTCAAAAAAATAGTATAAGGTCTAGACATGCATGCACGTTATTGGGATAAATTATTTTTTGGAGTAAGTGCTATCCTCCCCCATGTTACGAAATGGCTAAGGAGGACAACCTTGGGTAGCATTGTGCTAAATCCTCTTTTCTTTTTATATAATTAGCATAATATATTATACAATGATTAAAGAAACTCCATATAGTGCAAAATCTCACTCCAAGTAGCTCATATTTGCTAACTCTACGATGCTAGACTAGATTAAATTTGTTATTTTGCAAGAACATGCTAGAGTAGTGTAGATTGTCCATCTTCTTGGATTGTATTAATATTGTGGTCAGCAATAACCATTCTTTTATCTAATATTACCCTTTTCATTCTTGAATTGAAGATGTGGGAAAAGGATTTCTACCAAGGGAAGAAGATTGGGTATCTTGGAAACTCTGATTCTACTTTGAATTAGAAATAGGTCCAAGGTGTTGGTAGTTCCTATTTAGAATGTTATGACTATTGTAGTTCTAAACATTTATATGAAAAACAGATGAGTTGGTGAGGATTGTCTATATTTGTGTAAATGGATTGTGTGTAACATGCGGATTATGTGTCTCTTTTTAGGCCTTTGTGAGTGAGTACGCAGTGACCGGATCTGACTCGGGACGAGGCAGTTTGTTAGCAGCATTGGCCGAAGGCGCATTTCTCATTGGCATAGAACTCAATAGGTTTTGAACCCTTTCATTTCCTATTGAGATTTTTCAATTTTACTCAAGATTTTACATGCTAAGTAGATTGTAGATGTATACAAACACAAGAAAGTTTGTAATATGACCATCTATTTTAGATTTAATGACTTGTTTCTAATTTATTATTTGGCTTTGTGGTGGGAGAGCAGTGATGTTGTGCATATGGCAAGCTATGCCCCTCTCTTTGTGAATGACAATGATAGAAGGTATGGGGTTTTTTCAATACTAGATGCTATCTATACACAAGGCTGATTTAAATATCATCATGTTTCAAATTTTGTACAATGTCAAATTTAGTTTCAAGGTTAGGGATTCATTTTGTAAGAGAAGTTGCATCCTTGGTCATCTAAGACATCAGATAATTCCAACACTCTCACTATATTGTTAGAATTATCCGTTAATTCATAGTAGTATGAATACAAACATATCCTCCATCATAGTCTCCTTTCCTTTCCATTGCTTCAATTCTTAGTACATAAGCGTATATATCCAAAGCTTTCCTCCCCTAGACTAAACCCCTTTTTTAAATTAAGAGTAATACAAATTCAAAGATTTCCTCTCATTGAGTCACCTCCTTCCTTTTATTGCTTCAACTCTTTAATGTCAAATCTAAAAAATCCCTTGGTCTAGCTTTTCAGTGTATTTTCAATAACCATGATGTTTAAAGTTTAGTTCATTGTAGTGTGGATCCAAAGATCTCCCCCCTCCCCCCCCCCCACAGTTTTTTATATTGGCACAAGATCAACAAGTCTTCATTGCCTTACTCAAAGGATAATTCTATGGATTCCAATTGAATCAGCCAAATGATGTATCCTACAATAAAACTTCTATAAAGAGTTGGGTTGGGACTGGTTAGACACATTACATTAAGGGAGGGTCATTTGCATTCATAGTGTTTGTATGTGGCATGAACCGGGACCAACAATCAAATTTTACTTTAAAGAGGGTTATTACTTTAGTGAGTGTTGTTTATTTGAAGTTCTATTGTGTAATCAAATGCCACCTTGCTTACATGTGTTAATACAGATGGAACCCGGATGCAATTGTTTTCAACTCTTGGCAAGAATATGGAACACCGAGCTACTGGGTGCAGCTTTTCTTCAAAAATTCCAACGGAGGCCACCTTGTGCCTTCCACCGTGCAAGCAGACTCGTCCACCAGTCTGGCGTCACTCATCACTTCAGCTGTCCGCACACGCAACTCCTCCTGCGGCTTGGATTGCTTGATTGTGAAGGTGAAATTTCTACACACATTTCATTCTGAAAATATGTCAAGTTCTTATGTTTGATGACGCATAAGGTACACTAAGCATGACCTAATCTTGTCAAAATTTAGGAGGGCATGTCATTGTAGAATGCCAATCTAAGACAATTCAATATTGTTCTTATTTTGGAGCACTTCAACAATAAGATATCTTGGATTGTCCTAAAGTGGAAACATGGGTCTGTGTAGACTAGAGAAATGATTCACTGGGAAGATCTACATGATCAATTAGAATAGTTGTCAATGGTCGTTTCGTTGGTCTATGCAAACCAGGTTTTACTAGTGTCAACATCCTTGGAAATTGAAGCCTAATTTTTTTGGTGCTCAATTTCGAGTTCAAGTCACACGGGAGGTATTGTAATTGCAATGGAGTAGATTACAATCACTCACTGGGTAAGGTTTGAGAGGCATGTCATTTACCATAACACGGGGTTGCTTTAGTGTTGTGGTGCCCTTCTTTGTGGATCCTTGTTTGGGCATGGTTGAACAAAATCCCATTGTCGAGGTCATGTCAAGTAACATGATAGTGTTGATAGTGTTGCCTTCTTCTGGAAATAACATCCCTTGCCACTCCTTGGGCTTGGCATGATGCTTCTCGTAACAAGGCTCTAATATTATGTCACCTTGTCCTACAAGAAGAAGATAGATGCATACCAAACATTGAATGTTTACAATGTATGTGAGATTTTATGTTTTTTTGTCTTGTTGGTTGCCATCTATTGTGAAGAAGGGAGAGACAGTTCTCTCAACTGCTGCGGAAGACTATCATGAACTATCGTGGAGATTGATTCTAAGTTGGTGGTTGTGTTCTTATTTGATTGCAGGCAGTGAACTTTGGTAATAGCGCTCTCAGTCTGGATCTCTCAATTTCAGGAATATCGGCAAACAATATTGATATTGACAAATCATACGTCACCCTTATGACCTCTTCGGCGTTCATGGATGAAAACTCATTCACCAATCCAAAGAAGGTGCGATATTTTTCCACAGAAAAACATCAGTTATGTCAATTCATCGTTGGTTTCAATTATAAGCATCGCGATTGAGGTGTCTGCATTCTATCTGTTGAGGAGAAATCATTCACTATAAATAGTCCATTTTGTTTATATCGTATTCTTTTTCTGTCCATTTATGAACCAACTTGACGCTTGTGATGCAGATTGTTCATAACTGTCTAGTAAAGGCTATTGAGAATAGTTTGGCCGTTCATACAACTCAACTATAATTCCGCTTAACTTAGTTGATTGTTCTCGTTGTTTACCGAATCCGTAATGTGATAGCATAGTAGTCCGATTACCTGAACTATTTGTTTTGTTAGAGATTTCTAGAAACCAACGAACATCTACGATTTACGACGTCAGTGATTCAATTCACAGGGATCGATCACAAACCTAACCCTCAAAGCTCATACCAAGCCCCTCGCGGGAGCCAAGTTTTCAGTGTATATATTTTGAAAACCTTTTGTGTTTCAACGGCTTACTAAAAGCTGTCTCTCATGTTTTGCGCACTCTTTTGTTTTTGCGCAGGTGACGCCCCAAGTGATCAAACTCGAAAATGCAGGACCCAACATGGAGCTCTTTCTGCCTGCCTTCTCCATTGTAGCCCTCGAGTTGGGGTTGGCTCCTGAGAAAAGCACTATCATCAGAACTGGAGCTGAGATTGTGCAAGTGTCAGTCGGTGAAGCTGCAGAATTCAGCTAGCTAGTGTTGAGATCATGGAAATCTTTGTATAGAACGTCGTCTGTGATGCACGTAAATAATAATTTCAGTCTCTGGGTGACTGTTAGTATAAGTAGCAGCCAAATAGTATGTTCATAAGAACAGGTTCAAATAGATCGAGACCAGTACAGACTAGGTTAAATTGACTGAGAGTTGATCTTCTGCAGAGACCATAAGTTATGTCATTGCATTCTTGGTGTTAATGTTTCTCATAAAAGTGCATGACCTGTACTGATCTGCTCAATGGAGGAATTTCCGGAAAACACCTGCTTCATGTGTCTGACTTAACTCTGTAACAACGCGGCAGCCTAAAAGAGAATTATTCTATGTAGACAGAAGTGCAGATGTTCATTTTTGGAATTTTGTATGAAAAGGGGAGGTCTTACACAGTAGTTTGACCTCCAATGAGTGCTCTTGGTTGTTTTTAAGCAAATGATTCATATAGTATCCAAAAGGATGATTTCCACGGTGACCAGTCTGACATTCTATGGTTATATTTCTTGCTTGCAACCATAAGGGACCTTTATATAAGTATGTTTTATCACGCACTTAGAAACCATATTGTTTGCACTCCATCAACTTATATAATACCCAAGACTATGAATGTGTGGACACATGGAAGCACATGCTATATGCATATTTGATAGCCATAGACCTCTTTAACCCTATAACGCTCCCTTGGGACACTAAGTGGCCGATAGATGATAGAGAATACTTTCATGTAAGACAACAGTGCAATTGTTCATCCCTAGAATTTCATGCAAAAAGGGGAGGGCCTTGCACAATAGTTTGACCTCAAATGAGTACTTTTAGTTTTCTTGAAGTAGATGATTCACATTGTAACAGAAAGGATGATTTCTACGGAGGCCAACCTGTCCTTACAAGGTTAATGTCACACTCTCTAATATAAAATCCCTTGTTCACTCACCAATCTATAATAGATGTAAAGTAACTATTCCTAAAATCATTTGAACATTCAAGCATTCAAGCATAGATCTTATTGTTAACCTTGGAAGGAAGGAACTCAATAAGCAAGGTAATCACCCAAAAAACATTAGATTATGGGATGAATATAGGTGCATTTTTTGTTTCTATAATTTCCTTGAAAGTCATTCATTGGGCACTTTTGGTCTTGATCATCTTTACTAGGTTAAACTATCTAAACTTTTGTTAGGTTTTATAAGGCAAGGATAGGAAATTTCAAATTGTCCTTCTTTACATTTTTTGGGCATTATATGAATAAACTAAGAATTTTCAAAGTACTCACAATAGGTCCATCAAAAATTGACTACAATTGGGCTCTCATGAAGAAGGTGAAAACAACCAAACTTGTCCATAGATCCAATTTTGACAAGTAAGCTTCTTTGAGAGTGTCCTCAAAAGTGCAATTAAACAATTTTCATACTTCATTGTAATTGGTTGATTGTTCTCATACTAAATTTCAACTTTATGACAAGTCTCTATAATAGTTTTAGTGGTATAGAGAGTTTCTACTTTGAAAACTCATAGTAATTACATGTCCTATCCAAAAAATTATATTTTTTGGTATAAATTCATGATTTTCAACTACTAATACTACTAAAATGGGGTTTTTTCTCCAAAGGTGCCTCCAACTATGCTAAGTTTTTGTTGTTGTTGTTTTAATTTAGGTTTATGGGGTGTTTTCACATTGGAAGCTAAACATTTTAGGCAAAAACTTAAAAGAGACAATTCCAAAAATGAGTTCCAATTAATGTAACTACACCTAAAATCGCACAAATAAGCAATTCAGTATGGTTCCCAAGGTTTTATTGAAAAACTTTTTGTAGAATCTTGTGGGTATTCAAAAGGGGGATTCTAGATTCTCTCAAAAGGCATTTTTTGGATGATGTATGTATGAATGTGCTAAAAACATGTGTTTCTAAACCAGCCATAGATTCTCATGAATAGTGGGAGTACATTTTAGGCAAGAATTTGTAGTGGTTGGTTTTCGAAAGCTATTGAAATTAGGTGTAGTTACCTTAGGTGCAATTGGCCTTTCATTGCACTTTTACATTGCTACACTATGTTAACCCTGAAGGCCTTTTATCCATGAAAACACACTCAAAACTACCACTTTTATTGCAAAGAGCAAAAAACTTTAAAATTGATTTTTTTTTTTGCATATCTAACCATAGGATCTTATACTAGACTAGTATAAGAATGTATGGAAGAAATTTCATAAACTTTAACCATATAGATTGCAAGATATTTACATCTAAAGTGAAGAAAACAAGTTTTTCTTGCAACTTGCTTGACTAGATATTTTGGCTTTGAATCTTCTTAACTTAAATTTTTTGTGATATTGATTTCAATTTTATAAATTTTTCTGTTGAATAATTGAGCTGAGAATCTAAGAAAAAAAATTCAAGAAAAAAAACTTAATTTTTACTCATTAAAAAATTATTAAGTAGAGGTAGGTTCAAAATTGAAGGAAAAACAAAATGGTTAATAGCTGTAAGATGAAATTGAAATACAATAATCCCAATAGTGAGATTCTTCTAGCAAGAAAACATAACCCTCTCTAACAAATTTTTTTGGAAAACTATAAAAATTGCATTAGAAAATGAATCCTATGCTTCAAATGTAAAGAAAAGAATAACATTTTAGGAATTTAAAAAATATATATTTTGATTTTTGTGATTCTTTTGTATTGTCCACAAATCTCCATTTTGGGCTTATTGTTCCATAACTTTTTCTCCTAGGCATTAATTGAAATAAAAATTATATATCCATGAAGCTCTCTCAAAATCGCACATCCTCAAAAAAATTCCAAAAATTTCAATAAAAATTGAAGTCATAGGAACCTACTTGGACCCAAATTGTTTCCCGAGGGTATAGATGGTCCTTTAAGGGTTAAGTGATGGTTTCACTTCCAAGCAACATGTCATTCACTCACCTAGCAATAACTTGTTAACCTTGTAGCTAGAGTGGTTTTATGGATGACTTCCCTATTAACTATAGAAAAAGAGAATGCACCTATTGGTCCACTAATTGGAGAATTTTAGTGACTACATTGGTCTTAGGAGGTCCCATCCTTACAGGGTTAATGTAGAAGAAACACACCCTGCAACACTACAACATCACCAGATGTGAACAAAAGATACATTCCTTTAGTTCAGAAATGAAAAAATAAATAAAAGGAAAGAAAAAAAATCTGCTCAAATTCCTTCATGTAAGGACTTCCTCAATTCCACATCTATATGTTTCCATTTGAGCTTCCTTTAGGGCATCTTCAACGCATCAATGTAAAAAGAACCGTCAAATTGGTTTAACAGAGTGATGTTCTGGAATATTTGTCGTTCCGTCTCTTCTTCATCTGGAATTGCCACAGTGCAATCCACGCAACACCCCTCGGTAACGCCTTATTCCAACTTGTTTTACATCATCAACAATGTCATGAAAGAATGATTCCTCCATAATCAGAGGACTGAGTTGTTGCGTGAACTCTTGCATGGTCTCAAAAGACCTTGGAAATGGCGTGGACGGAACCTTGTAGCGTTGCCCAAAATATCCAGAAACCCCTTTGCCGTGACACAGTGGAGCTCTACAGCCCCGCCTTCGCCTTCACGCAACAGTTCCGGTCGCGCCGGTGGAGATGCTCGTATTGAGTATGCATGGGAAATATTAAAACTGCCAGGTGGCAGACTCCAGAGGAGGATCCACGTGGGGTCCACGTGGCCCCCACCCCCGAAAGGGAAGACTCCAGTGCAACTGCCGCTCAAACCTCCAGCCGCCGGCTGGCCCTCTGCAGTGCCCTCGCCAACTTCTAAAACGAACACGCAATCAAAATGTCCTCCTGGTGTACATCCTAGAGCCCATCGTTACTTTCCACTACAGTTTCCTCACATGTACGCATCGCCTAGATTTAGGGATGCAGTCGGGCGTCAAAGGAAGGAAACCTGCCTCTTTCTACAGCACCCTACCACCACCTTAAGTTATATGAAGCCCGTTTTCAAGCCCGTTTTCAGTAGTCCTTCACTCCGCAGAATTCGGCATACAGATATAATTGCTGACAATCGATTCTTTGGGGTTTTTTGCAAGAGATTGAAGCTCCAGCTAAATTTTGGGTCACCATGGAGGCATTGCAATGCAGGAATGTGGTTGTGGGGGCTATGGCTACCAAGGCTGCTGCAGGGGAAGTGCAAGGCCGTGCTGTGAGGATTGAAATGGTCAGGAACGGAGCGCAGGTACCTTTGTTTGTTTTCCATGGTGATTTCATTGATTTTTCTGCACCCTGTTGCGTTTCTTTACTTTGGAATCGATGTTTGGGGTTGCGGATGATTGTGATTGCTTTCGAGTTGGATATCTTTCTCTGTATGCGTGGTTGGTCTGTTGTGGAGTTAGGGTTGGGGATGTGGTAGCTGGGGTTTGAGAGTGGTGGTGGGTACTGGAAGTTGGAAGATTGAGAGGTTGTGTGAAAGGTGTGGGTAGAAATTTCAATTGGGTGATCAGGTTTTGGGGATGCGTGCTGCATGGTTTGGTGACGCCGTCCCCCTGAAATCTAGAGTTCTGGTACATTCTCTACTTAGAAAGTACGCTGGGTGTCACGTGAGGAGCGCGGTGCCCGTTCTCTTTTTTCTGTGGCCTCATTCTTAAACCCTTGGAGGCGATGTCTTCTCGGGAGGGTTAAGGTTTAAGTTTGCGTTACCCGAAATCGCCACGTTTGCGTAGTTTTTACTAGTGGTATTTTAATGCTTTTTGTATGCAAAAACTGTGAAGGTTTAAAGGTTTTATCGTTAGATGTTTGAAATTGTCACTTGGAGAGGATGGAGAGGTGGTGTACATCCTGTCAATCAGTATGTACCTATTGTGTAAGACTTTAGGGTGGTATTTGTGTCTGTTGGCGTCCCTTCCTTAGAGCTTCCTTTGCTTCTTTTATTTAGCAAAAATCGTATCAATGATATTGGGCTTCAGACTTCATGGAACGACATGCATTTCTTACATAATGAAGGCTTTCAATGTTGAATGGGGATGTCCACTAGTCCACTCAGAAGTGTTTAATGTTAAACTTGTTTCCTATGCTAATGACTTTATTAATTCGCTTCTACTGATTTCACCTTACTTGAGTGAGCACTGATTAGTCCTCTTGTTAATCATTGTATAACACGATATTCACTATTGGGGATCCTCAAATTTGTGATTGGCCACTAATAAACTTATCCCTTTTCTCTTTCACGAGCCATTCCTCCAGGTTTGTAAACCTCTAACTCCGGGGGTTCCGTGTGAACTTCCATTCTCGCCATTGACACAAATCTTTTCAATGAAGTTTTGGACGTGTCCTAATATTGCGCATTCCATTCAAAGTGTCAATCAAGAAAGAAATCGTACCATGAGCTTCATATTAACTGTTCTTTGAATTTTTGAAGACGTGCCCTTCTTTCTATGCAAATCAGGTTCACAGATTTAGGGGTCGCTCAATATTAGGACTCCCTACCATACACTATTAAAGTAACCACTAATTTGTACTTTGGAATCACAGGGTGTTGGCTACGTGAACCACTCCTCGTTGTCACCCAGTCGCGATTGGAGAGTGTACACTTCCAAAATGGGGCCGAGTGGTGGTCACCAAGGTGAAGACTCCGTCAGCACTGGCTTGCATGCAACGGTTGAGAAGGCTGAGAATACGAAGAATAGTTCCCAAAGGTTTGGATCCAGTGAAGCCTATTGTGACGAAGGGAGTTCGTTTGTGGCGGTGGAGAGCGTGCTGGAGAACGAAGGTGGCAAGTCTGTGGAAGATTACAAGCTTCGTGCTCACATCTTTGCAGAGAGTGCCGTTTTCTTCACTGCTCTTAAGAACCGGAACAATGGAGTATCCAAGTAACCCTCATTGCCAATTCCATTTTTCCAGGCATCTATGTCACCTTCTAGAAAAGGATTATAACTCATAGTCCTTGTCCTTCTAAATCCTTCCGAAATTCTTAGTCCAAGCGAAAAGTACAAATCTGGACGTTCTTATTGTGTAGAACGACGCTTTATGTCTGACAGTGCTCTGTAGTCTCCCAGATCTCAAGCACTCTCTAGTTCATTCTGATTCTTCTAACACAGTTCATTCCAGTAGTACATAAATTAGTTCTGGGATCTTACTGGCTGTGCATGGCCTGGAGTAGGATTCATTTGTACATTACAACAGGCGTTGTGCCTTAATTTCATGTTCTTTCACCCGCTTGTAGTCATTGATCTCGTTCATTATTATTTCGACAGTATCTACTGTTTCTGTTTTATTGGGTCTCATTCACGTGTTCTGAGCATGATTGGTTTTGAGACTTGTAATTCTGTATAGAGAACTTATGGGAAAATGGACAAGGTGGTGCTTAAAATAAATGTTAATAAAAAAATTTGCAAGTAATTTGGTACCTCCAGTGCAAGTTAGTTACCACTTACTAATATTTGATTGCTACTACCTTGATTGTCATATGCATTACTGTTTTTGAAACTTGCAATTGAAACTTTATCCTTTTACATTATTTTGCTGTTAAACAAATTTTCAAAATCCAATCCCAGAATCTGATGATCAGGTTGCGTTTTTCCTACGTTCAAGTTTTCTGTCATTGCTCGTAAGAATGTTTGAAGATTCTAACAGTCAAAAAAATGGACTTTAGCATTGCACTTTGACTTGGAAGAGAAGTTCCTAAATATGGCCCTGGAAGGATGTTGAAGACTTGAGGCCAAAAAGTGGCTGATGGATGATTTTCAAGATTATTGTAGAAATGTCTTGTAATGATAGGGGCACAGTCTGTGAGTGTAAAGTAGGGTAGATACCTTCTTGCCAAATAATGATGTTTTGGCCAATATTCTTTGTTCACCATACAAATTTTTGTATCTTAAAAAAATAATTCTCCTAAAATGTTGGCATCTATTTAAGAATTATTTTCCACTAACCTTGTTGGCAATTATGATAGATACTTTGAAGTGAATGAGTCTATAAAGAATTCACTAAATGGCTCCAAAAAAACAACACTAAGAGCTTCCTTCTTTGGCTTTAATTTCTATAGACAGATATTTCAGTTTATTTATTTCTAATTAAATTTACATCTATGGAATCATCATTTTTCTAATTCTACTTATGAATGGTCCTATTAAATAGAATGCATTTTAACCCCTAAAGGACCAACATGCATTTTTTGGCAACATAGCAATTTTGGGCATGTACCTGTGATTGGAGATTTCCATATTTTTGGCCCAAATTTTAAGAGAAGGTGGGTGCAAGAAATATATTTCATATGTACTAAATTTCATGACATTTGGAAGTCGGAATCAAAAGTTATGGCCTAATATGTTTGTTTGTTTTGTAAATGGGCTATCTGGGCAAATTGGAAAAAATCACTTTTTTCAAAAAAAATTGAAATTGGTTTTATAGAGTTTTATATACATGGAAAGCTTTGAATCATTCCATTTTGATCAATCAGTCAAAGGTTATGAGGATTTGTTTTGTTTGTGGGCAGTTATGGATTTTCTACTCTAAAATAATCTTTAAAGTCCTTTATCTTACTCAATTTTCAATATTTTTGGAAAAAATCAAATAAGAGAATGTAGATTTTTTATTAAAACATTGCAACCATTGAAATTGGAAAAAAAAGTTTTTTTCAAAAATTTGGTATTTGTACTAAAAATGGCAATTTTGAAGCATTTTTTTGTGAAAACATAGTCATGTAACTTTGTAGGGGTTAACCCCTTGAGGACCATGGTCGATTTGGGGGGCGGGCAACCCACTTTTGCTGCATAACTAAAAAATTAAAATTACAATACACACTACAAGAGAAAGGGGTGTTTTAAGTATAGTCCTAGACATATAGTCCTATAAGTAATGACCTTAAAGGGGTGTTTTTAGTAAAAAAATTTCTAAAAACTCATGTATTTTTAGTAAATTTTTACTAAAAACACCCCTTTAAGGTCGTTACTTATAAGACTATGTCTAGGACTATGCTTAAAACACACCTTTCTCTTGTAGTGACATCATTGGTTTAAAACAAAGATTTGACTGTCCATATGCATTGGGCACATAGTGCATTTTACAAACATGTGTATCTTTTTCATTTATGTCCATCTTTTACTAGTAATTGCCGTATTTACAACCACTTTTGTGTTAGTATTATGAATCCCATTTCCACTTGCAAGCACGGATTGAAGTAATTCCTGACCCAATGGATGTGGTTCACAAATCCCCACATCTGTTTCTTTTGGTCCTTCTCTGGATTCTTCTCCAAACTCTGCCTACTAAGCAGAAAGTGTCCAAATCGACCACAATATGGTCGACCAATCCTTAAAGGGTTAAACCATACAACATCCTACTAATGAGGGTGATTGCGAATTTTGTATCATCACAAAATTATTGATGAAGATATTTATTTATTTTTGGAAGAAAAATATAAAAATACAATAATATTGCAACCCTTACAAATTTTTAAAGATGATTTGACTTCAATAAATTACTCACACGTACCAATATAGGATAAGTTAGAGTAATTCCAAAGTTTGGCATGAAACAAACTAGTGTGTAGATAGTTAGACATATAGTTAAAAAAATACAATAGCAAATATGAATTCATTACTTTCAATTATGAAAGAGAATTAAAACCATAGACAAGAAAAATGCTTAGGTCAATTTATAGTTTGTTACATTTCAATGAAAAGAATTGCAATTTCAAGCGAGCTTTTCTCCAAAACTAAATCATGGTTTCTAGTTACCGGTATACTTAATATAGTCAATTTTTTTCACAATTCCAACATTAAGATCTTCTAGAATATAACATGTATGAAAATATTTCAAATTCTAAAGAATGCTAGAATTGTTTCTTATATGACTTTGAACTCTTGTGTGATCAAAAGTTTGATTAATTTCAAAAATTTCACTCCTCATATAATTATTGGAATTTTTTAATTTTGGATCAAATTATATTAAATGAAATTGATTCAAAATGAAGAAACCAAAATCTTGCTCATTTGGTTAGAGTTTTTCATTGATTGTATTCAATCTCACCTTTAGAGAGAGAGAGAAACATGTTAGAAAAGCATTTAATTGCTTTAAAATGTATTGCCCATTGGGAGATGGAAGTTTGTAATTATTTCAGGGAGATATATTCTAGTTTGTATTCAAAAACAAAATTATGATTCTTGATGAAATCATTTTCAATTTTCCACCTTCATAATTATTATATAATTACCTTCAATGAATGAATTGGTTGAAAATTTTGTGGTATAAATAATGCTTGGTTCAATTTCTTATTACAACATGACTACTAAACAATTTTCATCCTTAGTTTTTGTGTTTTGTTTAATCTTTGAATTTTCAAAGTTAAGCACTATATATTTATTCAAGTACTCAAATTTACAAAGTTGGACCACTAATGCACCAAACTTACAATCTTCAACTACCAAACTTACTACGATAAAATTATCTTCAACCTTCAATAAAACAAGAATTACTTCACTAGTTCTATTCATTTTTTTCTTTTTCCTTTTAAAGGTTTTGCATAATTACCCACATATTTGGGTTCTTTTTTTGGTGGAGGTTGATAATTTTGAAATATTGACTCCTCATCCATTATTGGTGCAACGGGTTCGATTGAAGTTGATGGAATAGGTTCATGAATTTGTTGAGGGACATCCAAATTATTCTTCATGGCATCCAAATTATCCTTAATGACATCCAAATTTTGTTGCGAAAATGAATTAGTATTTGAATCAGATGTTTTTTCCTTGTCTTTTGTAAATACATGTTCAACCAAATTTTGTGGATTAATATTTGGAGTTGGCTTAATATTTGTTTCGTCAACGGTGTTCCAAGTTTTTGGTCCAATATCTGTTGGTAATTCCTTGTTTGGCTTTGCTAAAATTACATCTGTTTCAGATTGTATATCAGTTTTTATATCAGTGGTGGATGAAGAAGTTGAAGGCATTGATTCCTTAGGAAATGGCTCCACAATTTTAATTGAATATACTTGCTTTGATTTCTTTTGTGAATCATCCAACTTCATCACTTGCATCAAAGGTATGTCTTTTACCTACCCCCATCCAAACCCTCATGTTTTCATTAGTATTTGATCTCTCTCTCATTTATTGGTAGAAGTAAGAATGTTGCAACAATATCCTTTGCATAGAAAACATGCCGGTACTCCCTCCGTTTCATGATGATCTTCTAGTTGGACAAAATGTTCAAGATTAAGGCTAAAAATAATGTTATTTCAACCTATTTCTAAATATAGTAAGGAAGTTGTTATCCATTCATTGAATCTTTATAAACAAAAACAATCCTTTTTGAACAACCGGAACATCATTTCAGCACAAAAACAATAAAGGGAATCAGAAGATCATTTGGGGATGAAGGGAGTATTTAATTTCATTCAAGATTGAGTGATTCCAAAATCCAAATGGACACATAGCATTTCATTAGTCAAAATTGCTTAAAATTACAAAATACTAAATAAAATAAGAATCAATTAATTGTGAAATCTAATTAGAAATCTATATCTTTATCAAACTTAGTTATTTATCCAAATTATCCATTTCAATGATCAGAAATTATGATTTCTTGTGTGTGTTTAGACTAAAGACCAAGTTCAAAATTAGTTCTTTAGAAAAGAAAAAAGAAAACAGTTATAATAAAATTTATGGAAGATTTCCTATGAATTTATTTAACTGATGAATTATTTGTAAGTAATAATTTTTTTTGCAACATTACAAAATAAATATAAATGTCTCTCCATTATTCAAATTTAAAACATTTTAAGAAATCTAAGTTTACAGTCTTACCACATTTGGTATATCAATTGTTGAATCCAATTTTTCATTTTTTTGAGTTGTAGATTTAAATTTTTTCTTGGTATTATTGTGCTCAAAAGATTTGATGATTTTTTTGGTTTCTTCTATTGACTTCTCATCAAGAAAGTTTGGATGTTTATAAGAATTTTGTAAAAATTGAGAAATGTTGAAATTTGGATCTTTAGCTTTGTCATCCCTATCTTTTTTAGTTGCATGCTGTAAAATATAAAGAAAAATTATTAAGGATATACTTTGATTTAAATTTTAATAATTTCAAGAAATGAACTACCAACCCCTTAGTTCAAAATTGTAAACTCTACCTCTAATGGAAAATTTGTAAAACACGGTTCAAATCGAGATTTACAATATCTATGAAAAATGTATGTCAATATTGGCAATGCAATGATAAATGGTGTAGAGCTCATTGTTTGTTGTACAAAAATTAAAATCCTTTGTATAGTAGAATCTTCATCACTAATATCTATGGTTTTAAAAGTAATAGGCCCTTGAATAAGAAACAATCCAATCAACATTAAATGTTCAAGAATTAGTGACAAAATAATACGTCCATGCACAAAAGGCCAAAATGCTCCTGCACTTTCATATTCTGCTTCATACACATTTATTACCTAAAATCATTTTGATTATAAAAATTGTTATAAAATATCTATAAAGATTTACAAATAATTTTCTTGCAAATTTTTTATATTATTTATTTTTAAATATGCAATGTTATAATATTTATCAAACATAGATGTCAAGGTTAATGTGCTTTAAATCTTATTTTAATTATGCGCCTCTCTATATATGTAAAAATAGTTTTGTGTATTGTACATTATTGTATTATACATATACATGTACTATATAATACAATGAAACATATGCTCTAACTTCTAAGTGACTAAAATGATTCAAATAAGAATTTTTAAATCTATTGGAAATTTGGAATTGAAATGAATCATTTAAGAAAAAGAATCTTTCTTTACTGACCAATGAGGTCATAATTATTAACAATATTCTTTGAAAAACATATTACTTTTTGTAATTCATCCATGAATTAGTAAATAAGAAAAACTTAATTAACCAATATTTACCTGATGACGATTAACAACATAATTGATTGCAAACGATAAAATTATGAATGGTAAAATAATAGGTGTTATTACAGAATACACTAGCCCCATAAGAAAATAGAGTTGTAATTGGGCTAAACCAACATAAAAGCATATAGGTCCTGGGTTCATTGCACGCATTTTATCGGCCGCGGTATGAACAAATAATGAATTCCTTATATGATACATAACTAAACCCACCGGACGTAGGATTTCAAAACCAGCTCCGGCCCATCCATCGACCATAATATATGTTATAAAGAATGTTGCTTTCATTGGAATTGTGTAAGCAAGGGTTTTTATAAAGCTGTGTGTTAAGATAACTTTTTAAAAACTTTACACTTAAAATTTTGTAATTGTATAATATCAATGTTTCAAAATTCTGAAATTTATATTTATATTTATATTTTTTCAAATGCATTAGATCATTATCTTCATTTTAAGCAATAAGAAGATAAAATTTTGAAGTTAATAATACAATTTGTTATTTATATTATTTTGATGAATTTGATTTTATAAACAAAGTACTTATCAAAAATAATTGTTTGAAATAAAAATGCATACTCAACTACAGATGATGAGTTCACAAATGATTGAAGCTGTTGAAAAGCAGATCCAGTGAGAATACTCCCAAAAAATACATTAACAAGCACAAAATAGTAATATTTAAGTGCAGCTTGTTGTTCAATTTCTGATAGGGACACGTGGCCTTCGATAGTGGCTAGGTATTTGGCAATATATTGTACCAACAACATACATATTTTCAAAATGAATCCCGGCAGAAATCCTTGAATGAATGATGCAAAAAGTTTCCTATCATTTCAATAAGCCAACACTAGCACATGTCAATACTACAATTAAAAAAAAACAGTTTAATTTTATCAATTTATTTTGTTAACATCTTTTTAAAAGTTTAGAAGAAAGGAGATTTTCAGGCATTTAGCTATCATAGTGCGAGAGCATGGCTCCAAAATTCCAACATGGACATTGAGCTAGTGCCTCCATGGGGCCTTTGGAACCATGTCCTTGCACTCTTAATAGTAATTTTATTCAGATACACACAAATAGAGATATATTTTTTAACAATACTTACTGATCAAGTAAAGGTTGAAGTTGAGGAAATTCAGTTTCTAATCCTTGTAGACTTGCTAAAGATTGTATAATAGCAACAGGAATCATGAAACAAAAGACCAACAAAAATAATGCAATTCCCCCGGTTATTGTACGACATCCTAATTGCATATATGGAATAGCTAAATTTTCCCAATTTATATCACGAGGTTCAGGAGCCCATTCGGTCATCCATATTGTTGGGTCCATATTTTGTTGTGTTTGGGCACAAACAGCCGCCCCCCATCTTGATTTGAATGATACAAATGCTGTTGGCATTGTACAAGAAGCATCTTGAGAAACCAACTTTCTTTCAGCCTCTGCCTACATCAACAAACTTGTGAGAAACTAAGAATGTACAAAAGGACAATGGTGAATGAAAAGTTTGCACTCTTTCAATTCCAAAAAACACTATGATGAGTTTGTTTGTGAATACAATGATACATCTAGTATTAATAGATGTAACAATAATTTATCAAAGTCACACTATTATATTACAATAGCATGTTAAAATATTCTTATATTGTATTAGTTTTTACAAAAGAAAGTTTGCAAGTTAGAGGTGCTACATTAATATCAACATTTATTAATAATTTTATATTATTCATTTCATCAGCTTAAGTATTGTGGTATATTTTTGAAATAATCTCCATCATTGCATTATATCATTCTATGGTAGCTCAAAAATACACTTCTCTTTAATTTGATACATATAGTATAAGATACATATTTCTAAATTGTGTTTAATTTTTTTCATTGATATTCTTACTTCTCTGTTTAATTTTTCTATCTTTGAAAGGTAGAATTCAATGGCATCAACTTTTGTTCCACATAGTCCACATCCCATAGTCTACAAGAAATGGATTTGAAACAAAATTATAAATTTATACTATAATTATTTATTCTAAATTAATAGCAACATTATATCCTGTAGTTTTTAATAAAATAAAACTAAAATGTAACTTTTTTATTCATTATTCATCAATATATATACATAGAGTTCCTCACTAACAAATGATGGTTCATATAATTCAATAATGTGGTACATAAGCATTAATTTATAAGTTAATATTCATTTAGAATTTATATAAACTTAATTTTATTAATATTTTAAAAATAATATGTAAAAACAAAGATAAGAAAATATTAATAATATAATTTGCAACAAAATTGATTTATTGCAATACCCTAGTCATAGGTTTGTGGTTTGATTTTTGAAATTTTAATAGCCAAAAGGATAGCCATTCTTCTTCTTTTTCTCTTTTTCTAACTATGTTTGCCAATTTATTTGCATTATAGACTAGCTGCCTATCATCAATTAAAAATAATAATTAAGAAACCATAAGAAATTGATGACTATTTAAAAAAATAATCAAATTTCAATATCAATAAATACGCATAAATATCAATGATGGAATGTATATGAAGTTGGTTTTTCCAATTCTTAGATCTATAATGATTCACATGTAGATTTTAAATATATTTCTTTCACAAAGTTTAAAATTTAGTAGTTTCCTCACTTGATGAGATAAATAATAATCTGGATGATGGACTTGAAAATACTTTTGCACTTGAGCATTAATTGGTTCTTGCAATGTTTGAGGTACTTGACGAACAAGGACCTAGATTCATTTTGTATCATGTATTATTGAATTTAACATAAGAAAATTAAATATATTTACATTAAATTTAACTTATGAGATTTAGATGTAGTTTAATAATACAATCAATCAATCAAAATCAGATAATTATAGCTTAGAAATGCTATTGATATTAGGATTTAAATCAAATTCGACAAAAATAAAACTTAATAGACTACCAAACTTAGTAGTAGAATACCAATTACTACATGTTTTAATTATTGGACATGTAATTGCATTCTTTGTATCTACAGTGAATAATGGAGTCATCTATTGGATACTTTTGGTTTTCATTGACATTATAAGTTTAATCCTAGTAGGATGGTCTGGTTACCATGGAAATCATCCTTATTGGTTCTACAACAATACTAGTACGTGAGCACAAAGATGTGAGTCTATGAGCCTTGAATCTAGTTGTAGGTATATACTTACAACCATTTGAAGGTATTTGTAACCTATGTACCTATAACATGGAAAGAGTCTATAGTATAGGTACCTATAACATAGACATCTATAACCATAGAAGGTGCCTATAATATAGACTTCTAGGCTCTTGGGTTCATAGATTCTATGCTCACATGCTAGCACTCCCCTTTGTACTGTGTGAATCATTTGCTTAAAAAACACAATTACACTCATTCAAGGTCAAACTACTGTGCAAACCCTCCCCTTTTCATCCAAAATTCCAAGGATGAACATATGCGTTCTTGTCTTACAAAGTAGGATTATATGTCATCCATTGAACACTTGGTGTCTTCAATGTCCTTCTAGAGTTAAATGAATGCATGAAATTGAGATGATCATATAGTCCAAATGCAATTTATATTCAACTTATAGATTACTAGTTTCTCACCGTAAATTGTTCAGGATGTCGGCGATCATTGCTTTGAAATTGCAGTCTCATAGCTACAATGGTTTTGTATTCTTTGTAAAGAATAAAACAAGTCCAACCTGTAAAAACATATGCCATCACTAAGTGCGTCCATAACCTGTAAGACACGTGCATTCGTATTCACAACTCAACTACAACTATTTCAAAATAGTGCAATAATTTGATAAGTTATTGCAAAATTCACATTGTAATTTAAAAATTATTTATTAAAAAATAATTTCAATTATTAAATTCAAATCATATGATATTTAACCTCAAAATGCCCAAGTTTTTTTTCCTTGGAATCCACTTAAAATTAAACAAAAGATCAAAGTTTTGATAAGATCCATTGCATTTGAGGCTCATTTCAAAGGGCCCTTAATACTAGAAAATCATTATTTTGCAATGGATACCTTTACAATAAAATCTTGAATAGAAAAATTATGAACATTGATATCAAACTCAGATTTTTATGCTAAAAATAGCCTTTAAGAGACATATCTCACTAAAAATCCGAGAAGTAATATTTTAATATTTAACTTCAAAGTTTTGTTGACACTAAAATGTGATGCCTTGGGCATTTAGAGCTAATAAAAACTCCAACAAAATCTAATAAAATAGAGTTTCGGAATTAATAAAAACACAAATAATTATAAAAACAAGATATAATTAAATTTCAACACTAAATACCTTCCAGATCCACTTGGTACATTAGATATTGAAAGTTTATCAATATCACTATATAATAATGTTGAATTGGATGTTGAATTAGAAATAGAGCTTGATGTTGAATTTGAGTTAATAATTGGATCTAATGTATTTAAATGACCTCCTCCAATATTGATTGTTACTATGATCGAAAGTCCCATGATCATTAATGGAACAAATATTTTCAATCTAATCAATATATTTATATAAGATTCAACTACTAAATAAAGGATATTTCTTGAATAATAATGATATATTATGTATGAAATTTTATTTTCTTAATTAATTGGATTTTCAAAATTCACGCTTCCATCAAAAATTGAATTTATTTTAGTAAATTATGATTTATTGAAATATTTTGAAAAATTCGACATGAGCACAAAATCTTCTCTCATATTATTATTGTGATTAAAATTGCAATTAAAATGTGTTTATTCTGAAATTTTTTAATCAATTTGCTAGAAATCTATATTTGAAATTCTATTTTTATACATAAGAGATTTTTTCATGATTGTTTCATAAATAACTTTGAATTATAAAATTATTGTTATTGTAGCAAGTAATTGAAAAATTCACCCAATTCGATAGATTCGAAGATAGACAACTGCATCTAAACCAGCATGCTCAATGAGATTTTGCTCCGACATGCGTAAGGCTGTTGAAATCCACGAACATGACATAAAATAGGGGCGACATTCGGTTTCAAAGTATCTTTCCATGTTATGACGATGGTTCCGACTTGAAGGGCTTCCTTTTCGTTGATTGTCTTTGATGTACCATTTGGGAAAATATACTCGATCATTTAATGGTTGCACTCTTAGAATGATAAAACAAAATAAAAAAATAAAGGCACTCACACAATTCACCAATGCAGAGATACCAATATCAGTCAGACTTGTCATGTTTGATGGCTCCTATGATAAAAAGTAATTATTAATTTTGTTTGAATTTATGGTTTCAAATTAAGAATCAAAATTTTTCCCTTGTTAAGTTTTACATCAAAATGGTGGAATTCAAGCCTTTATCCAATGAAATTTATGTCTTTATTTGTCATTCTTTGATCAAAATTTATAATTTACAATCTTGATTATAGATAAACAAAAAATCAAGTTTATTGACTTAAACTAATATGGTTTCATTTTTATGACTTCTTATAGAATTTTCATTCTAAAATAGCATGTACACTTGTTATATTATTGCTAAAGATAGCACACTTGTCTAGTATTAAATCTATAGTATAGTGAAAAAATTAAGACCCTGTAAGATTATAGAAGTTTGATTGTCATTAAGGTGCATCTTCTAATGTTTAACACTTATACCTTTTATATTTGAGATTACATAGTTTTCAATATTTTCTCATGATCAATTACATTAAATCAAACATAATGGGATATGTTAGTTTATGAAATTTGAGGGTGACTTATAAAAAACATCAATGTTGCTACAAAATTTAAAGTTGAAAGTCCAAAAGTAATTTGTACAACTTAATATTGTCCATAACACTTTGAATTGGACTTTCACAATTTTAGGGTTTTAGAGTTGCTCTCCATTTTTTGTATAAAAAGTTATAAACCTTTTTTTTCGATTCAATGTTTTAATGTCAAGTTTCTATATCTTGCATAATTTAATTTCTATTTGCAAACATTAGAATAGATGAACATTGACAATAAGAAATAAAAGTGTATGCTAAATTGGATCTACATCTATTACATCTTTTCAAGTTTGTTCAAAAGGTCTACGATGATCTTTAGCAAACATGTGGTGATATACAATATATATTTTTATATTGACAAATATAGGGGGCACTAGGTGTGAAGAGACAAGTAGAGATGACTTGGCCATCGAATTTTGAGGCCACAAGACTAAAGTTGTAAAATGAAGCTACAACTTGGCTATAAAATTTTGAGCCAAGCAACTAAAATGATGAAATTAAGCCAAAATGTGGACATGGAATTAATAGAGTCATGATGTCGTACAATTGAAGCCATGCCATGAAATGAAGGCATACAATGTAGCCACAACTATTGTTTAAAAGAATTTGTGTATCTCTTTGCCAACAATTGTATTATTTTCATAAAAGAAAAAACATTTGACTTTTGAGAGTTGAAAAATTATTTTAGATGCAAATTTATTTATAAACTTGTTTTATTTGTGAGAGTAGAGGTGGTTTTTGAATACACGTACTATTTACAACATTCAACATTCTCCTTCGGTATGGAACCAATAAATCTATCATTTTGAAACCATAAATACTATGTGATGGTTGCATGTTTTTGAATATTTCTTTGGGCATATATGAACCCCGTAGTTAGCACCTTGGTCTTGTTTTTTTGTTTTTTTTGCTTTAGCTCACATTCAGTATCATTTATAGTCGAAAAGACTGTAAAAGAGTGTTTACAATGCTTGATAGAAGTCCCTACAAATGCATTGTGTTAGTCCTAAAAGTTCGAGAAGTGCCTTAAACACTTTCCTTTCTAAGTTCCAATGTTCCAATTAGGTGTTTATCATAGCAATTAGGGATTTCGAGTAGTTTAAGCCTTGTTGGCAAGAATAGATAAAAATGCCTAATTTGGGTTACAATGGGTAAAGTCTCTAGGAAATGGTGATAAAAGGTTAGATTTTAGGAGTTAGAGGGTCAAGGTGGGAATTGGTTCCCTGGGTCCAAGAAAAACACATAGGTGAACCGTGTAGAAGTCATCATCCAATTTGTACAAAATTGGAAAGGTTACTTTTTATTCCTAGTAGGTGAAACCCACAAGTTCGATGATTGTACAACCAATGGATGGATGGAGAGAGGTCTTTGTAGCTTAAAAACATGCCAAGAGCGCAATGGCAAAGTCGGTTTGTGAAGATTCCCTAGTATGGAAATGATCCCTCTCTAGAGGAATTAATTCGATAGGTGTTATTTTGACACCTTTACCTTAAAGTGCAAAATAGACATGGGATTTTGATCTTATCATTTGGGGGATTTATAGAAGCTACCCAAAAAGTTTCATAACTTTCTGGATTGCAAAAGATGACTCCATGGGAAGTCAACCGTATTACTGACATTTGAAAATTCATAGAAATTACCAAGGTAGCGTTAAAATCCCACTAGAAATTAGGATAGTGTGTTTTAGCATGAATGAGTGCCTTGCCAAATTTCAAGACGTTCCAAAATCGACAAGTACCAAAATCAGCATTGACAATAATTTTTTAATGGAATTCCAAAATTCCCAATGAATCGACTGGCATGTCCGGGGTGTACGACATCCAATTGAAGTCAAATTGGACTATTTTATTACTTTCTTGAACCTCCTAAGCAACCCTCACTAGTCAAAACTTTGAGAAAAGTCAAACTCCAAGTTTTGAGTTTTTGACCTTTTTCACTACTTTGCAAATTGAAGCTTTTGCTTGCGAAATGGCCTTGGGAGTAGGGGGTAGAGATCCCCAAGACTAATGTAGGTGTTTTGAAGACGAAGGTGCAATTTGTTTGACGTTTGGAGCATTTCTCCAAAAGTTAGAATGGCTACAACAATAGAGTAGATTTTTAAATGTTAATTTCTACTTTTCTGTAGGTTGGTTTTTTAGGTAATCTGAAGGGGGAGGAGGCCTTGGAAGAGTATAAAAGGCCTCCCCCTCCCCTCACTTTTCACCCCTTTCTTCATTTTCTTGTTTGGGAAACTTGAGGCCTTCCGTGCTTGCTTTTGTAACCAGCCAAACTGTAGCCACATTGTTCGGGTTTTGGTCATTTTGCCAAAATTCTGGTGTTTTAATTGCTATTGAAGCTTTGTGACAATTGTTCTGTTTTGAAGCTCTTTCCAAAGGACATTAGTTTCCATTTGGAAGAAGCCTTACTTTGCATGCAAACTTGTCCTCATTACTAACTAAACTTTGTTTTCGTAGGATTATTGGAATACTAACAAGTTTCTTGTGTGGTTGAGTCTTTGGTGTTTAACTACTAACCGTGGCAAGCTTTTGTGAGAGATTTCTCAACTCTAAGTTGTAGAAAATCCCCCTTAAGTTTGTTACTAACCAAAGCGTTTGAATTTAAACATTGATGTCTTTTTTAAATTCCATCCGAGCTCCTTGGAGTGGGATCTCACACTTTGGTGTTGAACATTCCCCCAAGAGCCTTGACGAAGGAATTTGTAGTCCTAAGTATTGTTATGTCATTTTGAGAGTTTGGGTGAGAACCAAACCTCAACTGTTTGTACTAACCACTTGAGGGAAATTTTTCCAAACACCGGCGCTAAGCCACCATACGGCAAAGCTTCGCCCTTAGACATAATTTTCCCTTAAGCTATTTACGTTTTCATACTTTAAAATTCAGACTTAATACCCGGACGATGAAACTTTGCTCTTTACTATAACTTTTCCTTGGGTTTCTTTAGTTAAGGGTTCCCATATGGAGACCCAAAGTGTGGGTGTAATCACCAAAATTTGGCGAAAGTTGCCTAAGAACTTGGCTAGTTAAGTCTAGCCAAGCCAACAACTAGCCAGTATTATTAGGCGGGGCCAACAAGTAGGCACGGTCGAAATACAATACTTATCCCTAGGGGGCTAGTTCACTTAGTCTAGGGAGTCGGGTTGTTCTTTAATTAAATTCTGAACCAAGGATGACTAGTTTTGGCATGCACACACATGTACAAAAGACCGGAAATTGGACCCCCTGTCAAGGGGACTAATTATTCCAATTTTGATATTTGAACACTAGACTTCACCATTTTCCTATCACCTCTGGAATTCTATGGTTAGTTCATCAACCAAATTTTAGAAATTGAAAGGGGCCAGAGTCAAAGGAAATTCAGAGTTTGAGAAGGGTCCCCAGAGCAAAGGAAATTCCAAAATTTGATAGGTCCAGAGTTAACCAACTCCACTCACAAGGGCCAAATTGACAGGGTACTCCTCAGCTACTCTCAAAGTCAATGGGGTTGACTTGCCTTGTTGTTTTGCCTCAACTCCAACTCCACTCTAGATCAAGCTCTCCAACTGCAAAATCCAACTCATTTTGTTGCCTGACTCACAAATCTCACACTATGGCTCTACAACTTTGGAACTTAAACTCATAGAATGAAGTTGGGTTATGTCAATTGATGATATCAGCTTGTAGGAAGGAGGTAGTAGTACAAGGGGAGCCACCCCTTAAACGTATTTGACTTTGAAAACCATAGTTAATTTAGATTAGGAGACAAATAGAAAAGACAAACCAAAGAATATCTGAACTTTGGAGAAGTTCTAGAATGTAGTTATAAGTGGGAAAAAGTTAGAGGGTTTGTTTGGAAGCCTTAGTTGACTTTCAACTTATTTAGAAGGCATTTAGAGAGATTAGATTCTATTAGATTTTTTAGTATTTGATTTGGAAAAAACACTTGGAAAAGAAAATAGAAAATTAGAAGATGAAGAAAAATCAAAAGAGTGATTAGATGAAGGAAGGAAAGGTTGGAGGCCAAAGGAGGAAGAATAGGAGCAAATTGGCCCTTGTATTGCGTTCAAATCACAACACCAAAACCCACCCAAACTACGAATGGAAGTTGGAGGGAACCATATTGAAATTATGGCAATGGAACACAAGAATGCATTCATGGAACCTACAGAATTTGAGGTTAGTCTTTGAATACTTTTCTCTGCATTGCTCATCTTTCACAAAAATTAGTCAATTAAAGTTAAACATTAGTGGTAGAAGTTAGGAAGTAGATTCAGACCATTGGGACTATTAGAAAATCCGTATTTCAGCTTGAAAGTAGTTAGGAAAAAACCGTAGCTTTCCAAAAATTCATTTAACATCAAAAATAGACAAAAACTCCAAAAGTTATGATTGAGTGAAAAATAGTTGAAAATTTGGATGAAAAGTTAGAAAATCATCCAAAAGGATCAAGGAAGGAATCTTAAAATCTAGAGTAAAAAGAAAAGTAAAGAATAAAAAGAAAAGTCAATTTCCAAAGTAAAAAGTAAAAGAAATTGATGGATGAAGTTTGAAGAACCTGTTGCCGGTCAAACTTCATCCATGAATAACTTTTGCTAGGAAAGTCAAAAGTGAAAGTGTTTAATCTTTTTCAAAATTTCACTTTAGTGAATTTTTACTTTAACTTTTAATAGACCTAAGAATAGCACGTAGAATTAAAAGTTAAAAGATGTAGTTAGAACAATAGGGAATTAAAAGGAATCTTTTGAAGGAATCTTAGGAACAAGTTAGGATTAGAATCTTTTAAATCATAATTTCAGGGTTCCAAAACTTGTTTAACCTTAGGAAATAGATTAGTATCAAAGAAGTTAGAGTAGGATGAAGAATTGATCATAGTTAGGGAGGATTTGGATGAAAGTCAATCTAAGTTGACCAAACCAAGCGGATTTTGAAACTGAGGAAGAAGATAAAAAATTCAAAAAATAAACCAAAAATTCAAAGTGGATTTCTATAGTTAGAATAAAATTAAATGACGGATGAAGTTTTAACCAATAGATTAGAACCCAAACTTCATCCGCAATTATCTCATCATAGAAAAGTCGGAATTAAGAGTTCTTTATCATTTTGGAAAGGGTATTAAAAACCCTACAACTTGACCTAATTTTTTTCCTTGATTGATTAATCATCTGTAGGCCTAATTTGGGAAAGAAATCACAAGGTCAAAGTTGTTTACTAATTTGTTTGAAGTGAATTCAATTTCCAATTAGGGAATTCAAAGTAGATCTTTCAAACTAAAGATCCATTGCTTAGAAGGGGTATTTTGGATTTGATGTGTAGACACCCATAAAACAACTTTACAATACAAGAACCCGGTTGTGATTGCTTAATTCCAAGGGTGGGAATTAAGTGCCCACAACACATGAAGATGAGAGATCAATTCAATAGGATGACTGTGGATACAAAAAGAAATTTTCAATGAGAATAGATAGTTTGTTTTTTCTTGAGTTTATCTTTGAAGGCATTTTCTATGAAATATTGTGTGTTTAAACTTCAAAATTCATTGTTTTTTGTAATTTGTCGAGAATGAATGAACAATTATCATTTCCCAATTTTGTCTCATAATATGGTGTGTTTTAAACATAGTCCTATTACAATAGGATGATTTACAATAATGACCATTTAGGAAGATTTTGACGTAAAAAAAATTACTAGAAATACAAATATTTTAGTAGAATTTACTAAAAATATTCCTAGAAAGTCACGTAGAAAGTCATTAGTGTAAACTTTCCTACTTGGAATATACTTAAGATGAATCTTAATATTGTCATGATGATTTATTTTCTACTTTAGGCCATAGAAGTTGAAATTTTAAAAACATTATTTTCCCACTTTATGTTGTTACAATGTAACAATTCACTACTGTACTTGTAGAAAAAAACCCTTCAAATTTTGAAGAATTTATTGATGACTTTATAAGTTTTACTCTTTTCTAAGAAATCATGGGAATGCATGGTGTATAATTTATTTTATAAAGTTGGCTCCATTTTGAATTTTTACTATCCTAGTTTTTAACCTAAGTATGCACATCATGCTATGAGATGCAAATTAAATTCCAATTCTTCAATTTATTTTTATTAAATTTTGAAGTTGAAATTCTCACCCACATGCGTACAATGGAATGATAATATTTTTCTTTTGAGCACATTGATCTCATAAAAGATACACAATTTAGTTTGAAATTTTTTTGTATCATTTCTATATTCATTTAGATTAGGATCCTACTTTTGCAACTATCATTCTTTTACTTATTGTTGACAAGAAAATCTTGACCCCTAAATGACCATTTCAATTAAAAGGCTCAAAATGCTATGAAAATTTGGGTGTTAAAACAAAAAGTAACACTCATTAATCTATACAAGTATTGTGTTATTAAAGTATTACTTGTACTTGGAGTGAATTCATCTAAAAACATTTAGGTTGAAATTGATTTAGTTGATAGGTGTTTGTAAGCTACAATACATATATTCATTGTTATGATTCACCAATGTGCACCAAAGTTTAAAACTTTGAAAATTCACCCTAGTAAATGGAAATTGAACTCAGATTAAAGCATAATATTTTGCACAATTATTTTATGTATTCAAAGTACCAAAAGTTATAAAAAGTCACCCCAAGTTCAATGTCTACAAACTAAGATGAATTTAAAACTCTAGTGCACATCAATACATCTAGATTAAAAAAGAAATGACCTAGAACAAATTCACATATTCTTTGAACAATGCTCCATCTCAACTTTTAAATAGATTTGTCTAGAACACTAAAGGTGAAGGATGTAACACATTCATGTGGTCAAAGTCTTTTAGGTCAAAAAGTGAACATGTGCTAGTTCTTCAAAAAATAATCTAGAAGGGCATCAATGAGGTGTATACACTAAAATTATTTGATACTCCAACAATGAAAAAAAATGTCTTGTTAAAAACAACAAAAGATCATATTCTTCCTAGTATGTCATTGACATTTTTTGAAACAAAAATTAACATTTAGTACCTCAAGAGTACACATGTATTATATAAATAATACTCTTTTTGTTTCTAAATAATATCTGTGTTTTCTTTGTGTTTTACAAAGGAAGCACTAGTATTATTTTGAAACAAATGGAGTAACAACAACCATTTAAAGATAAATTCACTTTAAAAAAAAATGGCTCTAAGTCTTGGAGTTGCAAAATTCCTTATTAAGTGAGTGGCACTTCAAATTGCCGATATAAGTGTTTTAGTCGCTTCCTTGTAGTGACGTCATGGAAATTCTCTTCAATGAGATTGATAAGTTGTAATGAAAGAAAGTAGAATTTGAATTCTCTATTGCTCAAAAAACATGTTATAAATTTTCAAAAGCAACATACTTTAGGCTCCTAGAATTGATCATAAGTTTTTTTAGTAAACAACACATTTGGAAACTTAAAACAATAAAAATTAAAAAAGTGATGCAATAAATATCAACGCCTCGGAATAGCCACTTTGGTAAACTACTCAAGTTCTAAATAAGAGTATCAATTTTCACATGCAAATTTGGTTTTCTATTAAGTGCTTCTATCCCACTAAAAACCCTTGAATTAGACAAAATGCATGTACAACTAAACCACCCATTTATTGATTTTGATTGTTGAGCAAGCGATGTGGAATTCAAATCAATTCTCCCTCAATCAAATCCCCAAAACCCATACCACTTGCTCACCAATCACTGATCAAAAATCAAGAAATGGAGAAGTTTTAGTGGTACATGCACTATTTCTGATTTGAAGTTTTTTAGTAGGACAAAGAGAGTAAGAAATAGGAGATTGTTTAGACACCTCATGATCTAAAAGTGCCATCACCTTTGTAAGGTATTGCTGATTTTCAGAAAGCGCTTATCAAGGGCACCAAACACAACATCATTTGCCTTTCACCTAATTCAAAATTGCATCCAAAGCTTCACTATGAGCAACTGATGTCCCGCATGCATCAACGTATCCGATAGCGTAAATACAAGCTCAGAGAGATTTCAGAGAGTAATATTTCTCCATACAACTGGATTTTCCAGCACCTTTGGATGCTGGTACAAGTTAATAAACAATCTAACAATATAATTTTGCATGTAAGAGACTGATTGCAAAATGTTCATTCAGATTCAGGATGATGAGGGTCCATGTCTAAACCCAAATTACAACTTTGGCATACCTTGGACGCAAGAATTTGCAAATTCTGAGTACTATATATTTGAAATGAAGGTAATCTCACTTGCATTTCTTTCTGAAGCTGTGCTTGATGATGCAACCATCAAGACGTCCTGATGGTCACACCTCATCTAAGGTGGCTACAACTAATTGCAATCCCTGTCTACAATATGTACGACCTCTTAATTTTACAACCAAAATCCAAGAACCAAAATCTCAGATATTCATACTTGTCTTTAGAGATTTCCAAGAACAAGACAAGAATGACAACAGTTTTAGGTTCTGAAATGAGGATGCGATACATATTATGATAATTAGGCCTGCTTACCTTACATGTGCTGAAGGTTTGCCGTTGTCGTCTTTGTAGCGCAGAAGATTTTGCAGCGCAGAAGGATATGATCTGCCCTCTTTCTTAGATTCTTGGCCTAAACCCCTGCGCACTTGTGAGGAAGATCTTCAATTTTCTCCACCTCCCTGAACCACTGAAAATTCTCTGCTCCATAAGTGCTGCACCCCATGAATGTCTTACGACGCAAGAGTACTCTTCCTGCTGAAAAATATATGAGCCAGACCTAACTTTCAATTCAAAATATCAAACCAATTCACGCATTTCGGAATTCAAGAATTAGGTTATGAAATAGCAAGTGATGAGGAGAGCCACTCTGCCGCATCGTGCAAGTAAATTGTGCCATCACAAAGTTGCAACTCGATGAACCCATCAGAGTCTCGGCGACTAGAGAGTCGGAGAGTTGCCAAGAGACGGCTCCTTGCCACCACAGACCCGTGCAATGGAAATTCGAGGACTTTTGCTCAAAAAACAACTCCTCACTGCACTACGGTGCAACAACAGCTAAATAACGACGTAATGTTTAGCCCGGGCACTCTGGAATCCTGAACACAATCATATTGCAAGCAAGAAGAATCAGCACAATGCAGTAGTGCAATTTTTTCCTGAAAGTTTAGTCCCATAACAAAGGTTCAAGGATCAGTATAAATACGCATTTGAAGATATCATGCAGTAAGACAAACCCAGAGCAAAACAAACTGACAAAACGAGGCCAATCAAATCAAAAACCCTGCACCGTAACCCTGCACCCTAAAACCCTAAATTTGGTTTCCAAATTGAGCCCCAAAACTTCACCTGACAAGTGAACTCCAAACCCAAGCTCAATGTCTCAAATTGAAATTCTATAGCAAGAGTCAAGAGTCTCAACCACTCTTGATCTTGCATGATTGGAAAACACTAGAGGAAACAATGCCCAAATCAACATGTTTTGTCACTTTGGATGGCTTGATTTGAACAAGAACTAGTAAAGTGGTGTTGACTCCGACAACTTAATTTGGACATGGTTTTCTTCTATCATTTGCTTCTCTTTTTGTTGTTTACAAAAGCTCCCAAATAGTCTAGAATATACTTGTTAGAGACTATTGTTCCCAACCACTTCCCTTCCTTCATACCATAGTTGTTGAATTGGTCATGTCTTTAAGCTAGGGCAATAGTTAAAATGCCCAAAGCTTTTTGTTGTATAGTAATTTAGAAGATTGTAGAGGGTGAAATTTTGAAGTGAGATCTTCTAACTACAATGCGGTTTATTTACCATCTATAAAAAGATGAGTTAAAAACTTTTACTTGAATATAGTTTAATGTATTACATTTGTTTTAACTTTTATTTTTAAATTCTTATATTTTAAAAAAGTAAAAGATATATTTGTATATAAAATATATATATATATATATATACATATTTAAATTGAGTTCATTATATAAGTTTATTCAAAAGTAATATACATATATATCATTTTTGAGAATTACATTTATTTTCTTAGATTTGAAAGTATAGTTTATAGTCGATAGTTTCAAGTCCTTTTGTTTAAGAAAAATGAAGAAAATGATTGCAAAATCGATAGAGGTAGGACTTATCATTTTAGTAGGGATAACGATATTGTTCAATATTATAATGTGGTGTTATACAACTACAACCCAAGGTTACAAGTTCACAATGTTGGTTGGAAAATCAACACAGACAAGATTTCTTGGAGACATAGCTGGTGTATATATTTTGTATTCATTTCCAATTGTTCTTTGTACAATTATGGCTACAATATATCTTGCATTCAAGCAACATTATCCTTCAAGTTTTACTTCAACACAATATGGACGTTATTGGAGACTATTATGGACCCATCCAGTATTTATTAACAAGATTTTTGGCATATTGAATACCTTTGATATTGCACTTATAATCACAACAATATTTGTTGTGTTGTGGATGTTTTTAAATGAATATTTGCCTCAAGCTCGCATATTTGATGGACAAGCAAATGCAACTTTATTAAAGTGGAAACAAGCTGGAGTTGTTTTAGGACGAGTTTCAACATTCCCTATATCACTATTATTTATTCCTGTTGCACGGTCATCTCCACTTTTGCGTATGATAGACATTCCATTTGAACAAGCAGTAAGATACCACAGGTGGTTGGGCCACCTTGCAATGACTATTTTTTCAGGACATGTTGGCATCTTCATTGGAATTTTTGCATACAAACACAAAATGGAGAAGTTAGTTACTTGGCCACATACAGGAATTTCATATTTAGCTGGACTAATAGCTTTCATTACTGTGGTAATTATGTGGATAACCGCACTCTCATTCTTTCGAAGACATTCTTTTAATTTATTCTACTATGCCCACCAATTATATTGGATATTCATTGCATTCTTTGTTTACCATGTTGGAATCCAAGCGGCAGGATATTGCATGGGAGGTGTGTTCCTCTATTTCATCGATAGATTCTTTCGATTCCAACAATCAAAGAGAAGGATGTTCATTTCAAGTGCAAAAATTCTTTCTAATGATGTCATGGAATTGAAGATTCCAAAATCTTCAAACCTCAAGTTCAATGCTATAAGCTCTTTGTTTATTAATATTCCAAGTATATCATCACTTGAATGGCATCCATTTAGTGTGGCTTCAAGTCCTTTAGATGAAAATAAAGACATTACTATATATATTAAACCACATGGTGTTACAAGTTGGACTCAACACTTGCATACTTTGATCACCAAATCTATAAAGAATACTCAGCCAAGATGCCCCTTTGCCACCAAAATCTCTATGGAAGGCCCTTATGGACATGAATTGGATTACTTTTTGCGTTACAATACATTATTACTTATTGCAGGTGGCATTGGTATTACACCTTTTTTGGCAATGATCTCGGATATTCTACATCGTTATGAATTAGAACAAAATGATCTTCCGAAACGTGTGCATTTGATTTGGATAGTAAAGTCAACAAAAGATTATCAAATTTTGCAACAACTATCTCCAACATCAATATATCCAGATTTACAATCAAGCAATCTCAATATTGTTGTTGATGTTTATGTAACAAAAGAACAATCAATGCGCGGTTATTCCACAAATATTTTATCAGTTACTATGGATAAATCATCAACTTCAAATGAAAAAGTTGTTTCAACTTCAATTAGACATAATCTATGGATGATGTCATTCATAATTATTTCTACTGTGGCTACAATTGTTGTCTTTGGAGTTTTTCAACAATATATTGTAGATACTCAACGCTTCAACTATGGATCAAAAATTCCTCAATGGATCCACGTGAGTCTCTTCTTTGTGAGTTTGATACTTGGAATCTGCGGAGTTGGTGGAATCGTTATTGCATGCTGGAATGCATATTTTGATTATAAGGAAAAAGATGCTAAGAAAATCTCAAGTTCTGAAGACACCCAGCAACACAAGCAAATGGATCCTTTATATCAACCTCATCATTTTCCAAGATGTGATGATTTAGAAACAGGTAGTCGGACACTTCTTCATAGATTCTACACCAAAAAATTCAAAGGGCGACCCAATTTTACTGAGGTTTTTGCTACAATAGCTAAAACATTTTCAAATGGAGATATAGGAGTTCTTGTCTCTGGTCCAGAAAGTCTTCAACTAGATGTAGCAAAAGAGTGCCGCAACCAAGCTTCCAACAACTACATGAAAGCTCAAATCTTCAATTACCATTCTGTTAGTTTTGATTTGTGAGTGTACGTTCTTTTTCAAAAATGTAGCAAAAACTGTAGTAAAACTGAGAGTAAAACCATGATGTAACAAAGGATCATATCTGACATTGTTCAAGTTTTGAAATGAAAATGCTCAAATATTATTCTGACTATGAAGGTAAATGAAAAATTGCTTGTAATTCAGTGCATGAAATTGTTCTTATTCTTGGTCCAGAAAGTCTTCAGCTAGAAGTAGCAAATGAGGGCCGCAGCCAAGATTTCAGCAACTACATGAAAGCTCAAATTAATCTTCGATTTCCATTCTGTTAGTTTTAAATTGTGAGTGTTTTTTTCAACAACAAACGTAAAATCAACTGCGCTGAATCGACGATATTGGCCAAACTCCGAGAAATTTGTGACATATATCTTCACAAAGGTCTAATTTGGGGCCACAAACTGGTAATGGTTAAAATTTTGAGTTCAAGCGGTGCATCCTGAACCGTGCCAAAGTAGTCGACTGATATCGCCAATTTAAAGAAATTGACGTCAGATGTAGTAAAACTGAGAGCTTAAAACGAAGTAAAAATGAAGCACATCTAGAAATGAAATTTGCGAAATTTCGTGAAATTCCTTGAAATTGCTTGAAATTGCTTGCAATTAATTGTGTATATTTCGCGCCCCGGCCTCATGCATCAAATCTAAGCACGCAGTCTTCGATCGATATGCACACCCACCTCGACAAGCTCCCGGCCTTCGTCGCCTGGAAGAGTGCGTAAGCTGACGTTCTTCCCAGTGACTTGAGCTGAAGCTAATTCTCACGTTGCATAGGACATTGAGGAGACCCGGTCTGGCTGGGATTTGGGGCTTTGTATTTTGCGTGTTTCTGACCGGGGACCTCATATTGAATCCCGCCCCAGTGTGCAAATTGTTCTATTGTAACAGGGTCGACGGTCCGTCAACAATTGTGGGACCATCGATCCACCCAGAGTGAACATTTTGCACACTGGGGATTCGATCAATATGAGGTCCCTGTGAATAGTAAAACTTACTGTTGAAAACACTGAGGGAATGTGTGCATGTCCTTGTGAAATTTGTGTTAAGTTACTGTGGCCTATCAGTGAGGTACTTTGCAAAATTGATCTAATTTATGAACCAATGGGTGCATTCTTCATTTCCTCAATAATCTTCAAATTCATTCATCATATACTTTTTGGTTCCAATGTTGTTTTGGGGTTAACCCTATAGTGCTACTGCAGACACTAGATGTCCAATGGATGATTTCAATTGGCACTATAGGATAGAAAAAATTGTTTTTTTTCACTCAATTTATTTTTTTGGAGGGTTTTTGATTACATTTTCAGCGAATAGTATTGCAAAGTCCCTTATTACGGTCTTACTGACTTTTTAAAAGAAGAAGATGCTCAATCCACGGATAACCCTTGTAAGTTGCATATTTTGGCCATTTTTGCTATTTTTTGCTAATGTGAATTTTAGACATAGAAATAATATTTTTTGAATTTGATTCCATCTAATGAAATGAAGCTTACCAAGGCCATATTCATTATATTGAGACTTTTTGTAGTCTCATTTTTATCCTTGACTCAAAGATAAACTACTTTATCTGTTTACTAGTATTTTTTATAAATAGGTAACTACACCAACTTTTAGAATTTCATTATAGGATAAAAAATTTGAGCATTATTTATTTTTGGTTTCAATTACTATTTTTTCAAATGAATTTTCCAATAACTAGCATTCTATCTCAAAATCTACAAAGAGTCTCAATATAACAAATATGGTTTAGTTTTGACTCCAATTGGAAATTTTGAGAAATTCATAAAATCAATATTTTATAGCAATATGAATTTTGGGCCTATAACTGTAGCTTATTGATTTTCTGATTTTAGAGGGACATGGTAACTTTGGTTTACACCAAGATGTTCTAAATTATAATATACATCCATGGTGAGAATTTCATATTTTTTTAATATATTTTGTAATTTACAGGAATTTTTCTCATTTTTTTCTTAAAAAATTCATAGAAGCTTCAAAATTCCCCAAAAAAATTTGAAAATTTTAGAACTTGAAAAAGACATATGAATTCATTTCTGAAAAATAAATTCAAAATTTTTCATTTACATCTAGTTGCAAAATGGCAAAAAATAGAGTGATGACAATTGAGGCTTGAAATGAGTTAGTAGTCATGGGCCTATCCTTAGAGGGCTGATGCAATTGTTTTAATCCATAAACGCATCGATGTCCATTTTCTAGACGATGAATAGATTGAAACTTCAGTTTCATCCTCCTAACTACTTGGATGAAAGTTATTTTAATTTGTGAAGATACAATATGAAGTTTTTGTCCTATCTAAGGGTTGGATTTGGTACTACTAGAGTTCATATTTTTCTAAAATTACAAATGTACAAATATGTCAAGTGGTCAAATTGCATTGACTTTAGTTCAAAGTTGGATTTGCCAAAATGAGGTCATAGATATGAAGAACATAAAAATTTCAAAAAATCACCATATGAAGAGAACCTCATTTCAAATCCATTCCAACAAATTTTACTCAAAAAATGATAATATTTTCCTTGTAATTGAATTTTGAAGGAATTTTGGAATTTCTCTTTCAAAATTTATAAAAGAAGATTGGTGATAGCATTGGTGAATCTAACTGTACAGATGGAATCTACAAATCAAAATCTACAACTTTTATTTGCATTTCAATTCCAAAATATGCTTGTAAATAGAACTTTATAATGATTTTTCTCAAATCGTCAATTCCGATGATGAATCTAGACGTTTAGGGATTAATATAGAATTATTTTCCTAATACAAATTTATTCCAAGAGTTTGATGTCTTCAAGGCAAGATTCTTCAGGAAATTATGTGAAATTAATGTGTTAGTGCTTGATGATTGAAAAAAAAGGAGGATACATTAATACAAATGAGAATAAAGGTTAAAAGAAAAAAAAATTCAAGTTTTCATTTGTTTTGAGTGATAGTGGCCCCAATTTAGGGGAAGCTTGCGTTCAAGGTTGTCTACCATACGTAACAAGAGCCTTGATTTATAGGAAACAAAGGGTCCCCTACCTTAAAGATCATAAATGTTATATTATATTCCAAAGTTTAGACTTTGAATAACTTTGGAATTTTAAGTATCTCCTTTGTTGATGATTGAGCTTGGTTTTGCTTCAAAGAAGACCCTGAAACTTGGTTTGCAACTCCCCCTTTAAAATTTAATAATGATTCACCTAATGAATTGGGTACATCCATTTCTAAAGAACTAAATAAGTACAAAGATGTGTTCTTAGAGAATGTGATATTAGAGAAGTTTGGACAAAGCATAGGGATTTTTTGATTGATTTATAGCTCAAAAGCATGTTAGGAAGATTTTGAGAGAATATCAAGCAATATATTTCCCCTTTCACAATGAATGAAATTGCAAAATTGCTATAAAATCTTTGACGAAACGAGTTTGGATGATCAATGGCTAAATGAGTTAACTTCTCATCCTTATTTTGCATGAAAAGAGATTCATGACTCCATGTGTCATCACTGCATCACTTTCAGCATTGCCTTCCACCATAAAATCTCTGGTGAACCTTCATCAGGGCATTCCACGTGCACCAGCCGAATAGTTTGTCTCTTCGTGTCCCCTGAGATATTTGAGAAGGTAACCTGCGCGAGAGGCACGTCTCGATCGGTCCGTCGGTGGCGCTCCACTATCATACACTGCCAAAATTTCAGTTCAGCCAGGATCAAATCAATCGATAACTTAGTGCACGAGCTCAATTGTGGATGCTTGCAAGGTAACATATCGCATCGCCGACTTGCAATTGAAACATCTCGATCATGACGATCAGTTCGTCTTCCGTTTGATATCAGTTGCTCGTGAGAGTAATATCTGAGATTGCATTTGAGGTTTTGGCCATTGAGTTTCATTGAGTTTCAGAGAATTTCTGCTTGAACAGAGTAAAGTAGCGACAAATTCATTGAGAGCAAGGTAACCTGGTATGGTGGGAGTTGGTATTGATAGTAGGTCGAGGTAGCTGTATGTTCTCTGCTGTGGGAAGGGCTTCTTCTAGTCGATGATATGAGTCGTTTCTAAGCTTGCAGTTGAGGTTTGGGCGATTGGGTTTCATCAAATTTGGCCAGAACATAGTTAAGTAGCGAGAAATTTGTTCATTTAGAGCGAGGTAATTGGGCTTGTATTGCTAGTAGATCGGGTTCTCCACACTATCTTGTTGGCCGTGGAAAGAAATGCTATCAATCGCTGATAATAGTCACTTTACAGCTTGCAATTGTGACCGTCGCCGTTGGGCTCAGTGAATTCGGCCAGAACAGAGTCAATTAGCGACAGATAACTTTATTGAGAGCTACGAAATTTGTTGTGGGCTTCGATTGATAGTCGATCGAGTTCTACGCACATTGCGAGGTAGCAACATGGTCCCGGCCATGGAAATCGCTTCTTCTTCTCTGGAGATGGGCACTCCCCAGAAGCAACAAGCAATATTAGACAGCGACAACAAATGTGAGAAACAGAGCCCGGGTGAGCTGGGAGAGCTGCCAGTAGACTTTCTTGCGCTTATTCTGAGTCACTTGTTGCCACGAGAGGTGGCGAAAGCGGCTTGCGTGAGCAAATCCTTCCAAACAGCTTCGACGTTCGATTCCGTTTGGGAGAACGTGGCGCTCACGCATCTGCCGATCAAGTTCAAGGAGCTTCTGGCACGGACCCCTGTTGTGCGGTCACTTGCGAGTAAACGCGAACTCTTCGAGTATCTCTGCGGCAATCGGATGTTCTTCGCCAACCAAACACAGGTTTGCATTCTGCGTTATAGATCCTTCGAATTACCAGCTCTCGGGAATATGGTATGATATGGAATATCGTACGAAAAATGTAGTATGTGAAGGTATCGGATCTAGTCTGAAAATGTGTGTATAGCGAAAAAAGGACTATTGTACGAAGAATGTAGTGTGGAAAGGTGTTTTTGAGGAAAATAGTGTCCAATTTTTTAGCGAACTTCATGTTTTCTGCTCTCGATGGCCATTGCAAGAACCGATTTAAATTGTGGGTTTAGAAAAGATTTGAAATCGGTTGAATTCAAGTGAAATCGAACTTGCAAACGAGAAAGATGCGAGAAATTTTGGCGGTTTTGGATGCTTTGGGGTCTGATTTGCATCCCCTTGTGTCGTGTGTAGGGATTTTGGTTGGAGCGCGAGACGGGAGGGGTTTGCTTGGGGATCTCGGCACGGGCGTTGTATATCGAGCACGGTGGTAATGGTCGTTTTTGGAGTTGGCTTCCGGATTATCAGAACTCGTTGTAAGTATCGATTTCTCTGGTCGCTTTATTATCACCTTCTCTAATTAGTACATCCTCGTGAAACCCTAAACCTTAAAACGACCATAGCCTCAACTCTCTATCGGCACGCTATGTAATTGCAAATTCACTGGACATCCTCAGAAATGTGCCAAGCTGTCTGACTGGGCATCTTGTGCATGTCCAATTGCACATTTCCAATATGTTCAGAGAATCTATCACGTTGTGTACACATGTTGTGATTCACATCAAACGGGTATCTCAATGAAGAAGCCTATATTTGTAGAAGCCCGTTTGTGCCTCATAGGCACTCAAGAAATGAGTGAATGAACATCAATTTCATTAAATTGGCAGTATTCCATGACCGACCCTGTTCAGAGTGCGCTACCTGAACCATAAATCTATACTAGTCCTAGTTTTGCAGATGAATGTCACAATTTTGGGAGCCCAGAAGTGACCCAACTTAACGAAATCCACAAAATTGACGATGAATGAGCTTGGTGAGCCCAGGGAGATAGTTATTCGTGGCCCATACATTGTTCAGATCTGCAGGGTGTAGGGTTTAGCATGAGCCCTTGGAATTGGTCCACGTACTGTTCAAATCCACAGGGTTTAGAGTTTAGGCTGAGCCTTTGGAATTGGTCCATGAATTGTTCAGGTCTGCAGGGGTGTAGGGGTTAGGATGAGGCTTCGGAATTCCTCCATGTATTGTTCAGGCCTGCAGGGTTTAGGGCTTAAATCAAATTCTTGGACTCATTGCGCAGGTTCCCAGAGGTAGCAGAGCTGAAGGAGGTGTGCTGGTTCGAAGCCAAAGGCGAAACCGAATGCACCTTACCCCCAGGCACATACACCCTCTCCTACCGTGTCCTGTTTCGCAAGCTCCGCAACTGGAGTTCCAAACCAGTGACATTCACCATGTGCAAGAACGACGGCGAAGTGGTGGAGCGCCAGTGCTTCCTGGACCCCAGAGTCCACCAGGAGGACGAGTCCCGCCTGCGTTTGCCCATCGTCCGAGCAGTGGAGCATGGGTGGCGGGAGTTCGATGTGGGGGAGTTTGAGGTTGTGGAAGGGGAGGAGATGCCTTGCTTGTTGAAATTCGCCATGACAGCGGTGGAGGAGGGTCAGCCATGGAAGTCCGGGATCTGCTTGGATGGCGTGGTGGTGCGACCTTCCGTGTCTATCGCCAGTTCTGTCCCGGAAAGTCGAGACAGCTTCATTCGGTTTCTCGAGGTACGCAAATTTTTTTCTAAACCCTAAACCCGAATTTCTTAGATATCGAAGCAATCCACTTTTGACCAATTTTAATGATGTATTCCAACCCCTGTAGATGTGGAATCGTCCAATTGGGCGAATTGGGCAGCGAGGGGTTAAGATTCCTGAAGGGGTGATTGATTTTAAAAGGAATTCAAAGCCCTCACAGGTTGCACATGATGTCGTGGTGCAGATGAATGATCAACAATTCGTGTACAGGCAACGCGTTTACAATCACCGTTTCCGCAGGTGAATGATCAACCCAGTGTATAGCACAGCCTAGTACCTGATTGAAACCCTAAATTCTAAAACCCTGAACCTCTGGTGCAGACCAAGGTGTCTATTGATTGACCCAACCCGAGTTACATCAGAATACATTCTGACTGAGAAGGAGGTTTAGTTGGGGGCACATATGGATGGCCTGTACATTCATTGATACCTTGTTTCTTCTTCCTCCGCCGTTTGACACGCTTCACGTGAGACTCCTCCGCCTCCTTGTTATGTACAACACGCCGTCTGATGTGTCTTCTCAACTGGGTGGTCGACGAGATCTGCACCCAAATATATTCCAATCAAATAGTGAAGAACTCTCACTCTCACAACCTTCAGAGGTACGAGAGATTCAAAAAAGATGGGGTCCTTATTCCATCAAGCTAGACTCTTGTTTTTCTGCTTTGGAAATTCTCTTATTCTTCACTTTTTGCTGTAGCAGGAGTGGAGCAAAAGCTGAAAGAATATCGGTTATGTTCTGTATGATTATTCTTCTCGAGGTAGTGAGGCAAGAGCTGAAGGAATTCTGATACTATTCTTTATGGTTTTTCTTCTAGTAGTAGTGAAGCTAAAGCTGCAGGAATTTTGATTCTAGCCTTGATTCTCTTATTTCTAGTAGTAGTGAAGCAAACGCTTGAAGGAAGTCTGATTCTATTCTTCGTGCTCTTTCTTCTAGTGGTAGTGAAGCAAAAGGTGATGAAACTTTGATTATAGAGGGTTTTGTATCTTATTACCGCTTTCTTGACTGCCGACTGGATTTGTTTGTATACATCGTCAGGCGGTTTTATTGTACATACCTGGCAACGCAGGAATGAATACTTGAAACGCTGTTAGCAATTTTGATCATTCACTCAGATACCTTGTCGTAATTCCAACTATGTTGATATTTTCTGTGGTTAAATAGGATCATATTTTGGTTTGGGATAACCCACCTTCTTCACAACCGAGGGGGAGTTCTTTTCGTAGTAGGAGACCACAGGCAGAGATTCTTTCTTGAAGGTGTCGAATCGCTTCTGGATGGTCTCGGCGTTGTCATCAGCTCGCCCGCTTGATTCCCCCCGGGACAAGAGTCTCTGTAGCAACACATTTTGGGGTGCATGCAGGTACAGGACTAACGTTGGGGTCTTCATCTGATCCATCCAATGTAAGAGAAGAAAAACATTTAGAGGAAGAGGAAAAATTCCCCAAAATGAAAGCAAGTGAACTGTTGTATGCAAATGCGTTAATTTTGCAATGTTTTAGCTACATCCACGCACTGGTCATATGTTCCCTTTCAATCTTCCGTGCAATCCTCAATATACTTATCAATATAACCCTTTATCCATCAGTTATTTGCCCATTTCATTGGAAAAAACCGTAAATGAAGCATTGAAGTCAATACCGAGACAGAAATCGGTTAACGAAATAAACCGGTTTTATTCTGTTTTATTACACTAAGGTAATTGCATCTAAGTGCAACCCTTTTTCTGATACCAATTGCTATAAAATCTTGCCTACAATGTACACCTATTTTCAGCATTTCCAAAATTCATTGTGCATTTATATAGTGTCCCAAACATGCACTCCAAACAAAAAGCATGCTTGCTAAACGAGTTTGGAATCTCCTTTTTGACTCCAGAGACAGTTTAATAATAAGAACCATGCTCTAATACTTAGTCATTGCTCAGTCTCTGCCCTTGTGTGGAGACAAAAAGCAGCAGAGTTTGCATGAATAAAAGACCCCCAAGTATTGAATGAGGACCATTCTGGTTCCAGGGAAGGAGTGTTGTGTGATCAATCAAAGCCTTGAATGTCACTTACTTCTTTTTGGAAAGCTTGAGCCTGACTGGTAGCACGCGGGAAGCCATCGAGAATGTAGCCCGTTGCGTCTTTGGATTCCGTCATGGCCTTCTTCATGAGATCCAAAGTCAAATTCACTGGCACCAGTCTCCCTTCCTTCATGATTCTGGAGCATTCCTTTCCCACCGGGGTCCCTTGTTTCACCTCTTCTCGCAGGATGTCTCCCAACGAAATGTGCTTGAACCCAAACTCCTGCACCATGCGACTACATTGGGTGCCCTTCCCAGAACCTGGTCCACCTGCTCATCCGCAACCTCACACAAAAGATTTCAAATAACACATCCACGTTCCAAGAAATCCACAAGACTGCTCCATACCCAGAAACAAGGAGTGGAAATGGGCAGGGCCACCGTGTGTCAACATTCTACCCGATTCGAAAGAAAGTAAATCCGCAACAAACAACATACCAAGTTCCAGGATGCAGAAACAGGTAACATATGTGCATTCCAAGAAATCAATGAAACCCTAAAAGGCCACTTTACAGTAAATCAACATTTCGAACAGATACAAAAGAAAGTAAATCTGCAACATCGTGTAAACCAAGTACCGTGATTCAAAAACAGGCCAAGCACATGAATTCCAAGAAATCGATGAAACCATAGAACAACTGCATTGCCGAGCATCCAACAAGGTGAAAGTTGCATATGCCGACAACATTGTCAGGGCAGCATTTCCAACAGCATTCCTTACAGTATTTCAATCAGCATTTCAATCAGCATTTCTAACACATGAAAAAAAGGAAAAAAGATCTGCATTTAACAACATACCGAGTACCATGATGATGGGTTTCTCCTCCTCTTGGTCAATTTCGCTTGCTCTGGGAGAGGTTTCACTGCCGGAGCCATAAATCGACCCACTATCCCTCTCACTGTCGGATGTCTCGCCCTCGACCGGGGATCCATACATGGACTCGCATCTTGACTGTAGTTGGCCCATTAGCCAAATCCCTTCTTCACACAAAATTCGTCCATTGCGATGGCCTTCACGCAGCCATGGCTTGCGGCAATCCACTGAACATTTCAAAAAGCTTCGGTGACACTCTTGCATTGGCATTGGGAATCGTCATCTGCTTCACCTCACCTGTCAGAATTCTCGGAGAGTGGATTGCTACAAAGATAATAACAATTTTTAGCAAGTCATGACATTCTTTTTAGCCATCCATATATTAAGCATACTTCCTTTACTTTGAATCAGAACTGGCACTACATTTTCAACATGACTAGCTCAAGATTGGTTGATTTTATGAAGCATTACTCTATTTTTTGTTTTTGTTTTAGATTTTTTGTTATAGTATTAATGGCAAGTAAGCAAACTCGAACTCGAAGTCAAATATCTTTTTGAATAAATATCTTTTAGAACTAGAAGGATGGACTCGGATTTCTTGAGTGTAACAACAACAATGGAAAGCAACAACAATGTAAGAGAAGTTTTGTGTATTGGACCTCAAGAGATTGCAAGTCCTACTTTCAAATTTGGGGAGGGGAAGCGATGAGGAGAAGAAACGACATGTAAAAGGGCAACCTTTTGAAAAGTTATATGGAACTCTACCATAAGATTAGACCCCAACCAAGCCAAGGAAGTAGTTGAAGGACAAAAAAACAATTGTGCATGTTAAATGGTGCATTTACTAACCTTACAGGGATGGTTGAATGATCTTGGGATAACACTAATGTAGATAATTTTTGAGTGATTTTGACCAAAAGTGTTTTCATACATTTTACTATGAAATTATGTAGGTATGATGTATTCATAGGTGTCTAAAGTAGTTGCTCCAACTCTTTCTGACACTGTGGGATCTATATATTTTAAGATAGGTTATTTTGTTTTATTTTGTTTGTTACAATGAGATCTTCAAAAATGTTTGTCCCTAGGTCACATTCTCAATATTGTCAAAAAACTCTCATCAAGGAGGGGTGCAAGGGCTTTGTTATGTGGTGTTTGGACCTATGGTGTGAAAGTTATTGAATTTTTAAGTTTTTATGAATTAAAAAATTAGAAAATTATACTTCTATTTTTAATTTATTATATTTTGGCAATGGCACATGGTACACTAGTAACTATTAAAAACTCACAAAATGAATGTTTTCTTAGAATTTGAAGGTGAAAGCCCATAACCATATTTTCTAATTATAAAATGACTTAAAAATTTGGATAATAGTAAGATATGTTATATTATAATACACCTACTTTATAATTATCAATTTTCTAAACTCTTGTACTTGATGTAAATTTACTCCATTTTTAATTTACGTAATATAATTTCAAATATTAACAAAAAAATTATTATTATTTGAAGCTAAATGAGCTCACATGCCCTAAATTAAGATGTAAGCCTTGATGCCTTTATATTCAAGTGTCCATGATCATATTAAATTAACCAAAATAAAGATAACAAAATCTTGATTCAAGTCTTATTTCAACTACAAATATCTTTAAATGAAATGATATCACATAACAATATTGGCCCATTGTACAAGGGTACCTTTCAACTTTAAGAGAGCCTAGATGATGAACTAGTGGCCTCATTTCCCTAGCTTGCTCACATGAAGAATGATTCTTTGCTTTGAGCCTACATTTGAAGATCTTCAATAGTATTATGGGAACCTATACACAAAATTCACATATATATGATAAACAGCTATTATGGTGAGCAAAAATTAAATAAAAAATTAAATTTGAAAATATTTTAATTACTTTGAGAGAATAAGAAAAAAAATAAATGAATGTTGTAAATACCAAACAAAGGTTGCTATTTTGTGAGCATAGGAGTGTGAGCCCATGAGTAGAATACTACACACCTTTGTTATAGGTGTATATACTATAAAAACTGTCTATAATTTTAGGATATATGTTTTACAAATACCCATATTATAGGTGTTTATGATACATACACCTTCTATAGTATGTGGTATCTCTATTATAGGTACCTATAATGTAGGCTCAATGCTTACAAGCTTGCATTCTTGGGTTCACATACTAGCACTATTGAATGCCAAAATATTAGAAGATGGGCCTCATGCAATTTCAAAGTGTAACACATGAAAATCTCAAAATAATAAATTTTCCACCCTCTAATGTTTCTATAATGTTCATCGAATTTTGAAAAAGAATTGAAATTTTTAGTTCTAAAATAAGTATTGAGATCATTTTTCCAACTTTCATTAATTATTTAGCATAAAATGACAACCTTCATAGTCAGATATGGTACTCATCAATTGTATACTATACAATACAAGATTGAAGTACATGTGGTTTGATTTTGTCAATGTTTATATTGGTCCCTTTTTGAGTTTTTGTACTACCCTTCATTTCTATTTACTTGGTGGCACTTAGTATAGTAGAAATGCGGGTTTGTATAATCCATTACCATGTACATATCATCAATGGGTCCCATATCCTCAAGCAAAACCATTAAAAATTCCTTTGTTGTTGCATAGTTCAACAAAGCAACTATTAGATCATGAAGAAGATTTCAATGCATTCCACTCTATAAAGTTTTATGCAAATCCTATGGTGCAATTTGAAGGTGAAAATGAATAAAGTTGACAAAGTTTGTCAAAATAATTTGACCAAAATAAACTAGTGGTCTATAAATCTAAACTTAGATTCAGTTATAGATTGTCAAAAAATTCCATATTTTTGGACACCAGTTTGGAAGTAGGCTTACAAACCGCCAACAAAATTTCAAATAACTTCAAGCCACGATATAGGGGATGCTATCTCCAAAGTGAAAAGGATTTGATGCCAAAGTAGTTTAGGAATCAAAGAATAGTAACCATTATGAGTTTTACATAATCTTTGTTTCTATTTTTGAAGTTCCCAACTCTACATGACAATCTTTGACTACACTAGAGACATTTCCAAGATAAAAAATAATTACTCATTGTATTTAAAATTATCCTAGCTTGTGAAGCAATGGAGCCTTAAGACAACATAGAAATGCTCCTCTTCTTTTGATGGGTGTTCATTTTCATCTTCAAGGAAACTTCAAGATTACCTTTGTTTGCTTAATTTTATTATGGTCATGAACACGTAGATCTAAAGGCATTCGGGGTTACATCTTAATTAAGGTCATGAAAGCTTAACATAGGGCATGTGAGCTCGTCTTCTAATAATATAAATTTGGAGGTCAGTTATGGTTGTACATGTGGTAAAAAGTTAGACCATGTTGAACACAATGGAGACAATGATGACTACATCAAAATAGGTTGATTGTGCTATAGATTATAGTATTAGTCACATGTTGGATTGCTATCATTTTTTTTTTATTGATGGGGGCATGAAGGTGATAGGTTTGTGTTAGTAACATATTTTTTGTAAATGGATTTGACCAATCAATCATTTATAATTTGGAGAGGGGTTTTGATTTTTAGTAGAGAGTTTGATCCTTTTAAATGACCTATGTAGTGAAAAATGTGTCTTAATCAAATTCAATTGTAGCTTTCAAAATATTAGTTTTTGTATATATTTGAAATTTTAAAAAAATAAAGTCTAGCAAGTTTAACCGTTTTACTTCTTTTTGAATTTTTTTGAAAGATTCCAAGAGTGCAATGGAGCATTGCCATAATGTGCAATCTCCAAGCATATGTTACAATCCAAATCACAATATTGCATGAATCTGTTCTATATTCTCTATATTTCAAATAAGTGTGATATTAGAAAAAAAAGGTTTCATATTCTATTATTGTTGGAAAGAATATTAGATTGTTTTAGCATATACTATTTCTAGTGAAATTTTTCTAAAAGAATCACTTATATTTTAAAATATTACAATGATTAGTTTTTTCTACAAAGATTTATGGAGAACACAACAAACGTAGAAAAATTCTCACGTATAATTTTTAACAAATTTTATCAATAAATCAAATCAAAACAAAATCTAGCCTAAAATTGATAATTTGACTAAAAAGATTTACTTAAAGGTATTTTCATTGTACGTACTAATAATTGTTAGATAAAATTTTATGCTATTCTTCATTACCAATAGTACTAAGAGAATACTTTCAAATTGATTGAATTTAGCAATTTATTTTCATTTTTTGTTACAAAAATGATAGTATTGAAAAAAAATCCATTACAAAGTGAATTGCATTTATCACATCAACACACAATATATAGTTTCACGTAATATAAATATAAGACTAAAGTCGAATATTATTCAAAATGTTAACATAATGATAGAATATTATGCATCTAATATTAATACTAATCAAATATGGATATTGGATCTGTAATATTTAAATTCAAAGGGACAACTTTTCAACTAATTGAAGGATAAACAACAAATTGAATCCCTAAAATCTCTAAACTCCCCTCCAAGGGTTCTTGAAGATTCGGATAGGTATCCATGATTTCAATTTTTGGCAGGATTATTTGGAACCATTTTTCAAGATAGAAAATGAGATTAGCTTTCTTGGAAATAAATTTTTTATTTCAATTGATACCTAGGGTTTAAAAATTATGCCATAATAAGCCCCCCAAAGGCAAGGGTGGTCAATAACCAAAAAAAACTTCAAATGATTTCTTAAAGAATTTATTTCTTAGAGATTGTATTTTTGTCTTTGGAAAAAGTTTGATTCATTCCATTTGGATAAGTAATGTAAAGTTATGAAGCTTTTTGTTTTGAGGGCTATTTTAGAAATTTTAGAAATAATAATGTATTGAATCCTTTTTAACTCAATTTCAATAATTTTTCAAAAAATAGGTTGTACATGGTTTTGTTTTCTTTCTAAAACAATCTCGCCTATGGGATTAGTGTGTTTCAATTCTATCTTAGAGCTATCAACAATTTAATTTTGTCTTCTATTTCATAACTATTGTTATTTAATAATATTTTAAAGCATGAAAATTATAGTGCAAAAGTGGAACAAAATTGATAGCTCACTCTTGCAATCACCCTTGTACAAAATTCTATGAATGGCACAAATAGATAGTTTGAAAGATTATTATACCTAATTGTATATAGCGAGAGTAAATTTGAGTGGATACTTGTTTGATACACTATAGACAAAAAATACAACATTGGAAATAAATATTTAGGACAAGTCTTCTTCAAAAGGTCCCATATCAAATTTTTAGTGGTGGTCAAAAAATTAAAGTGGATCTCATTTCTAGAATCTTTAATTCAATATGTGAAGTTTTGGAATCTTCATTTCAACATGCAATATGGGATTATTCAAATTTGCACTAGTGACTTTGCTTGTGTTCATTTCTGTATCTATATTCATATTTGTATTTATATCCAACATATTCTTGGAGGTCCCTATACACCTACTTTTTAAAGGTTGACTAGCATTTTGAGGGGATAGATTATTGTTGACTACCAAAGAGGGGGTAGTTTGTTCTTGACTACCGAGGTAAGGCTATACAAAATTGTAGGTGCCCTACAAGGTACGTCTTCCATACACTATAGCCTCGATAGTCAATTGGCTATAAGAGTATATGTAGCTTGTCTCTAGTCTTCTATCAAGTACACACTTTCCACTCACCCCCCATCACCATCAACTTTTCAAGTCTTTCCTTCTCAGAAGTTTATAGGGTTTACCTTACATGTAGGTCACTTTCAACACTTGTGTATGAAAATAGTTTAATTGAGGAATTGAGATAGTATAGGATGTCTTTTCTAGTTATTGGAAAGAATTCTAATTCTATTGTTTAGATTTCACATAGAACATAAAAGACTTCAAGAAAAAATTTCCTTGCTTTTCATATAGTATTCTACAAGCTTAATAAACTTTAGACATACTTCAAATCCTATTTAAATATTTACTAATTCTTTCTTGGTAAAGAATGACCTAACAATTGGTAGAGTAAGAATTACTGACCCTTGATTGATTGGTTTGTGTATGACCTTGGAACAATGGTGTCAAATCATAATGGTAGGGATGACAACAACCTCCCACCTACTCAGGGGATTTGTACTCGAGGTGGCATTAAAAAGGGTGGACCTAGGGAACATGGAGTCCCATCAAGCTCCTCCAACATGGATGAGCTCATTCACGGGCTTGAATGGGATGCATATTTTGCTTTGCTAAAAGCATTCACGGCCCAATCGGAGTTTCTTACTTGGCCAAAGGAAGGGCTTATGTCGACTTTGAGAAAAGAACTAAGAATTACAGATGAGCAACACCAACAAATGTTGGGGATAGTTGGAGATGATGAAGCTCTTGCACAAGTTGTGACATGGAGACGTATGGAAAGGACTCTAACATGCCACCTCCTCCTCCAAGTCCTTCTATTTTTCAAAGTAGGAAAAAGCAAAAAACAAGCCATGCTAGTCCATCTACTCCATTGTTGAAACCTCCTCCTCGGCATAGTATTAAGACTTCAACTTCAAACGGACAGGGGTTGCCTACACGAAAGACATATTCAAATGTCAAAGGCATTGTTGGTGATGTTAAGATTAATGTAGTAAGCAAAGGTGTACCAAGATCCAATGCAGACAGAGGAGGGAAAAGAGTAGGTGGACCAACACTAGGAAGTCACCCGAGAAAGAGTGAAGGTTGTTCTACAGATGAATCTTGGGTGGGTAGGAGCCTTCAGATAAGGTGGTCAAAAGATAATATTATGTATAAAGCCTTGATTTTGGGATATGACAAGGAAGTTAAAATGCATCGTGTAGCATATGACAAGGGTACCCCACATGAGACATGGGAATGGATAGATTTGACAAAGATGGGTGCAGATGACATACAATGGTTGGATGACACAATTGACCTAGTTTCACAAGATGGTAAAGGCCATGATCCTCTTGGTTTTCTTGTTGAACAAAAAGAAACAAGAGGTTTTAGACTGCCAATGGGAAAATCAAAAGGAAGAGATGAAGGAAGGAGACCATTTGGCAAATCATTGCAAGCACCTACTATGCCCCAATCTAGACTAGGGAGAGGAGAGTCTCTCGTTGAAGTGGACAATGATGGGACACAAGTCAACTACCTAGAGGTGGCGAGGTTTGTGAAGGAAATCGATGCTTTGGAACATGAGAAGGACTTGGAAAAATTGGAGGATGGAAAGCAGATGGTGAAAGAATACGAGGAGATGCTGCAAAAGGCCTTGACCATGGTTACAAATTTCTCCATTGATGGTGAGAGCAAAGAAGGTGGTGACTCTAGTGACGATGGTGATTCTAGTACGGATGACTCTAGTACAAATGATGATTCTAGTGACAATGGTGATTCTAGTGGACAAGAGGTCAATTGTGGTTGTACATCTAGTGTAAAGCTAGACCATGGCGAAGACAATGGAGACAATGATGACTACATTGAAATCGATTGACTTGGCTACAAGTTATAGTATTAGTTAGGTGTTGTATTGATGTCAAGTTTTTACTAATAGGGGCATCAAGTGATAGGTATGTGTTAGTAAGATGATTTGTTTCAATTGATTGGACCAATGATTTGTAGTTTGGAGTGTAGTTTTGGTTTTTAATAGCAAGTTTGATCTTTAAATGACCTATCTATCCCAAACTTGAATGCGTTTTGATCAAACTCAATTGTAGCTTTTGAAATATCCATTTTTTGTGTATGATTTTAAAACTAACAAAATGAAGCTTAGCCCATGAATGTTTTTTACTCTTTTTAAGAAACAATTGAAAGATTCCAAGAATTCTTTGAAGTATTGCCATTTACAAGCTCAGGGCAAGTATTAGAATTAAAATCAAATAAGATTGTGTGAATTTATTTTTTATTTTTTATTTTTATTAAAGATTTTATGTCATATTTAAGACTTATGTTTCACATTCTGTCATTCTTTAAAAAAAAATATTAAATTGTTTTAGCATATACTAATATTGATGGAATATTCTTTATGAATTCTTTTTAGTTTTAAAGATCCCCATAATTTGTTTTTTCTAGGAAGATTTTTAAAAAACACATCATACATAGAAAAATTCTCACATGTAATATTTTTGAAATATAATCAATAAATTACATAAAAAATCAATTTAGATTACTATCAATAATATGACTTAATGGATGTAGTTAATGGTGTTGTCATTGTAAGAACTAATAATTGCTAAAAAAACTCACGCTATTCTTCATTGCCAATTGGACTATGAGAATAATTTCAAACTAATTCCATTGTTTATGTTATATTTTGCAATTCATCTTCATTTTGGCTAGAGAAAGTATATTATAAAGACAACTTTCTAACAAAGCAAATTGCATTTTTCCACATCGACAAACAATGCATAGTTTCATGTAATAAAAATGTAATACTACATTTTAATATAGTTTAAAATGCTAACTTGAACATAGAATGTCATGCACCCAATCTCAATACCAACCAAATATTGATATTGGATGCATAATATACTAATATTCAACTTTAAAAGGAAAATATTTAAACTATTCAAAAGATAAACAATATGTTCAAAGTAAAATGCCCAAGGAACATATTCAAAGCCTACTTTTGTACACAAAACATTTAAAGCCATAAAAGAGGAATAGAAGTGTCACATTGTATCCTTATTGTTTGTAAGAGCTCTACATGATGTCAATCTATTATGATTTAGTAATTGAGTACAGTTTTCCTAACTTACTCAAGTGTTCAAAACACAATTATAAAAGTATTGAAATTTTTCTTCAATTGCCAAGATGATCCAACAACAACATGAATTAATTTGATTAATAAAATGAACTACATCCAAATGCCAATTGGTGTGCTTTTAAAACATGGTCATTGTGTATATTATCATTATCATTTACACTTTTTTACACTTGAGTATGGGAATTTGAGAAAACACATTTACTATACCGATCCCCTCAATCTTCCACATGTGCAAAAAGAAAATTATTTTAGGAAAAGTTATATAAGGATAACTACAATATATAGGATATTGACTCAAGTCTTATTTCAACTACAAATATTCTTAAATGAAGTAATATTTTATAACAATATTGACTAATTGTAGAAGGGTACCTTTCAACTTTAAGAGAGCCTAGAAGATGAACTAGTGGCCTCTCTTCCCTAGCTTACTCATATGAAGAATGATTTTTTGCTTTGAGCCCACATTTCAAGATTTCTCCAATAGTATTGTGGGGTTCTATACACAATGAAAATGAATACTCATTAAAAGAAGAGAAACATTTCTATATTGTCATAAGGTTTTATTGTTCCTATAAGAAGATCAATATTTTTAGTAAAATTTCAAAATCAATTAGAATTTTTTTTCTTAAGAATTTTTCTAATGCAATCCAATATTTTTATGTTGAATGGACAATTCAAAAATAGTATAACTCATAATGCTAACTATTCCTTGATTCACAAACTACTGTGGCATCCATTATTTTTCAATTTGGAGAAAACATCCCCTATATTGTGGGTTGAATTTCTTTGAAATTCTCTTGGTTTTTTCTAAGCCTACTTCCAAAAATGATTCTCAAGGGTATGGAATATTTTGACACTTTAATAGTGAGAATATTAGATTTTTAGCCCCACTGATTTATTTTGGCCAACTCATTTTGACAAACTTGGTCAATTTTATTCATTTTCACCTTGAAATTGCACCATTGAATTTGCATGAAAGTTTGTGGAGAGGAATGCAATGGAATCTTCTTCATGATCTTATAGTTTCTTTATTGGAATACTTACAACAAAAGAATTTCTAATGGTTTTGTGTGTGGACATGGAACCCATTGAACCATTGATGATATATACATGGCAATGGATTATACAAACCCGCATTTCTACTATGCTAAGTGCCACCAAGTAAATAGAAGTGAAGAGTAGCACAAAAAGGGACCAATATAAATATTGACAAAATCAAACTCCTTGTACTTCAAACTTGCATTTTATATTATACAATTGATGACTACCATATCTTGCTATCCAAATTGGCATTTCATCCTTATGAATTAATTGAAGTTGGAAAAAGTAGTTCAGCAATTCCTTTAGGAGTAACCTCTAAAATTCTCTCATGATTAGAGGTCCAAAACTACTTCAAAATACTTGTCTCCAAAGAAAGGTCAAAATATTCATCAATATTTATTTTTTGACAAATTGAACCCTAGGATCCTTTGGCAATTTGTTCAATTATATTGTTCCAAAATTTTAGAATGAATATACCCACCAATTGCAAGTTCAATGTGCCTAAACTTCAAATGTAGTATTTTCTAGCCTTTCCAAAAGGTAAGGTTTTATCTTTCAACATTTTAAGGAAAAAACATATATGTGCAATAACTTGAACAATGAACATTTATCAATATGGTGTGAAATAGTTTGAAAACATATAGAAAAACAATTTAAGCAAAATAATTCAAATTCCCACAAAGCTAATCAATTTTCCTATTTTGAGAAAATAAAATCCAAATAATCTTGCAAAAATTTGAGATCATGGGTATATATCCAATCTTCAAGCATTCCCCAAGGAAAATCTTGGGACTTTATGGGTTCAAAATCTTGTTTATAATCTATTAGTTCAAAAGTTGTCCCTTTGAACCTAAATATTATACATCCAATATCAATATTTAGTTGGTATTGATACTAGGTGCATAATATTCTATGCTCAAGTTGGCATATTAAACTAAATTCAAGTTTAGTCTTATGTTTTTATTACATGAAACTAAATACTATTTGTCAATATGAAAAAATTCCCTTTGCTTTGTAAAAGCACTACCATTGATATATTTTTTAGAGAGAAATGAAAATAAATTGATAAATATAACAAAGTAATTCAATTAATTTGAAAGTATTCTCTTATTACAATTGGCAATGAATATTGGCATGCAAATTTCTCTAGCAATTATTAGTTCTTACAATGAAAACACCCTTCAAGTCAAATTACCATTAGTTAGCTAAATTTAGTTTCTATGTAATTTATTAATATTTTTTTTAAATTGCATACAAGAATTTTCTATATCTGTTGTGTTTTTCAAAAATCTTCATAGAAAAGAAAATTATTGTGATTTTTAAAACTAAAAATAATTTATAAAGAATATTCCATCAATACAAGTATATGATAAAAACAATCTAATATTTTTTTCAATAATGAAAGAACATAAAACAAAAGTTTTCAATACAATATTATTTTCATAAAATATAGAAAAATACAAAAGAAATTTACACATTACTATGTAATTTCAATTCTATTGGATGTATTGAGCTTGTAAATGGCAAAACTTCATTGAACTCTCGGAATTTTTCAATTGCTTTTTAAAAAAGGAGTCAAAAATAAACTTCTTTAACACCTATAGGACCAATTAAACACGTTTTTTTTGGCAATATAGTGATAGTAAGGGATGAAGTGCATTTCAATTAATGACCCCCCCTCCATTCACTCAAAAGAATCCCATGGAAATTGCCCATTTGTTTGAAGAAAAAAAAAAACCCATTTAATTTAAAAAATATATATTTATTAACTAGAACACCACAACCTTATTTGTGATTAAATTTTTTTCCCCCTACTACCCCCCCTCCTCCTATTTGTAATTATGAGTTGGGTAGTTGCAAACAATATGGGATATGTGCATATACATATTTCGTGTGTATTCTTGTCTATAACCATTTTCCGTATCCATATCCATATTTGAGACCCATATTTGTATCCAAATCTATATTTTTTATTTTTCAAGATCAACAGCAGATCAAAAGGAGGGAGGGGGATTTTCTTTAAAATATCTAACAGCTCTTAGTTTTTCAGAGTGTGTGTTAAATTTTCATAAATGACAAGGTTTGCATCTTTTGAGTGGATAGTGATTCGGGGTTGCCCAGTACGAATGGATTTTTTTCTTTTTTTTCTTTGAAATTTTAACAAAACATGTGCCCGGGTAGCTTTAAGGCGCCATAATTTTCATAACTTTTGACTACATGGTTAAAAAGTTATTGCATGATATGTAATTTTCAATGATCTTTGGACAACCCAAAAATGTCTGAAAAATCACTTTTTTAAGAAATAAAATTTTGAAATTGGTTTTCGAGATTTATGTTTATGTGGAAAGTTTTGAGTCATTCCATTTTTATTAATGAGATGGAAGTTATGAGGAGTTTCAGTTTGTAGGTAGTTAGTGAATCTCTACTCTAAAATAATCTTAAATATCCTTAATATAACTCCATTTTCAATATTTTAAAAAAACAAACTAAATATTTAGATGTTGTAGATTGTTTATTACAACATTGCCTCCACAGGGGTTGACATTTTTCAATTCCCTAACAAAATTCTTAATAATTTAATATTTTGAATCATCTCGTACTTCTTTCTATTTAGTATTTTTTCCCATATGTTGTACAATTCCAAATGATTTGAATTTTTTTCAAGCATGTAGCCAACTCCTTGCCTTGAAGAATGAATCCAAAGAAGAACCACTATTTGGAACATTTTTCAACACAAATGTGACCATCTCAGGAGTAGCTTCCATGCTTTTCATGGGGCCAAAGAAAGGATTTTTTATCAATTTGAACGCTAATATCTTGTAGTCTACAAGGCACTTGGAAATTTCTATAATTTTTTTCACTTCTTCTCTAACCAAAATACTACAAGATCATAGACTTGTACATGACCAAAACTATTTTTTTTTCTAAAATTTTGTACTTGTACTAGAAACGGCAATTTTGGGGCAATTTTTATGACATTGTAAATAGTAAAAAACATTCATGGGCTAAGCTTCATTTTGTTAGTTTTAAAATCATACACAAAAAATGGATATTTCAAAAGCTACAATTGAGTTTGATCAAAACGCATTCAAGTTTGGGATAGATAGGTCATTTAAAGATCAAACTTGCTATTAAAAACCAAAACTACACTCCAAACTACAAATCATTGGTCCAATCAATTGAAACAAATCATCTTACTAACACATACCTATCACTTGATGCCCCTATTAGTAAAAACTTGACATCAATACAACACCTAACTAATACTATAACTTGTAGCCAAGTCAATCGATTTCAATGTAGTCATCATTGTCTCCATTGTCTTCGCCATGGTCTAGCTTTACACTAGATGTACAACCACAATTGACCTCTTGTCCACTAGAATCACCATTGTCACTAGAATCATCATTTGTACTAGAGTCATCCGTACTAGAATCACCATCGTCACTAGAGTCACCATCTTCTTTGCTCTCACCATCAATGGAGAAATTTGTAACCATGGTCAAGGCCTTTTGCAGCATCTCCTCGTATTCTTTCACCATCTGCTTTCCATCCTCCAATTTTTCCAAGTCCTTCTCATGTTCCAAAGCATCGATTTCCTTCACAAACCTCGCCACCTCTAGGTAGTTGACTTGTGTCCCATCATTGTCCACTTCAACGAGAGACTCTCCTCTCCCTAGTCTAGATTGGGGCATAGTAGGTGCTTGCAATGATTTGCCAAATGGTCTCCTTCCTTCATCTCTTCCTTTTGATTTTCCCATTGGCAGTCTAAAACCTCTTGTTTCTTTTTGTTCAACAAGAAAACCAAGAGGATCATGGCCTTTACCATCTTGTGAAACTAGGTCAATTGTGTCATCCAACCATTGTATGTCATCTGCACCCATCTTTGTCAAATCTATCCATTCCCATGTCTCATGTGGGGTACCCTTGTCATATGCTACACGATGCATTTTAACTTCCTTGTCATATCCCAAAATCAAGGCTTTATACATAATATTATCTTTTGACCACCTTATCTGAAGGCTCCTACCCACCCAAGATTCATCTGTAGAACAACCTTCACTCTTTCTCGGGTGACTTCCTAGTGTTGGTCCACCTACTCTTTTCCCTCCTCTGTCTGCATTGGATCTTGGTACACCTTTGCTTACTACATTAATCTTAACATCACCAACAATGCCTTTGACATTTGAATATGTCTTTCGTGTAGGCAACCCCTGTCCGTTTGAAGTTGAAGTCTTAATACTATGCCGAGGAGGAGGTTTCAACAATGGAGTAGATGGACTAGCATGGCTTGTTTTTTGCTTTTTCCTACTTTGAAAAATAGAAGGACTTGGAGGAGGAGGTGGCATGTTAGAGTCCTTTCCATACGTCTCCATGTCACAACTTGTGCAAGAGCTTCATCATCTCCAACTATCCCCAACATTTGTTGGTGTTGCTCATCTGTAATTCTTAGTTCTTTTCTCAAAGTCGACATAAGCCCTTCCTTTGGCCAAGTAAGAAACTCCGATTGGGCCGTGAATGCTTTTAGCAAAGCAAAATATGCATCCCATTCAAGCCCGTGAATGAGCTCATCCATGTTGGAGGAGCTTGATGGGACTCCATGTTCCCTAGGTCCACCCTTTTTAATGCCACCTCGAGTACAAATCCCCTGAGTAGGTGGGAGGTTGTTGTCATCCCTACCATTATGATTTGACACCATTGTTCCAAGGTCATACACAAACCAATCAATCAAGGGTCAGTAATTCTTACTCTACCAATTGTTAGGTCATTCTTTACCAAGAAAGAATTAGTAAATATTTAAATAGGATTTGAAGTATGTCTAAAGTTTATTAAGCTTGTAGAATACTATATGAAAAGCAAGGAAATTTTTTCTTGAAGTCTTTTATGTTCTATGTGAAATCTAAACAATAGAATTAGAATTCTTTCCAATAACTAGAAAAGACATCCTATACTATCTCAATTCCTCAATTAAACTATTTTCATACACAAGTGTTGAAAGTGACCTACATGTAAGGTAAACCCTATAAACTTCTGAGAAGGAAAGACTTGAAAAGTTGATGGTGATGGGGGGTGAGTGGAAAGTGTGTACTTGATAGAAGACTAGAGACAAGCTACATATACTCTTATAGCCAATTGACTATCGAGGCTATAGTGTATGGAAGACGTACCTTGTAGGGCACCTACAATTTTGTATAGCCTTACCTCGGTAGTCAAGAACAAACTACCCCCTCTTTGGTAGTCAACAATAATCTATCCCCTCAAAATGCTAGTCAACCTTTAAAAAGTAGGTGTATAGGGACCTCCAAGAATATGTTGGATATAAATACAAATATGAATATAGATACAGAAATGAACACAAGCAAAGTCACTAGTGCAAATTTGAATAATCCCATATTGCATGTTGAAATGAAGATTCCAAAACTTCACATATTGAATTAAAGATTCTAGAAATGAGATCCACTTTAATTTTTTGACCACCACTAAAAATTTGATATGGGACCTTTTGAAGAAGACTTGTCCTAAATATTTATTTCCAATGTTGTATTTTTTGTCTATAGTGTATCAAACAAGTATCCACTCAAATTTACTCTCGCTATATACAATTAGGTATAATAATCTTTCAAACTATCTATTTGTGCCATTCATAGAATTTTGTACAAGGGTGATTGCAAGAGTGAGCTATCAATTTTGTTCCACTTTTGCATGTTTTTGGTTAGTACTTCGGTATTTCCTATACTATGACCTTTTGGAATAAAATATTAAAAAATAATAGAGAATAAAGATAATTGGTATAACACTAAAAATAAAATATCATTAATCTTTCAAAACTAAAAAAATATAAATTAAAATTTATCCACAAAATAAAATGATACAAATTTTAAAGAAAACAGACACTTTGACATTTTCATTTGTAAATAATAGAAAAAATAATTTACAAAAAAACTAAAATATGTCCATTTGTGTGGAATTCATGGTGATCAAAGAGATTTCAATTAAAAACTTCTTGAAACCATCTTCAATGTTCAAGTGTGCATGCAAAAGAGCCTGATTTGCACAAATGTGGAGGATATACAATAACATATTTTCAAACACCCCTTGGTGGGAACATGCCCATCCTATTGTGGGAATGAATCACCAAAATTTCAGCTCTAGATCATTAATTTTGGATACTCCATAGTAGGGGAGGTTCTGGTGAAATTTCACCAGATCTATTAGAATCTAACCACTAGGAATCTGTCCCTCCAAAATGTGGCCTATGCAGTGAAGCCAACACAAGGGACACTAGTCCAAAAAGAACCATGTTCCATAGTAATAATAACCTCTAGAGCTAAAAACAAAACAAATTCATTAAATTGATTTATAAATATAATTTTTTTCTTAATTTTAGAAAAATACATGGAGTATGATTACAAGGTCCATCTCCATTAAAATTTCAAGTTTATATGAGTTGTGCTTCAAAGGTTATTGCAAAGGCAAGCTTTGGCACTCCCCTATAAAAACAAATAAATAGGATTGGTGTTTTGCAATGACCAACAATGTAGATTATAATTGGTATAATTTAGTAAGCATAATTACCATTGCATCCTTATACAATTCCAATCAAGCAAAAAAAAATTCCATTTCAAAAAAACAAAATTTCATTTGCAGTGATTTTTTAAATTTAATTTTCATGGTTTTACATGATAGTGAATTGAAAAACATTAGTGACAAATTTTTTAAATTCTCTTGTGGAGATGTGTAGGAAATATCCATATATATGCATGTTGTCTCTTCAACAACATTTCTAAAAAAGTTTCACAATTCCTTCTATACAGATTTCAATGTTGGAGTGACAATTCCAAAATTTTATAAAGTAAATACCTCATTATAATTAGATTTTTCTATTTGTCCCTCATATGATAACTAATTTTGTACATTTGAGCATGATGGTACAATTAATTTGACAAAATCTAGTTTATTGATGTAGAAATATCTATTATACAAAGTGGAGTCGTATGACACCTCACACTAAATTCTTCATAGATTATATTTTTGTTCCTTACTAGGGTGTTTCTTAATATGAAAGATGTGCATATGGATGTTTCCTACGTATCCATGTAATTGAATTAACACCTAAAGTCCCATTATCCCTTTTAAAGACAAAATGGATTTTGGATAGGATTTTATAGTCTCAATATTCATCATAATTTTTTGAAACTTTTTGTAAAGATAGAAAAGCACATTTTTTGTTTTGAGGATGTAATTTTTATTTTGATTAGTGCTTGGGAACAAAAGTTATGGCACAAAAAAAACTTTTTTTACTTGTGGCAAGTAGAATCCCCCCACAAAAAACATTTTTATCAATGAAAAAATGTCTTTTTCATAGATTGTAATTTTATATACATGGAAAGCTTTAATTCATTCCATTTGGATTTGTTATGTGAAAGTTATGGAAAATCTTATTTTTCATGCAATCAAAGCATCTTCTTGAAAAAATAACTTGTAGGACTCATCTATGAAGTCAATTTTCACAATTTTTCAAAAAACAAAATTCACAAGGATAATATCTCTTGCTAGAACAATCTCACCATTGAGATTAGTGTATTCCAATTCCATCTTAAAGCTATTAACAATTTAGATTTTCCTTCAATCTTGAAGTTACTTCTACTAAGTGAAAATTAAGTTATTTTTTGTTTCAATTTTTTTTTCTGGACTATTTACTCAATTTTCCAACATAACAAATCAAAAATTCAAAATCAATAGCATGAAAATGTTAAGTTGAGATGATTCAAAGCCAAAATATCTAGTGGACTAAAGTGTAAATGTTTTTTTTCTTCATTGTATATGCAAATAACTTGCAATCAATGTAGACAAAGTTTCTTCCACACATTTATACACTAGTCTAGTGATTAGATATGAAAAAAACCCATGAATTTTAAAGTTTTTTGCACTTTGCAATAGAAACAACTTTGAGTAGTTTATGATGGAAATAAGGCCTTGAGACTTTAGGGGCTAAAAAAATTCTTCGCCAATTGTTTTCAATAAAACATTATGTAAAACCATGGAAATTGACTTCAAAAATTCACCGAAAAATCTTTGAATGGCAATAGTAGGCAGTTTGTATAAAAGATTATTTTGCGCAATTGCATATTCAAATACCCAAACACTGAAAGTATAACAACCAACTAAATTATATAATGATATGTTGTAATAATAGATACTGGAGTTAGCCTCTACTGGGGGTGTAGTTTCGATTGGCGGTCCTTCCGCACTTGCATTGAGCTATCATTGAGCTATGGCGTTTTCTGCGAAAATCAAATCATTCAAGCGCCAATTCATGAACAAGCGATTATTCGGAAGGAATTTTCGTGTGTAGGTACCAGTATGCAGATGATCCTCTTCGTCCCTGGGAAGCTGATTCCATCGCAGCAGTTGCGGACATGAAATCACTTGAGGATGGTGAAATGATGGTCAGCACATGTCAAGAATTTTCTCCACTTAACTTAGGTTGTGAGAGAGATGCATGAATAGAAATGTCGCAAACATCATGGCGAATTTGCCAGAGAAGCAATAGAAATAGTATCAGCCGACACCTGAACTCAATCAGACACGAACGGCAGAAATCACTTTTAAAATTTCTGGTCTGTTTTGATCGAGGTTCCAACGACAATTTCGACAGTGAAATCTTCGCTGGTCTGCCAACCCCAAATGGTATGATATTATTCCCTCCCCCAGCACTCTGGCCAATAATGGTTCCTGCAATTTGTAAATGTTCACTCTCGACAGTGGAGTAGTGGACCCCAAAATCCAATTTATGCCTCATCCTCTTGAGACACATTAGGAGCAAATGAGATCACAGTGCCGTACTTTTTCACCAAATTTTGATAAGCATCTACCTGACCGTCATCATAATCACCATTCGTGCCGGATTTCCACATGACAAGCAAGCTTGCTGCAACGGCCTCGTTGTCGTCAATAATTCGGACCATGTACGTTGGAATGTCGCCCCGCATCGATTTGCCGGTTTCGAGCTTGGCAGAGACAACTTGGTCAATCAGCAGGTGAAAATCCACATTGTCTTCCTTTAACATCAAATTGGCATACTCTCCACGGCCGGGAAGTACGTGATAGAACAGCTTGTCCAGGTTAGTGACTGATTCCAGCACTGCCACGCCCGTATTCACGATTAATCTAACCTGCAAGAGCCAGATGCACGGTTGTAGTAGAATCTTTATGGATACCAAACAAATAGTTTCTGACAAACCGCGCTAGGTATCATCTTGCACAATTCTGAGATAGCTTGTTCATAGTTTCTCCCGAGCATTGCTACAAATCACATATCAACGAAAAAACTTTCGTGCCACAGACTCACAACCCATGAAAAGCAACAAGAATATCTGAGTGGAATCGAACGATTTCCATAAAGTCAATCTAACGCTTAAACCACAGAATCGTGGACACTCTCACGACAATCTGGTGTGCGAGCGGTTAATCTTCTAGAGCTTCGAGTTAACAGCTCTGCGTCTTATTCCCTGTCTTATTAATTGGCGACAGCATTTGCTTCTTAATCTTCTTCTTCTCCTCTTTTTAATCGAAAGAGTGGTCAAAGCTGAGGCCATCTAACCGAGGAGGCCGGCCATTAATTGTTGATGAAGCACATCACACGACACCTCTCGACCGTTTTAAGCAATGTTCACCATTTCAGACATTACAAGCAAAGCAGTGCAAGAAAACCGATAACAAAAAGCCGTGCAATCATGTATTTCCTCAACAGATTTGGATACTAACAACAATTTATAAATTCGACTCTCGAGTTGAATGATTGTCGATTACACGCTTCCACATTCCCAGTGTTCACAAATGCTGAGTCGAGCGCCTCAACCAAATCCATTAAACCAAGTACTCCCTCACAATCTAGTTGAGAGAGCTCACTATCAACTTCCACTCCTCTCCATCAATATTCTTTAAGGTACAAATAGTTTGAGATACACTTTTCCAGCCGTTGGAGGACAACGCCAGAAAAGAAGTGCCAGAAAAGCGACATCAAAAACCCGTGCGTAAATTAGCTCGAAAGATTTGGAGACTGATATTTATCAATAACCCGACTCACGCGAAGCGCGTTTCTCGATCGCGCGCTCCAATTCCATTGCGCATTCCAACTGCCCACAAATACTGACGCGAACTCCTCGACCAAATCCATAATTCAAAGTGCTCCCTTACCTATGACAGTTCACTATCCTCTTGAAAACATCACAATAGTAGGTTGGAAATCGCTTACCCGGCCCACTGCTTTCAAATCCTCTAGAAACTCCTTCACAGTAACAGTCGCTGTCTGCTGCTCCTCATCGGTTATGGCCCTAGGAGTCATCGCTCCTCGTCCAATTAATCTCCTTCTCGGAGGCGACGACCTGCTCCTTAGACGGCAATCCGCACGCCATTGAGATATCTGCAAGCCATTGCTCTTCACAGAAAGTCCGCATGATCTTCGAGAAGAAGAGGAAGAAGAAGAACTTCTTCCGGAACTTCTATGGCAAAGAAGATTGCTTACGGAAGTGACTGTCCATGGCGACGCACAGGCCATAGCCATGGCTGCTGCTGAGTGACTGCAACAACTAAATTTGTGTTCTGGCCACTGAAAAACTAGAAAGAGCACGGCCGCGGTCGATTGCAGGAGTGATAAGAAATGTACTGGAGCCACTTCAGAAACGATTGAGCAGATTTAGTCTGTCCAATAAAATTAGAATCACTCCGACTCCTGCTGACTTTCCATTGTCTGTGGTAACTGACTGCACCTGCACCGAACATCATCCAATAAGCATTTGAGCATGGTTCTTATTATTATCATGGTTTCTTTAACCCCTAAGGTAGAGGCATCAGTTGTCAACCACACCGAGTACCCAACTTGTAGGGTGCAGTATCACCAATCAAGAGTTGGAATAGATTTCCAACCGAAGGAGGAAATGTTTTTTCTTGGTACTTTTCAAGGTTGGCACTAAGGTAGAAGCAACAATAGTCGATCATTTAAGCAATTTTGGAGCAAATCATACATATTATGAAGTGGTGGAAATTTTTCCCATGGAAGAAGATAGGAAATATGGGGATAGAAAATTTTTCAAAATATTATTCCCAAAATTGAACAAATTTTACTGTGAATTTTGGGAGCCAAAAAGTGCATTTCACTAATTCACTAGAAGCCAATGCCTAGAGTCTTCCAAATCTGATCATTCAATTTTGTTAACTACTTTGAGATATGTACCATAACTTTATTAGTCCCAACCCTAAAAAGAACAAAAAAAACATTCCAATCTTGAATTTTAGCCTGAGGTTGGAAATAGCACACCCTATAGGTTGAATATTAGGTGTGGTTGACAATTCGTGCTTCTACCTGAATAAGGTTATGACACATGTCCTAAAAGAGTGAGCAAGAAAATAGGGAGTAGTAAGTAAGAAAGTAGTTTTTGAATGATTGGAATAGGAAGAGTTTAGATAGTGGTTATAGTCCATGAGTACTTTTGGGCTCCCAAAATTCACAATAATTTTAATTTTGGAAATAAAATTCTGAAAATTTTGCAATCCCCATATTTCCTATCTTCCTATTGGGGAAAAATTTCCATCACCTCATATTGCTCACTATCTGCTCTAAAATTGTTTAAATGATTGGCTATTGGTGCCTCAACCTTAATGCAAGTAAGGAACCTAAATGTCATCAATCGCATCAAGGTTTCTTCACTAAACCCTATTATTATGGTCTATGTATGTCATGTTCCAACTTGCATTAGGGGTTAAATCTTGAATCCCATTTTAGACTCATTTCCTTATTCAATAGTATACAAAATATATTAGTTATCTCAATTTCATCAAATTAGTCATAATGAAAGAATGGCTATATTTTGTAATTAAAGTATTATATAAGTAATCTAGATGAATGAGAAGTTATATGTTCATAACATTTGGCTTAATGAACTTTGTTCATCATCTCAAATATGGACTTGGGAATGCCTTAGAATTAACCCCTAAAGGACCATGGTTAGTATTTTGGGGCTTTAAACTTCTTCAAATTAACTACTAGTCCTTGAAGCAAGGTCAAAATCTTCATCAATATTTGTTTTTTAACAAATTCAACCATAGGATCCTTTGGTTAAATTGTTTAGGTACATTGTCCCAAAATTTTAGAATAAATATCTCCACCAATTGCAAGTTCAATGAGCCTAAACTTCAAAATGTAGGCTTTTGTAGACTTTCTAAAAAGTGAAGTTTTGTCTTTCAACACTTTTAGAAAAAGACACAATCATTTGTCCTATAATTTGTGCACATATGCCAATATGTTGGAAAATGTTTTGAAAGCATATGGGAAAAAAATTTATGAAAAAAACTTTCATATTCATCTTTTAAAAAGTTGCAAAGTAGAAGGTGATCATGAAGTAAAAAAACCACTAATTTTCAAATAACTTTTACAAGACATTGAGAATTGTTAATTCCAATGGTAGAAATGTTCTAGTAAACAACTAATGTCCTTTTTTATTAAAATTTTTTTTTTCAACTAAGAGAAAAAGAGGACATTATATGTTTTTACTACCTTCATTGCCTACAAAATAAAACTCCTCATAGCTTTTACACCATTATTTGGAATTGAATGATTAAATTAAATATTTTTGAGTAGGTATCAATACATACAATCCTCCAAAAATAATTTGTATTTTTTGGAATATATTTTTTGTTGCCCAATTTGACATTGAAATAAAAAAAATCTTTCTAACTTTTGTAATATTTATTGGAATGATATGAAAGAAAGCTTTCAACAAAGATTATAATGAATAGTATCATTCCATTCTAAAAAATTCATACAAAACTCCCAAATTATGAAGTCAATATAGCCTATCTGAGTTCTCAAAAAGTACAAAGTTTTTTTTTGGTCTTTTAGGGATTAAGATGTCTAAACTTTTGTTGGACATTGGTAGTGGAATAAAAGAAGCATTTTAAATTCTCTTGGCATTCTTTTTTTGGACATTGAATATCCAAGCAATGAATATTACAAGTATTGAAATTATAAGTATCCAAAATCAACCCTAGACTTTTATAAATAGAAGTATTACATATTTAAAGAAGATATGAAGGGTCCATTTATCAAATATGTCACCGTTAGTTATAGTTACTTTAGGCCCTTGCCATTGTAGAAGAAAATTTGAAGAAAAGTAATTATACCGGTATAAAGAAAGTCATTATTTTTTTTATTGAAACACTAGGAGGGATGGCAAGAAAGATTGAGGATTTGAGACATGAAACCTAATTGGATTTTAGAAGTGCATCTCAAATTTATTTTCACAATAGAAAATTTTCTAGTGACAAAAATTTTGCACCTTCACTAATAGGGTACCAAATCACTATGGTTATATACCTATATTAGGTATCTCAACCTAGGTAATCTCTATCTTGTTTGTACCATTCTCAAAATTGAATATTTAAAAAAATTGCAATCATCATGAGTAGATTTTCTATACAATTTTAGATCAATTTCTATGGTAGAATTAGGATTTTTAGTTGATAATATAGATTTCATTATGTATGGATTTTTAAAAAATCATTTATCAAAAAATTCACATTCATCAAAAATCTCCATTGTTGTTTTCTATTGGAGAATCACTAATTCATTGTGCTTGTTTTTTCACCCTTAAAGGACATACATACCCAAGGGGCATGGTTTTTGGATCAAACCTCAATTTTCACATAGTTCTTGATCTTAAATATTACAAGACTGAACTAACAAAATGTAGTTCTAATGATTTACTTTTTATTCTATTTTTTTAAAATGATCAAAATCATAATTTTTGTGATACTTTGAAGGTTACTTCTTGAAAGCTTTAAATACACTACTTTTGAATGATGTTTGACCAAACTATGGAAAACATGGAATATCTTTTATGGAAACATAGGATATCCTCTATAGTTGGGTCCAATAATCTTACAAACTACCTATAGTGCCATTCAAAGAATCTTAAATAATATAGAATAAAATTGGCATTTTTTTGTCTTATATAATTAAATTTCAAATCTTGTAAAATACCAATCAAGCACACCAAATTTCAGTTTCAAAAAATAAAACTCCATTATGGGTGAATTGTTTCTTTTAATATTTATGGTTTTACATGATAAATAATAATTGAAAAACATTGGTGATGATTTTTTTTTAATTTGCTTGCATAGATATATGTAGGAAACATCTAGGCATACACACATCTTTCTTTCAACAAGCATCTCTAAAAAACATTTAGAATCCCCTCTATGAAAAGTTTAATGTGAGATGTTGTGTGACCCAACTTTGAAAAATAGATATCTCTATATTTTCACTAGATTTTGGAAAAGTAATTGTACCATCATGTTCAAATGTACAAATTTAAATATTGAGTGGGCCATATAGCAAAATCTAATTACAATAAAGAGATATCTATTTTTCAAAATTTGGATATTGTCACCCCAACATTGAAATCTCTCTAGGAGGAATTTTAAAACTTTTTTGAAGATGCTTGAGGGAAGGAAAGATGTGAATACATATGTTTCCTACATATATAAGCAATTAAATTAAAAGGATTCATCACCAATGTTTTTCAATCAATTATCATGTTAAATTCTGAATATTCAATGAAATGATTAATCCAAAATGGAGTTTGTTTGTTTTTTTAATTGAAATTTGATATGCTTATATGATTGGACTCGTCTCCGTCCGGACCACTTCCACATATTCCACACTAGTTCCTATCAGAACCGTCGTCCTCTTCCATCTCCTTGCCTCCGGCTTTTCTTTTGGATGATTGCTACAGCTCTGCATTCACCTGCTGCTGCTGCTGCTGCTTTGCTTTTCCCGATCACATCATAACAGCAACAGACGCAGACGCATGATCATTATAGGACCACCCACCTCCGTTGTTGCCGCGACCGTTCTCACTTCCTTTTTATCCTGCGTTTCTCTGCTCTGTTCCATTCTCCCTGCAAACGAAACATAAATTGATGTAAGTAGGTTTCACGTTCTTTTGGAAATTAGATTCATCGCCTATGAACAGGATGTCGCATTGACGCAAGCTCAGCTTCGAGTACTTCGATTGCTGCTTGGTGGATCCGTCGGATGGTGGACGAAGAAGTTGTAGGGAATAGATGAGGAGTATATGGGAGGATAGTCGGTTTGAGGATTTGAGGATTGAGTTCCAGGATGTGATGGAGTGGATGCGCTTGTAACGAGAGGACGGACGGGAGGGAGGGAGGAAGGAAGGATGGGGTCTCCGAAGACGTGGGCGGCTTCGAGCAGGGTGAGGCGGATGACGGTGATGAGGCAGCTCGGGCGGTATTGCTATCGGTTCTGCTATTTTATGTGTTTCTTGGCCGCAATGTATGCTGTGCTCGCGCATTTCCGCTCTGCGCCTTCGAACTCGAGCTCAGGTACTTTTTGTCTTTTCTTTCTTTCCCCTGATCCTTTCTGTTTTAAGTGATTCTTTTGATTTTGGAAGATGTGTGAAACTGTGGAAGAGAGCGAGCGAGAGATCTGGTCAGATGGCTAGGGATTCTTAGTCCACTCAGACCTGTTTTATATTTCCTGCAAAACTGTCGGTACGGATGGAGTTGTTGGAATGTGGAGTTAGGATGTAATGTAATGTTACAGAGGGAACTTACTTTTCAATTGCCTTGGAGTATGTGTCATTCATGTTTCTACGCAAATATTTGGTTAGATTTGGGAGTGTGATGGTATGATTAGAGGGGTGAACGTTTGAGCTCTGGATATCTGTTATGAAGAATCGGGGTTTAGCTTTGAGGTTTACACAAATACTTACAGTTCCACGAACTCGTGTCTCCCTCCATTTGACTCTCTTGTTTTCGTTCGGTTCTTGCTTTCTCTAGTCGTGCCTGTGAAGCGAGTTGGTTGGAGAATTGGGAGTGGCAATGCCTTATAATTTTGACGGGTTTTCTTAAGCTGATTTGGCTGCTCCTGTGTCTTGGAATTGATGAGGATGCGTTTTTAGGATGCACATTTCTTCTTCTGAGTATGCATGGAGGATTTTTAATTGCTTAGCTGAAACTTGCCCGATTGCTTAATTATATTTCTTGAACTTGGTCGAGTGTTGGAAGGGGCTTTCTTCCAATGACATGTGTCCGTGGGTTTTGAGGGCCTGATAAGCGGAATGGGCTCGCAGATTCAGAGGAAGAGGCACCCCCGGGTACGGAGTCAGTAGTACAGAATGCATCGGCTGTGCTCTCTCCGATGTCACGAGCAGAGCAGGAGCGACGGCGCTGGATAGAGAAGCCGAATTCGCTGTGCTTTGGGCTCGGCAATGTTACGATTCTAACTGTGGTTATTGACCTTCCAAAGGTACTTACACCGGTACTCTCATCTGTTTTGTGCTTAGGTTGTGTTAATTTAGAGACTAAGACTATGGGAAGTTCATTTTTTACAATGTTAAATCTGGCCAGGATCTCTGTCTGTTTCTATAGAGAGATTAAGGACTAGGAAACACTCTAAAATAGGTTTAAGGGAACTTTTCTTAAATACTTATGAGGATTAAGGGGCCGACTAAGATGTTCTCGGTTATTAACATATTGTTCGCCAGTTCCGAGAAGTGTTGTATATTGTTAGCAAGAGAAGTCGCACTTTCATTCTTGTCTTAAATGACTGATTCTCTTAATTATTCTACATATCCTGTAATTGCTGACCGCAGAGACCCCTTATTCACGTTGGAATACCAAGCTTTGAATTTTCATAAATGTGTTCATTTTACGAGTTGGTGGATTCGTTCTTCCCAAAACTGGATCGAGTCTACAACATCAGTAGTGGAACTGTGATGAACCTTGGGCTGTGACGCATAGAATATAGAAACTCTGTAGATTGGCTGTCACATTTGAGACCTTATGGGCCGCTGATTTTGGCAGGCCATGTTGGCAGGCCTATCTTGTGCAGTTAAGACGAAATCGATTGTCCTACGCATCAATTTATGGGTACAGATATTGTGAAGTCTCAACCACTCTGGACGCTTCCCGCCCACCTTCCTGGACGAAGCTGAAAGCGATGTTGTTGCTGCTGAGCTTTACCGATATCGTGGTCGCTATGGAAGCAGACGCAATCATCCGAAACAACAATACAAGGATAGAAAGTATTCTTGAGCTAGAAGATTATAACGTGAAGGACAAAGATGTCATATACACGAATGATTATCAGCAAGACCGCGAGAGCGACGTAACCGCAAAGTCATCCATAAACACTGGTGTTTACATTATGCGCAGCACTTCGTGGACCAAGGTGGGTTATGACCGAATTTTTTAACCTTTGAGTGCAGTCGTTTCATTTTGTCGTTAGTATATCCTAAAGACTTTCACGCTGGTCAGGGTTTCTTAGATATTTATTCATGCCGATGTGGGTTAGGTCCAGTGATCACTTGATATCTGTGTTCGAATTGTTCGTCCATTTGGCAAGACTAATCCAGAGGGCAGAAAAATTGCACGGCAGTAACATATCTATGCATATGAGAACTGTACAAGTCCTGCTGACATGACTCGTATTTCTAGCTCCAAGGAATAGGAAATCGTAAAAGAGATGCGGCCTCGCGCTCGGCACTCCTTGGTTTAATGACTTGAGATGAATTAATCTTGTGTGTAGGATTTAGTTTTATCCATGTATGCGAAAGCTATTTCTTTGAATAAGATTCGAGAATCATTTTAATGTTGGAAGACTTGTGATGTGTCTTGAGCAGGGTTTTTTGGAGAATCTCTACAACTTCTACAGCTCCTCCTTGTTTCAGAAAAATAGAGAGCGTGATGCTGTATTGCTTTACCGCATGAAGAATGCCGATGACTTCAATGCTCATGTTGCTGTAATACCATACAGGTTTTGTACTTAATCCCATGGTCTATTTCTTTGTCGCGATACTTTGTTATGGTCGACCTGCTACACATGCTTCTTATCATTAATAAGAGAATTATGGGTAGTGTTAGATGACTGTCCGGAGATCATGGCCTATTGACCTATCTAAGCCTGTAGTTGCATTGTCAATGGTGAGAGCTAGTTGAGTTTTTCTCAGAACATTGGACAATTGTCTGCAGGTTTATGAACAGTCCACTCGGTCATGAGCTGGACAAGTATGAAGATGGAGACTTCGTGGCACATTATGTTGAAGAGCACAGTCAAGACAAGTATAGGGAACTTGCTTCGCGCCTAGCGGCAATGGATTTGTGAGCCATGTTGGTATACTTTGCCAGTAGTATTGTTACGAAGGTCTCATCAGTCGCCCCACATTTTAGTCATCGAATAGACATTGTTTCAGAGACGAGATTTGTTACGTAACTCTTTTACAGTAAATTTTAGGAAAGCAGTTGTTAGAATAGGTTCGTGAGTAGTGCATCAGGCACGACGCAAATTTGCATAGATGAGATGTATGTTTTCCAATTTTCGGATTCAAAGCTGAAATGGCCTTCCGTTTGGCCAGTTTGAAGAGCGTTTTTTTATTCTTTCACTGGAACCACGAGGTAGTGGTTATGCAAATTTTCCCACTTTTGTGAATATTCCGTGCGTGCATACTCACTCTGTGACGCAGCTCTGTGAATTGACGAAGACCAGGTCGTACGGTTGGTGCAGGGCATTTCAAATGTACGACACAGGTATACATAAGTAACATTAAGTAGTATTTCAAGGATTCATCTAGTACCGTACTCAAGGACATTGTGTTAAAGCAGAGAGGTGCAGACCATTCATGACCGCACATGCTTGGCTATTAAATTCATATTAATCATAACTTACTGTCTCTCCGCCAACCTTGGGGGGAGATACAGTCGACTTCCATGAAACAAGTGATATCAAAAGATTTGCGGGTTGTAAATTCTTACACAGTTCTCAGGAGTTCAATCCTTCTCAATCCCCTAATCATGGGATAATTGACAATCCTAGGGTAAAAGTCATAGCTTAAAACTTCAACCCTGTTTTGATGCCATGGCTGACTTGTGACCTGATTTGTGCCATATGCAGGACGGAAAATGATGGTTTTTAATCCATTTTTTTGGGGGGGGGGGAAGTTGCTTGAATGCATTTGCCGTGGATGGTGTTGGAATTACTTCGTTGAGGTATTCTAGACTTTTCTATAAAAGCAATGCTTGATCGACCAATCACCTTATTGTGTATTTTAGCAACTTTGAGCTTGTTGCTCTCAATATGAATTAACCCTTGAACGCCAGACTGGTGACTGTGGAAATCAGGCATTTTGGAACCATGTGACATCATCTACTTTACAAAAATAAAAAATAATTATTGAAAGTCAAACTACTATTGAAGATCTTTCCTTTTCACCCCTAATTCCGAGGATGAATAGTTGCACTTCTGTCCTATATAGGAGAATTCCTTGTCATTCATTGGACGAAAAACGTCCGCCTCGGCGTTTAGGAGTTAAGCCATGAAAATGATTCTTTGTAGGCCCAATTGATGAAATGTGGTTTATAAAGTATAGTTCTATTCCAAATTGAAAATTAAAAAATTTATTGCAAAATCCAAAATTGAATGTTTTATTGCAATTTGCACTTTGGGCCACTTTGGGCCTATGACCATGATCTATTGATTTTCTTAGTATGTCATGAAAGTTTGGATTGAACCATGATGTTCTACACTATATATACAGATATGATAAAAAATTCAAAGTCTTTTATCTTATTTTTATTTAATATGAAAAAAATTATGGTAATTTCAGCCTTTACAATATTTTATCATGTCATAAAAGACATGTGATTTCATCTCTAAAACATAAAATATCAAATCCATTCATAACCGTTTATATAGGGTCCCTAATTATGAGCATGCAAAGTGAAGAATTTTGAAGTTCGCCTATGGTCAATGACTCATCCTTTCGAGGTGAATATGTTTCCTTCGGATCATGTGGAGAGATCTTGTAATACAAGTGCTCTTAAGATAAAAAAACATTTATCACTACAAATAAATTTCTAATGCAATTTGAAAGTGGGAGATTGTAGACCCCATTTTCGTTCTAAAAATCAACAGTCATAAACATTTATCCACATCATTTATCCCACTTGCTAAATACAACTAAATACAACCAACCCAGACAATAAATGACCTTGTCTGAGAGGAGGAAGCAAGGACAACGTATGGCTCAAATGTTGTTGTAGCACTCTGTTGTTTGATAGTTAAGTTACTCTACCTCCAACTGTCCAACAGGTTCCAGATGCCCTAGTTCGTAGAACTATCCACAACATCCTTGGTTAAGGCGTGGAGGCTATCCTTTACACGGTACTCCATGTGAGTTAAGAGGATACTAAAACGGTCCTGTCTCCTACTAACATTGAACCTTATTACTGACATCAAATCCAGGGGGAAAAAATATTGAATAACGTAGAAAAACGAGGGGTCAAGAGGCTTCGTCCGGTTGAGGCCCTTTCTCTCCGCTCTTGGACGCAATAAGCTCCTCACTGAACTTCCAATAAGTGGCTGCAAGTTGCATGTCACAAGCAGCACGGAGCTCTGGCAGATGCTCATTGCAATCAAAGAAATACTTCCCAGAGACCCCTTCAAGGTTGGGATTTGTTGCCACATGGCAGGACGTAGCAGCTGCCTGCACAAGATACGGTATGCAATCCAGAAAGAATTCAAGTCTCCCTCAGAAACATGTAAAAAATTAAAAGGGTTAGTCACATCTGAATTTCGCGAGACTAGATTGTTCAGGTGTAACCCCACTCTATAATCAAGACCAGTATATTCAACATTTTGAACTAGGGAAGAATACCAAAACAGCGAGGGGTCAAATCCTGTTGCCCAACTCATCTATTCATACACTTGGTCGAACCAATTTGGAGGGGAGTAAGAATGACTTGGATATTTCTCTACGGTTACTCATTCTTTGAATGGAAATGGGATTGTCTACTTTCATAAAGAGTGATAAAAATTTGGTTTAAGATTGGGATTTTGTACCACGACCTCTCCACAGCTCTATACATCTCGGACCTTCTTACTCCTCCCATGTGCTACAATGCTTAACATGATGCAATTAAAATATTCTCTACCTCAATCTATACATGCACTGCTGACATAACAAGGTTGGGGGTAAGCAGACAGACTTTACCTGTGGAACAGTCTTCACAAATTTTCTGGCTATAGCAAAGTAAATACCTGCAACAAATATTTTTTATCAAGGAGTTATGAGGATCTACTTTCTTACAGTTTGAACTCCTGGAAAAAATAACACTTGGTTTTCCACTGTAACATCCAGAGCAGTTCAGCCTAATTAAGAAAAGAGGAAACCCACTCTAGATAGAATCAGCTCCTTTGAGAGATTATTAAAATGAAAAGATTCTCTGAATTATTTTTTTATTAAAAGCATCACTACTATCTCTACTTGATGGATGACACAAAATAAAATTTTCAGAAAGGTCCTATAAACTAGCGAAATACCTAGAATAATCTTGAATGATTTATCACATTTACCAAAACCAGTATCCATAGTGCCTGGATGGAGTGCATTGGCGGTCACATTTGCACCCTCTTCCTGAAGAGCAGCAAATGAAGAAAATTCAAAACAGAAGCAAAAGATTAAAACGACAATATCTGGTGCATCCGCAGGACGGCATTCATTGCAGTAATTTGAAGATCATATAAAAAAGAAATGATTCTAAAAGCAGCTTAGTAAACCCATGAATTGGCTCTGACCAGTTTCCCGATAGGACGATGCATCCTTCGTAGAATGAAAGAGGAAAATTTAGAAGAAGCATACACTAAAACTTTTAGTATCTGCAAATGAATGAGCACATTTTGGGAGCGCACCTGGAGACGACGAGAAAGCTCTTTTGCATGTAGGATATTAGCAAGCTTTGACTGACCATATGCTTGGAAACACACAAACCTGTTTACAAAAACATTTTTGATGGTTTGATTTTTTGTCGAACACAAAAAAAATGTGGGATTCACAATAGCCTATATGTGAAGGGTGCACACTCATACGTAGCTCACTTGATCATCCATGAACATAAACTCTACGTAGATAGTGGCCTTTGCCGTGAATGTTTTCATTCATGACCAAGCGGGCTATGCTAAATAACAGTCTCTGTGGGAGGATGGTTTTACCCTTGTTCGTCGCTCCCACATCGGCTGATATCTAGTTCACAATATCCAAGAACGCACAAGCAGACGTGGTGGTTGTATTATACCTCTTTGGATTACCAATCTGATCTAGGTCATGGTTTCTGTAAGTCATACAGTGTGCAAACGATGACACATTCACGATCCGGCCCTCCTGTCCAGACTCCTTAGCAGTAGCTTTCATGACGTCGAGGAGAAGGTCGGTCAGAAGAAAGTGACCTGCAGGCACAAATTGAGGGACTAAATTCAGCAGATAGAACTCCTAAAGATTACAAGAGCTATGAGGTTCACCTCCCACAGGAGATGCACCCAAATATTAGGAGATTTTCTTTTAAATAAAAATAGAGACATAGGAAGCTACTACAAGAACCTGATAGAATTTTACATGACGGATAGAACTTCAAACACACATGGCAGCTGGAAGAATCGACATGTGAGACTTGCCAAGGTGGTTGATGGCAAAAATTTTCTCGACACCGTCCTCAGATAGATGGAACTTCCTATCCACAATTCCCGCATTGTTACTGCAGAAACCCCAAGACTTTGTCACTTCACGCAAAAATGAAAGAGTTCATGCCGCATAATCTTAATTACAAGTGAAGCAATCAATACCAAGGTTTTCAGTACAATTAGTTTGTTTCAGGAAATTTCTGATTACATAGTAAAAAAATATTCACCGTGACGTTTCCCTGTAGAGACCAACCCAGAATTAAATGGAAGGTTCCGTGGTCTAACGCTGTTGAAACAATCGAATTTAAATTCAATTGACGACGATGTTCAATGTTGCTAAAAGTCACGTCTCAGTGACTGGCAATCTGGCATTGACTGAAAACTGTCATACACTCAAATCTCGCTCTTATGACCTTCTCTAACCTGACATTCTGCAATATCCTCACAATTGCCAGACTATCGTTGACTGCAACACACTTGTCCCCCATTCAAACTAACGTTCTGTCAGACTGGAAAAGGAAAGATCAAAGAGGTTTGGGAGTGCTCACAGGAGGATGTTGAGAGGCAGATTTCGAGATTTAAAATTGGCCGCAAATTCACGAACTGAAGTCAAAGAATTCAGGTCCAGATACATGACATCCAGACGAGCTGCAGGAGTTTCTTTGTGTATTTCTTCACAAACCGTCTCGCCCAAATTCACATTCCGAACTGCCAGGACGACATGCGCTCCCCGTTTGGCCAAAACCCTCGCACACTCTTTGCCAATCCCGGATGTCGCTCCTGCACAACAAAACTATCCAACACTGAGGACCCGTACCAACTGTCCTTTAAACCCTGAACCTAAAAAAGACACCCTCAAAAATCAATCCCTAAAGTTTGCACTAAAACGGAAGCTTAAAGCCTCCAAAACTGCCACACGCTTTCAGAAGTAACCACCTAACAGGAGTTGCAGCACTAATCTGTCGAGAGTCAATTAGGTTCCGAATAATTTCAATTTTGAAACCTGTAGAATAGTAATAAAGTGTTGGAAAAATATAAAACGACTTACACTACGATTCTCTTCCATTTGCTAATACATATCTTAGATCTACTATTCTTTCCCATCCCCTCAGTCAAACGTCCGAAGTGTCGTTTCCAGATTAGAACGCGAAATTCGCCAAAAATGAGCTCCATTTTCCTCAAAAAAAACTTTCCGCATTACATTTTTCATAAAACAGTCCATTTCTTGCGAATTTCACGTTCTCGGGTAACCTTGGAACGAAATGAAAGGGAAAGAGTGCACCAGACTAATACCAGTCACAATGACAGTCTTTGAGGTTAAGTCCAAGTCGGCCGTGACATCCTCGGCTGTGGAATTCGAGCCGAAACCACTTGGTCCAACTGTTCCTCTCAAATATGAAGCCGTAGTACCCATCTCTGCCACAAAAACAAATGCAAAACACACCCAAAAACAAAAGAAAGGAATCCTTCAAGAAATGAAAGCCCGTCGATTGCACATTGACAGCAATTGCGACCTCGCTCTACAAAACCTCTTTCTCTTCCCTACCGAATATTCTGTCTCCTAATGAACCATTTCAAGCAAACCATTTAGACCTGCGACAGATTGAAGGAGAGATTCGTCGGTTCTTCTCGCAAAGGAATGAGTAACTTAAGGGAGCCGACCCCTTACTAATCACAGACCCAATCTGGCAACGTAGGGTGGAGTAATTTCAATCAGCAGGTGATTAGCAACAACTAATGCTGGCACAGTTCCCGGGTAATTCGTGATGCATTACAATTGGCTACAAGACTCTTAAATTTGGACCCAGCCCTTCTTGGATTTTGCAACCAGCCCTTGGTCGAAAAGAGGAAGGTCTGTATGGTCAATATGGGTAGAACAGAATCTTCAGTTTAAAAATTCGTAGTAATTATTTTGTGAGGAAAAAAAATCTAAAAAATTATGGAAACCTTATGAACTCTATTTCTGCTCATGGGAAAAATTTCCCAACTGTTGAAACCTCCCTTGCAGTATGTGTATCTGCTTCAGTGATCAGAAAGGGGTCGGCTCCCTAAGTTGGGTACATCAGCAAACAGTTTTCTCATTTTTTTCCAGAATTTTTGCGTGAACAGGAGTAGATCAACGATTATAAATGCGTCATGAATGCGGAACAGTGGCTCTCATAATTATTCGTGCAGCTGACGCAAATGAGCTGTCCCAGCCCAGAATTTCCGGCCAGCGCAGTACTCCAACGAAGCCTTCACTTGGCCACCTGTGGCTGGTGGCTTTGTACTTTGTGTGCCCTTCGCAATGAAATGCCGTTGCGAGGAGGCAACATTTTTCACGTTGCATGTGTCTGTGCAAATATTGGATATGAGGTATTGACAAATTTAGGGTCACTTCACACTACAGCACAAGGTCGAGAGTCTGTCAATTTCAGCCAATGAGATTGCAGAAATCCAAGAGTTCGGCCTCTCAAGCCTTCACACAAGGAGGCACAATCCAAAGTTCGTCACCCACTTGTTTGCCTACATGGCGACGGACTCTCGATTAGAGTTTGGGTCTCCATTTCTGGCTAACCCAAACTCTAATTGAGAGTTAGTCAAGTTTTTTTCAAAATCTGACAAAATCTCAACCATTAGATTGGATTGTTTTTGGAGAAATAGGTAGGATGCCCTCCCTTGTTTATTTGTTTATTTGTGTTCCCATTGGGGTTTGAACCCTAGTCTCCACCATTACAATGGGGAGACTTTGCATTCTATGAACCTACTCCCTTCAATGTTTAATGCCACCTTTTTATTCCATTTATATCCTTCATATTCCTTGTTAATGATGAGAGCATGTGCTGTAATTATTTTTCCAAGGCCATTTTTGACTCCTTTCTCATGTTTTTTAACCTTTTGCTTGAAAAAATTGTCACATGGGTGACAATTTATTGAAAATTTCAGAAATTGGATGGATTAGAAGTTAAAAAAATGGAATAGGTTTGGACTTTGGGCTTGGACTTTGGACTTTGGCCTTTGGAGGCTTCACACTATGGCCGGCCAAAGGCTCCAATTCCTAGTTTTTTTGGCCTGTTTATTGCTCATTTCCTTGGACTCTCACCAAAGTTTGGCCACTCAATCCGACAGCCTCTCAACTTGGACGGCCATAGTGTGAAGAGGCCCTTATCATATGGATTTTTTAGTGTTTGAGGTTTAAGTTGATTTATTGTCACCCTACTTGTGTTCCAATGCAGCTACATTTGTTAAACACATTCCTGTTAGGAAACGAGAAAATTTTATTTTGTACCGATTAGCATATGATGAAAATTGTGCTAGGATACATAACTTGTATGCATGCAATAGGTTCACTATTTGCAAGTGTATTCTAATTGTATGTCGAGTGTTAAGGATTGTTGAAGAAGGTTTATTCTTTCAATTCATGGCGATTGGTTGCAAATCATTATAGGTCATTTTTAAGATATTGTGGGATTAATGAATATAACTAGTGCAATCTATGGCAATAGCTATCCCTTTGACATGCTAGCCAAGTAAAAGAATACATTCTTGTGTCCTAGGATCTCTTAAATAAATAAAAAATTCATAGTATTGTTTTACAAGCAATGTGTGATACAAATAGCAATGTTTAAGAATGTCTATGTAGGCCAATTCAAAGGTGTACATGATGCTAGTCAATTTATTGCATCTTCCCTTGTTGCACAATTGAGCACAAAACAAATTTTAACAAGGCTAGTCATTTGCTTGAGTGGAATAGATATTAGGTTGTATCTAATTGGTGACACAGCTTACCCCAAAAAATCATATATGCTTATCAAAATTTCAAATTGGATGATCCAACAATGGTGGATCTAATTAGGTCCTCTTTCTTTTTAGTTTATTATTATTTATGAAGTTTACCAACTTTCATTTCTAGTGGAACTCTCATTAAAAATATTATGTGGTTTGCATAGGTTCAATTCCTCAATTAATAGTGATAGGGTAGTTATCAAACATGTATTTGGAGCCTTAAAAAATAATTGGCACATTCCAAAAGGATTTAATATAATTTTTGATAAAGTTACTCTTGTTACCCTAGCATATGTTCTATAAAACTATTGTGAGATATATAGGCAACATGTGTTTGTGCCCACAAATGTTAGACTTTAGAATGTCCCTTCTACTAGATTTGATGTTGAAAGGATGCAACTTTCTCTTGAAGGTTTGCTTGCAAAAGTGGCAATGAAAGATATTTTATCCTCATCGACTAGAGTGTAATCTAGAGTGAAGTTTAGAAGTGTTACGATATTTACACCATACATTTGAAGTAACCAATATCCAATGTTACCAAGTTCCCTCACTATGGGATTATTGTCTTTCTTGAAGAAGAAGATGCTTCATCCACAAATCCCCCTTGAAGTATATTTTGGCCATTTCTTGTTATTTACTCTTGATAAGAATTTTAGCCATAAAAATGATATTTTTGAATTTTATTCTCACTAATCAAATGAAGCTTATCAAATATAGTTTCTACTCCAATTGGAAATTGTGAAGAATTTGTAAATTTCTATATGTTATAACAATATGAACTTTCAACCTATAACCATTGTTTGTTGATTGTCTAAATTTAGAGTGATATGGAAACTAGTTGGTTTATACCATAATTTAATCCACTATAATTTACATTTGGGATGAAAATTTACATTTTTAAAATTATATTTTATGTATTTTCTATAAATTTTCTTCACTTTTTTCTTAAAAAATTCTAAGTAATTTCAAAATTTTCCCAAAAAATCCTGAAGTTTTATAGCTTGTAGTAAACATATGACTTGAAACCTTAAAAATAAATATAAAAATTTTCATGTATATTTAGTTGCAAATAGAGTGAGGGTAGTGAAGCTTGAGAATTCTCTTCAATAAAAAAACATTCTCTTCATTACAAAATTTTCAATTATTGGAGGTGGGGAAGCAAACATACAAGACAAATAAAGAAATGTACAAATACCAAGAATGGCTAGTTCACAAATTTTAAGACAATGTGAAAATGACTACTTCACAAAGTCACAAAGAGATAAAAAAAAAGGAAGAAACCAAAAAAATTCCTAGGACTTAAAACCTTCACAAGCACACTCTAACTCAAGTACCAACACCTAAGATTGCACTAGGCTATGTTGCTTCTATTTAAGTCATATGTCTTGCACATAAGCAACTAAGACACTACACAATCTCAAGTTATAAACATTCTTTCCAAATCAAAATCACTTGCAACACACACATCCAAAAAAGAAGATAAAATGTAGCTTCATGATTGCAAATCCCAATCATGCTCAAAAACATCATACCATCTAAACCACCTCCATTTTTGTATACCCAATTTTCAATAAAGCTAAGACAAAGAAATTAATTCCAACCAAAAAATTAACCAACAACAAACATGGTTATTCATACCATCTACTACAAGAAAAAGGGGTGTTTTAAATATAGTCCTAATAGTATAGTCCTATAAGTAATAATTGAAAAGGGATGTTTATAATAAAATTTTACTAAAAATACAAGTATTTCTAGTAAATTTTTACTGAAAAAACTCCTTTTTGGTCACTACTTATAATAAGGACTATACTACTAGGACTATATTTAAAACACACCTTTCTCTTGTAGTGATCCTAGACACTATACAATTAGTCTTCTAAGACTTCATTTGAGCATCAAAAATCCCTATCTTGCTTTACATTTTCTCCATCTAAACTCCCAAATAGAAAAAGCAAAACAAAAGAAGAAAAAAGATCCTTGCTTCTCAAGGTGACACGTAGTTTCCATTCTCTAGAAAAGAAGATGTACGATGAAAGAATTCAGATCGAAATGACATGAGAAGGAGTTGAAATAAAAATAAAAATGTAATCACTTTTAATGATTCTATGACATGAAAATGAACCTAAATCCTAAGCCAACTTACATCAAATGAACCATAGTATTGAAATGCAATAGGAATGAGCTTACAATGTAATAAAAATGAAATAAAATAAACTTGCATCCATGGAAAAAATGAACTACAATGAAAAAAATGTCAATAGCAACAAAGCTATTGTGCATTTTTTAACATCTACAAACATAGCTCCCATTCTCTTACCATTGGTCTATTACAATTGTAACAATTCAAGTTCCAATTTTATATTCTCATGACATTCAATCAAATTATCTTTATGCATTCTCTAAGCGGCTACAACTCTCAACTATTCAAGGTCAATGGTAGAATCAACAAGCTTCTCTAATGCATAGAGTTGCTATAATGTGAGTTTAGAATTATGAGCCCATAAGCCCCCCAAACAATACACCTACAATATAGGTGTATATATTATACAATTTCCATAATTATAGTGTAACTACACTACTAGAAAATGATGACCAAGTTAACAAAAAAATAACATTTTTTTGTTCACTTGGGCACTATAATGACCATTTTTCGCAAACTCCCAAAGTTTTTGTGCCCTTAGTTCAGGAAAGGGACTCTTTTTTTGTTGATTTTGGTTGTGTATAGTTGTCTTCATTGTCATTGGAATTCCACAGTAGTGAAGAAGTGGCATGCATCATCCCTATCTTCATATTTCCTAATTCTCTGTATTTATTGAATTCATATTTCGTATGGCACTTTAGAATTTCATAGTTCATTACCCAGTACATTACTTCATATATATATAATATAAGTTCCATGTTAGGGTCAAAGATTTTTTTTTCCAAATCAGTAACAAATCATTCACTTCCATTTTAACCCCTAAACAACACTGTGGATGTTTTTTGTCCGATGAATGTCAAGGAATTCTTCTCTGTAAGACAGAATTGCAACTATTAATCCTCGGAAATAGGGGTGGAAAGGGGAGATCTTTTACAATAGTTTGATTCCCGATGAATATTTTTTATTTTTTTTGAAGTGGATGATGTCACACGGTTCCAAAATGCCTGATTTCCACGGTCACTAGTCCAGCATTCAAGGGTTAATCCAGTTTTGGAGGTACTAATTACGTATAAAATGATTTGCAACTTCTAATTAGAGATCCCTACAAACTACTAATTCTAAACATCTTCTACTCAATCATTCAGACAATGCTTAATTTTTCATGATTCAAGTTATACCTTATATCATACACACACTACATATCATTCTTTCCCAATTGATTACACCACAGGTTCTTGCCAACAATGTACTCCCTCTATTCATGAGAAGCTATGATTGCTTCTAGGTACATCTATTTCTAGTACTTTGAATATTTATAGTTTATTTGTACAATGTCCAAAAAATGCATTTTAAGAAAATTTGGAATCTCCTTTTCACTACCTACAGGATATCACAAAAAGTTTTCTAATAAAATAATGGGAACACTGCTTAATAATTCTAAATTTCTTCGGAGGTAACAACTTCATCATACTACAAGGAGATGTTCACTACAATACCAAAATGAAGATAGAAAATGCCAATTCACTACAAGAGAAAGGGGTGTTTTTAAGTATAGTCTTATAAGTAATGACCTTAAATGGATGTTTTCAATAAAAATTTACTAAACATACATGTATTTCTAGTAAATTTTGATTGGAAACACTCCTTTAAGGTCATTACTTCTAGGACTGTATATCTAGGACTATACTTAAAACACCCCTTTCTCTTGTAGTGATTGTATGTGAAATGGACACACATTAGGATGGAATTGCGTAGGAAGTAGGTACAATGGAGAAGACAAGCATGGATTATGGGAGGTGCGATGTACATGTTAGTGAAGTGCTACTATCCATATGTGCATTTTTGATTTGTATAACTATTTCTATGAAACTATTGAAATAATTTCTGAGAAGAATGAAAGAAATGGGTTGTTGGTAAACTGTTTGCCCTTTCATTTCAAAGCGTATGTGGATGGCGTTCAAGTCTGTATGGATTGATGTGAATTTTGTTAAACATTTGTGTATGGATTAAAAAAATTTATATGCCATATAAATCATATAAAAGGGGCTTGAACAAACACCATTGACTACCTTCATTATAGTGTCAAATTAACAACCATCGCTCACATCTTCTTGTTCAATGATGTCCAAGTGATCAAAAAATTTGTAGGGTTTTGTTAAGCACTATCCAGGTCAACGTGACCAAATCAACAACTAAATAGACCAAGTTTTTGTTCATTTGGTCGTTGTATTTCCAACAATGCTATATTATAAGTGTTTATGATATAAGCACTGTCAATGGTTGTAAAATATTTACTTATAAATATGCTCAAGGCTCATATGCTCACATATCCATGCTCAAACACTAGAATCATTGAACTAATGCATCCATCAAATTCCTATGCATTTTACTCTTCTTAATTTGTTATGTCAAAGTAGCTGTGTTATGATAATTGACTATACTTGATGCACATATTTGTGGATTGGTTCTAGTGCTTTCAAGGTCGTTGCTAGTAGATGACACATGACCAGTATACTATGGTGATGACATCCATAATAGCTCACCATCTCTGTCGTGCTCTGCTACCAATGTTCACTTGTTTGTTGGAGGTCCCCGTTTTGGGTATTGGTGCATCTTGATACATCCCTCCTAGCACACTGTTTGCTTTAGTTGTAAGGCTAAGGATTTCATCAATTTGGTCATATCAAATAGATTTGGTGCCATCATCTCATATACTGGCATCCACTTAATTCACAACTTTTCAATCTTCGCATAATTATATGCTCCACAACTTCTCCTACTTATCGAACAGTGACTTCAACTTCTTTTCTAATTCCTAAAGGACCTGTGCAATGAGAAGTTTATTGTTCCTTTTCTAGTAATGTTGGCACATCGTAGTAGTATTGTGAGCCTCCACATACTTTTTGCCATGTGATGATAAAAATTTGATAGCATTGCTCTACTTCACTCCTATAATGGTGCTTGTAGACGAGAAGATGGAAGTAGAGGTGAACTTGTAGGAACAAAAGAGAGAGGAACGGTAGCTTGAGAAGTGTGTGTGCCAAGCAAAACTAGTGGACTACTCACAAGAAGTAATCTAAGATCACTACGAGAAAAGGGGTGTTTTAAATATAGTCCTAGTAGTATAGTCCCACAAATAATAACCAAGAAGGAGTTTTTTCGGTAAAAATTTACTAGAAATACATGTGTTTTTAGTAAAATTTTACTGTAAACATCCCTTTCAAGTCATTACTCATAGGACTATACTACTAGAACTATATTTAAAACACCCCTTTTTCTTGTAGTGTGATAGCTCTCTTCCTCCATACTTATAAACTCCTAAACTTGCTTGGAAATAATTATAAAATCAAATAGAGAATTCAAACTCTAAGTACAAGTTGATAAGGCCACACACATAACATAATTGCAAAGTATGAAGGACCATAGACATGCTCTAGAAGAAGCATCAAGTTATTATAGCAATTGTGAGGAAGGAATAGGGGTCGAAGCTCTCAAAAAATAATTTTTTTTGAACTACCTACTAATTGACTCAGTTGTAATTTGTAGGCAATTAAAAATTAGTTGAGCTACATTGAGTGGTGATAAAGTCCTCTAGCTCACTAAGCGGAACGCACAACACCTCGCGAGCCCCCAGGAGCCCCTTGTGAGCCCCCACTGAAAAATCTAGCATGTGTTTGGATTGATACACTTCAAAAATTGCTATAACTTATTGAAAAAAAATATTTTTTTGCAATAAAATTTTGACATATTTTAGACCAAGTAACACAATTGTATAAAATGATTTTTTCAAAATATAATTGAACAATTTATGAATTTTTATAATTTAATCAAATTTATTAGTGAAAACTTTCAATAGAAATAAATTTTTTTCAAATTAGTTTAAAAAATGGAATGAAAATTCTATTTGAAATTATCTAGTAATAATTTCACAAGGTTTAAATTTTTTTGAGTGAAATGTTAATGAATAAAATATACCTAGACCTAAATATTTATAATTCTTATAATTTACTCCAAAAATATTCAAAAAAAATAGTAGAAAATTATATATAAACATTTGATGTATTTATCAAATTTTCCTCAATTTTTTGGAGATTTTTAAATTAAATTGTAAGAACCATAAATATTTGGAGGCATATTTTAGTCAATATTATTTCACTCAACAAAGTTTTCAAAATTCGTGAAATTCTTACTAGAAAATTCTGAAAAAAAAATTCTCATCCCACTTTTTAAAGAATCTTGAAAAAGAATTTAGTTCTATTGAAAGTTTTTTTCACTAATAAATTTGATTAAATTATAAAAGATTCAAAATTATTTTAAGAGTATAAGAAAATCATTTTATACAAGCATCTTACTTGTACTTCAACCTGTCCAAATTCTTTTAAAATCTAATTTCTCAATTAGTTATGGCAATTTTTGAAGCATATGAATACTTATGAAAGCCATTGTACATCAACAACTAATATTTTTAGACTTTTTGTGTGAAAAGGAGTAGGACAACAATTATGAGAATGAAATATACTTTATTTGTGCTAGTGAATGTAAATCTTTGATTCTTGTAATGGTCAACAAAGTGAATTTTTATCCATGATGTTAAGAGCACATGGATGAATTTGTAGTGAAACCATAAAAAAAATCTAATTTTTCAATTAGTTGTAGCAATTTTTGAAGCATATGATGACTTATGAGAGCCATTGTATATCTACAAACAATCTTTTTAGTTTTTTCTTACTTTTTCTGTGAAAAAGAATAGAACAAGAGAGTGCAATACACTTTATTTGTGCAATGTGAATCTTTGATTCTTGTGATGGTTGGCAAAGTGAATTTACATCCATATTGTCAAGAGCATGTGGATGAATTTGCAACTACAATGACTCACAATACAAGTGAGTGTTTTGAAAGTTATTAGATAAATTATTCACATGGGAAACAAAATTTAAATAATATATGAAAGCACTCAAATTTTGAAATGAAGCCCCTTGATGACTCAATTTTGGACTTGTGAGTCTATATGAGGTACACATACCCATTTTGTCACTTTAAGAATTCCTCCATCATGTATTAGTGGTGCACATTTTCTTTCTAGAAAGTACTTTGTTGGTACATGAGAATGGAATTGGGTACTAGGGTAGAGATGGAGATGTCCATCTTACACTCAAAAATCAATTCACTTGCCACATGCATAAATAACTACTTGCATTCTTCATAGGATCCTCTTGTAGAACTCCTTACACTCTATAGAAGTGATAGAATGGAAAGTCTCACTTGTTTGCTCCTATAATTCTAAAAGACCCTTTGGAGATGTGAGATAATAATTGAACTTTTGTTTTAGTTTTGCCCATAGGTACTCTATAGGGTTTAGGTTGGGTGATTGAATGGTCCACTTTAAAACATTGAAATTTTGTTTAGATGACCACTCTTTCATTGTTTTTGTTGTATGCTTAGAATCATTGTCATGTTGAAAAATGACTCTAGATGCATTTGTACAATACTTTGAAAAAGTGCCACAAAGATTGGCCTCCAATATCTCATGATAGACATATTGAATTATTGATTCATTCTACTTTATATCTTGTATTCAAAACAAGTCCAATTGCACTCATGCAACTCCAAACCATTATTGAACTTCCTCCGTATTATATTATTTTTTTCAATGTTTGATTTGTAATAGCCTCTTTGTCTTCAGCCCAATATCAATAATGACCATCTTAGCAAAAACAATTGACTTTTGTCTTATCTGAAAAAACCACTTGCTTCCAATCTACAATGGGCCAACTCTTGTGAGATTTGGCAAAATTTAAAAGACCCCGAATATTCTTCTATGAAAAAAGAGACTTTTTTTCTTCATACAAATCTCCAAATCTACCAAATTGAATGCTTCTTGTATTGTTTGGATACTAACTTCATCGGCAAATTCTTGCCTCATTAATTTGCACACCTCTGTTTTAGTTCAAAATCCTCCAATTGTTGCCATTCTCAGACATGCCCTCTTGAAGTGGTTTGAAATCACTTTTAATCTTCCTCCTTCAAATAGTGTAGCATCAAAAAGACATTTCTTTTGGATTCTCTCAATACTAGATTGACTAATACTAAGCCATTTGGCTACTAATTTTATGTTTGATCCCTTCGTAGCAATGATACTACACTATTTTTCTTTTCATAAGATAATGGCCTTGTTATAGTATGGAACAACTAAAAATGCAATGTACTACTTGAGAAAAAGAAGAGACTTACACTTTTGCTTACTTACAACGTTTAGTGCTAAATTGAAATTCTCTACTATTTTGTCAATATATGGAAGAAATGGAGGACATGGAAGACCAAAAGTAAGTCGGTGAAAGACTCTTTTTAAAATATAAATATCTCAATTATCTTCGCAGATTTTTTTGAAAATTTCCATGCATTAGTAGACACTTGGATACCTATCACTGACTCTTGATGTTGCCTTTGTACCCTCATTAATGCAATAGATATTTCAGATTATACTAAGTATGAGCAAACATTGACTTGGTTTTGTGAGTCATTAGAATATAAGAGATTGGACTCCAACATTTACGAAAATGATTAGGACAACGATGAAACCAATTGATCAATCACTATAGAAAATTTTGTGTCACATTGACGAATAGGATAAATTAGTGTACAAATATAAGAGTAAAGATGCCAATAAAAGACTTCAAAACACAACTCTTGTCAATGGTAGGTCTTCTATTCAATTGACAGCCAACAAATCAAAGCTTACATAAATACTCCATTAACTGCTAAATGCCCAAATTGTGTTTTTTGGCAACACAACAATTTTGGGTAGCTCACTACAAATGGAGTTTTTTTTTTCTTTGAAATTTTTACACAACATGTACCCGAGCAAAAGCTTTAAGGCCCAACAATTTTCATAACTTTTGACTACATGGTTAAAAATTTATTGCATGATATGTAATTTCATTGATCTCAATGCAACCCAAAAATTTCTTAAAAAAACGATTTTGTAAAAAATAAAAATTTGAAATTAGTTTTCTAGATTTATATGTATATAGAACAGGGCTTTTTTTCTAGCGAAATTTTGCTAGATCTGTCAGAATCTGTCCCTCCAAAATCTAGCCTATGCAATGAGGGCAGTAGAGGGGACACTAGTCCAAAAAAAAAAGCCCTGATATAGAAAGCTTTGAATCATTCCATTTTGATTCATGAGATGAAAGTTATGAGGAGTTTTAGTTTTTAGGCAGTTTTGGATTCTCTACTCTAAAATAAACTTTGAAGTCCTTTATTTAACTCAATTTTCCATATTTTTTGAAAAAAATAAAATCATAGGATGTAGATTATTTATTACAACATTACAACCATTGGGATTTGAATTTTTCAATTCGATAACAAAATTCTTCACAATTTAGTATTTTGAATCATTCTATTAGAGAAAATTTCAGGCCTCCAACAGGCTATTTCAAGGCTACTCCCCAGATGTGGGGAACTCAAAAAAAAAATTCATTTTTTCATTTTTTCTTTTTGTTTTTAGTCATATGTGACATGGCAATGTTCTGGCCACATTAGCAACCCATGTGGTAGTACCTTTTTCCTATTGAACAAAGCTCCCAACCTTGGGAGCTTGAAGATAACTCACAGCCTTTGGAGGCCTCAATTCTCTTCTATTGTCTACTTCTTTCTACTTACTTTTTTTTTCCTATATGTTGTACAATTTCAAATGATCTAAATTTTTTTCAAGCATGTAGCCAACTTGCCTTGAAGAATGAATCCAAAGAGTAACCACCATTTTGGACATTTTTTCATACAAATGTGGCCTTGTGAAGTGCAGCTACACGGTTTTTCACAGGGTCAAATTTTTTTTTTGGCAATTCAAATACTAATATCTTACAATCTACAAGGTGAAAATTTCTGAAATTTTTTCCTCATCTTCTCAAATGAATTTAGTACAAGATCTTATAGTTACATGAGTCAAAAAATATTTTTTTTCCTAAAATTCGGTACTTGTATTAGAATTGACAATTTTGGAGAGTTTTTGGTGAAAACATAGGTGAAAACATTTAGGGGTTGACTAATTAGTGCTCAAATCTTTTTTGAAATTTTGCATGTGCTTGCTTATATCTTTGAACAAATACATTGATTGATTCAATGTTAGTGTAAGGTAAAACAACCCATTGTGGTTAGAAGACCCCATAGTGGACACCTCTAGAATGACCCCATTATGGTTTTTCTTAGACACCATCATGGGTTTTATTACTAAATGAGATTTGGACCACAATCAATGTCTTACCTGATAGTAATGGAGTGATTAGTGATTACATTAGAAACTTCTAACTTTTTAGTGTAATTTCATTGTAGGAAGTGACTTTTTAGGCCTTTCACATTAGAAATTATTGTAGGTGCTTTAGGTGTGTAAGATGAGCATGATGGATAAAGATTTTGTTGGTTCTAGGGTAGCTACAGACTCTTCTAGGCCATGATGGGCTAAACACTTCAAAAATTCATAGCAAATTCATACTTTTCAAAAAAAATATAATTTCAAGTGCTCTCATTGTTTCTCACACCTATCTTTATGTGGGAAAAAAGTGAAAAAAATTCAGCAACGGCATGAGTACGAACTCCTAATTTTGATCACAATGGGCTGTTTTACCTTATCACCAAATGGATGACAAAGGAAGAATGTTTTTTGAATATTCAATCATGACTTTGGATAAATAAGAATTCATTAGAATAAATATCACCTTGAATAATTAAGGTTCATGATCTAAAATATTGCGTGGACTTTGGGACACTTGGAGAATATTTCATAATTTGTCACTATGACCATGAAGTGCAAATGAGAACTATTTAACACTAGTCAATACTTTGCATGCATGATCCTACCATACTTTGGAATAATTAAAACATGGAGCAAAGCCTATTAGGATATACCACCAAAAAGGTTATATGAAGCTTCCATGGCTCGTAGAGAAGATGTATGGATGTCATTAGGATTTAGCAAGAAGAAATCATTGAAAACTTATGCAAATGAGAAAGTGTTGAATGAAATTATGACATCGTTTGCATCTAATATAAGAGATAGGGCTCCTAAACTATCAAAATGGTGAAGACCACAATGCAATCAAATACCCTTTATTGTCCAAATGTGGTGACATCATTCTATTTTAAAATTGGAAGGGGGGGGGGACTTTGGTTAGTTTATACATTCAAGTGAGGTAGTCTAGTTGGCTTTAGTGCCTTAGAGTGAACTTTCATGTATTAATAATTGGGCAAACCTTGCAAAAAAATAAAAAATAAATTTGAGATTGTAGATGGACATGTGCAATAGTTGCATGGGAGGAAGTAAAATTGTTGGCTTACAAAACTTTTGGGAGGAGGTTTGTAAAAAGTTAAGGTGACAAATTTCTAGCTAATTTTTGGAAGATTCTTTTTAACATTAAATTGGAACGTTTTGTTTATTTGAAGATTGACAATGACTACTAGGTAGAGTGTCATTTCTCCCTACAATAAAAGCATCATAGAACTTGGTGAAGGCTATTTTCATTCTATAGTACTTAGAAATTCATTTTTGAATCCAATATAATATGAATGATATTCCATATTAGTGAGGGTATAAAGTTCTTGCCACCTACCAAAAAAACCATACAAAAATTTCAAAATTACATATACGAATCAATGTATTGAATATTTAGGTAAAATATAAAAATTTAGTAGTCAATATTATCTCATTAACATAAAAATGCTACATATTTACAAATTAGAAACTTCAAAAATATTAAAAGCTAGAAGTGATAAAATTTTCAAAATTGACCAACTCTACTTTATTAAATTTCTTTCATTAATCATAAATTAGCATTTAAGAAATCAATATTGAGAAATCTAAATTTGTTATTGTATCAAATTTGGAAAAAATGGTAACCATTTCATCCAGTTGAAAGTAGTGAATATTTCACAAAATATTTCCATGATATTTTCCAACATTAATTTCTAGCAAAAAAAAAGTAACTTAGTAAATTCCTAAGTTGCATCTTTGTTTCTTTAGAATTTTTAGTTAAGTTATGTTTATTTCCTTTGTTTTGTATGGAGTATTAGTTATGCAACATTTGCTGGAATGATGAGAATATGATTTTGTGTTTACAAAGCATCCATCCCAAACCCTAATTCTGTTTCTTAACAGATCGAAGGCCTTCTTTGTTGCTCCTAGTTCTCCTGCTTTCTAAATTCAAATTCGAGTCCAAATTCTTCAGTACTGAGCATTGGAATTGGCAGATTAGTCTAACGTGGAGAACGGAAGGACAAACAAACAAATTTGAAGGTAAACCCTACCAATTATGGTCCATGATGCATTCCTCTATGGCCACTACTTTCGTATTGCCACTGCTTTCGTATGGATTCAAATGTGCAAACTCAAATGCTTTGCCTTTATCTCTGGAATGAATTTCAATCGCTGCGAGAGATCACAGTCCAACAAAGATAGAATTCTGTACACCTGGGATGCAATTTAGGAATTAGGACTTCCACGATTTGACTCTGGGTTTCAAGTTTCGAGGGAAGTGATTCATGTAACGTCATTGAATTTCCATGTTTGATTATATGCTCTCAATTACACGAATTTGCGGGAGAGAATCCAATTTAAATGAATGTAAATCTTGCAAAACTGTGGCCTTGAATGCATTCCTCTATTGCAACTACGTTTGTATTGCCTCAAACGTTCTAATTCAAATGAGTTCGATGTTTCCTTTCCAATCAATTCCAATTTTGGAGAGAGATCATGGTGTTGAAAGGATGGAAATATTCGGACTTATAGCTCCTTGTGATGAAATTCAGGAGTTAGGGTTTCCACGAATGGACTCTTTGTTTTACGTCTACAGGGAGGCAATGTGAACGATGTTATTGAAATGCCACCATTTTTTGTAACCTTGTGTGATTGAATGGCTACGCTTAAGCCCTGAATTCTCATTTTATTGCAGAGTTCCCGTTTGAATTGTGGGCTTGGCTATGGCCACCTCCATGGTTGTGGCGGGCGCTCACTCATCGCTCTTTCAGCACCATGCTTTCATCCGTCTTCTGGAGCTTCCTGCTGCGTTGTCCTCAACTACTCTCCCATTTCTCCAAGTGCAATTCCCATCTGTTTTTCTCTAGCTTTGCATTCTAGGGTTTGAATATTTGGGTAAGTGATTGAAAATCCCAGAATTCTTTCAAAGGATCTGTAGTTTGTAGGATTTCAACGTTTCCACTGATTGCTCTGTATTATGTTGTGTCTGTAAATTTGCCTATGTGCAGACTTCCACAGGTCCTTTATTGGAAACGATCAATGGAGTCGTAACTCTTGACTTGCCAATCCAAGCTTCCCTTGTCGAACTCTTTCAGTCTTTAGAATTGAAGCATCTCTTACCAAGTCTGAGGACAAAGACTTCAATAAGGCAGATATTAGAGTTTGAGGCATCTTCGGATGGACAATCGAGTTTTGGGGCTTTACAAGGCTTCAATTGTTGGCAAGTGAGAACGGTTGCTGCTCAAACAAGAGCGCTCCCAGAGCTCCAAGGACGTATGATGAAAGCTTCCCATGATATCTAGGTGGGAGTCTATGGAGGCTCACTATTACTCCTATCCAGAGGTAATGCTCCAATTAGTTGAGTGGAACCAACCTCATAGCGCCAATTAGCTAATTGGAATTAAGGTTTAGGGTTAGATAGAAAGTGCCTACATTGAAATCACTTACATTTCCAACTCTTAAGTTTGCAATTATAAAGTTTTCCAACTTTATCTATGACAATGATGTGGAATGCTAATTCCGCCTGTGCCAACGGAGTAGTATTAGTCACTTAATTTTAAAGTGTAATTGACCTACTCCTTATAAGTTACCTTGCAAGTGCAGCCATACAATAGGTTTGTTAACTTCCAACTAGGTAATGGAATTGGACACGACATTTAGCCAATTGGTTTTACTTGGTTTGTGCAGTTGAGGGTTTAGGGTTGCTAACGATGTTACACCCGCTTTATTTGAAATGCTGAGTGCTGGGAGTTTTCACGATAAATGAACCTGAGGTTATTCTAACGAGAAGGAGGTAGAAATCCAATACAATTTTCAGATTGTAACACTGTACTAGACTTAGCAATTTAGTCGTTTCGATCGAGCATTGTTGTGTTTGTCTAAAGCTGTTGTAGAGTTGGAAATAAGCTTTTTGCATGTCCAAATCTTTTCCATAATGGCTTGTAATTGGAACTTGGACAGGACACCCCTTACGAAAAGTTTGGTTTGCCAACCAACTGCTTCTAGCAAATTCATTTACAATGTTAAAGGCAGCACACCAGTTACGAAAGAATGGCCTTCTATCTCCTGGTAAGTTTACTTGAAACAGATTTTTGCTTACATGGCGTCTACTGATACAAGTTCTGGAGTTCCAATGTCTTACTACTACAAACAAGTTTAGTGTATGGCTGGGTTTACTGTGCAAGAACTGCAGCTTTGGTGTGTGGAGAATCCCCTCATCAATTCCATTGAACATCTTGAGAAAAAGGTTTCTTTCTTTCCTCCATCGTGCATGAAGTTCTCTTTTTCTGTCTTAACATCTTGTAATATGTAGGCTCTAATAAATTTTGTTGTTGACCATTGATGCTTCGCAACTCAGCGACACTGATGTAATTACCGAAGGCAGTTACATAGACTTCTGCAGGTTTATACTTGTTATTTTTTAGAATTTTATGGAGTGACATGGATGAGTTATTCAGATGTTCATTATATTTTCTATAAACAAAGTTTCTTCACAGAGAGATCGTGCATGTTGGTTCATTGATACTAGGCTTGGTGACTTCGACTTTTTGGTTATTTATTGCCCAAGGTTTGCTAATGAATCGCTCTCAACAATAGATCAATGCAGGTGCATAAGCTATTATCGTGCAACCTCCTTTACTGCCTGAATGTTTTGTAGAGTGGTGGAGACAAGCAAAACATAAAGGGTATGACTTCTTCGACATAATCCTTGTACGGATAAAATGAGATTTTCTAGAGATTTGTTGTTTCCCTTGTTGCTTCCATCTTTAATAAAGTAGCATTGCATGGGCTTAATTTCCGATTCTATGGTATTCGTTTCATTTGACCTCTTTTGAGTACATCTCAATTGTTTTCAAGAGGATATCGTGGGGGAAACATACATGTTCTATATTCACTGGCTCTTTCTTGTTAGGCGTTTCCCTTAAGGAATTAGGATGCCATATATGGAGAGATGTACTTGATTCGATGTGAATTTTTTGATCATTTTTCCACATTCCTGCTCCTTAGGTTAACGAAGGTAGCACCAGTGATTGTTGGTCTTCCTTTGCTGTCTTCATCTTGAAACTATGCCTTCTGGATTGAACTAACTGGAGCATCAGGTGTTTTTCTCATATTTTCCAATCCGTTTGTAGATAGCATTTGAAGATGGCATCTTAAGATTGTGGATAGTGGCAACAATAATCCAAATGATCATCTTAGAAGATCCCCTTTAATTTCACCAAGTTAATAATGATCAGTTAATGTCAATGTAATAGGACATTAGATCAATATTAAGATAATTTTAGAGTTTTAACAAATTAAGTTTGACATCATCTTAACTTAATGCCTACTAATGTAATGTCGTGTGAATTCCAATGACCAGCATCACACAAACAATAAGACAACACCACTTTCATCACCAATAACTGAAAATGATGACTACCGTATACAAATCTATCGGGGGTGTTTCCTGTGAGGTTAATAGATTTTCGTGAATTCAAATACTATATAGGTTGGTGGTATTATTATATACCAACCAGCACCTTAATTATATGAGTAATGTCCTACTACAGGGATGTATGCTCTGGTGAAGTTAGGTGATTGTTGTCCTTTGTAGGAAATGAAGCAGATGCAATGAAAGCTTGATGGAGGAGAATAGAGGCTGAATACGCTGGTGATGTAGTTGCCTTTGCCAAATATTGTTATGAGGAGAGTGTCCAACTAATCGAGACTATCAAAAACCTACCTGGTGAGTTTACAGTTCCTTATTTTTCACACATTTTGTATTTTGCCCATATGTATTAATTCGGTTCGACTAGTGGTTATGAGGTGTAGAATAGTGCAAATCTTGGTCCCTTAGAGCTTTTTGGATAGTCCAAAAAATCTTTATCCTCTTCAAATAAAATCTTGTAGATTTGTAGTGTGTTTTCACTTGTATACCTGACCAATGCTACACACTGCTCATGCCTCGAATAACCTCAAGTGGCCAAGTGTGCTAAGAGTTTTTTTGAGAGCTACGACAATTGACCATCAACTTCTAATGTGGGTTTTCTATTTTTAACTTGGCATTTAGGGGTGGAAGTACCTTTTGTTGGGTATATCCTTCAGCTTCCATCGTCTGTCTATGGTATGTTGATTCGGGTTTATGTTGTAGGTGTGGCTAGAATCCACGTAATGCCCGTCACATGGGTTGGCTCGAGACAATACTAGAAGTTGGTTGAAGAAGGCAAGTTATAGAAAACTTGACAATAGTCTTAGGAAATTGTAATTGCTGATTGGTTTAAATCTTTCTTTGGTTTTCTCATCTCGCTCTCTTGATTTTCACATCTCCGCAAAATTGAGATCAAAAAGTCTACTTTTATTAATTTCTTTGAACCTTGTTACAAACGAAAGTGAATGGACATGAAGTCAATTTCATTTTTACCTCTTGGATTGGAACCAGAATTAGATTTATATTTGTGATCACTTGTTGGTTCTAGACCAAAGTGAAGCTATTGCTTTCGATAATTGCCACATCAATAGTTAATTGGTTGGTCAATACCAAGACCAATTTGATATACAAAATTTCAATTCCTGTTGCATTCAAAGACAATCCCCTCGTTTGGAGTCAAAGCATGAATCATAAAAGGTAGCATAACATTGGTAGACCCAATCTTGTAGATTTTTGGTAGCATAATATTCAAGAATTAATTTGAATCATTTATTATTTCTAAAAATGCATGTATTCTTCACTTATTCCTTCAATATGAGATTTTTTTGTTGGGTTTCAAGACATGAGCACTATTTCTATTACATGTTTGAAAGATCATCTTTAGGATGGATTTTAAAAACTTTGATTTTGAAATTTGGGTCATAGGCTTGTATTAGGTAAGGGTTTTTTTATCATCAATTTTTGGAAGATGTAAGTTACTTTAACAAATTAACCAAAAGATCTTACAATTGGATCTACTAGGAAAGTAAATAATTAAGACAATGAAAATAACATGGTTTCAAGACACAAAATCTTGGGACTATTATTGGCTTAGAGCAAGAACAAAATGTTTAGAAGACATTTGCATAACTCAAATTTATACTATAGACCAAGTAAGAGTTTCACATATGCTTTGAATATATTGTTTTATACCTCCAATGCTTGATAAGAAATTCAAGATGTAACAACAATGTGCCGATTGACTTGTACCTTATAACCTCTAAATCTCTTCTTTTGTAACTCCAAAAATTGATGTGATTGAATACTTGAGTTTGCAAGGGCTACAATTACTATTCAAGGGCAGGAAATGAAAGTGAAGACATAAGGTGAAAATATAAAGTTGACTTTTAGGAAAACTCTTATATGTGGCCATACAAAAATCGAGGACCACAACAAAGGTCTTCTATTTTAGATGCATATAATAATTCATAACGACAACTTCAAAAGAATTATTCATTCTGCAGCGTGCCAAGAGCAGACGACCACCTATGTGGAACAACATACATCAGAGCTACATACAGTTATATGCAGTTGAGAGCACTTGATATTCACTGATTATTGAGCAGACATTCATACATTGCAATAGCCAATCAAAACATCTTGCCATGACTGGTGATCCAAAATGGAGAAGTAGAACCTGTCGATAGAATTGCCCACAAAGCATTTATGAACCATGATAGGATATGACTTCCAATTTACAAATGACTTCCAAATCGGAAATTTAATAGATGCAGAAATCATGGTCACAAGTCCGAGTGAAATTCATAAGGATATAATAAATCTTACACCTACTGTTAGTTGTTCCAAACCATAGAACTAAAACAGAAGTGATCTCGCAAAAGATACAATGTAGCAGGGACAGCAGAGTGGGGAGCGTAATTCTAGACTACTCCAGACACGAGTTTCATTTCATGAGAGAAATTAGGCGAGTAAAAGAATTAACATTGACTGAAGGGAAACTTCGACTCGGGAGGTGAACAGTCCTCAAGCTAATTCCACATTAATTCTCCAACTGAACGCCCATTGCAATTCTCGAAATATGTCGCTTCAAGATGCAAACAACTCCATATAATTCAGACCCCTCGATAGAACCAACGTGAGAGCCTGCATCCCAAGTTTCGTGAGAACCAGAAAGTGGTGGTTGGAGGAAGAACAGTAAGACAGAAAAAAAATCAAAAGCTCAGGCATCCCGAGAAGCCAGTAAATTAAAGCAACTGGCCCAATCGGCCAACATCTTGCAGAAACCCTGCCTGGACATTAAACTCTCGTTTTGCACTTTACGAAGGAGAAGGAAAGCTCCCATTAGCAAAATGGGATTCAAAATGAAATTTGACCTGCTGTAGAGCACACCGGCAGACAGCCCGCAAGATGATATTAATTACAGATGACAAAAGCCTCAGCGTACTTCATTGCAAATCCCAGATCCTGCAGACGATTTCAAATTGTCCAGACTGGGAAGTCGGCCTTGTAGAAATCAATCCCAGGCTCCACACATCCTTTTCAATGCCAATGCCATAGCAGTGAAACCGCAGGTCCGAAGGCTGGTACTTAAGCAGCTTATCAAAATAGAACCCCATTCGCAACTGATATCTTAGCTCTGATGAGAAATTGGCATGCAATTGGGCAGGTTCCTCTTTGGTACGTACCCATACTGAGTTCTTAGCTTCCTCAGTTTGAAATATTACCATGGGTTTACCTTGAACCCCAGGCACGGCATCAAAGTGGAACATTCTAGAGCAGCGTTGATCGTCCTGACCGTCCACGCTTCCCACTTCGGTTGGCAGTAACAACACTTGCCTGTAATTGTAGGGCTGAGTACCAACACTTTCATTCTTGAACTCAAGATGTGTGCCACGGACTGCAGAACTTACGGCTAAGAGGTGAGATCATGTGTGTATGTCTGTATGTTTCCTACGTATCCACACAATGGAATTAGAAAAATTCATCTCCCATGTTTTTCAATCAATGACAACGTAAAATCATGAATATTAAATGAAATAATTCACCCAAATTGGAATTTTTGTATTCTGAAGTTGAAATTTGGTATGCTCATTCGGGATTGCATAAGAACTGTTGGATCATGATATCATTAATATCTGCGACAAGTGAAAACGCTCCTGGTGTGCTCAAAACATTGAACCTCCTGATTTCAATTCGAAAGAATTATTATGAATCCTCTCAAGTATCGAAACCAAGTGAACCTGAACGGCTACACAGACATTCTAAACGAACAGGATAGTGTCGCAATCTCGACCTTCACAAGATGCGAGGTTGCACACAGTATGGGTAGTGCTCAAGATGCAGATTTATTTGGAAATCCACGAGTGAGAACGGTTGCTAAGAAATTAGAATTGGTAATTTGGTTCTCTGACACAGCCAGCTCATATTGAAAAAAACTAACTGCGAAAACAGTGCACATTGGATGTTCTGCATGTCTTCAAGATGATAGAGGGTACAGATTCTGTCAGCGGTGACTCTGTTTCGCAAGGACGGAGTGTCGAGATTAGTGTTTTCTGAGTGGTTCATCTACTTTGCATTCAAAGATTCAAATAGATTTCTCGGAGGACAAAGGAGCAGTTCAAAGCCAAGAGTTGCTTCCAAATCTACATGGAAGGTTTGAGAGAGCTCCTAGTTTGGACTCTGGAAATCCAAACGCTAAAGGGTTCGCACTGTCAATCTTTGACACTCAGCACTTACGCCTGAGGTGGCAAGTGAGGTTGCAGTGGAGCACGGAGGTCGCAGGGAGATCGGGGACGGACAGGGAATGGTCCCCTCATCCCCCCTCCATCCACAATCGGGGCAGTGAGGGGGTCAATTCACCCTGGTCGAAATACTGGGCCTGAACTACTAAAACCAATACAAGCGAAGCTGAGTGCCCACCGACACTCATTAGTGCAAAATTGAAGCACATGAATAAATTCTGCTAAACCTCACATGGAAATGAGAGACGGATGTGTAGAGAAACTGGCCCGAGCCTGCTTGAATTTTCTGGAGGTGCCTACATTGGATGATTTTCTATTGTTCGAGTTGAGGTTACACTTTCCCAACCACTTCCACATTCTGATGCAGGTCACAAACAACGGCTCAATCTGTAGCAGCAAAGCCTGAGATCGTCGAATGGCCGGTCGTGCAGGGGAAGAAGGTGATTCTGGGATACACCAAAATCCACACAGAAATTTGAAATTGCTTTGGAGGATTATTACGTTGGCCAAATTCGTCTGTGCGTGTTCTCAAATTGATATTGGATTACGATCCTCCAAAGAATGCAAAAGTCAAAGAAAGCTCCGGAGATGCAAAAGTCATTAAACAGGATCAAATTGAAAGTCAGAATTTCAGAAACCTCCCAAGTACTGGATAATATGTTAAGGTGGTCCGGTGTATCCCTTTTCACCCCTCCTGGTTAGGAAGTGAACATTCTCAAAGATGAAATTGAAATACTACTTCCAGATGATGTTTCGTTCAAATAGCGTGATTCGTAGTCATCCACGGATCGAACTGCATGGAGGATCAACAAACAACCTAACTTCTTTAATTAATAACCAATGTGATGATTCAAAAGAGACATATTGCATATAACCTAATACTTGTTTGAGCAAGGATTTCTGCGAGAATATGCAAAGGTTCTAAAGAACCCATTTGGGCGTTAATCGAGTAAAGAATCCACATGCACCTGCTGTCCTGGAAGACTTTCAGGTATCTAACTCTTCTGGGTCCCTCACATATTCTACAGTAGTAGACTTTGGGCGTCCCGATCTCACGAGCCAAGATCGCACTGCCATCGTTTGGCGGGTCCAGCATGACAGCAGCCAGTTCCTCTTGTGTGGCCTGCCTTGCAGGGACTGCGTCAATTGCGCGTCCGGACTTGGAGGTAATGACATTACTAAAGTTATATTGGGTCATGCAAAGGGAAAATCATTTTAACTTACAAAATCCGTAGCACCAGCTGTCCTGCCAAAGTTGTCGACAGATTCTTCAGGTAGCTTCCCCCAGCAGAGCCTCAGACCTTGTTCATTGTGTGGAACATGGCTTGCTTGGACTGGATCAAGTGCGCGTCCTCGGGCTGGCTGGGAGGAAAGGACATGTTTATCTTATTGTCAGTAGTACGTCTCTGAACGTGGTCTAGATTGTCTGCAAATTTGGTGCCTTTGCAGCCGTCCAGTTTCGTTGACGCAGTCTGGTCCATGCTAGCTCCCTCATACAATAATATATTCGGATGAAAGGATAACCACGGCAGTACTGTAGGGTGCGTAGTCCAAGGGTTGCACAGCACTGCACACGTTACCACGGTGCCGGCTGTGGCGCAGGATTTCTGGTCACTCGCCAAGAAAGAGGGAGTTGTCACCCACTTGGCTGCAATAAACAATTCCATTCAAAGGCCTGTTGAAAAGCTTACTTGAGTTGTCATAGCAAGATGTAGGAGTACTCTAAATATCTGATCTCAAGTTTGCAAGAAAACCCGGTCTTAACCCTTGAACGCCGGGTTGGTGACCGTGGAAATCAGCCATTTTGGAACCGTGTGACATCATCCACTTTAGAAAAACTAGAAATACTCATTGGGAGTCAAACTACTGTTGAAGATCTTCCTTTTCCACCCCCAATTCCGAGGATGAATAGTTGCAATTCTGTATTACACAGGAGAATTCCTCGTCATTCATCGGACAATAATCGTCCGCCGCGTCCTTCAAGGGTTAAGCAGACTTCCACCATAATATTAACTTACCTGGAATACCACCAGGAATTACTCGGTTCGGTGGGGGCCAGTGTCCTGTTCTGCACAGCGGGTTCCCCCCGCTGCGACTGCCTTGAAGAGTACACAGAGCTCCACTAACATCATAGATGCACCAGTCTTGGAGCGCCCAAGTAGCAAAGCGTTTTGCAATTTCCTTGGACAATTTCTGGTCGACAGGCGTGACCCTCGCGAGTGGTTTGCTGATCTGTGCACAGAGCTCTGTTATTGTGTGGAGGAGTTATTGGTCTTCTACAGACGAGAGCAAGTAGCCTCCAGAGAGATCTTTTGACAGGATCCAGGAGGGACGAAGATTTCTTGCTCGGGTAGGCGAGCTTGGTTCACCCCATCGGAGTGACCACAGCATCTCGTACTGGAGGGTTCGCTTCCTTTGCCTCCCATGGATCTGATTCTGTAAAGCGCAACTAGAGTATTCATCCCTCTCAATTTCTTTGGTTGTGCATGAAGCATGGACTTGAAGTGCACACAGTGCACTCCACCGAGGTTGCAAGCACATGATGACTCGCTTGTTGCTAAGACTTCGAAGTGCCCTTTTGGTAGAGATGAAGGGAGGCTGGTGACTATCTGACGACGTTGTGTACGTATTTTGAGCAGAATGTGGGAGAGGTCCTTCTTTTGCGAGGCAGGGAGAAGGGTCGTGAGCGTCAAGCTGCGGAGGACATAAGCTTCCATATCTGTTTGCCAGGCTCGACTTCTTGTGATCATCGCAGCTTCTGTTTGTTTATGAGATTTATGCATTTCTGGTGCATTGAGGTGAATTAAGATGAGAAGGGTGCTGTCTTTCCTGGTGTGGCTGTTTAGCTTGTGGACTTGGAAAGATTTTTTCCTTCGTTGGCTTCGGAGTCCTGCCTCCCATCCGAGCGGCGGAGAGACTGCGGAGCATTTGCCTTCCCGGGAAGGGCAACCGGAATCGGAGTTGGCACGTTTTTCTATACGCGAAGGTGAAAACGGCTACAACGTGTTTTATCCTGGCATGAAAGTCCGAATTGCAGTTGAAAGCTATCAGTCCAGCTATCAATTTTCATTTTCCCATGGCACCGACGAGGGAGCAAGATATCGAGAATTTCTCAAGGCAGTTGCTTCCTCAGGAAATTTATTCCTTGAACGAGTGGTCATCTTTTTAAGGGGGGATGATTCTTGCCAACACGTGGAAGCATTTGCTGACGCACTTCGCCAGTCTGGCAATGGCTTCCGAAAACTCTATCTTGATTGTCGAGGTGGCTCCGCAGTCGGATTAGCCAAATGTGTCTCCAATATGCTTGGAAATGATGCAATTGAGGATCTTAGGCTCAATATTTGGAGCTTAGAGGGGGAGATGGGCAAAGATGTGGATGCAAAGTTTTGGGCCATAATTTCCGGGTCCCACAATTTTCAAACCCTCAAATCATTTAAGATGCGAGTGCCAAGGTTGGAGGGAGTGGGAATGGAGCAGTTGCTAAAGCCCTTCGAAGGTTCTTCAAGTTTACTTGAAAACTTGCAATTTGATGGTCTAACATCCGATATTCAATTTGAGCCTATCGGTGGCATGCTTGCCTCAAACACATCCCTCAAAACACTCTCGCTCAATTTTATGGGAAATCAAGTCCAAAAGAAGGCCTTCACGAGAGGATACACCAACATAGCAACTGCATTGTATTCCAACCAATCTCTTGAAGCCCTAGATTGTCGAATTTCGAGTAGTTTGGAGTTGAAGGCATTGTTGGATCCGTTAATGACCAAGACCAACAATCCTCAACGGAATACCACCCTCACCAAACTCCGCTTATCGGGATCCAATGAAGGATCAGAGGGGATTGAAACCTTGGTTGACATGATTTGCACCAACTCCTCCTTGCAAGAATTGGATTTGACTTTTTGGAATGATTTATCTTCGCACAATATAGAAAGCATTAACAACGTTTTGGCTATATTAGAAGCCCTCAAGACCAACAAGTCTTTGAAGATTATTAATTTCTATAGATGCGATGCAGTTGGTGGTTACAAAGTGCTTGGAGCTATGATGGACTTGCTCTTAGAGAATCATTGGATTGAAGACATCGGTTTGCATGGCACAGGTTTGGAGGACACTAGAGATGATGACTATGTGTATTCGGAATTATCAAAGAGAAAGAAAGTGAAATTCTGGGATATTGTACAAGGCATGGCAAATGTGAAACCAACATCCGGGCGAGTTTTTTTGTGTGGAAATCCATATGCTGGTAAGTCACACTAAAATAGATCTTTTAGTTATACACTCAATTTTTACATGGAAATGGTTTATGATTCATTTCATTAAATGCATTTCTAAATAAAATAGATATTGAAACACTATAGCAACTCTCATATGATTTTATACATCTCAAAAGTTGCCATTACAAATGAAGAAATTAGATTTTATCTTCAATGAACTTTGGACATATTGAGTTATGAGTAAGATACATGTAGATAATGTTTTCTGAAAAATATAAATAAAAATTTCAACATTTTAAAAATTTAACTTCAATTTCTAGGTAAAATTTTCTATTAACACGATTTCAAAATTTTCAATTTTATTTAATAACATGAATGAAAATTCCTATTGGAGCTTTATATTAAAAGCTTAAGGATTGAATTCTACAAATTCAATGAATGAATTATATATTATTCATTGAAATATGACCCCCAATAATTAAGTCAATTAGAATTCACTTTGGAAATCTGTCAACAAATGAAGAAAATTCATATGCCAAAATTATATAGAATTTTCAAATTTTCCACAAATTTTTCAATATATTTAAGAAAAAAGAAATATTAAGGGGCATATTTCACCCCATAAAATTTTGAAAAATAATCATGAATTTTTTAGTGCAAAATCCAAGAATGGATTTTAATTCCATTTATGATAGAGGAGAGAAATTTGAAAATTTTATATCTATATAAAAAGTTATTTTCATCATTATTTCTGAATGATGTCTCAATTTTGAAACTTTTCAAAAATCATATTCTACAAGTGTGATACTTATTCTTTAACCATATCCAAAACTTGTTGAAAAATCTAATTTCTCAATTAATTATGGAAATATTTGTATGTGTATAAAACATTTTGAGAACCATTTTGTATCGGATATTTATTCTAATGTCTTCAATTCCTCACAAGTGTAGCAATCCAAGATTTTGTTTAACTTCTTAAGTCATGAAGTTAGAGTTTTTGATGATTTTGAATATATTCAAAATTCTGATTGTATTCAATAGTGGGTTTTTTTCAATTTTTGCATTAGAATTCAAAGGTAGTCTGGAGTTGATAAAGGAATTGGACAATATGTGGATGTGTGATAAAGTATATCTCTTTCAATTACTTTGAGGTTGTCATGAAAAGGACTAGGCTAATGCAAGATGAATAGAATTAATATTTGAGATCAAATTTGAAATAAAATTTATTTTAATAAAACAACAATCATTCATGCATTTTAATTGAACAATTCTATTAGAACATCTATTATATCACCTTAGCGCTTCAATTTTTGGTGATTGGATAAATATTCATCTATCCTTCTTTGTTCCTTGTGTAGTTATAAAATTATTACTCCTCAATTATGTTGTCTTTTGTTTGTTTACCATTCTTCATAAAGAAACCTTAGTCAATAAAAATTTGAAATTTCAAACACTTGTGTAAAAGTACCCCATTGAAATATGCCTAAAATAACTTATTTCATTTTCATTTTAGCTTGTAGTTTTTTTCTCCAAATGAAGAGCGACCTCTAATAAAATGGTTGCTCTAGTCATTATGGATTAATTGTCAAATATACTCTATTTTACCAATAAATTAATGATATAGAGGCTAACTTTATCTTCTTGATGGTGTACTATCTTGAAGGTCATCATTGAGGATATTTTGAATGTAAAAAAAACACATTATTGAAATGGTTGTCACACTATTTTGCAAATGAACTTCAAAAATTTTAATTGAATGGAATTCTTATAGTCAAATTGACCAATTTATTTTCACTTGTTAGTTCAAAGTTTATAGCAAGTATGATTTATTACAAAACTAATAGAAGTATTTCTCATTGATTGATGGTACATAGTCTCATGAAACAAATTCATTACATTGAAATTCAAGTATTCTATAGGATTTGAAAGGCTACATTGAGCTCAACCAAATTTCTACCATATGAAAATGGAACTAGTCATTTAGGGATTAAATGGTTGCACAAGACAATCAAGAATAATTGATTTATTCTATAATTAAAGGCTTATTTGATGGTTTGAATAAGTATTATAAAATTTATCAAGTTTGTCTAATCTTGCACACTCAAGGGGAACTCTAGAAACGTATTGTATTGAAGTTAGAATGTTTATATGGTTTAATAGATTTGACCTTATTAAGAAAGTTTTGAATTGTTCTATTTTGATTAAGTGAAAGGACAATTACAAGGAGTTTTGATTTAGGGGCAAGAATCACACCTCATAGCCAAAAATATCATGAGGAAGAGTTATTTTAAATTTTATTTCTAACATTTCATATACAAATAGAAGCACTAGATGCAGTTTGTTTACTAGAACATTCTCACTACTATACTCTAGCATCATTGACATTTTTCAAATTCATGTCTAAGTCCCCCCCCAATTTGGTTCTCTTGCCCTAATTTTATATCCTTCCATTTATTACTTATTCCAAACATTAATATGAACTATTATTTCATGTAGAACATTTTCTTATGCTTCCAAATCATGTTTCAAATATATTGTAGAAGTAACTTTAACAACTTTTGGAATGCATTCATCTTTAAAGAAAACTTTGAATGATAAACTTTATGTTTGTGCCTTTTTCAACCATGGCACTTAAAAAGAACTTTTATTTGAAGTTCAATTAAATAGTCTTGCAATCAATAAGGAATTTTGCCCCCAAATGTAAAGAAAATGTATATTTTTGAAATGAACTAAGAAATCCAATTACTTTAGGTAGACAGAAATGGGACTTTAAACTACCTAGCCAAGCAATGTTTTGGCCAAATATTGATCATCAAAACTCTTCAAGGCTTTAGTTGGTAAATTCATGTTATCAATAGCATCTTAAAAATGCATGAATTTCATTTTCAAGTTACCTAAATTAGTTTGTTCTTGTTCTACTTCTTATCAGGTAAGACAAGATTGCGATTGTCTATGAAGCAACTCAAAGAATTTCAACAAAAAGAAGACATTCTACACCGCTCACGAATTAGGGGGAAAATACATAATCCATTCAAAACATCTCATGCACCAAAAGTGTCAATGGAAGACAAGCCATTGGAACGTACGCATGGCATTGAAGTGGAGAGTGTACTATGTGATGGCATTGGTATAACCATTTGGGACATGGCGGGTCAAACCGACTATCATTCTTTCCATGAGTTGGTGATGCCCAATCTCTCCGCTGATGGAAGCTCATCAATGTTTTTGCTCATGTGCAATCCCATGGAGCAATCAAATCTTTCCAAAAGAAGATCTCCATCTGACATAAAAAGGGAACTTGAAACTTGGTTGCGATTCATTGCTTCCAATACTAGACGATCTCTATTGTATCCCCCACATGTGTCTATAGTAATGACACATTTTGACTATTGGATGGGTGATGATTCATTTGCTGACCGCATTGATGATGAGGTTGGAAAATTGAAATCTCAATTCCATGAGATACTTGAGTTTGATGAAGACAAGTCCATATTTAAGGTGAATGGATGGAATATATCTCATGCTCGTGGGGTGTTTGATTTCATGAAATCCCACATGAAGCAATTGCTAGAGAGATTGCCCCAAACCATAAGGGCATGTGAAGAAGTACAACGTTTGGTCACATCATGGAATGTGAACAAATCAAAACAACCCTTGTTGAAGTGGGAGGAATTTTGTGAAGGCATGTGCAAGGAAGTGGAGGAGTTGAATGATGTGGACGATGAGCTTGCAAAAAAGAAGAGGGAGTTTGTAGCAATATCCTTGAATGATGGAGGGCACATCATCTACAATGAGAAAGAAGGAGTTGTCATCACCAATCCCCATTGGTTTTGCCACCAAATAGTTGGACAACTCCTTCACCAATGTGCAATCAAGGATCGCGATTTGGAGATGGTTTCATCCAATGGGACCATATCCATAGAACACATGAAGCGTTTGATATTGAAGCTTTTGGAAGGTCAAGGAGAAATGGAGAAGCAATTTGACGACATCTTGGGTATGATGATGAAACTACATATGTGCTATGAGGGAGAGGCTAGTAGCATTATGATCCCCTCGACTTTGAAAGACAAACACAAAAGTTTGAGTTGGTCCACCAATGATGACTCCGCAAGCATGAAATATGTTGGGAGAAGATTGGCTTGCAAAGATGAGATTCGAACCATGTTGACTCCTGGATTTTTTACCCGACTTCAGGTATTGCTTTTGAATAATTTGGTGTAAATAGAGGTTTTAAGTTCTTCTGTATTTTATTTAATTTACAAAGTTATTGTAATTGAATTTTGTTAATTCACAATAATCCAACCACCATAGTGAGGATCAATAAAACATGAATAAAATGAATTGCATTTTACTATCACTTTAGCCTTCTTGACTATTGACATATTATTGATTTGTTGATAAGTTGTGTAGGTATCTTTTTTTGAAAAGCTCCAAAGCAAAAATGATCAAGGTACTTACCAATTATTTCAAGATCTTATCAAATTCATAAGTGGTTGTGGCATTGAAGTCATTCTTGAATTCCATGATGGTAGCATTGACATCCTTCTACGTTCCCATCAATGTGAAGACAAAATGTTGGAATTCCTTGAAAACAAAATTGTCATGCACATTAAACATCTCCAAGAAGATCCCACATTGGGTTGTCCTGGAGTTAGCCTTATTGAATACATTTTGCGCCCTGCATGTGTGCGGAGGTTGGTTCTTGCTAAAGACCGCAAGAACCAATGTGTTCGAGTGAAAGTCTTAGAAGCACAGTTTAGAGAGATTGGTGTAGGTGCTACACACAATTGGCAGTCATGTGAAGGTTTGGATATTGGTTGGGACAAGGTGAGCGCCTTATTGGGAAGCTTGGCATGGAAAACTCTTTTGGAAAGGCAATCATGTGAGCTACAAGATTATCACAAGAAAATTCAATGTTTGGGAACTATGACCCATGATGATCACTCCTACTCCAACCCAAAAAAAGGTGGTCTATGGACCTCTTCAATATGGCAAATGCCACAGAGACTTGTATATGGGCCATTGGACGACATGAGGAGGGAGATACATGATAATCACAAAGAGACAATGTCAAGATTGGATGATATAGTGGATCTAATACAAAAGCTAGAGTGTGGCATTCAAAACATGCAACGGGAATTATTGCGGGAGGTGTGTTCCAAGATTGATGATTTGATGGCATCCTCTATTGAGATGCAAAAGTCTCAAATTCCCAAATTGGCTAATCTTTGTGAATTGGGGGAAAAGAAGCTTTTGACACAAATCGTACCCGACCTTAGTGGATTCCAATTGTACCTCATGTGTGAGAGTATCGAAGGATTCCATGATGTCTCTAACCAAGAAGGTTGTGTGGTCTATTTTGGAACAGAACACTCAAGAAGATTTCTTGCAAAGGTAGCTTTGGGATTGAAGATTGCTACTCTATTGACAAAGATCGGTGCTCATGTTGCTTGTGGGATGGGTTCAATGATACCTGATTTTAGTGGTGGAGGTACTTTTGCAGCCTTGATTCTCGATACTCCTGGTTTTTTGGATTATCAAATCCCTCCTACAACTTTGGAATCATTACCAAGTGATGTCGAGAAGTATTCAAGGATCTCAATCAAAGACCAATCCGAAGCACAAAGGTGGCTTCGAGAGTTTTTGGAGCCTAAATGTCAAAAGAAAAGAGACTTCTATGAACAATTTCGGTTGAGGAAGGTTCGCTATAGAAGAGCAAGGGGATCTATAGCTTGGATTTGTGATAAATGCTTTTTCTTGCATCTCCATGATATTGATGAACTTAATTGAAATATTATAGTCAATTGTAAAGTGGGAGGAAACTAGGGTTTGTTTTGCTTAGTATAGCAAAAATCAATGAACTAGCTAGGGATCAAAATTCTTTTTGGAGCTCTTTTGAGTTTCATCCCAAGTTTTGCTTCTACCTATGAAAACTCACAAGCATACAACATGTGAGAAAATGGATTGTAACTTTGGATTAGAATCTTGAGTTTAGAGTTGAACTCAATAGCAAGTAGTGCATTTATTGACAAGATTACACTTCAAAATTAGCTTGTAAGTGCAAACCACATGTTGGACCAATTTTTGATGAACTCTATTTTCAATTAGGAGAGTATGAGGGCTTGAATTATGATATGTTGAGATTGATGATGTAATTTCTACCAAGTAGTGTACATTTTAATAATAATTGATAGTCAACATTTCTTTTCAAAAGTCATTGTTGGTTACTATCTAAATTTGATTTTTTTACGGAATAGTTTTAGATTTTGGAATCTAGGCTTGGTGAACTTTCTATTATTGGACAAATTGGATTGAATGCAAATAGTGTCAATTAAGGTAAAAAATCAATCTTTAGAGTAAAAAAGTAGAAAGTACTCTTGTCCATTGTTTTTTAACATTCTTCTACATTAATTAAAAAATTTCTAATATATCTTAAATTTTGCGATCAAGACATAATGATTGGCCATTAGTATGTAGCCACACTTCAAAAGACTCCAATCTTTGCAATATATTGGAATGTGGACTTGATTTTCAAAGGCCATTTCAATTTATTTAATGAAGAACTTTTACTTATTTTTAAGGTTAGTAAATGGGACTTTTGTGTCCATGGTAGACCTTCTATTCATTGGAGAGTCACCAAATCAAAGTTGACCTAATTAGTCAATTAACTCAATAACATTCAAATCCTTTTAAATTTTTTGCATGTACTTGCTTCTATCTTTGAACAAATTTATGGATTGCATCAATGTCACTAAATAAGTGACAAAGGAAGGATACATTTTGAAGATTCAATTATGACTTTGGATACATGACAAGTGATTTGAATGAATCATCACCTTGAATTATTAAGGTTTACGATTTAGAATATGTGGAAGTGTGCAATAGTTATATGAAGTGAATAAAATTTATTGGCTAAGAAAACTTATGGAAGGGGGCTTGTAAAGAGTAGGGTGACAAAGTTTTAGTCAATTTTTGGAAGACTCTTTTTAATAGTAAACTTGAACTTTTTGTTTGTTTTTATTTTAACAATGGCTACTTCTAGAATATAATTTTAACCCATACTGAAAGCATCATGGAACTAGGCAAGGGCAATCATTGGAAGTTTTTTGGGCCTTCAACCCCTAAAAGTTTTTTACTATGTTATCACCAAAAGCACTCCAAAAGTGCTATTTCTAGTTCAAGTACCAAATTTTGGAAAAAAAATATTTTTGGACACATGTAACTATAGGATCTTGTAGTATGTTGGTTGGAGAAGATGTGTTAAAATTTTCATAAATTTTCAACTTGTTGATTGCAAGATATTAATCTTTGAAGTGAGAGAAATCCCTTTTTTTGCCTTTCGAAAATTTGGGCAGCTACACTTCACAAGGTCAGATCATTATGAAATAATGTCCCAAATGGTTGTAACTCTTTAAATTCATTCTTCAAATCAAGTTGGCCACATGCTTGAAAAAATTTAGATCATTTGGAATTGTACAACATATAGGAAAAAATTAGTAAGTAGAAAAAAGTAGGTTAGGATTCAAAATACAAAATTGTTAACAATTTATTTATGGAATTGAAAAATGCCAATCCCAATGGTTGTAATTTTGTAATAAACAATCTCCATTCTATAATTTTACTTTTTTCCAAAAATATTGAAAATTGAGTTAAATAAAGGTCTTCAAAGTTCATTTTAGAGTGGAGATTCCATACTACCCACAAACTTCTCACATTTATCCCCTAAAGGACCAAACAGTGTTTTTTGGCAATATAGTGATTTCGGGCAACTTACTACGAATGGATTTTTTTTTCTTCAAAATTTCACACAACATGTGCTTGTGGAGTATTTTTAAGATCCAATAATTTTCATTACTTTTGAGTACATGGTTAAAAAGATATTGTATGATATGTTGTTTTCATTATTCGGCGGGCAACCCGGGCAAAAATAAAAACTTCTTTAAAAATCACTTTTTTTTAAAATAAAATTTTGAAATTTATTTTCCTTATTTATATGTACATGGAAAGCTTTGAATCATTCCATTTTGATTTATGAGATGAAAGTTATGAAGAGTTTTAGGTGTGGGTAGTTTGTGGGTAGTAATAGAACCTCTACTCTAAAATAAACTTTGAAGACCTTTATTTAACTCAATTTTTAATATTTTTGGGAAAAAAAAATTTGAGGTGTAGATTGTTTATTACAAAAATTTAACCATTGGGATTGGCATTTTTCAATTCCATAATTAAATTGTTAACAATTTAGTATTTTGAATCATTCTCTACTTCTTTCAACTTACTATTTTTTTCCTATATGTTGTACAATTCCAAATGATCTAAACTTTTTCAAGCATGTATCCAACATGACTTGGAGAATGAATCCAAGGAGTTACAACCATTTTGGACATTTTTTCATAATGATCTGACCTTGTGAAGTGCAGCTGCCCGGATTTTCGCAGGGCCAAAAAATGGCTTTTTGTCACTTCAAATGCTAATATCTTGCAATCCAAACGGTGGAAATTTCTGAAATTTTTTCCGCATCTTCCCAAACCAGCATACTACAAGATCCTACGGTTTCATTTGTCCACAAATGTATTTTTTTCTAAAATTTGGTACTTGTACTAGAGATGACTGTTTTGGAGCGTTTTTGGTAAAAACATAGTCAAATACCTTTAGGGGTTAAAACTCCTCATAACTTTCATCTCATAAATCAAAATGGAATGATTCAATGAAGTATATGTAAATCTAAAAAATCAATTTCAAATAATTATATTGTGCAAAATTGATTTTTAAAGATGTTTATTTTGTTGTATGGGTTGCTCTCTTAGTAATGAAAACTACATATCATAAAATAACTTTTTAACCATGTATTCAAAAGTTATGAAAATTGTTGGGCCTTAAAGCTACTCCTTGGGCACATGTCGTGAAAATTTCAAAGAAATAAAATAAAAACTTCATTCGTAGTGAGTTGTCCCAAATCGCTATGTTGCCAAAAAAATGCCATTTAGTCCTTTAGGGGTTAAGAGACTGTGAGTTCCTTGACTATGGGAACTTTGCCACATATGACATGGTCGAGAGATTTCCATATCAGATAATTAATTTTTAGCTAATTAAAAAATTAAATAAAAAAAAAAAAACCCACTATTTTGGCTAGTAGTGTCTTGTTCAAAATATTGGGAATGGGATTGAAATAGTCTCTTAGAGCCTTGAAATCCCTTCTTATGCTTCATTTTAGACTACACAAAAATTTGTATCCAATCCCAGTCCATTATAAATGATTTGCCCTATAAACCCCTAAATGTCCAAGGCACCAAATTCTAGTGTTTTGAAAACTTGTAAGTTAACTCTTAAAGGACCAAATGGCATTTGGGGGGAACATAGCAATTTGGGGTAGCTTACTACAAATGGAATTTTTAATTTAAAAAAAATAGTTTCACACAACATGTGCCCAAGGAGTAACTTTAAGGCCCAACAATTTTCATTACTTTTGAATACATGGTTAAAAAGATATTGTATGATATATAGTTTTCATTGCTTGGTGGGCAGCTCAGGCAGCAAAAAAAACTTTTATTTAAAATCACTTTTTCTTAAAATAAAAATTTGAAATAGATTTTTTTGATTTATATAAACATGGAAAGCTTTGAATCATTCCATTTTGATTTATGAGATGAAAGTTATGAAGAGTTTTAGTTGTGGATAGTTTGTGGATGGCTATAGAATCTCCACTCTAAAATAAACTTTGAAGACCTTTATTTAATTCACTTTTCAATATTTTTGGAAAAAAATAAAATCATAGACTGGAGATTGTTTTTTACAAAATTACAACCATTGGGATTGGCATTTTTCAATTCCATAATTAAATTGTTAACAATTTAGTATTTTGAATCATTCTCTACTTCTTACTACTTACTAATTTTTTTCTATATGTTGTACTATTCCAAATGATCTAAATTTTTTCAAACATGTGGCCAACTTGCCTTGAAGAATGAATCCAAAGAGTTACAACCATTTTGGACATTATTTCATAATAATTGGACCTTGTGAATTGCATCTACCCAGGTTTTTGAAGGTCCAAAAAAAATCTTTTGTCAATTTAAATGCTATTATCTTGCAATCTACCTAGTAGAAATTTCTGGATTTTTTTTCTCATCTTTTCAAACCAGCATACTACAAGATCCTATAGATATATATGTCCAAAATTTTATTTGTTTCTTAAATTGGGTACTTGTACTAGATATGGGAGCTTTGGAGCATTTTTGGTGAAAACCTAGTCAAATACATTTAGGGGTTAAGAAAAATCCAACCAAATTGCTATTATTAGTAGTTTATATTTTTGGAGAACTCTCTTTGAAGTTTAGTTTTGAGATCAAAAAGTCAATCTTAAAAATGAAGGATTATGATTTTTCTATTTAAGATTTTGTGCAAGGATGCCCATGGCAATCTTGACTTCCTGTAGTGTTGAGGGCTCTTGGAAATGAGCCTCAAATACACTAGATCTTGGAGGAAAAATCACTTTAGAAATTCATTTAAAAAAATTGTAGAATAGATTTTTAAAAATTGATTGAGGTTGTGCATGCTAGGCTCTATAACCACATATTTTTTTAGTGACCCACTTTTTAGAGTTGATGAGCAAAAAGAGAATTGAAAAATTTTCATGGTTTTAACACCCTCATGATCAAACATTATAATCTTTTAATCTATAAGTGATATTGTTATGTTTTCTTTTCCTTTGTGATCTCTAATATGTGGTCTAATATGTCTAGTTTGAAATTATACAATTACAATTCAAAAGAAATTGGTATAGCTTATGGAAATGTTAACCTTTTGTTCAACTTAGTGCAAATTTCAAGAAGCTCCAAATAGGCCTTGGGCATTTAGGGGTTAATTAAGTTATAGAGTTAGTGGCAATTACAAAATAATAAACGTATTCATATTTCAAAAATTCATAAATATATATTATTTTTTTCAAATTGGTACAATATAATTATCTTTGATCTTCCTCTAATTTAAGTATTTCACAAATAGTTTGATTGGGGTAAATTAGGAACACATGCACTACTTGGACAATTTAGTGTATTTGACAATTAGGTGAAATATAAAAAATTTAATAGTAAAGATTGTCTCACTAACATGAAAATGCTACATATTTAGAAATTATAAACATCAGAAACATTAAAATCTCGAAATTCTGAAAATTTTGAAAATTAACGAATTCCATTTCAATGAATTTTTTTGATGGGATGATGAGAATATGGCTTCATATCTACAAAGCATCCATCCCAAACCCTAATTTTGTTTCAAAACGAATTGAAGGCTTTCAAGGTCGCTCTTAGTTTTGTTGGTTTCGAGAATCGAATTCGAGTCCCAAATCTACAGTCCTGGGCATCGGAACTGGCAGATCAATCTGAAGCGGGAAACGGAAGGATAAACTAAAAAATTTGAAGGTGAACCCTCCCAACAATGGTCCCCGGTGCATTCCTCTACTGTCATTGCTTTTGTATGAACTCCAATGTGCAAACTCCAATGCTTTCCCCATTACCTCTGGAATGTATTTTAATCGCTGCGAGAGATCACAATCTAACAAAGATAGAATTTAGGAATTAGGGTTTGAACAATTTGACTATGAGTTTCAGGTTTTGAGGGAAGCGATTTATGTGATGTTATTGAATTGCCATATTTGATTATGTGCTCTTAGTTACACGCATTTTCGGCATAGAACCCAATTGAAATGAATGTAAACCCTGCAAAACTATGGCCATGAATGCATTTCTCTGTTGTAACTAGGTTTGTATTGCCTCGAACGTTGTCACTCAAATGAGTTCGTTGTTTCCCCCGCAATCAATTCCAATTTCTAGGAGAGATGATGGTGTAAAAAGGATGGCATTCTGCAAACTTACAGCTCTTTGTAATGAAATGCAGGATTTAGGGTTTTCGCGAATCGAGTCTTTGCTTTAGGTTTAGGTCTATGGGGGAGCAATGCGTACGATGTTTTTGATATGCCCACCATATTTGTAACGTGGTGCAATTGAATAGCTTCGCCTAAGCCTTGAATTCTCATTTTATTGTCGAGTTCCGATTTAAATTGTGGCCTTGGCTATGGCCACCTCCATGGCCGTGGTAGGCGCTCGCTCGTCGCTCTTTCAGCACAATGCTTTCGTCTGTCTTCCGGAGCTTCTTGTTGCGTCATCCTCAACTTCTCTCCCATTTCTCCAGGTGCGATTCCCATCTCTTTTTCTCTAGCTTTGCATTCTAGGGCTTGAATTATTGGGTAAGTGATTGAAACTTCCCAAAGGTTGAGTACCCTAGAAGATTTCCATGTTTTCATTGATTGCTCCGTATTGTCTTGTGTGTCCAAATTGGCCCTATATGCAGACTTCTAGAGGTCCTTCACTGGAAATGATCAATGGAGTCATAACTCCGGCCTTGCCAATCCAAGCTTCCATTGTCAAAGTCTTTCACGCTTTAGAATTGAAGTATTGTTTACCAAGTCTAAGGTCAACAACTTCAACAAAGGGGTGATTGCAAGAAACACCTGTCCTATTTGTTGCATTTTGCTGATTTTTTTGGGAGTACTTTAAAATTAGAAAATTAATTTTTAAAAAATTAAAAAAATATGATTAATGTATATACCTTTAAGATGAAGGTACCCATGGAAGGAATTGCATAGAAAAATTCTCTAACTAGGAGAAGTAGAAAAGTGCTCAATCTCAAGAAAATACATACCTTGATGTTTTAATTAAGGAAAAATAGTAAAAATAAATAAATACACAAAATAAAAAGTGTCCATTTGCAAAAACCCTATGGAGATGGTCATTCACCAAAAAACCCACCAAAACAATATTTTATATGTTACAAAATGCAAGCAGAAAGAAGCTCACTTTGTAGACTTCCACACCACAAAAAATTAACTATTTTAAAAATTCCTCTCCTAGAAAGCTACAAGTCTACTAGAAGACCATCTCATCCAAATTTCAGCTCAAAATATGTTTTTTTGGGTTCTAAATAGTACTAAAAACCTCCAAATTGGCAATTGTGACATTGAATCAGGGTCTATTTTTGGATAGTAAATTATTTTTGGAAATTATGAAAAAATTAGGGAAGGTATATGATAGTCATGAGTACCTTACCTACAAATCTTGAGTCATTTGGAGCCAAAACACAAAAGTTATAGGCAAAAAACAAATCAGCACACACTATGTGACACAAAATAGGACAAGTGTTTCTTGCAATCACCCAAAGGAGATATCAAAGTTTGAGGCATCTTCAGATGGACAATCGGGTTTTGAGGATTTACAAGGCTTCAATTGTTGGCAAATGAGAATGGTTGCTGTTCAGATAAGAGCGCTCCCAGAGCTCTAAGAACGCATGATGAAAGCTTCCCACAACATCGAGGTGGGAGGATACGGAGGCTCGCTGTTACTACTATCTAGAGGTAATTCTCCAATTAGCTAAGTGGAACCAACCTCGCAGCGCCAATTAGCTAACTGGAGTTTGGGTTTAGGGTTTAGGATTAGAAACTAAGTGCCTGCACTGCTGAAGTTGTGTTAGCTAGCAAGTTGGCACTAACTATTGCTAACTAACTTGCAACGGATTTTCTTACATTTCCACCGGTTAAGTCTCCGATTTTGAAATTCACTAACTTTGTCTATGACAGTGATGTGGAATGCAAATTCCGCTTGCGCCAACCAAGTAGCATTAGTCCTCTAAGTTGAAAGCGTAATTGCCGAACTCCTCATAAGTTACCTTGCAAGCGCAGGCAAACAGTAGGTTCGTTAACTTCCAACTAGTTAATGGAACTTAAGACCACAATCAACCAATTGGCTTTACTTGGTTTGTTTAGTTTAGGGTTTAGGTTTCGTAACGATGTTACGCTCGTTTTATTTGAAACATTGAGTATTGTGAGTTCACACGATGAATGAACATGAGGGTGTTTTTCTAACAAGAAGGAGGTAGACGTCCAATACACTTGTTAGACTGTAATACTCTACAAGGGCTTAGCTGTTTACTCTTTTGTAAGCTCATAACGTCATGTTTGTCTGAAGTTGTCATAGAGTTGGAAAGAGGCTTTTCATGTCAAAATATTTTCCATAATGGCTTGTAATTGGGATTTGGACAGGACTCCCCTGAAGAAGAGTTTGGTGTGCCAACCAACTGCTTCCAGAAAATTCATTTGCAATGTTAAAGGCAGCACAACAGTTATGAACGAGTGGCCTTCTATCACCTGGTAATTTTACTTGAATCAGATCTTTGTTTACATGGCGTGTAGTCATACAAGTTCAGGAGTGCCACTGTCTTACTATTGGTAACAAGCTTAGTGTATGGTTGGGTTTACTGTGCAAGGACTGTAGCTTTGGTGTGTGGAGAATCCCCTCATCAATTCCATTGAACGTCTTGAGAAAAAGGTTTCTTTCTTTCCTCGATCATGCATGAAGTTCTCTCTTTTTTTTTCTTAGCATATTGTAATCCGTGGGGCCTAATCAATTTTGTTACTGACCATTGATGCTTTGCAACTAGGCGACACTAATGTAATTAGCGAAAGCAATTAGATAGACTTGTACATTCTTATGTTTGTTATTTTTTAGAATTTTATGGAGTACCATGGATGAGGTATTCGGATGTTTGTTCTATTTTTTGTAAGCAACGTTTCTTCACAAAGAGATCGTGCATGTTGGTTCATTGATACTGGGCATGGTGACTTGAACTTTGTAGTCATATATTGCCCAAGGTTTGCTGACGAATCGCTCTTGAAAACAGATCAATGTAGGTGCAGAAGTTATTATTGTGCAACCTCCCTTACTGCCCGAATGTTTTGCAGAGTGGTGGAGACAAGCAGAACATAAAGGGTATGATTTCTCAGACATCATCCTTGTCCTGATAAAATGAGATATTCTAGAGATTTGTTGTTACCCTTGCTACCGGCATGGTTTATAAAGCACCAGCACGTGGGTTTATTATTTCCAATTTTGTGTTATTTGTTTCATTCGATTTCTTTCGAGTTTATCTCAATTGTGTCCAAGAGGAAAGGATGCTTGTTCCCTATTCGGGGGCTCTCTCTTTTCAGGCATTGCCCTTACCGAATTAGGATGCCATATGTGGAGAGATCTACTTGATTCGGTGTGAAGTTTCTAATCATTTTTCTACATTCCTGCTTCTCAAGTTAACGAAGGCAGCACCAGTGATTGTTGGTCTTCCTTTGTTGTCTTCATCCCAAAACTACGACTTCTGGATTGAGCTGACTAGAGCATCAGGTTTTTTTCTCATAGTTTCCAATCCGTTTGTAGATAGCATTTGAAGATGGTGTCTCAAGATTGTGGATAGTGGTAACAATAATTCAAATGACCATCTTAGATGATCCCGTTTCAATTCCCTAAGTTATTAAGGATTAGTTAATGCTAATGTAATAGGACATTAGATCAATTATAAGATAATTTTACAGTTATGTCAAATTAACTTTGACTTCATGCCAACTTAATAGCTACCAACGTAATATCCAATGAATTCCAATGACCAACTTGACACTAACAATAAGATGACACTATTTCCATCTTACCAATAATTGAAGGTGATAACTATATGAATTTATTGGGCATGCCTGTTGTATGGTTAGTTGATTTTGTAAACGTAGCAAAATCATTACTAGACTCAATCTTTTAGATTTATAGGTAGCATAACATTCAAGATTGAATTTGAAGCATTTATTGTTTTAACCTTGGAAAGGCCCTTGGGGTTCCTCTATATGACCTGTATTTAGCCCTTTAACTCTTCAATTGTGGTTTAATATATGAAACTATGATACATTGTTATTTATGTTCTATCATGATCATTTATTTACCTTATATTGAAAAGTATTTGGTCAATGTTTTTCTAATCAAATACCATCGAATTCATAATATAATATACAGCTGCAAAGGGCAATGAAGTCCTTCAAGGGTTAAAAAAATGCATGTATTCTTGACTTGTTTCCCCATTAAGATTTTTCATTTTTTTTCAAGTCATCAACAATATTTCTTATAAAGCACTTGAAAGATGATACATAATCTTTGGGATGCATTTTTGAAGCCTTGATTTTGAAATTCAGATGTCATGGTCTTGCATTTGGTAAGGTTGTTTAATCAAAAAAAATATTGAAAGCTATATTTGAAGTACACGAAAAGAGCCTACAATTGGGTCTTCCAAAAAAGTAATGATGACAACAAACATAGCATGGTTTCAAGATACAAAATCTTGGGATGACTAGTGGCCCCATGCAACAAAAGAACTTTAAGAAAATGAAATTATTAGTATAACTTTAACACTAGAGATCGAATAAGATTTTCACACATGCTTCATATATATATTGTTTTAGAACTCTTAAGCATGATTAGAAATTCAAAGTGTAACAAGTTGTCAAATTGATTTTGACCTTTTAACTTCAAAATCTCTTGTTTTTGTAACTCCATTGATTGGTGATTGAATATTTGAGTTTTCAAGGGTCACAATTACTTTTCAAGGATAGGAATGCTTCATCTTATTTTGAAACCCATATATTTAGGATGTGAAGTGAAAGTGAAGACACAAGGTGAAGACTTTTGGGAGAATTTTGGTATTTGGCCTCACAAAAAACGAAGGCCACAACAAGGTCTTCTATTTAGATGCATAATGCATAATGTCAAGATCTTCTATTTTGGAGCTAATGACTACCTATTTGGAGTGCACAAGGAACACCATACATCAGAGCTATAGTTATATGTAATGGTTAGCATTGGAAATTAATTGATTATTGAATAGACATTCATACATTGCAATAGCCAATCAAAACGTCTTGCCATGATTGGTGACCTTTATAGTAGATGAGTACGTGATCCAAAAGGAGAAATAGAACTTGTTGAAAGAAAGAATTGCCCACAAAACATTTATGAATCATGCATGATAAGAGATGGGTGACTTCCAATTTGGAAATTGACAAATGACTTCTCGATCAAGAATTTAATAGGTGCAAAACTCATGATCACAAGTGAGTGATATTCATAAGGATTTTATAAATCAATTGCCTAGCGTAGTTCCAAAAGCATAGAACTAAATCGGATGATCTTGCTAAAGATGCAATGAAGTGGGGACAGAGAAGAGGGGAGCATAATTACAAACTCGTAGACTCGAGTTTCATGAGAGAAATTAGACATGTTAAATAATTACCATTGATCAAAGGGAAACTTCCACTCTAATGGTAAACAGTATTCAAGCTAATTCCACATTCTCAACCTGAACAGTTGAACGCCCATTGCAATTTTTGAAATATGTCACTTCAAGATGCAAGCAACTCCATATGTTGTAATTCACCTTGATCAAACAAACTTGAGAGCCGGCCTGCATCACAAGTTTCGCTTTCAGAAAATGGGGGTTGGAGAAAGAACAGCAAAACAGAATAAAAATCAAAAGCTAGGGCATCCGGAGCAGCCAGTAAATTAAAGCAACTGGCTAGTCAGCCAACATCTTGCCCAAACCTTGCTTGGACATTTAACTCTCGATTTGCACTTGACGAAGGAGAAGGAAAGCTCACATTAGCAAAATGGGATTCAAAATGAAATTTGACCTGGCACACAGCACGCTCGCATACAACCCGCTAAGATAATATTACAGATGATAAAAGGGGCTTATGCTTCATTGCAAATCTCAGCTCCTGCAGATGATTTCAAAACATTCAGATCAAGTTGGCCTCGTAGAAATCAATCATAGGTTCAACAGTCCACACCCTATTTTCAATGCCAATGTCATAACAGTGAAACATGTCCAGGCTGGTAAGCAGCTTACCAAAATAGAACCCCATTTGCAACTGATGAGAAATTGGCACGCAACTGCAAGTTCCTATATGATACCCATACCGAGTACTTGTACTTAAATTCCTCAGTTCAAAATGCCACCATGGGTTTATCTTACCTTGAACCCAGTCACGGTATGAAAATGGAACGTTTTAGAGCAGCGTTGATCCTCCTGACCGTCCACGCTTCCCACTGCGGTTGGCAGCAACAACACTTGCCTGTAATAGAAGGGCTGAGTACCAACACTTTCATTCTTGAACTCAAGATGTGTGCCACGGACTGCAGAACTTACGGCTAAGAGGTGAGATCATGTGTGTATGTCTGTATGTTTCCTACGTATCCACACAATTGAATTAGAAAAATTCATCACCCATGTTTTTTAATCAATTACAGCGTAGAATCATGAATATTAAATGAAATAATTCACCCAAATTGGAATTTTTGTATTTTGAAATTGAAATTTGCTATGCTCGATTGGGATTGCGTAAGAACTGTTGGATCTTGATATTATGAACATCTGCAAAAAGTGAAAACGCTCCTGGTGTGCTCAAAACATTGAACCTCTCGATCAGAAAGAATTCTTATAAATCCTCGCAGAGGATTAACAGTATCGAAAACGAGTTTAACCTAAACATCTAAACAGACATCCTAAACGAACAGGATAGTGTCGCAATCTCGACCTTCACAAGATGCGAGGTTGCACACAGTATGGGCAGTGGCCAAGATGCAGATTTGTTTGGAAATCCAACAGTGAGAACGGTTGCTAAGAAATTAGAGTCGGTAATGTGGTTCTCTGACACAGCCAGCTCATATTGGAAAAAAAAAAAAAAAAAAAAACTGTGCGAAAAATGTACACATTGGATGTTCTGCATGTCTTCAAGATGATAGAGGGTACAGATTCTGTCAGTGGTGAATTTGTTTCGCAAGGACGGAGTATCGATATTAGTGTTTTCCGAGCGGTTCTTCTACTTCGGATTTAGAGCCGATTCAAATAGATTTTCCCTGGATGGAGGACAAAGGAGCAGTTCAAAGCCAAGAGTTGCTTCCAAATCTACATGGAAGGTTGAGAGAGCTCCTAGTTCGGATTCTGGAAATCCAAACACTAAAGGGATCGCACTGACAGTCTTTGACACTGAGCACCCACGCTTGGAAGCGATCTCATTTTTAGAACTGGCTTCAACCACGTCTGGCATTTGGGGTAATTTGGTAATTATCGACTGTTCCGTTCGGTTTCTTGTAGGCGCTACATTTCCACAGAAGCACCCTCGTGCTACGTTTGCTAGTACTACAAAGTGACTTGAGAAGCATCTGTAATAGTTGTGTCCTCTCTGGTTTCCATGCCACTCATGTTGGGAGAAGGTGGTAACTATGATTGTGCTCTCCCTTGTAGTCTAGAGTTTTAGGATGCCATGTAGAGGCCGAGAAGCATGAATCCTAGCTGCTCTCATGTGTTGTGCATGTTGGTCAAGTTTACTTAGAAGATCTCATTAAACCAGCTGAGGAAGGAACGAACGTGATTGAAGAGGCAAATTGTTCAGTCTCCTCAGAAGTTACAGTTATTTCTACTTGAATCTGCTCACTGATCTAGTATCATGAGGAAAGAGTCTATTTATTGTTTAAACTGGAATAATTCATATCTGGCCAGAAGATGAGCTGAGGGTATTGCCCAATTCCAAGACATAGCTGGTGAGAGGAGGAGGTTTTCTATATTGCAGATTGGACTCACTATCATTTTTTCTGAGAGGCAGGAATTGGGTAGAGCATTCATCGTAATGACCATTAACCCATTGGACTTTATTTATCATGCAGAGATCACTGGCAAAAAAAAAAAGTTGCCTTGATAAGCTCTAAAGTTTCAACTGAAGGTGCTTTGTCAGAAGTTGCTCAATTGCTGGGAGTAAAAATTTGAAGCCTACAATAAACTAAATTCCCTTCATTTTGTATTTCCAACATTTGTAACTATATGTCTCCTAAACAGCCTCAGACTGACACTGTTTTGAGCGCTAATGAGGTTGAAAAGAAACTGAAGAAGTGTCTCTACATGCTAAATGAGCTTGAGAAATTGGTGTGTCCTCACATCGCTTTGAGCCTACATTCCATCCTTTCATGATACTTTCTTTCAAGTGCAAATACATTTTCATACACTTTTGACTTCATTTTGAGTTCAAGGTGATAAACTCCCTCAAGTGTGTTTCCTGTATTACAGTTTCTAAGGTTTTTAAACTCTAGTTTTTGTAGTGGAATAAGCAGAAAGCTACAGTGAAAGAGAAAAGGCACAAAAAGCCCAAGTCAAATCGATTGAAGAAGAAATTGAATCTGTAGATACAAAGCTGTCTCAGTTGCAGTTTCACGATACAAATTTGTCGTTGCATTACCTTAGAGCTATTAGTGTTTGTTGTAATACTAGTCATTTCCTTGACTCATTTTGTTGGAATATGGCTAATGTTAATTTGTCAATATTTTTGTTGTGTGTTGTGGGGGTTGTAAATGCACATTGATGCAGAGCAACATTGGCTAGACCTTATGGAAAAATTGGAGCAGCAGGGACCTAAAAAACTTTAGGACACCAAAAGAGAGCTTAATAAAAGCAAGGCCAATTGTTTACCTTTGCTTGCTCAAATAGGTGAACATGGTGCTTCTATTTTAAAAGCTGAAGAACAAGTGAGTTATTTGTATGTGGATGCAATTGACTAGGAAAGTGATTCTATTCAATGTCAGTAGAGTTTGTTTATCTGGAACACAAAGAATCAAGAAGTGAGTAAGTTATGTTGGGCTCCTTTTTTGACTGATCATGTAGTTTACGAAGTTGGTCTCCACAATTAATAGTGGGGTATAAAAGTGATAGTTGTCTGTAACTTATATGCTGATGTTAGCTTCTGGAGTTTGAATTGCCACTCAGATTTTTGTTCCTGTTCCTGATAATAGTACCCAGCATACGAGATTTCTCTCCATCATCAGCTCACCTAACTTACTCAAAGACTCATGGTTTTCTTGGTCTGCAGACCTGAAGTTTTTACAGGAATTTGCATTTTTTGTTAATGTCACTTAAGGTCTCATTCAACCACTATGACAGGTGAAAGAAAGAAGACTGAAGATGGAGGCCATGCACAAGACAAGAGATAACACCATTTGCTTGAATAACACCAATTTCCTGAATTTGCCTGAATGTGGATGATTTTTTTTATATATTAATTTATCAAATCAATAAATACTGACTTGTAGAATCTTCCAACTTTTATAGAGAAATCAATCAACTATATCTAAAATTAGGCTTTTTGTTGTGTTTTGTTTGTTAGGGTGAGATCTTCTGATCATCCCTTGATTGTGTTTATAGTATTGTTGGAAAGCTCTCTGCACAGAGGAGGTACACAACTCCCATATCATATGGCCTTAATTATAATCATTTATAATGCATTTTAGTCCAATCTCAAAGGATAAAATTTGTTGTAATGTAGAAAAGTCTTGTAGCCCTTGCAACAAAGAATAGTCTTTGATGAATAGTCTATAATTATATATATAATGAATAGTCTTTGAGTACTTTGCCACTCCACACAATGCAATAGCTTCCTTGGGTTGGCATTGAATGGGAGCTAAGCCTCTACGGATCATTTGTCCATGAAGAGGCACTTGTACAATTCATAGCTCAACAAAAAATTCAATCTAGGCCCACTTGATCTTTGAAGTAACAAGCTATGCATTTAAGGCAAAAAGCATCCACAATGAATATGTGTATCCCCAGAAAAAAAATGAACAATAACTCAAGTTAATTATGAACACTAAGTAGGAGGTTCTTAAAAAAGTTGAAGCTCTAAAATTGCCCACCTCCTCAAATGTACACTATTTTTATATTTCTCTTTTTTGTTGTAATAGCAATGTACAAATTGTGTACACTTTTGAGGAAGTGGGCGATTTTAGAGCTCTATGTCATTTCTAGATGGCAAGAATTCATAATTAATTCCACACAGCTTAAAAAAATATGAAACAATTTGCATTAGATGCCAATTCCACTTGTCTTTCAAGGAAAATTTACTGAAAAATATTTCATGAAGTTTCATCTCCCTATATTCAGTTTTAGTTCTTGAATGGGCACTTTATGGACCTTCTACCTTAGTTTCTGTTGTGGCTCCCATTGCAACAAATGCATCATGTGAAAAACTTTGACATTCATCCCTTCCTAATAATCATTGTCTTAATAAAAAGGAGCAACTCTGTGAATTAGTGCTAAAGAAAAGAAAGAACGCACTTCTGGGATAACCCAATTTGGAGTCGTATAATTGGTTTGAAGCGATTTCCATTACCTGTTCCCTTTTCCTTTTCCTTTTTGGTTGGTTGTACAGTTATGGAAGCCATTGTGAGGCTTGAACTTTCAGGTACTGCTTACAAATAATGTCAATTTTGAGAACTTGGAGGTAATTCAATACATTCACGGCCCCCTTGTAGAACTTGGGTTTTGAAACAGAATTCAATACTTGTCCTACAATTTAGACTCTTATGTTCATAAATACGTTGCAATTTTTGGAGCTAGAGCATAATCTTCACCAGGATTTTTAGCACAACTATTCATTTGATTAGCATCAAGAGGGACAATTGGTTTGTCAAGGTGTGGAAGAGATGCATGGTGGACAAAGCTTTGGGAAGTTGAAATGGAAGAAGAGTGACTTTGATCTATTTGACAACTGTGAATGAGTGATCACCATGACTACAAGACCAAAATAAATAGATAAATATAACAACCATGAAAATTTTAATCCTTCGAGGTTTTGGATTATGAGTTTTTTAAAAACACTTCAAAGCTTTCATTTCTAGTGCAACTTAGAGGTACAATGTAAAAAAAACTATTTTCTTTACATGTTTTGCCATAAGATTTTGTGTCTTTCTTGTAATTGAATATGTTGAAAAATTTAAGAAAATTTCACTAAGTAGATTATAAAACATTAGTGTTCAAAGTGAAAAGAATATTTTTGCACCTTGCCATGTAGATTAGGTTCTTAGATTTGAATCCTCTTAACTAAATTTTTTTGCATTATGAACTTTCAAGTTGAAATCTTCATGCTTTAGAATTGAATTGAAAATCTAGTAAATAATTTTGCAATTTTTAAATTTAATCTTTCAAAATTGTTGAGTAGGTTGAACATGGAAGGAAAAATAAAATCTTCACTAGCTCTAAAATGGATGTGTGAAACATGTCAATCTTGATAATGATATTGAGTTGGTACATAAGATGGTTGCAAAAAACCTTTGTCCTATTTTTGTCCCCTTGACTTCAAACATATGGTTTCTTAGCTATAACTTTTGGCGAGAGATGTGTTGACGTTTTTTAGTCTAAGATGTGCAATATTTTGGTGATTGACAAAGGGCATGTGAAAATTAGTAGTGCAATTTATAGTCCACTAGGAATGTTATATGTTTTGTGATGGCACTTGCGACATTGCATAAGGAATTATCACCTTGAAGCAACAAAATTGGACCAATAACCATTATCATCTGTCAAAAAGTTGTCCTCTTCTAATCACATAAATATAAATGGCAACTAGAGTTGGTTGAAGCTCAAGAATGTTATTTAAATATATTATACAAAAATAATGAAAGGTCAAGGTTGAATTCATAGAATTTCTAAACATATATCCAAATTTCAATGTCTCCAAGTTGAACACTGTGTAAGAAAACACTCTTGTTTTTGTTTTCCAAATTTCTTAGAAGACATTTTCACAAACAATTTAGGATCTCAAAGATCCTACTTTACGAGATATTCCTAGTTTTGGCTCTAGGAAGAGACACAACTTGATCATTTGACTTGATGCATTACTATCTCTTGTGATGATGCATCGAAGTTTAGGTTGCAATGAATGCACACACACACCTCTTTATAAAAATTGAGAGCCATTGATCTCATAAACAAAAATCTTTCCTTCCTTGCTCCAATGCCTTTGATCTTGAAAAATAAACAATATGGATATGGGTACTCTGAGATACGGATACAAAATATGGAACATGTACATATAAAATACACATGGAATACATAGAAGATATGTATGAGATAAATACATAAACACATGGCCGTACATATATTGTTCCATATTGTTTACAAGTGAAGCACATGTCACAAAAATACAAGTATGGGTAAAGGGGGGGGAGTCATAAGCATCCATGTCAATTTTTCAGCTGATGGCAAAGTGACATGTGTACCCCCTACCACACTTTTTGGAAAAGTCCAATGCCCAATGAATAAATGCCACTTGTACCCCTTTGAAAATAATTGGTGTTTTTCTCTAAAATTTACATTCTCTCACTATCCATTCTAAAGACATCACACAATCAAATGTTACTGTATATAAAATGCCAAATTGGCACATATCCACTAAAATGGTGCTATGGCCTAAGGAAAGGATTCAAGGCTAGGAGTCATGATGGTAGAAGGGGATGGAAATTATATCTTTTAAGTGCACAAATGTTGTCGATGATCGAAATGCAAATTTAGGTAGTAATTTGCACATCTATATAGACAACAAGCAACTATGAATGTTAAATAGCACATGAATTTTCATCGAATAGAAGGAATTGACATAGGAGAGATGAAGATCTCACAAAAACCCATGGATAAGGTCTGTTGTGTGAAGCTATATGGGAGTCAATTGAACTTCAACATACCCATGATTCAAGTGAAACACTTCTAGTCTAGGTTCTTGTCTCATGAGGCACAAAATTATTTGACAAAACAAAGTGTAGCACTCATAGTTCTATTTTCATTGGAAGAAGCTAGTACCTTGAGACACATAGAGCAACTAAACGTTTTAGCATTGCTACCTTGGAGGGAACAATTTGGATGTTGTAGCGGTTTCAATACGATCAATGACTTTATTCTCACCTTCAAAGCTTCAATGATAGTACAAAAATCTTTGTCACCTAGCACATATGTTTTTTCTTGTCCATGGAAAGCATTGATACATAACTATAGTAATTGGTGAAAGTTGTCCACCCATAACCCTTAAAAGAAAGTCCCACCTCAAAGGACTTCATGAAAACTTCTTCAATTCTTAACTATATGTGAACTTCTTGATCTCATCTTCTTCATCTTCAAGAGATGCATCTATCAATTTACATCTTGGATTTTGAATTAAAATTTGGATTTGCTATTTCTACATTGGAAAGTTTGGTAAATTTTTGAATAGTAGCTTTGAGGTTGCCCATGGCCTAGAAGAAGGCAAAGCTCATCATTGATTGGTCATTTGAACAAGAAACATGATGCCTATATGAGAAAGTTTGGACAATCCTCCCAAGATCTCAAAATCTCAAGGGGATTTTAAGGGTTAACTCCTAAAATACCCACAATGCGTTTTTTTGGCAATATAGCAATTTTGGGCAACTCATGACGAGTGGAATTTTTATGTTTATTTTATTGAAATTTTCACACAACATGTGTCCAAGGAGTAGCTTTAAGGTGCAACAATTTTTATAACTTTTGACTACATGGTTAAAAATTTATTGCACAATATGTAATTTTCATTACTTGGTAGGTAGCCTGGGCAACTCAAAAAAATTCTTAAGAAATCACTTTCTTTCTGAAATAAAAATTGGAAATTGATTTTCTAGATTCATATGTACATGGAAAGCTTTGAATCATTCTATTTTGATTAATTAGATGAAAGTTATGATGAGTTTTCGTTTGAGGGTAGTTGTGGATTCTCTACTCTAAAATAAACTTTGAAGTCCTTTAGTTAACTCAATTTTCCATATTTTTGAAAAAAAATAAAGATAAAGAGTGTAGATTGTTTATCACAACATTACAACCACAGGGATTGACATTTTCCAATTCCATAACTAAATTCTTAACAATTATTTTCTTATTTTGAATCATTCTCTACTTCTTTCTACTTACTACTTTTTTCCAATGTGTTGTACAATTCCAAATGATTTGAATTTTTCAAGCATGTAGCTAGCTTGCCTTGAAGAATGAATCGAAAGAAGCATCACCATTTGGACATTTTTTCACACAAATATGACCTTGTGAAGTGCAGTTGCTGGTTTTATGCAAGGCCAAAAAAGTTTTTTTGTCAATTCAAAGGCTAATATCTTGCAATCCACATGGTGGACATTTCTGATTTTTTTTTCACATCTTTTCAAACCAACATACTACAAGATCCTACAGTTATATGTGTCCAAAATGTTTGTTTTTTCTAAAATTTGGTACTTGTACTAGATATGGCAATTTTGGAGCATTTTTTTGAAAATATAGTCATAAACATTTAGGGGTTATAATAAAGATTTTGCCATGAAGAGAGACAAGAAGTTTCATTTATATTGTATAGGAATGTTGTCACAAATACTAAGAATGGACAAGTCAAACTCTAATAAGATATGTTGGATAGATTAACAAATATCGCTCTTGTATGTTTACCTATATCTAATTATATTACAAATAGCTATAAGTTGATGGACAATCTTGATAAGTATTGCTCATCTTTCATGAGAATATATAGGACTAGCTTGAACTTGTATACGGAACACCAATATGTAACAATTATAAATGCTCTCATGCAGAAAACATAAAGTTTTCATTATATGCACTTTGATCCAGACAACAAAAAGTGGAAACTATTGATTTATTTGTTCACAAGGAAGTAATATGCAAAAACTACTATTATTTTGCAATCACTAATAAGACAAATGAATGTCACTAGATACCATGGTAGATAGTACCATATAGTCATTAAAAATGCTCATATGCATAAGACATAATAGAAAAGTTTTAAAAATTAGTAATTAAATTATTATCACTTTGTTCCATGCATGGGATATTTTTAAATGCTTTTGCAATTTTATATCCTATGTATAGATTAAAGTCTATAACTTCTTTATCATTTAATGAACTTTTTTTGAGGTCTAATACATATAAGCAAGTGATCATTCTCCATTGATTTATTCTAATAGTAAAGTCACAAGATCAATATCAACTTGCCAATTAGTGTCACGATAATATTTGGGGGTAGAAATTGATATAATACCATAATAGTTAAGCTTGCACTAATTTAAAATAGTATGACTTTGGTAAAGTTGTGTCTTTTGCACTCATGAGATAAATCAAAATCACTTTTATAATAAAAAATTCTTTGACACCTGGGTTATTAAATATTTTTATGATGAAAATTTCTTTCACACACAAATTTAAATGAACCTTGTAGATAAAAGTTCTATTGTGCATATGAATTTGAAGTAATTGTTGTGGTTGAAACTATTCCTTATATATATAAGATTTGATTTAATATAATTATTTTTGTTGTTTATAACAATCATTTGATATATTTCACTTCATTTTTTACACAAATTTCACGATTGATTGAGCTCATTATCAACTTCCAAGTTTCAATGCTCACACATATCCTTTGTATACTTAGAGAGTTTTCATTGGTAGAAATGTGAAACACTCAAGGTTGGAGATTAGTTTACGATGTTTGGTGATATCCTAACTTATATCAAGTTAAAGGAATAGACGATGAAAAATAGTATTGAAACTTAAAAAAGGATATTTCTAACATAAATTGTTCATATAATAAGTTGTTTAGATTAATTTTATCCTTTCTTTTCATCCATTCTCTTACTAAAAGGTATACAAAAATTCATATTTTCCTACTAGTGAGGGCCTAAAATTAGTGTCATTTGCAAAATAAGTGTTACATAGAGATTATATTTTGCATTATTTTTATAAAGTAATGCAAATAAATGTAAAAAAAGCACCTATTAATTGATAACTTTATATATTTCATAATCTCTCCACACAACTCACAAGTCATTGAGTTAAAAATGTGATCTATTTGTCATCTGTGTGAATTGAAAATTTTCCAAATTAACCCATTGAGGATCTATGTCAAACTGCGGAACATAACTATTTTGCATACGGTATCTTGAATAACGTAATGTACAAATCAAACTCAGTTCAACTACACTGAATAGGGGTATGAAGGGGACCATTACTAATTAATCAACATTCCACACAATATAAATATCTACCTTTATTGTACATCAATAGTTATTGAAATGTACAGGGGATGTACATCATGTTTCAAACATCTACAGATTTCTACAGTCAATCCTTTTTAATTTTTTGGTCCCCTTAATACCCCTATTCAGTGTACAACAAATATTCCATCTCGTATTTTAACTGAATGTCCGGCGAGGGATGCGCAATGGGCATCTTCCGTCGTCCACAGAAATCCACTTTCTCCACTTTCCAACCAGCCAGAGATGAAAATGAGCTGATTTCAAAGCTCCAACTCTTGAATAAATAAGTTACATTGTGCAGAATATGTTGGTATTAGCTAAACCATATAAGCAGATGTCCATGTAGAAAGCCAATTGAAACGAGGATTGCATTGCCTACAACAATTATGAACTTAACTTTCGTTAGTGGAAAATAATTGAAAGATCGATATTTCAATGAGGAATACATCTTGCCGAGGGCGAAATACTCGACACAATAATTCACACTCCAATAGTAGTCGAAAGTTATTTTGGACTAATTTTGAAATAGGGATTTTAACCCTTCAAGGACCATGGGGTTAGTCTAGATTTCCAAAATTGGAGAGAAGTGTTATAAAATTCAAGTTAGAAAAACAATTTGATGAACACTTTTGAAAAAATGTTGTAAAATAAGATTTGTAGATCATATCCATATAGTTACATGATTTACATCAACTGTTTCAATTGTTCTTTTATATTTAAAAAAAATTTGAAACCAAAAGTTCATAATCCTTCCTAAAATGGATTATAGATTGAATATTTGTGATTTTCACAAGGCATTTTTCTTTAAATTCAATATTCTAAGTTCTAATTATGGTGATCTTTGAAGACTTTGTTTTACTTATTTATTCAAATCATTTTTTAAGGATCACTTTTTGAACTAAGAAAATGAGTTTTTGAGGTCAAACATATTTATAATTGATTTTTTTGTTCCAAAACTAAAGTTCATGATGCACATAATTGATCAAAAAAATTCAAAAAAAGAAGTTGAATCTAAAAATACTTTATATGGCTATAAAACATAAGTTGAACACATTACACTATTCAACAAATATTTCAATTGCAAGGGCATTGAGATATAACAATGGTCCATATTGTAAACTCTACTCTCTCTATGATGGCTAATGCAATCCCACGCTTTCAATTCCAAAAAAGAATTCAAATATTGTGAGGACCAACATCATTTGTATGTTTATCAAATTGTTGACATATTGAATTCTATAAATGCCAATTTCCTTCAATTTTTGTGTACAACAAATTGAAATGGTGTATACCAATATGCCAAGGCACAAAGAGTTTTTTGGGAGTTCTAAGAAAAAATTGACAAAAGATAAGGTAATTCCAAAAATGGTGAACAAATTCAACTTTTAGATATGGCTAACTTTGAAATTAGTTTTCTTTCAAATCACAACTAATTTTTTCTTCAAACTTCCATGGTAATTTGCATTATGTCACATACTACAAGTTTCGTGCCTACATTTTTGGACTTAGTCCATTGATGCATATATTATGGTTGTTAAAATGAAAACGTTTCAAATTTGTACTCAATTTTGTTTGTTAGTGTATATGGATTGCTTCAACATCACCAAATAAGTGACAAAAGAAGGATGCTTTTTTGAAGAAGGCAATTCTCGAAATATGTCGCTTCCAAATGCAAACAACTCCATGAAATTCAGACCCCTCGATAGAAGCAACGTGAGAGCCCGCATCCCAAGTTTCGTGAGAACCAGAAAATGGTGGTTGGAGAAAGAACAACAAGACAGAGAAAAAATCAAAAGCTCGGGCATCCCGAGCAGCCAGTAAATTGAAGCAACTGGCCAATCAGCCAACATCTTGCAGAAACCCTGCCTGGACATGAAACTCTCGTTTTGCACTTTACGAAGGAGAAGGAAAGCTCCCATTAGCAAAATGGGATTCAAAATGCACGCCGGCAGACAGCCCGCAAGATCATATTAGTTACAGATGACAAAAGCCTCAGCGTACTTCATTGCAAATCCCAGCTCCTGCAGACGATTTCAAAACGTCCAGACTGGGAAGTCGGCCCTGCAGAAATCAATCCTAGACTCCACTCACCCCTTTTCAATGCCAATGCCATAGCAGTGAAACAGGTCCCAAGGCTGGTTTTTAAGCAGCTTACCAAAATAGAAACCAGTTGGCAAGATAGCTCGGATGAGAAATTGGCACGCAACTGCAAGTTCCTCTTTGATACCCATACTGAGTTCTTCGCTTCCTCAGTTTGAAATATCACCATGGGTTTACATGGAACCCAGGCAGGGCATCAAAGTGTAACCCTCGAAGGCAGCGTTGATCCTCCTGACTGTCCTTTGGTTGGCAGTTACGACACTTGCCTGTAATAGAAGGGTTGAGCACCAACACTTTCGTTCTTGAACTCAAGATGTGTGTCATGGACTGAAGATCTTACGGCTAAGATGTAAGATGTGCGTAAAGATGTTTCCTAAACATCCATGCAATCGGATTGGAAAAATTCATTACCCATGTTTTTCAATCAATTACAACGTAAAATCATGAATATTAAAATGAAACAAATTGGAATTTCTGTTTTCAGAAATTGAAAATTGGAATGCTCTATTGGGATTGCATAAGAACTGTTGGATCATGCTATCCACATGAACATCTGCAACAAGTGAAAACGCTCCTGGTGTGCTCAAAACATTGAACCTCGATTACAAAGAATTATTATGAATCCTCTCCAAGGATTAACCATATCGAAACCAAGTGAACCTGAACGGCTAAACAGACATTCTAAACGAACAGAATAGTGTCGTCACCTTGACCTTCACAAGATGGGAGGTTGCACACAGTATGGGCAGTGCCCAAGATACAGATTTATTTGGAAATCCACCAGTGAGAACGGTTGCTAAGAAATTAGAATTGGTAATTTGGTTCTCTGACACAGCCAGCTCATATTGAAAAAACAAACAAAAAAACTATGCGAAAAATGTGCACATTGGATGTTCCGCATGTCTTCAAGATGTTGAAAGGGTACAGATTCTGTCAGTGGTGACTCTGTTTCGCAAGGACGGAGTATCGAGACTAGTGATTTCCAAGAGGTTCTTCTACCTTAGATTTAAAGATTCAAATAGATTTCTGGAAGGAGTACAAAGGCAGAGCAGTTCGAAGCGAAGAGTTGCTTCCAAATCTACATGGAAGGTTGAGAGAGCTCCTAGTTTGGATTCCGTCAAAGAATGCCGAAGTCAAAGAAAGCTCCGGAGATGCAAAAGTCATTAAGCAGGATCAAATTGAAGTCAGAATTTCAGAAACCTCCAAGTTAGTGCTTGATCATATGTTAAGCTGGTCCAGTGTATCCCTTTGAACCCCTCCTGGTTATGAAGTGATCATTCTCAAAGATGAACTTGAAAGACTGCTTCCAGATGATGTTTCGATCAAATAACGTAATTCGTAGTCATCCACGGAACTGCATGGAGGATTAACAAACAACCTTCTTTAATTAATAACCAATGTGATCATTCAAAAGAGACATATTGCATATAGCCCAATTATACTTGTTTGAACTGACAAGAATTTCTGCGAGAATATGCCAAGGTTCTAAAGAACTCATTTGGGCGTAAATCGAGTAAAGAATCCACATGCACCTGCCGTCCTGGAAGACTTTCAGGGAACTCTTCTGGGTCCCTTAGTCTCGTAAACTTTAGGCGTCCCAATCTCACGAGCCACGATCGCACTGCCATCGTTTCGCGGGTCCAGCGTGACAGCAGCCAGTTCCTCTTGTGTGGTCTGCCTTGCAGGGACTGCGTCAATTGCCCCTTCAGGACTTGGAGGTAATGACATTTTCATTAACTTATATTGGGTCATGCAAAGGAAAGATCATTTCACTTACAAAATCGGTAGCACCAGCAGTCCTGCCAAAGTAGTTGATAGATTCTTCAGGTAGCTTCCCTCAGCAGAGCCTCAGACCTTGTTCATTGTGTGGGGCTTGGCTTGCTTGGACTGGATCAAGTGCGCATCCCCAGAGGAAAGGACATGTTTATCTTATTGTTAGTAGTACGTCTCTGAACTTGGTCCAGATTGTCTGCAAATTTGGTACCTTAGCAGCCGTCCAGTTTCGTTGACGCAGTCTGGTTCATGATGGCTTCCTCCTACAATAATATATTCGGATGAAAGGATAACCACGACAGTACTGAAGGGTGCGGAGTCCAAGGGTTGCACTCCACTTGCACAGCACTGCACACGTTACCACAGTGCCGACTGTGGCGCAGGATTTCTGGTCACTCGCCAAGAAAGAGGGAGTTGTCACCCAGTTGGCTGCAATTAACAATTCCATTCAATGGCCTGTTGAAAAGCCTACTTGAATTGTCGTAGCAAGATGTAGGAGTGCTCTAGATATCTGATCTCAAGTTTGAAGGCAAACCGGGTCTCAGACTTCCGCCATAATATGAACTTACCTGGAATACCACCAGGAATTACTCGGTTTGGTGGGGCCAGTGTCCTGTTTTGTACAGCAGGTTCCCACCGCTGCGACTGTCTTGAAGAGTCCACAGAGCTCCACTAACATCATAGATGCACCAGTCTTGGAGCGCCCATGTAGCAAAGTGGTTTGCAATTTCCTCGACACTTTCTCGTCGACAGGCTTGAACCTCACGAGTGCTTTGCCGATCTGTGCACAGAGCTTTGTTATTGTGTGCAATTGTTGTTGCTCTTGTTCAAAAGAGAGAAAGTGGCCTCCAGAGAGATCTTTTGACAGGATCCACGAGGGACGAAGATTTCTTGCACGGGTAAGCGAGCTTGGTTCACCCCATCGAAGTGACCACAGCATCTCGTACTGGAAGGTTCGCTTCCTTTGCCTCCCATGGATCTGATTCTATAGAGCGCAGCTAGAGTAGTTGGAGTGCTCATCCCTCTCCTTTGCTTTGGTTGTGCATGAAGCATGGACTTGAAGTGCACACAGTGCACTCCACCGAGGTTGCAAGCACGTGATGACTAGCTTGGTGCTAAGGCTTCGAAGTGCCCTTTTGGTAGAGATGAAGGGAGTCTAGTGACAATCTGACGACGTTGTGTACGTATTTTGAGCAGAACGTGGGAGAGGTCCTTCTTATTCGAGGCAGGGAGAAGGGTCGTGAGCGTCAGGCTGCGGAGGACATAAGCTTCGATACATGTTTGCCATCTTCGACCTCTTGTGATCATCGCAGCATCGCATCTTCGCAGCTTCTGTTTGTTTGTGAGATTTGTGCATTTCTGGTGCATTGAGGTGAATTAAGATGAGAAGGGTGCTGTCTTTCCTGGTGTGGCTGTTTAGCTTCTGGACTTGGAAAGATTTTTTCCTTCGTTGGCTTCAGAGTCCTACCTCCCATCCGAGTGGCGGAGAGACTGCGGAGCACTTGCCTTCTCGGGAAGGACAACCGGAATCGGAGTTGGCACGTTTTTCTATATCCGGGGTTGAACGCTCAGATGAGCTCTATACTCGTGATGACTGGAAAGTCCGAATTACATTTGGAAGCTTTCCGTCCCACTATGGCTTTCAACTTTTCCCTGGCACCGACGAGGGAGCAAGATATCGCGAGTTTCTCATGGCAGTTGCTTCATCAGGAAATTTATTCCTTGAACATGTGACCATCTTTTTAATGGGGGATGATTCTTGCCAACACGTGGAAGCATTTGCTGACGCACTTCGCCAGTCTTGCAATGGTTTCAGAAAACTCCATCTCAGATGTTATGGTGGCTCTGCAGTCCGATTAGCCAAATGTGTCCCTAGTTTGCTTCTCGGAAATGATGCAATTGAGGATCTTATTCTCTATTTTTCGATCTTAGAGGTGGAGATGGATGCAGAATTTATTGCCATTATTGTGGGGTCCCACCGTTTTCAAACCCTCAAATCATTTCAGATGCAAGCACCAAGGTTGGAGGGAGTGGGAATGAAGCAGCTGTTGAAGCCCTTCGAAGGTCCTTCTAGTTTACTTGAAAACCTAGAATTTGATGGTCTAACATCCGATACTCAATTTGAGCATATCGGTGGCATGCTTGCCTCAAACACATCACTCAAAATACTCTCGCTCAATGATATGAGATTTGGGGTCCACAAGAAGGCCTTCACAAGAGGATACACCAGCATAGGGGCTGCATTGTGTTCCAACCAATCTCTTAAGACCTTAAGTTGTCAAATTTCGAGCAATTTGGAGTTGAAGACATTGTTGGATCCGTTAATGACCAAGATCAACAATCCCCAACGCAATACCACCCTCACCAAGCTTAGCTTATTGGGATCCATTGGAGGAATAGAGGGGATTGAAACCTTGGTTGACATGATTTGTACCAACTCCTCCTTGCAAAAATTGGAATTGACTTCTTTGGATGATTTATCTTCGCACAATAGAGAAGGCCTAGTGAACGTTTTGGCTATGTTGGAAGCCCTCAAGACCAACAAGTCTTTGAAGAGCATTAATCTCGATGGATGCAGTGCGGTTGGTGGTTACAAAGTGCTTGGAGCGATGATGGACTTGCTCTTGGAGAATTATTGCATTGAAAGAATCAATTTGGGTAATACAGGTTTGGAGGACACTGGAGATGCGGACTATGTGTATTCAACATTATCAAAGAGAAGGAAAATGAAATTTGGGGATATTGTACGAGGCATGGCAAATGTGAAACCGACATCCGGGCGAGTTTTTTTGTGTGGAAATCCATATGCTGGTAAGTCACGCTAAAGAATATTTTTTAGTTATACACTCAATTTTTACATGAAAATGGTTTGTGATTCATTTCATTAAATGCATTTCTAAATCAAATGGATATTGAAACACTACAATGACTCTCATATGATTTTATACATCTCAAAAATTGCCATTACGATTGGAGAAATTAGATTTTATCTTCAATGAACTTTGGACATATTGAGGAACAAATAACATACATGTAGATAATGCTTTTTGAAAAATATAAATAAAAACTTCAACATTTTCTAAATTTAACTTCAATTTCTTAGTAAAATTTTTTGTTAACACAATTTCAAAATTTTCAATTTTATTTAATAAAACGAATGCGAATTCATATTGGAGCTCTATATTAAAAGTTGACTCATTGAATTAGAATTCACTTTGGAAATCTATCAACGAATCAAGAACATTCATATGCAAAAATTATATAGAATTTTCAAATTTTCCACAAATTTTTCAATATATTTTAAATAAAATAAATATTAAGGGGCATATTTCACCCAATAAAATTCTGAAAAAAAATCATGAATTTCTTATGGCAAAATCCTAGAGTGGATTTTAATTCCATTTATGATAGAATAAAGAAACTTGAAAATTTTATATTTGCATGAAAATTTATTTTTCATCATTATATTTGAATGATGTCTCGATTTTGAAACTTTTCAAAAATCATTTTCTACAAGTGTGATACTTATTCTTTAACCATATCCAAAACTTGTTGAAAATTCTAATTTCTTAATCAGTTATGGCAATTTTGTAAGTGTATAAAATATTTCGAGAACCATTTTGAATGGGATATCTACACTAATATCTTCAATTCTTCACAAGTGTAGCAATCCAACATTTTGCTTAACCTTTTAAATCATGAAGTTAGAGCTTTTGATGATTTTGAATATATTCAAAACTTGGATTGTATTCAATAGTTTTTTTTTTTTCAATTTTTGCATTAGAATTCAAAGCCAGTCTTGAGTTGATAAAGGAATTGGACAATATGTGGATGTGTGATAAAATATATCTCTTTCAATTACTTTGAGGTTGTCATGAAAAGGACTAGGCTAATGCAAGATGAATAGAATTTATATTTAAGATCAAATTTCAAATAACATTTATTTTAAAAAAACCAATCATTCATGCATTTTAATTGAACAATTCCATGAGAACATCCATTATAACACCTTAGTGCTTTAATTTTTGGTGATTGGATAAATATTCATCTATCCTTCTTTGTTCCTTGTGTAGTTATAAAATCCTTACTCTTCAATATATTGTCTTTTGTTTGTTTACCATTCTTCATAAAGGAACCTTAGTCAATAAAAATTTGAAATTTCAAACACTTGTTTAAAAGTACCCCATTGAAATATGCCTAAAATAACTTATTTCATTTTCATTTTAGCTTGTAGTTTTTTTCTCCAAAATGAAGAGCGCCCTCTAATAAAATGGTTGCTCTAGTCATTATGGATTAATTGTCAAACATACTCTATTTTACCAATACATGAATTATATAGAGGCTAACTATAGCTTGTTGATGGTGTGCTATCTTGAAGAGTTGAAGGTCATCACTAAGGATGTTTTGAATGTAAAAAAACACATTGTTGAAATGGTTGTCACGCTATTTTGCAAATGAACTTCAATAATTTGAATGGAATGGAATTCTTATAGTCAAATTGACCAATTTATTTTCACTTGTCATTTCAAAGTTTATAGCAATTAAGATTTATTACAAATCTAATAGAAATATTTCTCATTGATTGATGGTACATAGTGTCATGTAAAAAATTCATTACATTGAAATTCAAGTATTCTATAGGATTTGAAAGGCTACATTGAGCTCAACCAAAGTTGAACCATATAAAAATGGAACTAGTCATTTAGGGATTAAATGGTTGCACAAGACAAACAAGAACAATTGTTTTATTCTATGATGAATGGTTTAATTGATGGTTTGAATAAGTATTATAAAAGTTATCAAGTTTGTCTAATCTTGCACACTCAAGGGGAACTGTAGAAATGTATTGTATTGAAGTTAGAATGTTTATATGGTTTAATAGATTTGACTTTATATAGAAAGTTTTGATTTGTTCTATTTTGATTAAGTGAAAAGACAATTACAAGGAGTTTTGATTTAGGGGCAAGAATCACCTCATAGCCAAAAATATCATTAGAAAGTGTTATTTAAAATTCTATTTCAACATTTCATATACAAATAGAAGCATTAGATGTGATTTGTTTACTAGAACATTCTCACTGCTACGCTCTAGCATCATTGACATTTTTCAAATTCATGTCTAAGTCCCCTCCAAAATTTGGTTCTCTTGCCCTAATTTTATATCCTTCCATTTATTACATATTCTAAACATTAATATGAACTATTATTTCATGTGGAGCATTTTCTTATGCTTCCAAATCATGTTTCAAATGCATTGTAGAAGTAACTTTAACAACTTTTGGAATGCATTCATCTTTAAAGAAAACTTTCAATGATAAACTTCATGTTTGCGCCTTTTTCAACCGTGGCACTTTTAAAGAACTTTCATTTGAAGTTCCAATTACATTGTCTTGCAATCAATAAGGAATTTGGTCCCCAAATGTAAAGAAAATGTATATTTTTGAAATGAATTAAGAAATCCGATTACTTTAGGTAGCCAAAAATGGGACTTTAAACTACCTAGCCAAACAATGTTTTGGCCATATATTGATCATCAAAACTCTTCAAGGCTTCAGTTGGTAACCAAATGTCATCAATAGCATCTTAAAAATGCATGAATTTCATTTTCAAGTTACCTAAATTAGTTTGTTTTTCTTCTACTTCTTCACAGGTAAGACAAGATTGCGATTGTCTATGAAGCAACTCAAGGAATTTCAACAAAAAGAAGGCATTCCACACCACGCAAGAATTAGAGGAAAAATAAGGAATGCATTCAAAACCTCTCATGCACCAAAAGTGCCAACAGAAGACAAGCTATTGGAACGTACACATGGCATTGAAGTGGAGAGTGTACTATGTGATGGCATTGGCATAACCATTTGGGACATGGCGGGTCAAACCGATTATCATTCTTTCCATGAGTTGGTGATGCCCAATCTCTCCGCTGATGGAAGCTCATCAATGTTTTTGCTCATGTGCAATCCCATGGAGCAATCAAATCTTTCCAAAAGAAGATCTCCATCCGACATAAAAAGGGAACTTGAAACTTGGTTGCGATTCATTGCTTCCAATACAAGGCGATCTCTTTCGTATCCCCCACACGTGTCTTTAGTAATGACACATTTTGACTATTGGATGAATGATGATTCATTAGCTCAACGCATCAACGAGGAGGTGGGACAATTGAAATCTCAATTTGATGAGATACTTGAGCTCGATGAAGTCAAGTCCATGTTTAAGGTGGATGGAAGGAATACATCTCATGCCCGTGGGGTGTTTGATTTTATGAAATCCCACATGAAGCAAATGCTAGAGAGATTGCCCAAAACCATAAGGGCATGTGAAGAAGTGCAACGTTTGGTCACAAGGTGGAATACAAACAAACCAAAGCAACCTTTGTTGAAGTGGGAAGAATTTTGTGAAGGCATGTGCAAGGAAGTGGAGGAGTTGAATGATGTGGACCATGAGCTTGCAAAAAGGAAGAGGGAATTTGTAGCCATATCCTTGAATGATGGAGGACACATCATCTACAATGAGAAAGGAGGAGTTGTCATCACCAATCCCCATTGGTTTTGCCACCAAATAGTTGGACAATTCCTTCACCAATGTGCAATCAAGGATCGCGATTTGGAGATGGTTTCGTCCAATGGGCTAATCCCCATGGAACGTATGAAGCATTTGATATTCAAGCTTTTGGAAGGTCAAGGAGACATGGACACGCAATTTGATGACATCTTGGGCATGATGATGAAACTCCACATATGCTATGAGCAAGATGCTAGTAGCATTATGATCCCCTTGACTTTGAAAGACAACCACAAAAGTTTGAGTTGGTCCACCAATGATGACTCCACAAACTTCAAGTATGTTGGGAGAAGATTGGCTTGCAAAGATGGAGTTCAAACCATGTTGACTCATGGATTTTTTACACGACTTCAGGTATTGATTTTGAATTATTTGGTGTAAATAGTAGTTTCAAGTTCGTGTAAGTTTTTATTTGATTTACAAAGTTATTGTAATTGAATTTTTTTTAATTCACAATACTACAACCATCATAGTCAAAATCAATAAAACATAAATGAAATGATTTGGATTTTACAATCACTTAACCCCTGAAGGTTTTTGACTATGTTTTCACCAAAAACGCTCCCAAACTACCATTTCTATTACAAGAACCAAATTTTAGAAAAAAAACATTTTTGGACTCATGTAACTGTAGGATCTTGGAGTAAGCTGGTTTGAGAACATGTGGAAAAAAATTCATAAATTTCCACATTGTAGATTGAAAGATATTAGCGTTTCAATTGACAAAAATCCTTTTTTTGTCTTCGTGAAAAACCAAGGAGCTACTCTTCACAAGGTCATATTTGTCTGAATAAATGTCCAAAATGAATGTGTCTCTTTTTAATCACTCTTCAAGGCAAATTAGCTACACGCTTGAAAAATTTCAGATCATTTGGAATCATACAACATATAAGAAAAAAATAGTAAGTAGAAAGAAGTAGATAATGATTGAAAATACTAAATTGTTAAGAATTTTGTTATGGATTTGAAAAATGGCAATCCCAATGGTTGTAATGTTGTAATAAACAATCTACATCCTATGATTTTATTTTTTTCAAAAAATATTGAAAATTGAGTAAAATGAAGGACTTCAAAGTTTATTTTAGAGTAGAGAATCCATAACTGCTCGCAAACCAAAACTCCTCATAACTTTCACCTCATTGATCAAAATGGAATGATTCAAATCTTTCCACATATATAGAAATCTAGAAAATCAATTTCAAATTTCGAAAAAAGTGATTTTTTTTGATCTACCTGAGCTGCCTAAGTTGGGAAAGAAACTACATATCATACAATAACTTTTTAACCATGTAGCGAAAAGTTATGAAAATTGTTAGGCCTTAAAACTACTCCTTGACCACATGTTGTGTCAAAATTTCAAAGAAAAAAATGGAAAATTCCGCTCATAGTGAGCTGCCCCAAATATCTATAATGCCAAAAAACCATGTTTGGGACTTTAGGGGTTAAATTGTCTTGTTGAAATGACATGTTATTGATTTGTTGATACATTATATAGGTATCTTTCTTTGAAAAGCTCCCAAGCAAAAATGATCAAGATACTTACCAAGTGTATCAAGATATTATCAAGTTCATAAGTGGTCATGGCATTGAAGTCATTCTTGAATACCATGATGGTGACATTGACATCCTTCTACGATCCCAACAATGTGAAGACGAAATGTTGGAATTCCTTGAAAACAGAATTGTCATGCACATTAAACATCTCCAAGAAGATCCCACTTTGGGTTGTCTCGGAGTTCGCCTTATTGAGTTGATTTTGCGCCCCGCATGTGTGCGGTGGTTGGTTCATGCTAAGGACCGCAAAAACCAATGTGTTCAAGTGAAAAACTTAGAAGCTAATGTTATAAGGGATGGTGTAGATGATGCTAAACACAACTGGAAATCATGTGAAGGTTTGGACATTGGCTACGACAAGGTGAGCACCTTATTAGGAAGCTTGGCATGGAAAGCTCTTTTGGAAAGGCAATCACGTGACCTACAAGATTATCACAAGACAATCCAATCTTTGGGAACTACAACCCAAGATGATCACTCCAACTCCAAGGATGATAAAGTTGGTCTTAGGAACTCCTCAATATGGCAAATGCCGCAAAGACTTGTGTTTGGTCATATAGATGAGAAGTTCGACGACATGAGAAGGGAAATGCGTGAAAATCACAAAGAGACAATGTTAGAATTCAAACATATGGCGCATCTAATACAAAATCTAGAGCGTGGCATTCAAAACATGCAAGATAGATTATTGCAAGAAGTTTGTTCTAAGATTGATGATTTGATGGCATTCTCTATGGAGATGCAAAAGTCTCAAATTCCCAAATTGGCCTATCTTTGTAATTTTGGAGAGAGGAAGCTTTTGACACGATTCGTACCTAACCTTGATAGAATCCAACTTCACCTTATGTGTGAAAGTATCAAAGGATTCCATGAGGTCCCAAACCAAGAAGGTTGTGTGGTCTATTTTGGAACAAAAAACACAAGGAGGTTTCTTACAATGGTAGCTTGGGGATTCAAGATTGCCACTCTATTGGCTAAGATCGGTGCCCATGTTGCTTGTGGAATGGGTCCAATGGTACCTGATTTTAGTGATGGAGGCATTTTTGCAGCATGGATTCTTGACACACCTGGGTTTTTGGATTATCAAATCCCTCCTACAACTTTGGAATCATTGCCAAGTGATGTCAAGAAGTATTCAAGGATCTCAATCGATGACCGATGTGAAGCACAAAGGTGGCTTCGAGAGGTTTTGGAGCCAAAGTGTCAAAAGAAGAGAGACTTCTATAAACAATTTGGATTGAGTAAGGTTCAATACACAAGAGCAAGGGGATCTATAGCTTGGATTTGTGATAAATGCATCACAAAGCAACGCAATGATATTGAACTACAATGAAATATTACAGTTAATTGTATTGTAGGAGGAAAGTGGGGTTTCTTTCTTTTAGTATATAGCAAAAGACAAAGAACTCGGGATCAAATTCCTTTTGGAGCTCTTTTGAGTTTCATCTCTAGTTTTGCTTCCACTAATGAGAACTCATAAGCATGCAATATGAATTTTTTTTTTGTATCTTACCATATTGGAATCATGGATGAGATGTTCAAATGTTAGTTATATTTTCTATAAGCAATGTTCCTTCATAGGGAGATCATATGTGTTGGTTCATTTGATATTGGGCTTGGTGACTTCAACTTTGTACCTATATATTGCCCAAGGTTTGCTGATGGAAGGCTTTCAATAAGAGATCAATGGAAGTACAAAAGCTATTATTGTGCTACCTTCTTTACTATTATAATTGTACATTTTTTATAATAAATGATTGACAACTGGTTGTTTCAAAAGTCTATGTACACGAGTTCACTACCTAAATTTCATTTTTTTGAGGAATAGTTTTAGATTTTGGAAGCTAGGCTTGGTGAACTTTCTAGTGTTTGACAAACTAACCTTGATTTAACTAATTTTGGACAATCCATAGTCTAGAATTAACATCGCATCCATAGATGAATGATGAAAATATGATCTATATACAGTCCAAATGTAAATTTTTGAGTTAAAATGGATCAAAATCATCATTTTTGGATCAAATGAAATTAAAAAAGATAAAATATAGACAAGTATCAATAGCCAACCAATATATTTTCAATTACAAAGAATGCCCTTAATTTGTGGATAAGTCCATAATTAATTAAATCAGGGTTAATTGGATTAAATGCAAAAGAGAGTCAATTAAGTTCCCAAATCAAATTTTATAAGAAAAAATTAGAAAGCATCAATCCAATTTTTTTAACATGACTCTACATAAATTAAAAAAATTCTAATATATTTTGAATTTTGCAATTTAGATATAATGACTAGCCATCAATATAGCCATACTTTGAAGACTCCAATCACTTCATCACATTGGTATACAGGCTTGCCTTTCAAAGGCCATTTCATCTTATGGAATTGTTTACTTATTTTGAAGGTTAGTAAATGGGGCTTCCTAGATCTTTTATTCAATGGAGTCAACAAATCAAAGTTTACATTATTAGTCAATTAACTCATTAACATTCAAATTTTTTTTGAAATTTTACATGTGCTTGCTTTTATCTTTGAACAAATATATGGAATGCATCAATATCACTAAATAAATGACAAAAGAAGTATGCTTTTTGAAGATTCATTCATGACTTTGGATACATGACAAGTGATTTGAATGAATGATCACCTCAAATAACTATGGTTAACAATCTAGAATATATGGAAGCATGCAATACTTACATGAAGAGAATCAAAATTGTTGGCCAACAAAACTTTTGGGAGGGGGCTTGTGAAAAGTGGCAAATATTGACAAATTTTGAGTCAATTTTTGGAACTCTTTTCAATACTAAACTTGAACTTATTGTTTGTTTTTAATTTAACAATGGCTACTTCTAGAATGTAATTTCTCCCCAAATGAAAGCATCATGGAATTAGGAAAGGACAATTTTCATTCTAGACTACTAGGAAATTTATATCTAATTCCAATGCAATATAAATGATTTGTCCTTGTAATTAGGCTATAAAGTTAGTGGCAACTACAAAATAATATACATATTTATACTTCAAAGATACATAAATACATATCATTTCGTAGTAATTGGTACAAAGTAATAATATTTCATCTTATTCTAATTTAATTATTTCACAATTAGTGTGCTTTGGGTAAATTAGTGTCACATGCACTAGTAGGACAAATTAGTATATTTGACAGTTAGGTAGAATATACAAATTTAATAGTAAAAATTATCTCAGTAACATAAAAATACTACATATTTATAAATTAAAAACATCAAAAACATTAGAATCTAGAAATTATGAACATCTACAGCCATGGGCAACTTGTGCATTCCTCTATTGCCACTGCCGTTTCTTATGGACTCAAATGTGCAAACTCACATGCGTTCGCTGTTACCTCTGCAATGAGTTTCAATCGCCACAAGAGATCACGGTGTAACAAAGATAGAATTCTACACTATTGAGCTAATGTGCATGAACTAGGGTTTGAACAATTTGACTTTGGTTTTCAGGTGTCAAGGGAATTGATTCATTTAATGTTAGTGGATTGCCATATTTGATTATGTGCTCTCAATAACAAGCATTTGCGGGAGAGGATCCAATGTAAATGAATGTAAATCCTATAAAAACTATGGCCATGATTGAATTCCTCTGTTGTAACTTGTTTTGTGTAGCCTCAAACGTTCTAACTCAAATGAGCTCATTGTTTCCCCGGAATCAATTCCAATTTCTAGAAGAGATGATGGCGTAAAAAGGATGGCATTTTGTGCACTTACAACTCCTTGTGATGAAATGTAGGAATTAGGGTTTCCACAAATTGAGTCTTTCTTTCAGGTTTTTAAAGAGGCAATGCGTATGCCATTGTTAAAATTCCACCATTTCTGTAATGTTGTCCAATTGAATGTCTTCACCTAAACCGGGAATTCTCACTTCATTGTAGAGTTCCCATTTGAATTGTGGCCTTGGCTATGACCACCTCCATGGTTGTAGGGTCACTCGCTCGTTGCTCTTTTGAGCACCATGCTTTCGTCCATCTTTTGGAGCTTTCTGTTGTCTCATCTACAACCTCTTTCTCAATTCCTTAGCTGCAATTTCCATCCCTTGATCTCTATCTTTGCTTTTTGAGGGCTTGAATTTTTGGATTAAAGATCGAAACTTCCCAAATTGTTTTCAAAGGATGTGTAGTCTTTTGGATTTCAATGTTTTCGCTAATTGCTTTGTATTGTGTTGTGTGTCGAAATTGGCCTATGTGTAGACTTCCGCAAGTCCATCACTGGAAACGATCAATGGAGTCATAACTCCGAACTTGCCAATCCAAGCTTCCCTTGTCAAACTCTTGCACTCTTTAGAATTGAAGAATCTTTTACCAAATCTTAGGGCAAATACCTCAACAAAGGAGATGTTAGAGTTTGAGGCATCTTCGGATAGACAATGGAGTTCTAGGGCTTTACAAGGCTTCAATTGTTGGCAAGTGAGGGCAGTTGTTGCTCATGCAAAGTACTTCAAGAGCTACAAGAATGAATGATGAAAGCTTCCCACACCATCAAGGTGGGAGGATATAGAGGCTCGTTGTTACTCCTATCCGGAGGTAATTCTCCAATTAGTTGAGTGGAACCCACTTCACATCGCCAATTAGCTAATTGGAATTAGGTTTGAGGGTTTAGAGTTAGAAACTAAGTCCATGCACTACTAAAGTTATATTAGCTAGCAAGTTGATGTTGACTATTGCTAATTACCTTGCAATGAAGTGACTTACATTTCCACTGGTTAAGTCTTCGATTTTGAAGTTCACTAACTTTGTCTGTAACAATTATTTGGACTGCAAATTTTGCGTGTGGCGACCAAGAAACATGAGTCACCTACCATGAAAGCGTAATTGCCTAACTCCTCATAAAATACCTTGCAAGTGTAGGTAGACAATAGGTTTGTTAACTTTCAACTAGTTAATGGAACTTAACACCATAATCAACCAATTGGTTCTCCTTGGTTTGTGTGGTTTAGGGTTTGTAACAATGTTACACTCGTTTTGTTTGAAACTCTGAGTGTTAAGGGTTCACACGATAAATGAGCCTGATGTTGTTTTCTAACAAGAATCAAGTAGAAATCCAAGACACTTGTTAGAATGTAATACTCTTTTGGAAAATGATTATGTATTGTTTGATTTAGCATTGTTGTGTTTGTCAAAAGTTGTAGAGTTAGAAAGAGGCTTGTTCATGTCCAAATGTTTTCCATAATGGCTTGTAATTAGGACTTGGTGAGGACACCTATTACGAAGAGTTTGGTTTGCCAACCAGCTCCTTCTAAGAAATTCATATGTAGTGTTAAATGTAATATACCAGTTATGAAAGAGTGACCTTTAGATGTTCTTTCTATTTTTTGTAAGTAACGTTTAATTTTTCACTATGAGTTCCTGCATTCTAGTTCATTGATACTAGGCTTGGTGATTTCAACTTTTTAGTCACATATAGCCCAAGGTTCGTTGACGAATTGCTCTCAAGGACAGATCAATGCAAGTGTAGGAGTTATTATTGTACAAACTCCCTAACTGTCTAACTGCTTTGCAAGGTGGTGGAGAGAAGTAGAACATAAAGGGTATGACTTCTTCGACATGATTCTTGTCTGGATCAAATGAGATGTTCTTGAGATTTGGTCTTACCCTTGTTTCTTCAATCTCTAATATGGCATCAACCCGTGGGTTTAATTTCCGATTCTATGGTATTCGTTTCATTCGATTTCTTTCAAGTATATCTCCATTGTGTCCAAGAGGATATCACGAGGAAAACACGGGCTCTCTCTTTTTAGGCATTTCCCTCAAGGAATTAGGATGCCATGTGTGGAGAGATCTACTTCATTCGATGTGAAGCTTTTTGATCATTTTTCCACATTCCTGGTTATTAGGTTAACGAAGGCAGCACCGGTGATTGTTGGTCTTCCTTTGATGTCTTCATCTCAAAACTATGCCTTTTAGATTGAGTTGACTAGAGCATCAGGTTTTTTTCTCAAGAGTTTCCAATCCTTTTGTAGAGAGCATTTGAAAATGGCGTCTCAAGATTGTTGATAGTAGTAACAATAATCCAATGACCATCTCAAAAGATCCCCTTTCAATTCACCAAGTTCTTAATGATTAGTGAATGCTAATGCAATAGAACATTACATGAGGATTATGTTAATTTTATAGTTCTAACAAATTAACTTTGACTTCATCTTAAGTTAATGTCTACAAATCTACTAATGTAATATCCAATGAATGCTAATGACCAACATCACGCTAACAATAAAACAACACCATTTTCATCTCACCAATATCTAAAGATGATAACTATATGTATCTATTGGGGTTGTTTTTCGGAAGGTTAGTTGACTTCCTACAAGTAGCAAAAACATTGCTAGATTCAATCTTATCGATCTGTAGGCAGCATAATATTCAAGAATGAACCTAAAGCATTTATTGTTCAAAAAAATGCATGTACTTGTGACTTGCTTCCTCATTGAGGTTTTTTTTCATTTTTTTTCAAGATATCATCACTATTTTTTATAAATCACTTGAAAGATGTTACATCATCTTTAGGATGTAATTTTAAAACCTTGATTTTGAAATTCAAGTGTGATGGTCTTGCATTTGGTAAGGTTGTTTAATCAAAAAAATATGTTGGAAGATGTACTTGAAGTACACTAAAAGAGTGTACAATGATGTCTACCAAAAAAATAATGAAGACAATGAATGTAGTATGGTTTCAAGACACGTAATCTTGGAATGACTATTAGCTTTGAATAGCAAAAGAACTTTTTTATAATGAAATTATTTGTAAAACTCTAACACTAGAAGTCAAATAAGATTTTCACACATGCTTGATATATATATATTTTTTTATTTTTTTATTTTTTTATTTTTTATTTTTATTTTTTATTTTTTATTTTTTATTTTTTATTTTTATTTTTATTTTTATAACTCCAAAGCTTGATTATAAATTCAAGATGTAACAAGGTGTCAAATTGATTTTGACCTTTCAATTTTGAAGTCTCTTGTTTTGTAACTCCATTGATTGATGTGATTAAATATTTGGGTTTGCAAGGGCCACAATTACTCTTCAAGGATAGGAATGCTTCATCTTGTTTTGAAACCTATATATTTAGGACATGAAATGAAAATGAAGACACAAGGTGAAAATATACAGATAACTTCTGGGAGAACTCTAAGTTGAATATGTGGCCTCACAAAAAACGAGGGCCACAACAAGATCTTCTACTTTAGAGCTAACCACCACCTATCCGGAGCCTACCAAGAACACCATACATCAGTGCTACAATTATATGCAATTGAGAGCACTTGATATTAACTAATTATTAAGCCGACATTCATACATTACAATTGTCAATTGAAACATCTTGCCAGGATAGGTGACCTTCGTAGCAGATGAGTACTTGTTCCAAAATGGAGAAACAGAACATGTTAGTAGAACTACCTACAAAAACATTTAGAAACTAAATTAAGACATGGCTTCCAATTTGGAAATTTACAAACGACTTCCAAATCAGAAATTTAATAGATGCAAAACTCATGGTTGCAAGTCATAGTGAAATTCACAAGGATTTAATAAATCATTCACCTACTATTAGTAGTTCCCAAAGCATAGAACTAAAACAGATGATCTTGCTAAAGATGCATCAAAGCTAGGACAACAAAGGAGGGAGTATAATTATAGACTGATAAAGACACGAGTTTCATGAGAGAAATTAGACATGTTAAAAGAATTACCATTGAATCAAAGGGAAACTTCCACTCTAATTGTAAACAGTCCTTAAGCTAATTCCACATACTCAACTTGAACGGCTGAATGCCCATTTCAATTTTTGAAATATGTCCCTTCAAGATGCAAGAAACTCCATATAATGTAATTCACCTTGATCCATCAAACGTGAGAGCCGGCCTACATCACAAGTTTCGCTTTCAAAAAATGGCAGTTGGAGAAAGAAGAGCAAAACAGAATAAAAATCAAAAGCTCGAGCATCTTGAGCAACCAATAGATTAACCCCTAAAGGACCAAATGGTGTTTTTTGGCAACATAGTGATTTTGGGCAGCTCACTACAGATGGAATTTTGATTTTTTTCTTTGAAATTTTCACACAACATTTTCCCGAGGAGTAGCTTTAAGACCCAACAATTTTCATAACTTTTGAATACATGGTTAAAAAGTTATTGTATAATATGTTGTTTTCATTGCTCGGTGGGCAGCCCGGGCAGCAAAAATAACTTCTTGAAAAATCACTTTTTTTAAAAATAAAAATTTGAAATTGGTTTTCTACATTTATATATACATGAAAAGCTTTGAATCATTCCATTTTGATTTGTGAGACGAAAGTTATGAAGAGTTTTAGTTGTGGGTAGTTTGTGGGTAGTAATGGAATCTCTACTCTCAAATAAACTTTGAAGACCTTTATTTCACTCAATTTTTAATATTTTTGGAAAAAAATAAAAACTTGAGGTGTAGATTGTTTATTATAACATTACAACCATTGGGATTGTCATTTTTCAATTCCATAAATAAATTATTAACACTTTAGTATTTTGAATCATTCTCTACTTCTTTCAACTTACTATTTTTTTCCTATATGTTGTACAATTCCAAATGATCCAAAAATTTTCAAGCATGTATCCAACATGACTTGAAGAATGAATCCAAAGAGTTACAACCATTTTGGACATTTTTTCATAATGATTTGACCTTGTGGAGTGCATCTGCCCGGATTTTTGCAGGGCCCAAAAATGGCTTTTTGTCACTTCAAATGCTAATATCTTGCAATCCAAACGGTGTAAATTTCTGAAATTTTTTCCACATCTTCCCAAACCAGATTACTACAAGATCCTACGGTTACATTTGTCCAAAAAATTATTTTTTCTAAAATTTGGTACTTGTATTGGAGATGACAGTTTTGGAGCGTTTTTAGTGAAAACATAGTCAAAAACCTTTAGGGGTTAAAGCAATTGGCCAATCAGCCAACATCTTGCACAATCCTTAGTCAATAACGTCTTGTTTGGCACTTGATGAAGGAGAAGAAAAGCTTCCATTAGCAAAATGGGATTCAAAATGAAATTTGACCTAGTGCACAACATGCCAATGCACAACCCACTAAGATAATATTACAAATGATAAAAGGGGCTTATGCTTCATTGCAAATCCCAACCCTTGCAGAGAATTTCAAAACTTTCAGATGAAGTTGGCATTGTCAAAATCAATCATAGGCTCAAAAGTCCACACCCCATTTTCAATGCCAATGCCATAGCAGTGAAACATGTCCAAGGCTGGTAATATATTTTTATTCTCTTTGACAAACTAATTATTTTTATGATCAAGAAGAATTTTGAATATCCAAACTACAAATTAACTTCAATGTTTACACACACACACCCTAAAGCTCTGGAGGGGATCATATTTATGATTATGTATTTTACTCTTGAAATACAAAACATGTACTAAAATATTGCAAGATATACATGGTTGGATTTAAAATTCATTAAATAACATCTTCTATTTGAATGTCATTTTATATTTAAACCTTGTCATGATCACACCAATACCACTATAGACATGTAGAATATGTGGTCATTTTGTAACTTCTACAATGTGTAGGAGGTACAATCATAACCTTAATTAGAAGTGCCTTATGTCCTTGAATCCCATACGACATGCATATAAACTTTAGCAATTGCTCTACATGGCAATTCATGCAACTTGTATGTCAAATATTCAAAAAACATGGTGTTGTTATCCAAATTGGGCTTCTCATACCTAGATTTATACACATATTCTACACTATATCTAAAAAATCAATTTGTGGTTTGTTGCATGGGTTTGAAGTAAGCTCCCTTGCACATGTCATGTTAGACTATTAGAGAATGCAAAAGAATTTCCAATAGTTTTAAAAATATCTCATTATATTTTGTATCAATAAAATATTTACTATATATTTTCAGATTATTTTTAATATTTATTATTTATGACTCCAAATTATCTATATTTGAAATTTTTTTCAATCCCCTATCCTCCAACCTAGAGAATTATTCAACACTTAGCATTGCTTGAATAAAATCGTATCAAGCAATTAAACATCAAGCATATCTTTTAACCCCTCAAGGACTAAGAAGGCACAATGTGTCCTCTCCAAATTTTCAATGGCAAATTCTTGGTAGAGTGAAACAAATCTCAATATTTGTAAAGTAGGATCTTGTAGAGTAACCAATTGACATACTTGTTGCATTTTTTGCTTTCCAAAAGGACGAAGAAGGAAGTATTTAAAAATTTATTCGGAAAATGTAGTCTAATCGAAAAAAGGGAACAAATGTAATTTCTTTCCACTAAAAGGAATATTAGGGATGGAAAAAATTATTCTCTTGGACATTTCAAGTCTTTATACTACATAAACAAATTGGGACTAGATTTTTTTTTCAAATTTGTAATTTTATCAATTTAAAAAATATAAGGTTCAATTTGGTGTAATGAAGGATACAAAATAATGAGAATGATTCCAAATTTTTTGAGGATGTTTCGAACGATATACTAATAATATCAATTGTTAAGTTTTAAAAATTGATGCATATATAAATTTTAAATTTTTTGTAGGATCCAATTTGGTCAATTTTGTCTTTCTACTCTTGTTTGGAAATGTGTACAAATTTGACAAAGTTTTTTATTTCTCGTTTTTAAAATTTTAAAAAATACTATATTTGCTTTAGATTCCAATACAATTTTTAGGGGTGTATGTGGGTGAAAAAGCTTTCTTCATCTTCTTGTAATTTTTCTTCCCCAAAACTTCATTTTTTGCCTTCAAAGTTGAACACCCAAAATTACTATAATCTAAAAATGAAACAGTTAATAATTTCTACAATTAATTCCATGCATACTAGACAAATTGTAGTCTTTACTTTTGTATAGTTAAAATTTAAAATGTCAAGTACATCCATGTGCCAAAAAAATATCAAAGTGGGACAATTTATTGAAAATCTCCATTGTCAAAAAGTTGCTAAGTTTTGAGGGCTTAATAAAAATACAAAAGAAAAAATGAATTATTGAAGATTAAAACAAGACCTATCACCAAGGTACTTACCACCCCACCCCCACCCCAAAATTGCTTATGGATCAATAGGTGCATACTTTAATTTAAAATAATCTTGAAAGTCATCTATCAACCACTTTTGGGACTCCACATCCTTCTAGGGTTAAAGTATTCCGTGAAGTATCATTGCAATGTTGACAAACAATGGCAAATATAGTAGTATGATGTTATTGCAACCATCTTCTTTAAACAACCTAGTAGGTACCTTTGAAATGGACAATAAGTAGTTCTAAAATGGACTGCCAAAAGTGTGAGAGCATAATTAAGATTTGTGAGGTATTGATCCATACTTTGCTAATGGATGGAATAAGAGCCACCAAGGGTCCATTTCAAGGCCAAGGTGTGTCCACTTAATTTTTCTAAATGAGAATTTATTGCCTAATTTTCTTCTTACAAATGTTGAAAGAATTAATGGTCCATTTAAGTTTAGTAATGGTGGCATTTAGAACCTTGTGTATTACTTTTTGAATGTTGTAGTGCTTATTTTTCATCAAGCCATATCTTTTTTCAAATTGGGGTGGGTGGGTTGCAAGGCCTATGATCAAGAATAGATGCTAGTGATTGCAAAAAACATCTTCTAATTTTGTTGCGTTTTGATTTTGGAACACTATAACTTTTGACTTATAAATCTGATTCCAATATAAAAAATCTATCTCTAGATATCTTTCTTTTTATTGTATCCCTTATTTTTCAAGAAAATTTAAAAATCATTTTATATTTAAAAGTCAATTTTGTTAATTTGTCACACTTTGACATTTAAGGTTTTTTTTACTATTGAGTGGTTTAAATTAGTGATTTTCAGCTGAAATTCCTATAGTATATTAGTTTAATAGGTAGACATGTGTCTACCATACGGAATCTAAAAATTCATTATTTTATATCCTCCATGTTTGTTCAAATAGGCTTCTCTTGCAAGCCCAATTGAGAACAATAGAGATAGTTTTGAACTCATTTTTTTGCTCAAATTTCATCATCAAGAAGTCCTCCCAAATGTCCAATTTTGAGTTTTGTTGAAATTTTTTTTGCCTATTTTCTACAAATTAAAATGTCAAAGTATGTATTTCCACGGCATGGATTGCAAGATATAAGCATTCAAATTCAGTGAAATCATTTTTTTGGCCTTGTGAAAAACAAAGTAGTTGCACTTCACAAGCTCACTTTTCTCTGAAAAAATGTCCAAAATGATGGTGCTTCTATGGATTCTTTTTCCTAGACAAGTTGGCCGCATGCTTAAAAAATTTTAGATCATTTGGAATTATACATCATATAGGAAAAAAAATAGTAAGTAGACAGTATTTAATAAAGAATGATTCAAAATACTAAATTGTTAAGAATTTAATTATGAAATTGAAAAATGCCAATCCCAATGTTTGCAATGATATAAAAAACAGTCTACATCCTATGATTTTATTTTTTTCCAAAAATATTGATAGTTGAGTACGAGAAAGGACTTTAAAGTTTATTTTAGAGTAGAAAATCCATTACTGCCCACAAACAAAAAATCCTCATAACTTTTGACTCATTGATCAAAATTGAATGATGAAAAGCTTTCCACACATATATATCTCTAGAAAGCCAATTTCAAATTTTTGTTTACGAAAAAATGATTTTTTTAACTACCCGCACTACCCATTTAGGAAAAAAAGTAACATATTAGGCCATAACTTTACACTCATATTTCCGAATGTCAAGAAATTTAGTGCTGATCATATTCCTCGTCCCCTCCTTCTATTAAAATTTAGGTAAAAAATATGGAAATCTCCAATCACATCTACGTACTTGCCCAAAATTGCTATGTAGCCAAAAAAAACACATGCTGGTCCTTTACGGGTTAAGCAAACATTGCGATTGAACCTAGATCATTTAATATTGAGGCAGCTTGAACAAGATAATTGTGTTAAATTATTCGGTTATCAAAAGTCTCCACATAGCAGCACTAATTCTCCAGTAGTTCACAGCGAATCCATATGAATTAATGTACTCGATCAACGGATCGGAGGGGCCGTTTTCGGGAAAGTCTCGGGCAAATGCTGGTTCGAAAGGATGTTTCAATGGCCAGTGGAGTAGTCCAGCTGCTTAAATTGATGTGTACACAAGCTCCTGGCAGAAACAAAAAGGACACCTGGATAGGACCTCCACAGCAGAACCTCCAGTTCCTACGTTCATGGTGGGAAGTTTCAGCCTCAAACCCGAATTGCAATGCACACCAATGCGGCGGGTAACTTCCAATTACCGAGGACAAGCGAAATTCATCCGTCTACCTTGCGCGAGTCAGGCAGTCAGCGACACTGTCAAGAGATCCCGCTTTCAGTTCGCAAATTGATCAATTCAGTGATGGGAAGTTCAATTTTGAATTTGGAGAGTAAATAGGATGGCATTACTTCTGATTGATACTGCGCAAGTTTCTTGAGTCATTCATCCGAGGGCACCAGCAGTGTTATCATCTCTAATTTGTTTGGGTGAAGACTTGTGCATGCTACCACTCCATGCGATGCGGGAACTCCCTGGGGTTGACATTGGCCGGGAGCGAGTAGCTACCCACCTACTTCTAGCTCAGGACCTTTGTCCAAGAAAAAGCCCTTGAGTTGTAAAATTAATCGCTCACCAAGACACTTCAATCCAAGCCTCTTTGATTGTATCAAGGAAACGATCTGGACTTCGAGTTTTAGATTCATGAAAATCATTCTCAACATCTGTGGTGAAGAAACTCAACAAAATATATATCCAGTTGAATTGGGGCGAAATTTGTCCCCCAGACAAGTAGCCATCTATGCAACAAAGCATTTCCGTATATAGCTCGAGAGTTGAAAACATCATTGAAGTGACCTATGGTTGTCTATGGAAAGGAAACCTGGCATTTCTTGCTGCGAAGTTGGTCGGCATCGAAGATCATACAAGCGGCAGCTTCGTTGCAGTGACCGGCCACATGGCGCGTACTATCCACTTGCTTAAATTTCCATTCGCGAGTTCTGAATTCTTCGATTCATTCAAGAATAGCTGCCAATGCCCAACATCAAGTGCTTGCATAGTTCCTGTTTCCAGAGCGAAGTTGTCCACTAAGGGCCGTTTGAACCTCAAATTTGTTTGATCATGCTATCATGAGCATCTGCAACAAGTGAAAGCGCTCCTGGTGTGCTCAAAACATTGAACCTGTTAAATAGAAAGAATTATTATGAATCCTCTCAAATAACACTCAAAGGAGAAACAGTATCAAGGCCACGTTAACCTAAACGGCTCAACAGGCATCCTACACGAACAGGACCACAGTACCAGACCTCGTCCACTGTGTGAGGTCTTGCTGACCTGGAGTCCTGGACTGCATCAACTGCAGGTAAGGTAGGAGCTCTCCATGTTCGGTACCGGTACCTTCCCGGGGTGGGAAAAGTCAAGATTCATTTCAGCAGTGTCTGCACTTGGTGAAGAGTGTCTGCAAATCCGGTCCATTTGGGCCCTCCAAGCTTTGTCCATGCTCGTTGGCATCGACGTATTATAAAATGAATTGATTTGCGCGCATCGTATGGCTGGGGCGATCACCACTAAACGCTGCCTGTTTCGAGCAAGCTAGGGTTGTACTATACACTTGCATCACAGGAACGTAAGGTAGGAGCAGTGTTCGGAACCCACCTTACAGAGAGGGAAAAGTCCTCGTTTCACTTTCCCAGGAAGGGCAAGAAGAGTCGGAGGTGGCACGTTTTCTGACTTTTCTCTCTTCCTTATCCGAAGATGGACGTCAATGCAGACTTTGGGTGTTTATTGGAGACTCGAAACAGTCAAATTTCACTAAGTAGATTATAAAATACTAGTGTTCAAAGTGAAAAGAATATTCTTGCACTTTGCCATATAGACTAGGCTCTTAGACTTGAATCTTCTTAATTAAAGTTTTTTGCACTACCAGCTTTCGAGTTTAAATCTTTCTGTTTTAGAATTGAATTGAAAGTCTAGTTAATAAAAAAAAAATTGAATTTGAATTCTTTCAAAATTATTGAGTATGTTGAAGATGGGAGGAAAAACAAAATCTTCAATAGGTCTAAAGGGGATGTGTGAAATATGTCAATCTTGATAGTGATATTGAGTTGGTATGTAGGATGGTTGTAAGAAACCTTTGTCCTAGTTTTGTCCCCTTGACTTCAAACAAGTGGTTTCTCAACTAAAACTTTTGCCAAGATATGTGTAGACATTTTGAAGTTTGAAATGTGCAATATTTTGGTAACTCAGAGAGGGCATGTGAAAATTAGTAGTGCAATTTATAGTCCACTAGGAATAAAATGTGTTTTGTGATGGCACTTGCAACATGATTGCATAAGGAATTATCACCTTGAAGCAAGCAAATTGGACCAATAGCCATTATCATGTGTCATGAAACTATCCTTTTTTAATCACATAAATATAAATGGCAACTAGAGTTGGTTGAAGCTCAAGAATGTCATTTGAATATATGATACAAAAATAATGAAAGGTCAAAGTTGAATGGGTAGAATTTCTAAACGTGTATCCAAATTTCAATGTCTCTGAGTTGAACATTATATAATAAAACACTCTTGTTTTAAATTTCCAAATTTCTTAGTGGACACTTTTGCAAACAACTTAGAGACTGAGAGATCCTACCTTAAAAGATACCCCTAGTTTTGGCTCTAGCAAGAGACACAACTCATTTGACTTGATGCATTACTATCTCTTGTGATGAAACATCCAAATTTAGATTGCAATTAATGCACCTCCCCTCTTTGTAAAAATCAAGAGTTGTTGATCTCATAAACAAAAATCTCCCCCCCCCCTCCCTCGCTCCAACACCATTGATCTTGAAAAATAAATAATATAGATATGGATACTCTAAGTTGCAGATATGAAATATGGAATACGTACATGTGAAATACACATGGAATACATACAAGATTTGTTTGAGATAAATACATATAAATATGGTCATACAGATATTGTTCCGTATTGTTTGCAAGTGAAGCACATGTCGCAATAATGCACGTATAGGTTAAGGGGGGGGGGGGGTCACAAGCATCCATGTCAATTTTTCAACCAATGGCAAAGTGACATGTGTACCTCCTACAACATTTCTTGGAAAAGTTAAATGGTCAATAGTTGAATGCCACTTGTACCCCTTTGAAAATGATTGGTGTTTTTCTGTAATATTCACATTCTCTCACTATTGACTCAAAAGACATCACCCAATCATTACTATATATGAAATGCCAAATCAATGTAGATCCATGAAAATGATGCTATGGCCTAAGGAAAAGAAAGAATTCAAGGCTAGGAGTCATGATGGTAGAAGGGGATGGAAATTGTATCTTTTAAGTGCACAAATGTTGCACGGATGATCAAAATGCAAATTCATGTACTAATTTGCACATCTATCTAGAGAGCAAGCACTTAGGAATGTCAAATGGCGCCTAGGTTTTCATCAAATGGAAGGAATTGACATTAGGAGAGATGAAGATCTAGGGAAAAAAACAAGGAGAAGGTCTATTGTGTGAAGCTATGAGGGAGTCAATTGAACTTCAACACACCCACAATTCAGACGAAACACTTCTAATCCAGGTTCTTGTCTCACTAGGCACAAAATTATTTGACAAAACAAAGTGTAGCACTCATAGTTCTATTTTCATTGGAAGAAGCTAGTACCTCGAGACACATAGAGCAACTAAACATTTTAGCATTGCCGACTTGGAGGGAACAATTTGGATGTTGTAGCGGTTTCAATACGATGAGTGACTTTATTCTTGCCTTCAAAGCTTCAATGGTAGCAGAGAAATCTTTATCACCCAATACATGTGTTCTTCCTTGTCCATGGAAAGTGTTGATACGTAACTATAGCAATTGGTGAAAATTGCCCACCCGTAACCCTTAAAAGAAAGTCCCACCCCAAAGAACTTCATGAAAACTTCTCCAATTCTCAACTATATGTGAACTTCTTGATCTCATTTTTTTCATCTTCAAGAGATGCATCTATCAATTTACGTCTTGGTTTTTGAATTAAAATTTGAATTTGTAGTTTCTACATTAGAAAGTTTGGTAATTTTTTGAATAATAGCTTTGAGGTTGCCCGTGGCCTAGAAGAGGGCAAAAGCTCATCAATGATTGGTCATTTGAACAAGCTACATGATCTCTATATAAGAAAGTTTGGACAACCCTCCCAAGACCTCAAAATCTCAAGAGGATTTTAAGGGTTAACTCCTAAATGCCCAAACTGCATTTTTTTCGCAATGGGTGATTGCAAGAAACACCTCTCCTATTTTGTGTCATATAATGTGTGTTGATTAGTTTTTTGCCCGTAACTTTTGTGTTTTGGCTCCAAATGACTCAAGATTTATAGGGAAGGTACTCATGACTATTATACACCTTCTCTAATTTTTTCATAATTTCCAAAAATAATTTACTATCCAAAAATAGACCCCGATTCAATGTCACAATTGCTAATTTGGAGGGTTTTAGTACTATTTAGAACCCCCCAAAATAGATTTTGAGCTGAAATTTGGATGAGATGGTCTTCTAGTAGAATTGTATCTATTTAGGGAAGGAATTTTTAAAATAGTTCATTTTTGTGGTGTGGAAGTCTACAAAGTGAGCTTCTTTCTGCTTGCATTTTATAACATACAAAAGATTATTTTGGTGGCTTTTTTGGTGAATGACCATCAACGTGGAGTTGTTGCAAATGGGTATTTTTTATTTTTGTATTTACTTATTTTTACTATTTTTCCTTAATTAAAACAACAAGGTATGTATTTTCTTGAGACTTAGCACTTTTCTAGTTCTCCTACTTAGAGAATTTTTCTATGCAATTCCTTCCTTGGGTACCTTTATCTTAAAGGTATATACATTAGTCATATTTTTTTCATTTAAAAAAATTAATTTTCTAATTTTAAAGTACTCCCCAAAAAATCAGGAAAATGCAACAAAATCGACGGGTGTTTCTTGCAATCACCCCAATACAACAAATTTGGGCAACTCATGATGAGTGGAATATTTATGTTTATTTTATTGAAATTTTCACACAACATGTGTCCAAGGAGTAGCTTTAAGGTGCAACAATTTTTATAACTTTTCACTACATGGTTAAAAAGATATTTCACGATATGTAATTTTTATTACTCGATGGATAGCTTAGGCAACTCAAAAAAATTCTTAAGAAATCTCTTTCTTTTTAAAATAAAAATTGGAAATGGATTTTCTAAATTCATATGCACGTGGAAAGCTTTGAATTATTTCATTTTGATTAATTAGATGAAAGATATGAAGAGTTTTAGTTTGAGGGTAGTTGTGGATTCTCTACTCTAAAATAAACTTTAAGTCCTTTAGTTAACTCAATTTTCAATATTTTTGAAAAAGAATAAAGTCAATAAGTGTAGATTGTTTATTACAAGATTACAACCACGTGGATTGGCATTTTCCAATTCCATAACTAAATTCTTAACAATTTAGTCTTTTGAATCATTCTCTACTTTTTTTTACTTACTACTTTTTTCGTATATGTTGTACAATTCAAAATGATCTAGATTTTTTCAAGCATGTAGCTAGCTTGCCTTGAAGAATGAATCCAAAGAAGCACCACCATTTGGACATTTTTTCATACAAATGTGATCTTGTGAAGTGCAATTGCCCAATTTTTTGTTGGGCCCTAAAATGTTTTTTTTGTCAATTCAAAGGCTAATATCTTGCAATCCACATAGTGGAAATTTTTGATATTTTTTCCACATCTTCTCAATTGAGTGTACTACAAGATCCTATGGTTACATGTGTCCATAATGTTATTTTTTTTTCTAAAATTTGGTACTTGTACTAGATATGACAATTTTGGAGCGTTTTTATTGAAAATATATTCAAAAACATTTCAAGGTTAAGGTAAAGATCTTGCCATGAAGAAAGGCAAGAAGTTTCAATGGACAAGTCAAACTCTAATAAGATATGTTTGATAGATTAACAACTATCGCTATTGTATGTTTACCTATATCTAATTATATTACAAATAGCTATAATTTGATGAACAATCTTGACAAGTATTGCTCATCTTTCATGAGAATATATAGGACTAGCTTGAACTTGCTTGGAACACCAACATGTAGCAATTATAATTGCTCTCATGCAAGAAATACAAGGGTTTAATTATATCCACTTTGATCCACACAACAAAAGTGGAAACTAATGATTTATTTGTTTACAAGGAAATAATATGCAAAAACTACTATTATTTTACAATCACTAATAAGACAAATCAATGTCACTAGATACCATGGTAGATAGTACCATATAGTCATTAAAAATGCTCATATGCCTAAGATATAATAGAAAAGTTTTAAAAATAGGAATTAAATTATTATCACTTTGTTCCATGCGTGGGATATTTTTAAAATGCTTTTGCAATTTTATATCCTATGTATGGATTAAAGTCTATAACTTCTTTATCATTTAATAAACTTTTTTTGAGTTCTAATACATATAAGCAAGTGATCATTCTCCATTGATTTATTCTAATAGTAAAGTCACAAGATCAATATCACCTTGCCAATTAGTGTCACCATAATATTTGGGGGTAGAAATTGATATAATACTGTAATAGTTAAGCTTGCACTAATTTAAAATAGTGTGACTTTGGTAAAGTTGTGTCTTTTGCACTCATGAGATAAATCAAAATCACTTTTATGATAAAAAAATCTTTGAAACCTTGGTTATAAAATATTCTAATGATGAAAATTTCTTTCCCAAACTAGTTTCAATGTACCTTGTAGATAAAAGTTCTATTGTGCATATGAATTTGAAGTAATTGTTGTGGTTGAAGCTATTCCTTAAATATCGGATTTAATTTAATTTAATTATTTTTGTTGTTTATAATAGTCATTTGATATATTTCACTTCATTTTTTACACAAATTTCAAGCTTGAATGAGCTCATCATCAACTTCCAAGTTTCAACATTCATCCTTTGTATACTTATAGAGTTTTCATTGGTAGAAATGTGAAACATTCAAGGCTGGAGATTAGTTAATGATGTTTGGAGATTCCCTAACTTATACCAAGTTAAAGGAAAAGACCATGAAAAATAGTATTTAAACTTAAAAGGGATATTTCTAACATGAGTTCTTCATGTGATAAGTTTAGATTAATTTAATCCTTTCTTTTCATCCATTCTCTTACTAAAAGGTATACCACAATTCATATTTTCCTACTAGTGAGGGCCTGAAATTAGTGTCATTTGCAAAATAAGTGTGAACATAGAGATTGTATTTTGTATTATTTTTATAAAGTAATACAAATAAATATAAAAAAACTACCTAGATTGATTGATAACATTATATATTTCGTGATCTCTCCACACAACTCACAAGTCATTGAGTTAAAAATGTGATCTATATGTCATCTCTATATGAATTGAAAATTTTCCAAATTAACCCATTGAGGATCTATGTCAAACTGTGGAACATAACCATTTTGCATACGGTATCTTGAATGATGTAATGTACTAATCAAATTCAGTTCAACTACACTAAATAGGGGTATTATGGAGACCCATACTAATTAATCAACATTCCACACAATATAAATATCTACCTTTATTGTACATCAATAGTTATTGAAATGTCCAGGGGATGTACATCATGTTTCAAACATTTACATATTTCTGCAATCAGTCCTTTTAATTTTGTAGTCCCCTTAATCCCCCTATTCAGTGTACAACAAATATTCCATCTCGTATTTTAACTGAATGTCCGGCAAGGGATGTGCAATGGGCATCTTCCGTCGTCCACAGAAATCCACTTTCTCCACTTTCCAACCAGCCAGAGATGAAAATGAGCTGATTTCAAAGCTCCAACTCTTGAATAAATAAGTTATGTTGAGCAGAAAATGTTGGTATTAGCTAAACCATATAAGCACATGCCCACGTAGAAAGCCAATTGAAACTAGGATTGCATTGCCTACACTAATTATGAACTTAACTTTAGTTAGTGGAAAATAATTGAAAGATTGATATTTCAACAAGGAACACATCTTGTCAAGGGCGAAATACTGGACACAATAATTCACACTCCAATAGTAGTCGAAAGTTATATTGGAATAATTTTGAAATAGGGATTTTAACCTTCAAGGACCATGGGGTTAGTCCAGATTTCCAAAATTGGAGAGATGTGTTATAAAATTCAAGTTAGAAAAACAATTTGATGAACACTTTTGAAAAAATGTTGTAAAAAAGGATTCATAGATCATATCCATACAGTTTCATCAACTGTTTCAATCGTTTTTTTATATTTAAAAAAAATTTGAAACCAAAAGTTCATAATCCTTCCTAAAATGGATTATAGATTGAATATTTGTGATTTTCTCAAGGCATTTTTCTTTAAATTCAATATTCTAAGTTCTAATTATGGTGATCTTTGAAGACTTTGTTTTACTTATTTATTCAAATCATTTTTTAAGGATCACTTTTTGAACTAAGAAAATGAGTTTTTGAGGTCAAACATATTTATAATTGATTTTTTTGTTCCAAAACTAAAGTCCATGATGCATATAATTGATCAAAAAAATTCAAAAAAAGAAGTTGAATCTAAAAATACTTTATATGGCTATAAAACATAAGTTGAACACATTACACTATTCAACAAATATTTCAAATGCAAGGGCATTGAGATATAACAATGGTCCATATTGTAAACTATACTCTCTCTATGATGCTAATGCAATCCCATGCTTTCAATTCCAAAAAAGAATTCAAATATTGTGAGGACCAACATCATTTGTATGTTTATCAAATTGTTGACATATTGAATTCTATAAATGTCAATTTCCTTCAATTTTTGTGTACAACAAATTGAAATGGTGTATACCAATATGCCAAGGCACAAAGAGTTCTTTTGGAGTTCTAAGAAAAAATTGACATAAGATAAGGTAATTCCAAAAATGGTGAACAAATTCGAGTTTTAGATATGGCTAACTTTGAAATTAGTTTTCTTTCAAATCACAACTCATTTTTTCTTCAAACTTCCATGGTAATTTGCATTATGTCACATACTACAAGTTTCATGCCTACATTTTTATACTTAGTCCATTGATGCATATATTATGGTTGTTAAAATGAAAACGTTTCAAATTTGTACTCAATTTTGTTTGTTAGTGTATATGGATTGCTTCAACATCACCAAATAAGTGACAAAAGAAGGATGCTTTTTTGAAGGAGGCAATTCTCGAAATATGTCGCTTCCAAATGCAAACAACTCCATGAAATTCAGACCCCTCGATAGAAGCAACGTGAGAGCCCGCATCCCAAGTTTTGTGAGAACCAGAAAATGGTGGTTGGAGAAAGAACAACAAGACAGAAAAAATCAAAAGCTCGGGCATCCCGAGCAGCCAGTAAATTGAAGCAACTGGCCAATCAGCCAACATCTTGCAGAAACCCTGCCTGGACATGAAACTCTCGTTTTGCACTTTACGAAGGAGAAGGAAAGCTCCCATTAGCAAAATGGGATTCAAAATGCACGCCGGCAGACAGCCCGCAAGATCATATTAATTACAGATGACAAAAGCCTCAGCGTACTTCATTGCAAATCCCAGCTCCTGCAGACGATTTCAAAACGTCCAGACTGGGAAGTCGGCCCTGCAGAAATCAATCCTAGACTCCACTCACCCCTTTTCAATGCCAATGCCATAGCAGTGAAACAGGTCCCAAGGCTGGTTTTTAAGCAGCTTACCAAAATAGAAACCAGTTGGCAAGATAGCTCGGATGAGAAATTGGCACGCAACTGCAAGTTCCTCTTTGATACCCATACTGAGTTCTTCGCTTCCTCAGTTTGAAATATCACCATGGGTTTACATGGAACCCAGGCAGGGCATCAAAGTGTAACCCTCGAAGGCAGCGTTGATCCTCCTGACATTCCTTCAGTTGGCAGTTACGACACTTCCCTGTAATAGAAGGGTTGAGCACCAACACTTTCATTCTTGAACTCAAGATGTGTGTCATGGACTGAAGATCTTACGGCTAAGATGTAAGATGTGTGTAAGGATGTTTCCTAAACAACCATGCAATCGAATTGGAAAAATTCATAACCCATGTTTTTCACTCAATTACAACGTAAAATCATGAATATTAAAATGAAACAAATTGCAATTTCCGTTTTCAGAAATTGAAAATTGGAATGCTCTATTGGGATTGCATAAGAACTGTTGGATCATGCTATCCGCATGAACACCTGCAAAACATTGAACCTCGATTAGAAAGAATTAGAACATCAAAACATTGAACATTGAACCTCGATTACAAAGAATTATTATGAATCCTCTCCAAGGATTAACCATAACGAAACCAAGTGAACCTGAACGGCTGAACAGACATCCTAAACGAACAGAATAGTGTCGCCATCTTGACCTTCACAAGATGCGAGGTTGCACACAGTATGGGCAGTGCCCAAGATACAGATTTATTTGGAAATCCACCAGTGAGAACGGTTGCTAAGAAATTAGAATTGGTAATTTGGTTCTCTGACACAGCCAGCTCATATTGAAAAAACCCAAAAAAACAGTGCGAAAAATGAACACATTGGATGTTCTGCATGTCTTCAAGATGTTAAAAGGGTACAGATTCTGTTGTCAGTGGTGACTCTGTTTCGCAAGGACGGAGTATCGAGACTAGTGATTTCCGAGAGTTTCTTCTACTTCGGATTTAAAGATTCAAATAGATTTCTGGAAGGAGGACAAAGGCGGAGCAGTTCAAAGCGAAGAGTTGCTTCCAAATCTACATGGAAGGTTGAGAGAGCTCCTAGTTTGGATTCCGTCAAAGAATGCCAAAGTCAAAGAAAGCTCCGGAGATGCAAAAGTCATTAAGCAGGATCAAATTGATGTCAGAATTTCAGAAACCTCCAAGTGCTTGATCATATGTTAAGGTGTTTCTGTGTATCCCTTTCAACCCCTCCTGGTTATGAAGTGATCATTCTCAAAGATGAACTTGAAAGACTGCTTCCAGATGATGTTTCGATCAAATAACGTAATTCGTAGTCATCCACGGAACCGCATGGAGGATCAACAAGCAACCTTCTTAAATTAATAACCAATGTGATCATTCAAAAGAGACATATTGCATAGAACCTAATAGTTGTTTGAACTGACAAGGATTTCTGGGAGAATATGCCAAGGTTTTAAAGAACTCATTTGGGCGTAAATCGAGTAAAGAATCCACATGCACCTGCCGTCCTGGAAGACTTTCAGGGAACTCTTCTAGGTCCCTACAATATTCTAGTAGACTTTGGGCGTCCCTATCTCACGAGCCACGATCGCGCTGCCATCGTTTCGAGGGTCCAGCATGACAGCAGGCAGTTCCTCTTGTGTGGCCTGCCTTGCAGGAACTGCGTCAATTGCGCGTCCGGAGTTGGAGGTAATGACATTACTGTACTGTACTGTAGTTATATTGGGTCATGCAAAGGGAAAATTATTTTAACTTACAAAATCGGTAGCACCAGCAGTCCTGCCAAAGTTGTTGACGGATTTTTCGGGTAGCCTCCCCCAGCAGAGCCTCAGACCTTGTTCATTGTGTGGGGCCTGGTTTGCTTGGACTGGATTAAGTGCGCGTCCTCGGGCTGGCTGGGATTGAAGGACATGTTTATTTTATTGTCAGCGTACGTCTCTGAAGTTGGTCCAGATTGTCTGCAAATTTGGTGCCTTTGCAGCCGTCCAGTTTCGTTGAGGCAGTCTGGTCCATGATGGCTTCCTCATACAATAATATCTTCGGATGAAAGGATAACCACGACGGTACTGGTGCGTAACTTAGTCCAAGGGTTGCACTCCACTTGCACAGCACTGCACACGTTACCACGGTGCCCACTATAGCGAAGGATTTCTAGTCACTCGCCGAGAAAGAGGGAGTTGTCACCCACTTGGCTGCAATAAACAATTCCATTCAAAGGCCTGTTGAAAAGCTGACTTGAGTTGTCGTAGCAAGATGTAGGAGTGCTCTAGATATCTGATCTCAAGTTTGCAAGAAAACCCGGTCTTGGGCAGACTTCCACCATAATATGAACTTACCTGGAATACCACCAGGAATTACTCGGTTCGGTGGGGCCAGTGTCCTGTTCTGTACAGCGGGTTCCCCACCGCTGCAACTGCCTTTGAAGAGTCCACAGAGCTTAATAGATGCACCAGTCTTGGAGCGCCGAAGTAGCAAAGCGTTTTGCAATTTCCCTCGACAATTTCTAGTCGACAGGCGTGACCCTCGCGAGTGCTTTGCTGATCTGCGCACAGAGCTCTGTTATTATTGTGTAGAGTTGTTGCTCTTCTACAGACAAGAGCAAGTGGCCTCCAGAGAGATCTTCTGACAGGATCCAGGAGGGACGAAGATTTCTTGCACGGGTAGGCGAGCTTGGTTCACCCCATCGAAGTGACCACAGCATCTCGTACTGGAAGGCTCGCTTCATTTGCATCCCATGGATCTGATTTTGTAGAGCGCAGCTAGAGTAGTTGGAGTACTCATCCCTCTCCTTTGCTTTGATTGTGCATGAAGCATGGACTTGAAGTGCACACAGTGCAATCCACCGAGGTTGCAAGCACATGATGACTAGCTTGGTGCTAAGACTTCGAAGTTTCCTTTTGGTAGAGATGATGGGAGGCTCGTGACGATCTGACGACGTTGTGTACGTAGTTTGAGCAGGAAGTTGGAGAGGTCCTTCTTATTCGAGGCAGGGAAAAGGGTCGTGAGCGTCACGCTAGCTGCGGAGGACATAAGCTTCTATATCTGTTTGCGATCCTCGACCTCTTGTAATCATCGCAGCATCGCAGCTTCGCAGCTTCTGTTTGTTTGTGAGATTTGTGCATTTCCGGTGCATTGAGGTGAATTAAGATGAGAAGGGTGCTGTCTTTCCTGGTGTGGCTGTTTAGCTTGTGGACATGGAAAGATTTTTTCCTTCGTTGGCTTCGGAGTCCTGCCTACCATCCGAGCGGCGGAGAGACTGCGGAGCACTTGCCTTCCCGGGAAGGACGACCAGAATCGGAGTTGGCACGTTTTTCTATATCCGGGGTTGAACGCTCCAAAGAGTTCTATACTCGTTATGAATGGAAAGTCCAAATTAAATTTGAAAGCTTTCCTTCCAGCTATGGCTTTAATATTTCCCCTGGCACCGACGAGGGAGCAAGATATCGAGAGTTTCTAGAGTTTCTCAAGGCAGTTGCTTCATCAGGAAATTTATTCCTTGAACGAGTGGACATCTCTCTGAATGGGGACGATTCTTGCCAACACGTGGAAGCATTTGCTGACGCACTTCGCCAGTCTGGCAATGGTTTCAGAGAACTCAATCTCAGCTGTTGGGGTGACTCCGCAGTCCGACTAGCCAAATGTGTCCCCAGTTTGCTTCTTGGAAATGATGCAATTGAGGATCTTCACCTCTATTTTCCGAGCTTAGAGGGGGAGATGGATGCAGAGTTTATTGCCATTATTGTTGGGTCCCACCATTTTCAAACCCTCAAATCATTTAAGATGCAAGTGTCAAGGTTGGAGGGAGTGGGAATGGAGCAGCTGCTGAAGCCCTTCGAAGGTCCTTCGAGTTTACTTGAAAACCTTTCATTCGATGGTCTAACATCCGATACTCAATTTGAGCATATTGGTGGCATGCTTGCCTCAAAGACATCGCTCAAAAAGCTCTCACTCAATTATATAGGATTTGGGGTCGACCAGAAGGCCTTCACAAGAGGATACACCAGCATAGGGGCTGCATTATGTTCCAACCAATCTCTTGAAGCCCTAGATTGTCAAATTTCGAGTAGTTTGGAGTTGAAGGCATTGTTGGATCCGCTAATAACCAAGACCAACAATCCCCAACGCAATACCACCCTCACCAGACTCCGTTTATCGGGATCCAATGAAGGATCAGAGGGGATTGAAACCTTGGTTGACATGATTTGCACCAACTCTTCCTTGCAAGAATTGGAATTGGCTTTTTGGAACGATTTCTCTTCACACAATATAGAAGGCGTTGACAACGTTTTGGCTATATTGGAAGCCCTCAAGACCAACAAGTCTTTGAAGATTATTGGTATCTGCGGATGTAGTGCTGTTGGTGGTTATAAAGTGCTTGGAGCGATGATGGACTTGCTCTTAGAGAATCATTGCATTGAAGACATCGATTTGTACGATACAAGTTTGGAGGACACTGGAGATGCGGACTATGTGTATTCAACATTATCAAAGAGAAGGAAAGTGAAATTCTGGGATATTGTACAAAGCATGGCAAATGTGAAACCGACATTTGGGCGAGTTTTTTTGTGTGGAAATCCATATGCTGGTAAGTCTCACTAAAAAATATTTTTTAGTTATATACTCAATTTTTACATGGAAATGGTTTGTGATTCATTTCATTACATTCATTTCTAAATCAAATGGATATTGAACCACTATAGTGACTCTCATATGATTTTTTACATCTCAAAAATTGCCATTACTAATGGAAAAAATTAGATTTTATCTTCAATGAACTTTGGACATATTGAGGTACAAGCAATGATCCTAGAAATTGCTTCAGAGAAATTAGCCAAATATTCATTTCTGGAAGATTTTTTGAATTTAACACTGAGGGCATGAACAACTTATGTAGCAACTAAGCGAAATTTAGCCAATTTGGGGATCGTTGGGTACATGGAACATATGTGTAGATAATGCTTTTTGAAAAATATAAATAAAAAATTCAACATTTTTTAAATTTAACTTCAATTTCTTGGTAAAACTTTCTATTAACACAATTACAAAATTTTCAATTTTATTTAATAAAACAAACAAGAATTCCTATTGGAGCTTTATATTAAAAGTTGAATGATTGAAATAGAATTCACTTCGGTAATCTCTCAACAAATCATGAAAATTCATATGAAAAAATTATATAGAATTTCAAATTTTCCACAAATTTTTCAATATATTTTAGAAAAAAAAATATTAAGGGGCATATTTCACCCAATAAAATTTTGAAAAATAATCATGAATTTCTTACTCCAAAATCCAAGAATGGATTTTAATTCCATTCATAATAGAATAAATAATTTTGAACATTTTATATTTGCATAAAAATTTATTTTTCTTCATGATATTTGAATGATGTCTTGATTTTGAAACTTTTCAAAAATCATTTCCTATAAGCGTGATACTTATTCTTTCACCATATCCACAACTTGTGGAAAATTTTAGTTTCTTAATTAGTTATGGCAATTTTTGTAAGTGTATAAAATATTTCGAGAACTATTTTGTATGGGATATCTACACTAATATCTTCAATTCTTCACAAATGTAGCAATCCAACATTTTGTTTAACCTTTTAAATCACGAAGTTAGAGCTTTTGATGATTTTGAATGTATTCAAAATTCTGATTGTATTCAATAGTGTTTTTTTTTCAATTTTTGCATTAGAATTCAAAGGTAGTCTTGAGTTGATAAAGGAATTGGACAATATGTGGATGTGTGATAAAATATATCTCTTTCAATTACTTTGAGGTTGTCATGAAAAGGACTAGGCTAATGCAAGATGAATAGAATTTATATTTAAGATCAAATTTGAAATAAAATTTATTTAAAAAAACCCAATCATTCATGCATTTTAATTGAACAATTCCATGAGAACATCCATTATAACACCTTAGCACTTCAATTTTTGGTGATTGGGTAAATATTTATCTATCCTTTCTAGTTCCATGTGTAGTTATAAAATCATTACTCCTCAATTATGTTGTCTTTTGTTTGTTTACCATTCTTCATAAAGAAACTTTAGTCAATAAAAATTTGAAATTTGAAACACTTGTTTAAAAGTACCCCATTGAAATATGCCTAAAATAACTTATTTCATTTTCATTTTAGCTTGTAGTTTTTTCTCCAAATGAAGAGTGACCTCTAATAAAATGGTTGCTCTAGTCATTATGGATTAATTGGCAAACATACTCTATTTTATCAATAAATTAATGATATAGAGGCTAATTTTATCTTATTGATGGTGTACTATCTTGAAGGTCATCACTAAGGACATTTTGAATGTAAGAAAACACATTGTTGAAATGGTTATCACGCTATTTTTCAAATGAATTTCAAAAATTTGAATGGAATGGAATTCTTATAGTCAAATTGACCAATTTATTTTCACTTGTTAGTTCAAAGTTTATAGCAATTAGGATTTATTACAAAACTAATAGAAATATTTCTCATTGATTGATGGTACATAGTCTCATGTAACAAATTCATTACATTGAAATTCAAGTATTCTATAGGATTTGAAAGGCTACATTGAGCTCAACCAAAGTTGAACCATATAAAAATGGAACTAGTCATTTAGGGATTAAATGGTTGCACAAGACAATTAAGAATAATTGTTTTATTCTATGATTAATGGCTTAATTGATGGCTTGAATAAGTATTATAAAATTTATCAAGTTTGTCTAATCTTGCACACTCAAGGGGAACTGTAGAAATGTATTGTATTGAAGTTAGAATGTTTATATGGTTTAATAGATTTGACCTTATTAAGAAAGTTTGGAATTGTTCTATTTTCATTAAGTGAAAAGACAATTACAAGGAGTTTTGATTTAGGGGCAAGAATCACACCTCATAGCCAAAAATATCATTAGGAAGAGTTATTTAAAATTCTATTTCCAACATTTCATATACAAATAGAAGCATTAGATGTGATTTGTTTACTAGAACATTCTCAGTGCTATGCTCTAGCATCATTGACATTTTTCAAATTCATGTCTAAGTCCCCCCAAATTTGGTTCTCTTGCCCTAATTTTATATCCTTCCATTTATTACATATTCCAAACATGAATATAAACTATTATTTCATGTAGAACATTTTCTTATTCCTCCAAATCATGTTGCAAATGCATTGTAGAAGCAACTTTAACAACTTTTGAAGTCCATTCATCTTTAAGGAAAATTTTGAATGATAAACTTCATGTTTGTGACTTTTTTCAACCATGGCACTTTTAAAGAACTTTCATTTGAAGTTCTAATTACATTGTCTTGCAATCAATAAAGAATTTGTTCCCCAAATGTAAAGAAAATATATATTTTTGAAATGAATTAAGAAATCCTATTACTTTAGGTAGGCAAAAATGGGACTTTAAACTACCTAGCCAAACAATGCTTTGGCCATATATTGATCATCAAAACTCTTCAAGGCTCCAGTTGGTAACCAAATGTTATCAATAGCATCTTAAAAATGCATGAATTTCATTTTCGAGTTACCTAAATTAGTTTGTTCTTGTTCTACTTCTTCTCAGGTAAGACAAGATTGCGATTGTCTATGAAGCAACTCGAGGAATTTCAACAAAAAGAAGACATTCCACACCGCTCACGAATTAGGGGAAAAATACAAAAAGTATTGAAAACCTCTCTTGCACCAAAAGTGCCAATGGAAGACAAGCCATTGGAACGTACGCATGGCATTGAAGTAGAGAGTGTACTATGTGATGGCATTGGCATAACCATTTGGGACATGGCGGGTCAAACCGACTATCATTCTTTCCATGAGTTGGTGATGCCCAATCTCTCCGCTGATGGAAGCTCATCAATGTTTTTGCTCATGTGCAATCCCATGGAGCAATCAAATCTTTCCAAAAGAAGATCTCCATCTGACATAAAAAGGGAACTTGAAACTTGGTTGCGATTCATTGCTTCCAATACAAGACGATCTCTTTTGTATCCCCCACATGTGTCTATAGTAATGACACATTTTGACTATTGGATGAAGGATGATTCATTTGCTCAACGCATCAATGATGAGGTGGTACAATTGAAATCTCAATTCGATGAGATACTTGAGTTTGACACAGACAAGTCCATCTTTAAGGTGAATGGATGGAATATATCTCATGCTCGTGGGGTGTTTGATTTCATGAAATCCCACATGAAGCACTTGCTAGAGAGATTGCCCCAAACCATAAGGGCATGTGAAGAAGTGCAACGTTTGGTCACATCATGGAATGCGGACAAATCAAAACAACCCTTGTTGAAGTGGGAAGAATTTTGTGAAGGCATGTGCAAGGAAGTGGAGGAGTTGAATGATGTAGACTACAAGATTGAGAAAGGGAAGAGGGAGTTTGTAGCCACATCCTTGAATGATGGAGGACACATCATCTACAATGAGAAAGGAGGAGTTGTCATCACAAATCCCCATTGGTTTTGCCACCAAATAGTTGGACAATTCCTACACCAATGTGCAATCAAAGATGACGATTTGGAGATGGTTTCAGCCAATGGGATCATCCCCATGGAACGTATGAAGCGATTGATATTGAAGCTTTTGGAAGGTCACGGAGACATGGAGAAGCAATTTGATGACATCTTGGGCATGATGATGAAACTCCACATATGCTATGAGCAAGATGCTAGTAGCATTATGATCCCCTCGACTTTGAAAGACAACCACAAAAGTTTGAGTTGGTCCACCAATGATGACTCCATAAGATTCAAGTATGTAGGGAGAAGATTGGCTTGCAAAGATGGAGTTCAAACCATGTTGACTCATGGATTTTTTACACGACTACAGGTATTGATTTTGAATTATTTGGTGTAAATAGAAGTTTCAAGTTCATATAAGTTTTTATTTGATTTACAAAGTTATTGTAATTGAATTTTTTTCATTCACAATACTACAACCATTATAGTCAAGATCAATAAAACATGAATGAAATGATTTGGATTTTACAATCACTTAAATTGTCTTGTTGAAATGACATGTTATGAATTTGTTGATATATTATGTAGGTATCTTTCTTCGAAAAGCTCCCAAGCAAAAATGATCAAGATACTTACCAAGTGTATCAAGATATTATCAAGTTCATAAATGGTCGTGGCATTGAAGTCATTCTTGAGTACTATGATGGTGATATTGACATCCTTCTACGATCCCGTCAATGTGAAGACGAAATGTTGGAATTCCTTGAAAACGGAATTGTCATGCACATTAAACATCTTCAAGAAGATCCCACTTTGGGTTGTCTCGGAGTTCGCCTTATTGAATACATTTTGCGCCCCGCATGTGTGCAGGGGTTGGTTCATGCTAAAGACCGCAAAAACCAATGTGTTCAAGTGAAAGACTTAGAAGCAAAGGTTATAGAGATTGGTGTAGATGCTCAATACACATGGAAGTCGTGTGAAGGTTTGGACATTGGTTCCAACACGGTGAGCACCTTATTAGGAAGCTTGGCATGGAAAGCTCTTTTGGAAAGGCGATCATGTGACCTACAAGATTTTCACAAGACAATCCAATCTTTGGGAACTAGAACCCAAGATGATCACTCCAACTCCAAGGATGATAAATTTGGTTTATGGACCTCTTCAATATGGCAAATGCCGCAAAGACTTGTGTATGGGCATATAGATGAGAAGTTCGACAACATGAGAAGGGAAATGCGTGAAAATCACAAAGAGACAATGTCAGAATTCAAACATATGGCGCATCTAATACAAAATCTAGAGTGTGGCATTCAAAACATGCAAGATAGATTATTGCAAGAAGTTTGTTCTAAGATTGATGATTTGATGGCATTCTCTATGGAGATGCAAAAGTCTCAAATTCCCAAATTGGCCTATCTTTGTAAATTTGGTGAGAGGAAACTTTTGACACGATTAGTGCCTGACCTTGATAGAATCCAACTTCACCTCATGTGTGAAAGTATCAAAGGATTCCACGAGGTCCCAAACCAAGAAGGTTGTGTGGTCTATTTTGGAACAGAAAACACAAGGAGTTTTCTTACAATGGTAGCTTGGGGATTCAAGATTGCCACTCTATTGGCAAAGATCGGTGCCCATGTTGCTTGTGGGATGGGTTCAATGGTACCTGATTTTAGTGATGGAGGTACTTTTGCAGCGTTGATTCTTGACACGCCTGGTTTTTTGGATTATCAAATCCCTCCTACAACTTTGGAATCATTGCCAAGTGATGTCAAGAAGTATTCAAGGATCTCAATCGATGACCAATGTGAAGCACAAAGGTGGCTTCGAGAGTTTTTGGAGCCAAAGTGTCAAAAGAAGAGAGACTTCTATGAACAATTTGGATTGAGTAAGGTTCAATACACAAGAGCAAGGGGATCTATAGCTTGGATTTGTGATAAATGCATCACAGAGCAACGCAATGATATTGAACTAAAATGAAATATTATAGTTAATTGTATTGTGGGAGGAAAGTGGGGTTTTCTTTTTTTTAGTATATAGCAAAAGACAAAGAACTCGGGATCAAATTCCTTTCGGAGCTCTTTTGGATTTCATGTCTAGTTTTGCTTCTACTAATGAGAACTCATAAGCATGCAACATGAAGTCCTTTTTTGGGGTCTTAACATATTGTAATCATGGATGAGATGTTCAAATGTTAGTTATATTTTCTATAAGCAATGTTCCTTCATAGGGAGATCATATGTATTGGTTCATTTGATATTGGGCTTGGTGACTTCAACTTTGTACCTATATATTGCCCAAGGTTTGTTTATAGAAGGCTTTCAATAACAGATCAATGCAAGTGCAAAAGCTATTATTGTGCTACCTTCTTTACTATTATAATTGTACATTTTCATAATAAATGATTGACAACTGGGTTTTTCAAAAGTCTATGTACAAGAGTTTACTACCTAAATTTCATTTTCTTGAGGAATAGTTTTAGATTTTGGAAACTAGGCTTGTTGAACTTTCTAGTGTTTGGCAAATTAACCTAGATTTAACTAATTCTAGACAATCCATAGTCTAGAATTAACATCGCATCTATAGATGAATGATGAAAATATGATCTATATATAGTCCAAATGTAAATTTTTGAGTTAAAATGGATCAAAATCATCATTTTGGATCAAATGAAATTAAAAAAGATAAAATATAGACAAGTATCAATAGCCAACCAATATATTTTCAATTACAAAGAATGCCCGTAATTTGTGGATAAGTCCATAATTAATTAAATTACAGTTAATTGGATTAAATGCAAAATAGAGTCAATTAAGTTCCAAAATCAAACTTTACAAGAAAAAATTAGAAAGCATCAATCCAATTTTTTTAACATGACTCTACATAAATTAAAAAAATTCTAATATATTTTGAATTTTGCGATTTAGATATAATGACTAGCCATCAATATATAGCCACACTTTGAAAGACTCCAATCACTTCATCAGATTGGTATATGGACTTGCCTTTCAAAGGCCATTTCAACTTATTTAATTGTTTACTTATTTTGAAGGTTAGTAAATGGGGCTTCATGGACCTTCTATTCAATGGAGAGTCAACAAATCAAAGTTTACATTATTAGTCAATTAACTCATTAACATTCAAATTTTTTTTGAAATTTTGCATGTGCTTGCTTTTATCTCTGAACAAATATATGGATTGCATCAATATCACTAAATGAGTGACAAAGGGAGCATGCTTTTTGAAGATTCATTCATGACTTTGGATACATGACAAGTGATTTGAATGAATGATCACCTCAAATAACTATGGTTAACAATCTAGAATATATGGAAGCGTGCAATACTTACATGAAGAGAATCAAAATTGTTGGCTAACAAAACTTTTGGGAGGGGGCTTGTGAAAAGTGGCAAATATTGACAAATTTTGAGTCAATTTTTGGAATTCTTTTCAATACTAAACTTGAACTTATTGTTTGTTTTTAATTTAACAATGGCTACTTCTAGAATGTAATTTCTCCCCAAATGAAAGCATCATGGAATTAGGAAAGGACAATTCTCATTCTAGACTACTAGAAAATTTATATCTAATTCTAATGCAATATAAATGATTTGTCCTTGTAATCGGGCTATAAAGTTAGTGGCAACTACAAAATAATATACATATTTATACTTCAAAGATACATAAATACATATCATTTCGTAGTAATTGGTACAAAGTAATAATATTTCATCTTATTCTAATTTAATTATTTCACAATTAGTGTGCTTTGGATAAATTAGTGTCACACACACTAGTAGCCCAGGGAGATCACTCTCAAGTTTTTAGAAAACTATGTGAGTTATAAAAGATAGGGTTCATTCAATTCAAAGGGGGAAAATTTTATATAATATGTAGGGATACTATAGGGTCTATGAAATTCCATATACTCTAATATATATATAAATGAGGCTACATAAAAACATCATATAGTAGGAATTTTTTATTAATAAGTTAGCCTTAATAGATAATGGCAATGCATATTTTTTTAGTACTATGAATATAGATAAGGACAAATAATTTCATGTGGATGATAAAATGTACTCAATCAAGAAAATCTACAATGATTGGTGGTTGACTGAAATTGTGCCATGGTACCAACAATGTATATATCAAAAACATTAAGTGTAAATGTAAGAAATTGACTACAAATGGTACAAATTATCACATTGAACAAATAGTGAGGTTTACCTTAGTGGATTCAATGACTTGAAATTTGTACAATACAAGGATAGAATTTTTAGTCCATTTAACCTCAATCTTTGAGGACGTATGTGTTAAACACACAAATATTGAATAGGATGTTCAAAAGATAGTTTCAGACTTTTATTGGGGATTTTGAAATGTTTAATGATAAATTTTTTATTTAAAACCACCACTTCATTAATGGCACTTGAATTAAATTGATCCTTGTTGGTTTCATGGTGTATATGCATGTAGTAGAGGGAAGGAAAAATTTGTAAAGAAGGGCGGCAATAGGAAAAATTTGGACACGGAAATGTTGTATGTAAGATAGCCACATTGAAAAAATTGCATGAATGAATTTATTAAAAAAACATAGGGTATTGGAAATACACCCTTATAAATTTTTATGTAAAAATATGGTCATCTGAAAAGCAATAATAAAGATAAATAGCCCTATATCAAATACCCTCTTAACTTAGGTGTATATGTTAAATTACAAGGAGTGATCTCCCTGAGACTAGTAGGACAAATTAGTGTATTTGACAGTTAGGTAGAATATACAAATTTAATAGTAAAGATTATCTCACTAACATAAAAATGCTACATATTTATAAATTAAAAACATCAAAAACAGTAGAATCTAGAAACTATGAACATTTATAGCTATGGTCAACTCTTGCATTCCTCTATTGCCACTACCATTTCTTATGGACTCAAAATGTGCAAACTCACATGCATTTGTTGTTACCTTTGCAATGAATTTCAGTCGCCACGAGAGATCACAATGTAACAAAGATAGAATTTTGCACTACTGGATTGATGTGCAAGAACTAGGGTTTGAACAATTTGACTCTAGTTTTCAGGTGTTGAAGGAAGCGATTCATGTAACGTTAGTGAATTGCCATATTTGATTATGTGCTTTCAATAACAAGCATTTGCGGGAGAGGTTCCAATGTAAATGAATGTAAATCCTACAAAACTATGGCCATGATTAAATTCCTGTGTTGTAACTTGCTGTGTGTTGCCTCAAACATTCTAACTCAAATGAGCTTGTTGTTTCCCCCGCAATCAATTCCAATTTTGGGGAGAGATGATGGCGTAAAAAGGATGGCATTCTGTGCACTTACAGCTCCTTGTGATGAAATGTAGGAATTAAGGTTTCTATGAATCGAGTCTTTCTTTCAGGTTTTTAAAGAGGCAATGCGTACGCCATTGTTAAAATTCCGCCATTTTTGTAATGTTGTCCGATTGAATGGCTTCGCCTAAACCTTGAATTCTCACTTCATTGCAAAGTTCCTGTTTGAATTGTGACCTTGGCTATGGCCACCTCCATGGTTGCTGGGTTGTTCTGTCGAATGTGTTTTGGGGTTTGGGTGTCGAGTTGTTTGTCTGGTGTCGCATGTTGTATAAGACGAGTGTCGCATATATGAGACAAATTTGACGAATAAGGAATTAGGGTTTTGAAGTTTTTTACCCCTCGGTAAAAAAAATATGTCTTACATGGTTGCCTTTGAAGAGTAATGTGGAAAGTCAGGTCCACGTCAACATGGGCGCATGTGGGTGGAAAAAGGGCGACTGTGGGTGGGGGTGACTACGGGTAGGGGCGCATGTGGGTGGAAAAAGGGCGATTGCGGGTAGGGGCGCATGTGGGTGGAAAAAGGGCGATTGCGGGTAGGAGCGCATGTGGGTGGAAAAAGGGCGACTATAGGTAGGGGCCTATGTAGGAGTAGAAAAGGCACATGCGGGTACCTAGGGCGCATGTAGGTCTTTAAAGGGCAATTGCGGGTGAGAAGAGGAGATTGTGGGTGGAGAAAGGGTGACTTTGGGTAGGAAAAGGGCGACTTCGGGTGGGAAAATCACAATTTTGTGAAGGGGTGCCTTGGAAGTGGACAACCATAGGTGGATGAAGGGACAATTGTAGGAAGAAAAAAATCCAATCTCTTTCAAATCCAATTGTTTCATATTTGATTTTCTTCAAATTCAATCTCCTTCGAAAAGTCAAAAATTGCAAAAATTAGGTATAAACTTGATTCATTTTGAATGAATCTTTGCAAATTGTAAAGAATATATAGGAAAGCTAGTACCTATTAAATTTTTGTCTTTTATTTATTTATTGAAATATGAAAATAAAAAATAATATATGATTACAAATAAGTTTTGAGAATTGAAAAATATAGAAGGTGAAGTGTTTATTTAAATCTTTAATTTTTATTGATAAAATCAACATGGAAAATAAATCATAATTAGGAAGACTTTTGGAGAATTGCAAAAATAAAGAGTTTGAAGTTTTACTTAATTCTCCATCCTTTATTTTGAATTTTTAACTCAATGTGACAAATATTACTTAAATAGAATGAGTCATTGAGAATTACAAAAAATAATTGAAGAAGCTCTAAATTAAATCTCTACTTGTTAGTTTTTATTTATAAAATCAAAATTTTAAAATAATTCATGATTAGAAGGAATCTAGAAAAATTGAAATAAATAAATAGGAAAGTTCTTATTTAAATATCCACCCTGTATTTTTTAATTTTTAAATCATGTGACAAATAATACATGAGAAAGATTATTGTTGGTGAATTGAAAAACATGAATTAGATATACAATCTTACTTCAATCCCTCCCATATAAATTTTATTTTTAGATCAAAGTGGGAAATAATATATGAGTAGGATTCTTAATTGAAAATTGCAAAACACAAATAGGGAAGTTTGATTGAAATCTCCAACTTTTATTCTTTGTTTTTAAAATTAACATTAAAATTATTCAAATTAAAAGGACTCTTTAAAAATTTCAAAAATTACATAAAAAAGTTTTTAATTAATTTTTCACCCTTTATTTTAATTTTAAAATCAGGGTGACCATTAATGTATGAATACGATGATTCTTGAAAGATTTCAAAAAATAAATGGAAGAGATCTGGTACTTAAAACTTTCATCCATGGTTTATTATTTATTATTTATAGAATCAAAGTGACAAATAGTTCATGATTAGGAAGAATTGTGAATAATTGTAAAAAATAAACCAAAAGGTCTAGACTTATTTAAATCTCCACCCTTTATTTTTATCATGAGATCAATGTGACAAATAATACATGAGTAAGATGATTCTTTAAATATTACAAAAAGTAAATTAGTACATTCTTACTTCAATCCCTACACTTCTTTTTATTTTCAAAATTGACTTCACAAATAATTGAAAATTGCAAAAATTAAAATTAAAAGTTATTTCATAAATCATCGTCATTTACTTTGTATTTATAAAATCAAAGTGGAAAATTATTCATGATTAGAAGAAGCTTACAAAAATTTCAAGAAATAAATAGGAAGGTTTCTATTTAAATATTCATCCTTTATCTTTTATTTTTAAATCAATGTGACAAATAACACATGAGAGGGATGATTTTTTGTGAATTGCAAAATATAATTGAGCATGATCTTACTTCAATAATTCAATCTCTACCCTATGTTTTATTTTAAAATCACAATGACAAAGAATATGTGACTAAGATTTAGAATTATTATTTGAGAATTGTGAAAAATGAATAGGAAAGTTCGTTACTTCAATTTCCACCATTTATTTCTTTATTTTTAAAATCAATATGATGAATTATTCAAAATTGAGAGGACTCTAACTTTTAGAATTGCAAGAACAAAAATTAACAAGAATGACTTCTTCTTAATTCACCACCCTTCATTTTTATTTTTAGATCAACATGACAAATAATACATAGATACGATGATTTTTTGAAGATTCCCAAAAGAAAAGGAAGAGATTTCACTCAAAATTTATACCTATCTTTTTTAATTATAAAATCAAAATCACAAATCATTCATGATTAATAGTCTTCAAGATGACTTGCAAAATAGAAATGAAAATGTTCTTACTTAAATGTCCACCTTTTGTATTCCATTTTTATTATCAACATAACAAATGATTTATGATTTTAAGGGCTCTTAAAGAATAGTTCGAAATGAGAAAGAGAATTTTTTTTCTCATATCACTGTGAACTATTATATTGGTTCACTATTTAAAAATCTGAAAATATAAACTTTAGGCATGAATTTATAAATCCGGAAGTGTTAGTACTCCGGATTAAGCCATAACCATCAATTAAGGAGTTTTCCGCTAGATAGCAATGGAAACTTCAAGACGTTAGGGTGAGATGCTAGAAAATGCAATTAGGAGGAAATTAGGGGAAATTCTAGGGAAAAAATGGGGAGTTAAAACTAAAAAGAGGTTAAGCAAGATTTGGTAGAGTAACCAAATGAGGCTAACGGTAAAATGATGAGAAAATGAAAACAAAAAATGAAAAATGAAAATGAAAACAAAAGACTAGAAGTAGGAAATGAAACTAAAAGTAAATTAAAAACCACAAAAATAATAAATAAGAAAAAACACAAAAGAGGTTAGTTAAACTAAAACTATGACTAAAACACTAGTGTAGTGGGTAAAACACTAAAATAGTGCTAGAAACACTAAAATAGGATTTTACAGTAAGTTAGAGGGTTTTACAGTAATTTAGGGGGTGGAACACTAAAATAGCGCAATTTACACTCAATTAGCGGATTTACAGTAACCTAGCGCGATTTGCACTAATTTGGCGCATTTTGCACCAAATTAGCGGATTAACAATGAATTAGTGTAGGATGAAAGTAATTAGGTAAAATTAATCTGTTAGAAGTTGAATATAGGCAAAATTAGGGTTTGGAGCTCTCTCTCTCTCAACTCTCTCTCAATTTTTCCCAACTTTGTGTATCTGTGTGTTGGAGAGCATTTTGGGTGATTATGGACGTTTTTAAAGCATGAAGAGCTAGAGACTAGGAGGAGGAAACCAAGGTAGGACAATTCGTCGAGTAGGTTACTATTTTTTGAGAAAAAATGGTGAAGGAATGATGGGAGTGAGGTTAGATGGGAATTGGAGTGGAGAGAATTGGGGTTTTGTTGAAATGGGAGGAGACTGCCAACTTTGGTGACTGATTGCAGAAGATTCGGAGAGCGGAATGGGCTGAATTTTTGGGAGGTTAGAGAGGAGAAAGTCAGCTTTTCAACAAGACAAGTCTCGACCGATTCCGAGCAAGGACGAGGACGGAGCAGCCAATTTAGAGCCGGTTGCCATTGGGGTCCTGAACCTCTAGTTCCGGACCTCCAGGCAGGCTCCATCAACTCTGGGATTGGAGCTGGACCTCCAACTGGACCTCTAGGCTCCAGTCCATGAAGTTCGCTTTTATAGAACTAGAGGGATTGGAGGGGGCTCTTGGGGGGCCTATTTACAACAAAAAACAAGGTTAATGAATGTGCTGAAGGTTCCACTCTGGTTCCAGAAGCACAGAAGTTACCATGGCTATGGTGAAACTTATTTGAGTAGTTAACTTAGCGTTATTAATTTTGCAAGGGGTGTACACATTCTGGCTCATTTCCAGGATTGCCCATTTGTGAAAACCCATTATGAAGTCTTATTTGACAGAATATTTTCAAATATTTGATCTACAAATAAAAAATGTAGTGTTTGAGTTCCTAATTCCAGTAGTGGAGTTATATTCTCCAATTATATCTCCAAAAATAATAATGTTTATAATTAATAAATAAAAATTACCTCCATATGGATATATTCAACAATGGTATCACTAAATTATAATTTTTAAAAAAAAAATTCTTCTTAACTCACTAAAGGAAATTACATTTTACAAACCAAAATCATCACTTACACAATGAAGAGAATCCATCGAATAAGATTAAATATGAAACATTTTAGAAAGTAAAATCATCACTTATACAATTAAGTAAATCCATCAAATAAGACTATAGATTTTAGAATGGAAATAAAGCTTACAAATTGTCAAAAGGTAATTACAAATTAATATGAACACACGCCTTTATTATCACATACAAAACTGAGTAGCAAAGTTAGGAAACTGAAACAACAACCTCCCATTGTAATCATTATTTGCACACGTTTTACAATAATTTAATACTCTCTACCTTGTATGTGGGGCACATAATAGGGTCTATTTGTGCAAGCTTCAACAACAGCTAAGTGTTGAACAATTGATTCCTTTATGATCTCAGCTTCATCTATTATGACTTGCCTAGATATTTGTTGATGTCTACCTTCGTCATGATGGCTTGGGAGGGGAACGTCTTCATTGACACTTTCATTATGTTCTAAAAGGATGTTGTGTAAAATACAACAAACATAAATGAGTTTCGACACCAAAGTGTCAACTGGATTCCACATGGGTTTGTAGAAAATTCTCCACACCCCTTACAACCTTTCAAATGCATGTTCGACTATGATGCGAGTACTACTTTGTTTGTAGTTATAACTTTCATATATACCACGTAGATTCCTCCCTGGAAGAGGAACCAACATCCACTTTGATTGTGTGTATCTAGCATCTCCCACGATAAGTTCAGGAATCCAAGTACCTCCAATTCGTCGCTTCTATCCATTTAAACGTTCACCTTCTTCAACTGCTTTGAAGAAGCCTAAATTCTTTAAGACTCGAAGATCATGCACCACTCTTGGAAATCCAGCAAAAACATGAAGAAATCGCATGTTTGGATCAACAATTGCTTGGACTACATAACTATAATCATGATCTTTATCATAAAAGTCTATAGATCTCGCATTACCAGGCAAATCAACTTCTACATGAGTGCAATCAATGGCACCGCAGACTTGTGGTATGCCCCACAAGTGTTCAAATTTCTTCTTCACAATTTCTAAACCATCACGGCTAGGCCACTGCAAGTGATGCTTGCCCCGTTTAAGCATTGCCATTATGAACCTCTTCACAGATCTAGACACTGTTGTTGGAGACACTCGAAACAATTCAGATATGCTAAGCAAAGAATCGCCAGTTGCCAATCTACGCAATGACATGGCAATTTGTTGGTCAACCTCTAATTTGCGACCTCGTATACTATGGAATGAAGGAGGTGAGTTGCGTTGCATATCATTACCTACCAATTCACATAAGTAATTGAATGTTCTCATGGAAACTCTAAACATTTTTCGAAATCTTTCATGGTCATTTTCCATTATTTCATCACGATAAAGGGCCCACCAATGCAAGGATCTTGGTTTTATATACCATGGTCCCCACTAAATGCCAATTATGTCTTGCGGTTGTAAATCTAAATCCATTATGAGACATATAATTTCTTCTTCCTCACTAGAGGCAAGCAATGCACTAAATTCAAATGACCTCAACACAAAAGATAAGGATTTATTTTCTCTCCATTCAGATACTTCCCTTGAGAGTGTTGAGCCCTCATTTTTGTGTTCAGCAACCATGGCTAGGGAAATAGAGCAGGTAGCCCACAAATGTACCAATCCAATCCAAGAACTATCCATTGTAATGTTGTATTAGTAACTATAATGAGAAACACCTCAATGAAATGATGATACAGAATATTAATTATATTTTTTACTGAACAACGAGTGAATTTAAAAAAAACTTAGATATTTGGTCTCACAAGTGTTGCATTTCTCCTTTTTAAATAGACACGGTAATATTTATTATAACGTTGGTAGAACTTGTATTTATTTTAAGAAAACTAGAAACAGCCTTGCACTCTATTATTTTTAGTATTCTTTAAATTTTGAAATGTAAAGTACTTCCATTAATATAATGTATGTATGCATATTCTATTTATTATAATGTGAAGATGAAGCTCCTATTTGAAGAATAATAATATAGCCTACAATTGGATTGTTCTTAAAAATAATTACTTTATAAGTTCAAAATAAATCCATTTTTGGAGTGCATGTGTAGATCTCCTATTTAATACAATATGAGTATGAGGTCACTAATTCAAAAAGTAATAAAAACAACCTATTATTATTTTATTTCATTCCATTTTCACTTTCTAATTTCATAGAAGTTTATTTTTTGTTCTACTTCTTGTACTCTTTTTCTTTTTGATTCCCCACTCCACTATAAAGCAAAGGGAGAAGGAACACAAAGGCCATTACTTATATGTATTGATTCAAGGAATTATTTTAGTCTTCAATTGTGTGTCTCTGAATTTCATACCGAAGTTTTAGTCTCCTACATGTGTATTGCATTTTAGTGTTTTTTCACCTTCTATTTCTTCTTGGCAACATAGTATAGAATAATGGATCCTGAAGCATCATAGTCGCCTGTCATTGGATCAATAAGAGCACGGGTTGAAGCAATTGACTTGAATTCACAGCTTAAAGGGGAAGACGTGCAAGAAGGAGATGTGCAAGGGGTGCGTCTGGGTCGCACCGTTGTTGGAGGACCGTGGAGCACTAATGAATTATTGGTCTTATGTACAGCCTATCAGGAGTGGTGTGAAACTAGTGGGCCAAATAGTACAAACCCGCACTTGTTGCATCAAACAACCACTCAAAGGTGGGAAAATTTGTCAAAAAGGTGTTATCAATTAGGTATCAATCGAAGTCCAAATAAGTGCAATAGTAAATGGGATCAAACAAAGGCCGACTTCAAAAAAGTATATAATTATGAGAAGGATGTGCCCAGTGGAAAACCGTCTTTTTGGTCTTACCCCGAAGGCGAGGTGAAGAGATTGTTTAAATTAAAAACTATCATGAAGAAAGTAGTATATGATCATATAATTTCTTGATTGCCAAGAGCATCTTGAAACGTACAACCAGATCATGTGATGAACTCTACAATGTTAAATAATAACCCATCCGGTATAGAAGGTTTACCCTCTCTTTCAATATGTGTAGTGTATTTAACTTTGTTTCTTTGAGTATACATAGGATTTCCTCTTTACCAATTTTGTCACTTTTAATGAATTTTGTTTTTGCCTAAACTTCCATTTTCGTTTGATGTTTTTTAAACTTCTAATGAATTACAATTCATCATGTGTTTAGGATCAGAACAAGGGGGACAGGATGCGTCTGAGTGTGGAGATGATAGTGAAGATGATGCAGCTGAAACAAAGTCTCAATCGAATACAGCTAAGAGAAGGAGGACATTGCCTTGTTCTTCAAAGGTTCTAAAGGATGCACTTGTGTCTAATAGGGAGAAATTGGTAGAAGTTCTTGATAGAACTCAGGACAGAGAGGATGCTAGACACAAGGAAGTTGTAGAGATGGAGAGACAAGAATAGAGATGGACAGACAAAGAGTAGATATAGAAAGACAAAGAGTGGAGACTAGTAGAGAAAGCTCTCAAGCTTTAGTTGGGGCTCTACAATCTATGGCTAATGCAATGGCATTGCTTGGTCAATCTCTTACACAAGGCCCTCCACATCAATGACAAAGTCTCTGCCATGGATTAGGATTGTGTCACTACATTCATTATGCTATATAAATTGTACTAGTCAAATTTTGGAAGTTCTTTTGTGGATTTTAATGTTTGAGTAAGTTGTTAATTTTTAGGAACATAGTGTCTAGATAGTATTGAGTATTGTAGGAGCAAGTCTAATTTAATGTTGAATATGTTGTGATTTCAATGATTTTTAATCTTTTTTTTTTTTTGAACCAAATGGACAATTTCCATTGATAAAGGGAATTCAATCCATTTTTTGATCCACAAGCTTTATGTAAAATTAATATTTCACGCTTTATTAATTTAATGTTGCTTTGAAAATCTTAAAAAATCGTATACTCCTCAATTTATCTATGATTGCTAAACAACTACTGTATATAATTCAGGCTCCCTTAATGTAAATGCAGGCTAAATGCGTATGGTAAAAAATCCAGAAAGTTATCACCTTGAATGGACCCTACTCAGGTGCTCAAACTTGGAAAGGGGGTCTAGCCCAGCTTCCTAGGATTCCAATGGAACCCCATCCAGCCTCCGAAGTTCTAGATCCCCCCCTCCAGTAGCTGGAGGTCCAAGACCTCAATGGCAACCGGCCCTTAGTGCGAGGTGGTCAAGCTGCCTCCGCCATAGAAGACTAGCGACTTCAGCGAGCGACTGTGGGAGTTCGGTGAAGTGGATCAACGTGAATTTTGGTGAGGAGAAAGATGGGGAAGTCAGCTTTTCAATGAGACAACTCTCACCCAATTTGGAGTAGGGACAAAGCCAGGGCAATCATTTTAGTGTGACAAGGTCTGCTGTCCATTTAGCGGTAGTTCATTTGGGGTATTTCATCTTTTTTTTTCTTGTGATTCAACTGAATCTAAATGCAATGTTAATTGCAATATGATCTTTTCTTATGAATCTTGAAGCAATATTTCAATGGCTTTGCATACAATGTTCTTGTAGGGTGTGAATGTTTAGAGGGTATATGAGGATTTTTTAGGGTTTTAGGGCAAGCGTGGAAGCGCTGCCCAAATTGGGGGTAAAATTAGGGTTAAGATATGGATTAGGAAATTGAAGGAAAAAATCAATTGGCCTAAAAGGAATGTGAGAAGATGTTAGGGATGGGATCTATGGAATTAGGGAGGTGGTTGGCATCAATTTAGGAAGTGAGTTAGGAATTGGGGTGGTTGTGGTGTACTGGAATTTAATTTCAGGATACCAAATTGACCCATTTCGTGCCCCAATGGCTAATTTTAGGCAAAATTAGGCCTAGTAGGTTGCCCTAACCTCCTAGAGTAGGTACTAGGGTCATTGGAGGATTTTAGAGTGCATATTAGGGTGGTGTAAGGGTGCTGCCCCCATTTCACTTAGAGGACTTTAATGATAAAAAGTTGATAAAAAAACATTTAGGAGTCCATTGCTTGGAAGGCAATTTAGGTAGGTGTCCCATACACTCCCCGCCGGCCAACTCTAGGGGGTTTCTTTGCCTTGCGGTGAAAAAGCCTCATAATCACAACTATTTTTTTTTTTTTTTAAATCAATGAAGAAATTTACTCATAATTAGGAAGACTTTTTAGGAATTGCAAATAATAAAAGGTCTTACTTAATTCTCTACCATTTTATTTTAATTTTTAGATCAACTTGACAATTGATTCATGGATAGGATGGTTCTTTGAGAATTGCGAAACACAAATAGGTAAGTTTTTACTTAAATTTTCACCCTAAATTTTAAATTTTAAAAATCAAAATAGAAATGATTTGGAATTAGGGTGACATTTTGAGAATTTCCAAAAATAAATAGGAAAGTTTGTACTTAAATCTCCTCCCTTTATTTTTTATTTATATACTCAAAATGAAACACTTTATGATTATAAGGACTCTAGAAGAATTGTAAAAAACAAATAGGGGAGTTCTTATTAAAATCTTTACCCTTTACTTTTCTCTTTTAAATTCAATGTAACAAATAATTCATAATGAGGACTTTTTGAAAATTGCAAAGATTAGAAAGGAAAGTTCTTACTCACATTTCCACCCTTGAATTTTTATTTTTAAAAGTAGAGTGACAAATATATCAATCATCAATTCATGATAAAGAGTCTTGGAGAAATAAAAAAGGGAGTTTGTACTTCAACCTCCACCCTTTATTTTTTGCCTACAAAATGAAAGAGAAAATAGTTTATGATTAAAAGGACTATTTGAGAAATGCAAAAACTAAATAGTGAAGTTCTTACTTCAATCTCCACCTTTTCTTTTTAAATCAACATGTCAAATAACTTCAAAAGTATTAGAACTCTTTGAGGAATGCAAATATCAAATAGAATATTTTTTCATTAAATCTCTACTTTTTTTATTTTATTAATAAAATAAAATAACAAATAAATTATTAGTAGTATGATTCTTTGAGAATTATAAAAATGGATTAGTATAGTCTTATTTCAATCTTCACCTTTTAGTTTTGATTTTTCCATGAATATAACAATTAATATATGACTAGGATGATTCTTTGAGAATTGAAAAATAAATAAAATCGAAGGTATCTATTTAAATCTCCACCCTTTATTTTTTTATTTCTACATTCAAAGAGATAAATCATTCATGATTAGGAAGAATCATAAAGAACTTCAAAAGAATCAATAGAAAAACTCTTACTTAAATCTCTATCTTATATTTTCTTTATTTATATAATTTACATCACAAATAATACATGAGTTGGATAATTCTTTGAGAATTGCAAAAACTAAATGAGTGAGTTTTATTTAAATTAATCTCTATGTTTTATTTTGAAGAAGATTAGTCCTTACTCTACTTTATATAAACCCTTCTCTAGGTGCTACTCACATGGTTGTCCCACCTACATGCACTTTATGAAGAAGAAAAAATTTCTTTTGTAGGAGATTTAATATTTCTTCTATCCAAGTCACCCCATCAATGTTCTCCTCTACCTACTCCTTAAAGATGACGAAAATAGTTCATGTAACCTCCAAAAGACCATTAAACTATTTTCTTACATAATTGTACAATTAATTGATTGTTGATTCTCTAGATTTTAGTTTGATAATCCATATGACCCTTCAAGGGAGAAAATCTTCCACTTGAAGTCACCCTCATACCCGAGGTCGCCCAAGACTTGAAGTCGCCCTTGTGCATGCACCCCTTTAAAAGGAAAAAAGTTGTTGGTTCAAAAAATGACCTTTCTTCCACATTGAGGTCGCCCTTTTGACCCGAAGTCGCCCCCCCCCCCTACCCACGGTTGCCCTTGTTTGTGCATGCGCCCCTTGGGAAGGAAAGTTTTCGGTCCCCAAATGGCCTTTCTTGGACCTGAAGTCACCCCCCATACTTGCAGTTGCCCTTGTTTGTGCATGTGCCCCTTGGGAAGGAAAGTTTTTGGTCCCCAAATGGCCTTTCTTGGACCCGAAGTCGCCCCCTACACCCGCGGTCGCCTTTGTTTGTGCATGCGCCCCTTGGGAAGGAAAGTTTTCGGTCCCCAAATGGCCTTTCTTGGACTCGAAGTCGCCCCCCATACCTGTAGTCGCCCTTGTTTGTGCATGCGCCCCTTGGGAAGGAAAGTTTTGGTTTGAAAAATGGCCTTTTCTCCACCTTCAAGTCGCCCTTGGATCCGAAGTCGCCTCTTGGACCCGCAATTGCCAAGACCCGAACTCGCCCTATACCTCAAGAATTTGACACACCATAATACTACTAGCCATTTCTCTATCCGTAGTGACCCATGACCTGAAGTTACCCCACATCTTAATGAATTGGGGCACAATAGAAGTTTAGTCCAGTCCTCACCCGTAGTTGTCCAAGATCTGAACTCACATCTAATCTAAAGTCACCTTGGACCAAAAATCAAGATAGTAGAAGAAGATGTACACCATCTCCTGATCTAATATTGTTGAGCTTATTTGCATCATTCATTAAATGTAATTGATCTTTTAATAAATGTTAGTTGTTAGTTAATAGTGAAGCACTAGTGTGTTAATACAAAATTTTTATTAGAGATAATTAAAGATAATATAAAAGATCTTTCCAAATCCTAAACTGTAAACCCTATCCTCTCTAGGACCTAACAATCCAAAATTCATTCATTATAGATATAACCTTAAATATTTTAGTTCTATGCCATTCCAAGATTCATGTATTTTGAGCTTTTGGAAGGGACAAATTCACCTATATATGTATATTATTTTTCACATTTTGTCATCAAATTTTCAAACAAAGAAACATCATACTAATAAGACATGAACTATGTAAATATACTACCTCATAATTTTAAAATATTCAATAGATTTCATATTCGTTTATATTTTCAAATATTTCCAAATAATCTGAACGTATCATAGGGTGAACTATTCATGAGGACAATACTATGATGGAAGGGAAATGAAATGAGGGGAGGAGGGCTTTTTCAAGTCTCCATTTCTTAAACCATTACCTATTTTTCTTTTGTAAATCAATTCCTAATCCATGATGTTTTGGGGATGTTGCCCCCCCCCCCCCCCCAGGGGGAAGTTGTTCTTCAAATGTGTTCCCTCCAAGTTTGAATTTAGGAAATGACCGTGTTGAATTATACATGACCAAGAAGATTCGAGGAGTGGAAATGAAATCTTAGGGAGAAGGGCTTTTCCAAGTCTCTATTTCTTAAACCATTGCTTTTTTTAAATCATTTCTGAATGAATGTCAAAATGCTAGTATTTTCTAGGGAAGTTGCCCATAGTCACCCTTGGACCTTGCATCCCTTTGGGAGAATAATTATTTGTTCAAGGAGATGATCATTCTTCCATCCAATGTCACCCTTGCACCTTGTGCCCCTTTGGATGGAAAATTGTTTTCTTAAAAAGTTGATCTTTCTTCCACCCAAAGTCGCCCTTAGACCCATATGCGTTCCTTTGGGAAAAAAAATGTTTGTTCAAGGAGATGACCTTTCTTATAGCCGCGGTTGCCCCTTCCGTAGTCGCTTTTATGCTCACTAATCCTCTTCAGGTTGCCCCTCCTACACGCAACATACATTTCGTGAGGAAGACAAAATTCTTTTCAAGGAGTGAAGGACCAATCTTCTATATTAATCATTCATCAATGATTTGTGACATTGATTTTAAATATAATAAACAAAGGGTGATGATTTGAGGAAGAACTTGTCCTCTTATTTATTGCAATTTTCAAAGATTCATCCTATTCATCTACTATTCTTGATGTTTATTTAAAAATTAAAAATAAATAGTGGTGATTTGAAGTTATGACTTCTCCTTTAAATTTTTGCAATTTTCCAAGAGTTGTCCTAATTATGAATTATTTATAACTTTGATTTCATAATCAAAATATTGTATATTTTCAAAATATATAATAATTTTGATACTTAAGTCAAAATTTACCCATTGGTTTTTGCAATTCTCCAAAAATCATCCTACTCATATATTATTTGTCCCTTTAATTTAGAAATAAAAAATAAACCATTTCCAACCCTTTCGTTTTTTGGCTATTCTCAAAGAATCTTTGTCATCATGAATCATTTGTTGTGTTGATTCTAAGAATAAAGAACAAAAAATAAAGGACAAAGATTTATGTAAAAAATTCCCTATTTCTTTTTTGCAAATCTTCAAGACTCCTTATGTGCTCATCATGAATTATTTGTCACTTTCATTCTGTAAATAAAAAAGAATAGGTGGAGATTCAAGTAAGAACTTCTTCATTTCTGGATGCTCAAAGATTCCTTATTATGTATTTTTTTTCACTTTTATTATGTAAGCCAAAAAAAAAAAGGGTAAAGATTTGAATCAAAACTTTTCTACTTAATTTTCGCAATTTTCTAGAATTTTTTCTAGTCATGAATTATTTATCACTTAAATATTGTAAATCAAAAAATAATTGGTGGAAATTTAAGAAAATATCCAATCTATTTTCAATTTTTAAAAAATTTATCCTAATGAAGTATTGTTTGTTACACAAAATGAAAAATATAGAATGGATGTTTAAGTAAAAGTTCTTTGATTCTTTTTTTGCACTTCTTAATGATTCTTCCTTGTAATGAATTATTGGTCCTTTTGCTTTTACAATTAAAAACTTAGGATTTGAGATTTTAGCAAGAACTTCTCTATTTATTTTTGAGAATTTTGAAAGACTTATCCTACTTGAGTATCATTTGTCACATTCATTTGAAAATTAAAAATAAAGCATGGAGATTTAAGTAAAAACTTCGCTCTTTATTTTTTGTAATTCTCCAAGACTCTTTCTTATAATCAATTATTTTTTTCTTAGATTTTATAAATAAAAAGTAAAGGGTGAAGATTTAAATCAGATTTTTTTTCTATTGAATTAATAAGCTTTTTCAATTTTAAAGAGTTCTACTAATTTTGAATTACTTCTTATGCTCAAACCGTAAACCAAATATAAAGGTTGGAGATTTAAATAAGAAATTATCCAATTATTTTTTACAAATCTCAGAGAACCTAAACCCTACTCATCTGTCTCATCTAAAATTTATCAAATTTATCTAAGATTAAAAAATAAAAGGTAGATATTTAAGTAAGAACTATTTTTTTTTCACAATTCTTATTTATCATGAATTATTTTTCACTTTAATTTTATAAAAAAAAGGTTTCCCCTTTCAATGAAATTGGTTCATTTTTTGAAAAATAAAATAAAATAAAGGGTGAAGATTTAAGAAATAACTTTTTCGATTAAGTTTTTTAATTTGGAAATAGTCCTCCTAATTCTAGATAATTTGTCACATTAATTTAAAAAATAAAAAATAAAGTGGAAATTTAAACAAGAACTTATCCATTTTATTTTTTGGCAAATCTCAAGCATGCACTGTTAGTGCCTTGGCTTTAGAGTAGATGGTATGAAGTATTCCACATTTCTTAGTAGCTAAGTGCCTAAGTGGATAAGTGGTAGGCATATAGGCTATTAAATGTTATAAGGATCACCCTACTCCTGTTTTGTTTATTATGTTGATTTAAAATATAAAATAAAGCATGGATATTTAAGTGAGAACTTTCCTATTTATTTTTTGCAATTTTTCTAGAGTCCTTTTAATCATGAATGGTTTCTGACTTTGATTTTCAAAACAAAAACATAAAGGGTGGACATTTTAGTAAAAACATTCCCATTTACTTTTCACAATTCCCAAAGAGTTATCTCACATATGTATTATTTGTCACTGTGATGTAAATAAAACTATAAAATAAAGGATGGAGACTTAAGTAAATTTCCATATTTATTTTTGGCAATTCTCCAAAATTCTTCCTAATAATGAATTATTTATCACTTGATTTTATAGATAAAAAAATAACAAGTAGAGATTTAAATAAGAACTTTTATCTCCATTTATTTTTTGGAATCTCAAAGACTTATCCTAATCATTTCTTACTTGTCTTGTAGATATTTGAAATTAAAATTAAAAAGTAGAAATTTAAATAAACATGCATTTTTATTATTATTTGTAATTTGTCATTTGCAAAGATTCATACTAATTCTATAATATTTATCATGTTGATTTTAAAATAAATACAAAAGATGGAAAGAACATTTTATTTTATTTGTCCCAATTTTTGCTTTTTAAAAGATATTGGTTTTATTTCCTTTTTACAATCTCCCCTTTACATATGTCCTATAAACATATGTTTTATCTACAAGTGCCCTTTTGCCTATCCATAGTTGCCTTTTTCTTACTTATAATTTCATGTTGTCTAATTTGTAGTTGCCCTTTACTGATTTGCAATCATTCTTGACCACCTACAACCACCTTTGGCCACTTCCAATCATACTTTGGCCACTTGGGCTACCCACGGTATCCCCTTAATACCCTAGAAGTATATAGAAGAATCACTCCTTAAAGACCTACAATCATCCCTTGATACTAGCAGTCACCTCTTGAAGACCTACAATCATCTTTTGATACCCGAGGTAGTTCCTTGGTACTTCCATTCACCCCTTGTGGACCCCACATTTGCCCCTTGAGACTCGCACTTACCCCTTGGTACCCACACTCACACCTTGGAACCTATACTCGCCCCTTGGGGACCCGCACTCGCCCCTTGGGGACCCGCACTCGCCCCTTGGGGACCCGCACTCGCCCCTTGGGGACCCACACTCACCCCTTGGAGACCCACACTCGCCTCTTGGGACCCGAAGTCGCCTTGTACCTACAGTTGCCCTACTTGCGGTCACCTCGCACCTATAGTCGCCTACACCCTCAATCGCGCATCTATGTCACCTCTCTAATTTTCTACACGGACACCACATGGCGTCCATGCAGGTTTAGCTCAATGGGGGGTTGTGAGTGTTTATTTACCCACCCTTAGCAAATAATTTGCACAACAGGTTCTTTTTTATCTCAATTTATTTTCTAACGGGTGTCTAAGCATTATCCATTGAGCCTTCCAAGCAATGGACTCTTTCCTAACATCCTAAGTTCAAAGAAGTCATTGGAAACAAACATATTCACAAAGATTAGTCCTAAACAACATAGGGCTTTTATACTAAAATTGTATTAATTGACCTACTTTGAAAATTAATAAAATTTAGATTATTTAATAACTTACCTCATTTTGGAAGTTATTTGATACACTATTGTATAGATCATCGAGTTCTCCTTCATTTTCCATTTTTTGCTTACAACTTAAAGAGTGGATTTTAATTACAAGTTGGCAGAATATGGCTACCGGAGATTTCTTTTATCCCTTCTCACTATTTAAACTTACTTATTCTATTCTACAAGTTGACTTGGAAGGATATGGTTTTTGATAAGATTTCCACTAATTCAAGGTAACTTTCTAATCTATCCTATTTTCTATAGCTCTAATTGCTTTTCTAAGATTTCCTTGATTTCTATCTAATTTCTATCTAAACTCAAACTTTTGTACTCTTTCATTCTATCATTCAACTTTGAGTTTGTGACCTCTAATCTTTTTGTGCACTTGCTACAACTTCTAAGAGAAAAAGAGTGGTGAGATTAGTGTTAGTTGCTACTTCATTTTAAACTATGGTGATTTTTCCTCTCAACCTATTCCTATGGCTTACTATTCTAATTCTACTCTAACTTATTTTATTTTATTTTTTTGTCTTTGTCTTTGTCTTTACACCTTTTTTTCCTTCTCTCTTTTATTTTCCCTAGGTTTAGTCTACCTTTCTACCCTAGTTCCTAAAAAAAATTTAAAAAAAAACAAATTTTCTTGAGAGGGGAGGGGATTAATTCCTCCCTTGGCCAGAGGCTCCCTGGCTTTGGCTAGGCGGGGGCTCTCAACACCTCGAGGGCGCCTGGCAGGCAGGGCTCTCCTATGGAGGCTCCCTGCCCGCCACCTGGTCGGGGCTTCCCAATTAGCAGGGGCTCTACTGCTGGGGGCTCCGTTATTGCCGGGCGGGGCCTCCCACAGTCAGGGCTCCTCCTACCAAGCGGGGGCTCCTTTGTCGACTCCCTGTGCTAGGGCTCCTATCTGAAGATTGTCACAGGGACTAGCCTTTGGGCTAGTCCCTGTTTGTTTTTTAATTTTTTCCAATTTTTTAATTTTTTTTCAATGAAACTTCTATGATGACTAATTCCTCTATATTCCCATGGAACTAAAGGATTTGTGAGAAAGAGAATTTGATGAGATTTTTTTGATACTAACTAGGTGAACTTTCTAACAATCTTGTTTTTGAGGTATTTTTCTACGACTCTAAGGTTCAAAGCTTCGCCATGGTTGGAAACTTTTGACAAACTAATATAGAATTTCTAAACTTGGGGTTCAAAGCTCCGCCGTATTCCCCCAAAGTCCACTAAATTTCTATCCAATTATAAAAATCAAAGTCAAAGTTTTGCCGTGTAATGATAAGTACGGAAAATAACACACAAAGATTTTGACAAAAGAAAATTACAAGAAGATGAATCAAGATTGTTAGTACAAAAATTAGTACAAAAATCATAAACATAACAAGCTAGAGGTTTTCCCTAAGCGGCATCGCCAGTCATAAGGGAAGAATCCTCTAGAGATAGTGCACAATACTCAAGTCCTAAACAAGGACTTGAATGAACAACAAATGTACTAAAATAAGAGTTAATATAACAAAATACTACCAAACTTCTGCCAAGAATTTGAAAAAACAGTACAAGGACAACAAATAAGACTTGAAGGGACCCCAATGTCTTTCAAAGCTTACAAAAGAGAAACAAAAGGAGCTTGAAATGCTCCAGAAACATCACGTATACAACTTTGGCTCAAAAATGGCCAAAAGTCTACAATTAATGGACCAACATGTTTACAAAGCCAAAATAATGGCTAGAAGGGGTGATTTGAGAGAAGAATGAGTGCCCTTATATACTCTTTCAAGGGCACCCACCTCCTCTCATTTCAACATGGTAATCTTATCAATTAGGATTTTCATCCTAATTTATCAATTTTGACTTTCTACGTTGGTCCATTTTCTAACTTTTGGAGATTAACTCCAAATCACAAATGGATTGCTCCATTGGCTTCAGAAGGCCATTTTTAATCTATAAACCCCCCCCCCGCCCCTTTTTCTAACTTCAAAATTTCAACAAAACCTAACGCCAACTTAACCCCCAGAAGGATTAAAAACTCAACTTTTGGAGTTTGAATTTTTTGAAAAAAGTAACTAGCCTAGGCTCTTAAGTAGGTGTAGGGGAGTAAGAAAAGACTTATCTTTGACCCCATTCCACTTTTTTATGCCCCCGATCCACTGGTCAACTCCACCGTAATCTTTAAATTTTGTCAATTATTGAGGAATCTTGTAAGTTCGGGTTCTTCTGACTATCGAAATGTCTTGAAACTTGTTGGAGCGTCTTATTAACATAAAAGAAGATACTCTAATTTTTAGTGAGATTTTACCACCACCTGGAGAAATTTTAGGAATTTCCCATCGTAGGTTTGGGTAGTTGACCGTCTGTAAAGGCATCTTCTGACTATCAGAGAATTCTGAAACTTTTTGGGGAACCTCCTATGGAATCCCACAACACATGTGTAGGCTCAAATTTTTACTCTACACATCGGCCTAGGGGGAATAAAATCCATCTTCTTATTTAATTATCGATGCCAGGGAATCTTCCACATTGGAGGGAATCTTGGTGAACCGACTTTGCCATTGTTTTCCGAGCATGGTTTTAACCCTAAGTCACCTTCTTTGGACTAGAGATTCTTCCGCGGTCCCATCTTGGTATTTTTAACATTTGTAAGCCAATAATTGGGGTTCTGCTAGTTCGTTGATGAAATGGGGAAACTCGAACCTATCTCTGGGAATTGGCTTGTATGCCTCACCAGGGTTCCCTCAACCAATATTAGCCAAGCAATGTCCTTTCTATGTGGGATTTTAAGCCTAGTATGCTCATAACTCATAATTACCAAGATTACTTAGGTTCTAACCTATTTACAAGTGAAATTTGAATCTAATTAGTAAAAACTCTCAAAATATGACCAAATACTATATTGGCATGTAACACACCTATTTTGGTTTTACACTCTTTTTGGATTCTTTTGTACTATTTTCCACACATATTTTTGCAAAAAAAATAAAAAAAAGATAAGTGAGTCCCCGGTGACAAAATAGGGGCTTATAGGGGTAATTTTGAAAAATTCAATAATAAATTTGACTTTATTAGACGGACAAGAGTGTCTACTTGACTTATTGGACGTTGTGTTCGTTGTGTTGTCAAACTATCCACTGGAACAACCCTACATGGTTGTAGGGGCGCTTGCTCGTCACTTTTTTAAGCACCATGCTTTCGTCCATCTTTTGGAGCTTCTTGTTGTCTCATCCACAACTTCTTTTTCAATTCTCGAGGTGTGATTCTGATCCCTTGATCTCTAGCTTTGCTTTTCTACGAATTTGAATTTTTGGGGATAAGATTGAAACTTCTAGAATTCTTTCAAAGGATGTGTACTCTATTGGATTTCAATGTTTCCATTGATTGCTTTATATTGTGTTGTGTGTCTGAATTGGTCTGCATGCTGCCTTCTACATGACCTTAACTGGAAACAATCAATGGAGTCGTAACTCCGATCTTGCCAATCCAAGCTTTCTTTGTTGAACCCTTGCACTCTTTAGAATTGAATCATCTTTTACCAAATTTGAGGGCAAATACCTCAACAAAGGAGATGTCAGAGTTTGAGGCATCTTCAAATGGACAATTGGATTTTGGGGGCTTTACAAAGCTTCAATTGTTGGCAAGTGAGAATAGTTATTGCTCATGTCAAAGCGCTTCCAAAGCTACAAGAACGGATGATGAAAGCTTCCCACGCCATTGAGGTGGGAGGATATGGAGGCTTGATGTTACTCCTATTTGGAGGTAATGCTCCAATTAGTTGAATGGAACCCACCTTGCATCGCCAATTAGCTAACTCGAATTAGGTTTGAGGGTTTAGGGTTAGAAACTAAGTGGTTGCACTGCTAAAGTTGTATTAGCTAGCAAGTTAATGTTGACTATTGCTAACTACCTTGCAATGAATTGACTTACATTTCCACCGGTTAGTCTTTGATTTTGAAGTTCACTAACTTTGTCTATAACAATTATTTGGACTGCAAATTTCAAGTGCGGCAACCAAGCAACATGAATCACCTAACATGAAAGCATAATTGTCTAACTCCTCATAAATTACCTTGCAAGTATAAGTAGACAATAGGTTCATTAACTTCCAACTAGGTAATGGAACTTAAGACCAGAGTTAGCCAATTGGTTCTCCTTGGTTTGTTTGGTTTAGGATTTAGGGTTTCTAACGATGTTACACTCGTTTTATTTGAAACTCTGAATGTTGGGAGTTCATATGATAAATGAGCATGAGGCTGTTTTTCTAACAAGAATCAAGTAGAAATCCAAGACACTTGTCAGAATGTAATACTCTATAGGGCTTACCTTTTTACTCTTTTGGAAATTGATTACATCCTATTTGATTTAACATTGTTGTGTTTGTCAAAAGTTGTTGTAGAGTTAAAAAAAGGCTTGTTCATGTCCAAATGTTTTCCATAATGGCTTGTAATAAGGACTTGGTGAGGACACCTGTTACGAAGAGTTTGGTTTGCCAATCAACTGCTTCCAACAAATTCATTTGCAGTGTTAAATGCAGCACATCAATTACGAAAGAGTGACCTTCAGATGTTCTTTCTATTTTTTGTAAGCAACATTTTTTCATTGCGAGTTCATGCATTCTAGTTCATTGATATTGGGCTTGGTGATTTCAACTTTTTAGTCATATATTGCCCAAGACTCGCTGACGAATCGCTCTCAAAGACAAATCAATGTAGGTGCAAAAGCTATTATTGTGCAACCTCCTTTACTGCCTAACTACTTTGCAAGGTGATAGAGAGAAGTAGAACATAAAGGGTAAAACTTCTTTGACATGATCCTTGTCCGGATCAAATGAGATGTTCTAGAGATTTGGCCTTACCCTTGTTTCTTCAATCTCTAATATGGCATCAACGCGTTGTTGTAATGTAAATATATACACTGTATAAAATGTGTATTTATTTTGTATTTTAAATAGATTCTGTGATTTGGAAGACAAACTTATTGGTGACAAATCCAGTGGCTTCAAGGTGACAGTTATTGCCTATGGAATTGTTTAAAAGACTAAAGCCCTGGACAAATTTCACTAGTTTGGGGAATTCTTTTAAGTTTTATAGAACTTGTGAGTGAGTTTGAAGTTCGATTCTAGAATGTCCAATTAGAAGATTTTTATGGAATTGCAAGACCTAGAGTCTCAACTAGAGGCTGATCTAGAGCTTTCCTTGTTACAATTGTCTATTCAATCATTTGAGCCAGAAATTTCTTCACCATTGTAAAGCCATTTGCAAGATGAAGTTGGACGTTTTCATCCGTTAAAGAAACCTCGTATAGAGGAGCGTTGGTATGGAAATCTTCAAAGAGATGCCCGTGCTTTGGTGATTTTATTTCAAGTTGGATGTGTTGAACCAGGCACCCAAGATGTAACATTTGAAGCAAGTTATGAGGGTCTGAATGTCCACCAATACTATTGTATGTTTAGGCCAGTTAAGGGAAGCTCTAGCCACCAATGTTGGTTGAAAGGGCCAATTAATCCTTTAACGAAAGCCAAACATGCAGATTACGTCACAAACACGGTCAGGCGCACCTCAAGTTCTCGCAAATGGAGTAGTGCTCTTCTTCGACTTTAGTTTTCACTTCCATTTAGTTTTTGTTAAAATATTTTAGCTAAATCAAGTATTTTGTATTCCATTTATGTATTAAGAATTTAAAATTTAAAAGATAGAAGTAGTCTACCTCTTAGTTTTGATCTTTGAGGTTCTTTAGTCTTGAAGGATGAATAGGGATTTACCTTTTGGTATTTCCCTTGGATCAATGGGTGTTTAGAGGCCCATGTGATGTGTACATAGGCTGATTCCACCTACTTTAGGGAAAAAAGGTAGATAGGCATCTTCTCTCTTCTTCTAGTGTGTGGGAGTTTTGGTGTGTATGTGTGTGTTGTGTTTTAGAAACTGAGAATTCGAGAGGCCATTTTTTTGATGTATAAAGAATTTTCAAATGAAAATTTAGGGGTTATGATCCTCTTTTCATTGTCGTTTCAAAGAGACCTTTCTTGTATGATTTGGAATTGGGAGCAAGAAGTTATAAGTGTGTGGATAGAGGAGGGTCTACTGCCTCCTGACAAAGAGGAGCAGAGATTTGAGCAACCACCAAAGTTTTTGTTTTTTGCTTATCTCTTTGAAATTTTGATGCAATAGAGAATTTTTTGTTATCTTTCCAAAGACTCATCACTTGAAGAATTTGAAGTTTTGTGGAGAAAGATATAGGTGTTTGAGTAGAAAAAAAGGTCTTTTGCCCTTATTGTTTCAACCTGAGATTTTGCAAGGCTATAGATTTTGTTTCAAGAATCACTTACAAGTGAAAATTTTAGTGAAGGTAAGTGTCAAGCCCCTATCTCCTCGGGGTGTCCAAAGTGCCTTAATGAGCAAGGGGGACCTTAAGGGTGACTTTTCAAGCCTTGTAATAGGCTAAGAAAGGAGAAATGAGAGACTTTCGAGCAAACAAGGCGCAATAGCGCCTTGGTTACGAAGGGCATTGTAGCATGTCATACATGCTTAAAAATCTCTTGAGAACATGCTTCTAACCGTCCGAAGAACACATGATTTGGACTAGTAGGCTGGAAGTTATGGCCGTTCAAGTTTGGGGTATCCCGATGGCACCGGGACACTCAAAGGCTAGGTGTGAGGGGTTCTTAAAGAATCATTCAACAAAGTATGTCATGTAGCATATCATTGAAAAATTACAAAGATAAGTAACCTAGAATGACAAGAATTACAAGGTTCTAAGATATGAGTCAAAAGTTATGGCCAAGAGAAGGGCCGTGGTGAAGGCAAGACGCCACTCCCGGTGGACCCGAATCTTTGGAGGGCCATAACTTTGTGAGAACTTGTCCAAATGGGACAAGTGAGCAGTCCACCGGCATCTACTCGTTTCTTAGATATCCGAAATAGGCTCGCATGTGAGATTTGAAGCCTTGACAACAAAGGTACGCCATTTGGAAGTTTGGGAGTCCAAACGGAGTTGGAACTTGGGGAATTCGATTAGAAACGGGTAGTCTTCCAAAATCCAAGGGGGTTTGGAAAGTCCTTTTGACTCACAAGGGGGGGATCTACCGAAGACTACAGAGAGTACTATAGGAGGGATTGGTCTCCCTCCTCACTCCCTCTTGGAGCCTTGGTGAGTTCTGGTAACTCATAGGTGGTGATGCAACTTCACCACCAGCCTCAAGGCTCTTTGGGACACTTGTATGTGTGTTCCGGGGCACCGGTTGGTTGGAGTCCCACTCCTTGTTAGGCCTTTGGTAATATGTCCTAAGTTATGACTTGTGATTAGTGTTGGTGTGAGAGTAGCAAGTATACAACAAGCCTAGTATGAAGTGGGGTGACAACCAAGGGCGGTTAGGACTGTGGTGAGTAGTGCCACCATAAGTCCTAGCATAGTAAGATGGAAGTTCCGTCCCATGTCACCAAATGACATGCTAGGTGTCATGAGTGGAGTGTGTGCTAGAAGTCCCGAGCACTGGAACTTAGCAATGTGAGTTGGAAATGGGAACTAATGTTATGAGTACGTGGCATGTGCAGTGTTAGTTAGTTGGGCCTAAGTGATACCGGTATTGGAGTGTAGTGAGCCCTGAAAGCTGTGAAGGGCTCTTGAAGTCTGCTTGAAGCTGAAAGGTGTTACTAGGGCCGCGACAGTAGGAGAACTTGTTAGCTTTCTGAAAAGCTATCAATCTCTTAGTTTGAAGAAAAATTGCAAAAATTATAGGTAGTGAAGCAAAGGAAGTTCTATTGTCTTTTTTATTTTAGTAGAATGTAGTTAGATTGGATTTGGATTTGTGTTTTATTTAAAAACTTGAAGATATGAACATTGAAGACTTGAAGATATGAAGACTTGTGTGTAGTGGCTTATGGTTTGTTATTCCTAGTCAATTTTGGAAGCTTGTTGTCTTTCTATTGTTATTCCTAGCTGGTTTTGGAGGTTTGTTGTTTTCATTTCTGTATTGTAAACATTATTGCAGGTTATGTGGGTATCCAATAATAACCCCGTTTTGTGTTTGTGGCGATAAAGTAGGATTGATCACCTACAAGGTCGTTATTTTTGTTGTTCCCATTGGTGAGGCACGATTGCTGGTCACAATGAGTTTGAAGTTTAGGAGCCAATCCTTTGGATGGTTTAGCTCATGGACTGGCCGTTCTGTTTTATCCATTCCATGCATGTGGTTTCTTATCACCTACCTTAATCTTTAAACCCATTCAAAGCCATTTCAGGATAGGCCAACGAAGATCAACTTGAAGATTTGAAGACTTGAAGATCAAAAGACTAGAAGACTTGACTCGACTTCCTAGCAAACTATTCCTAGTCGCAACTAGATACTTTGCATATTCCCAAAACGTTCTCCTCTCTACATGATAGCGTGGGTTTAATTTCCGATTCTATGGTATTCGTTTCATTTGATTTCTTTTGAGTACATCTCCATTGTGTCCAAGATGATATCGTGGGGAAAACACAGGCTCTCTCTTTTTAGGCATTTCCCTCAAAGAATTAGAATGCCATGTGTGGAGAGATCTACTTGATTCGATGTGAATTTTCTGATCATTTTTCCACATTTCTGATTATTAGGTTAATGAAGGTAGTACCAATGATTGTTGCTCTTCCTTTGGTGTCTTCATCCTGAAACTATGCCTTTTGGATTGAGTTGATTGGAGTATTAGGTTTTTTCTGAAGAGTTTCCAATCCATTTGTAGAGAGCATTTGAAAATGGCATCTCAAGATTATTGATAGTGGTAACAATAATCCAATGACCATCTCAAAAGATCCCCTTTCAATTCACCAAGTTCTTAATGATCAGTGAATGCTAATGCAATAGAACATTACATGAGTATTATGTTAATTTTACAGTTCTGACAAATTAACTTTGACTTCATCTTAAGTTAATATCTACTAATGTAATATCCAGCGAATGCTAGTGACTAATATCACACTAACAGTAAGACAACACCATTTCCATCTCACCAATATCTAAAGATGATAACTATATGTATCTATTGGGGTTGTTTTTTGGAAGGTTAGTTGACTTCCTAAAAGTAGCAAAAACATTGTCAGATTCAATCTTGTCGATTTGTAGGTAGCATAATATTCAAGAATGAACCTGAAGCATTTATTGTTTAAAAAAATGCATGTACTCCTAACTTGTTTCTTCATTAAGGGTTTTTTTCATTTTTTTCCAACATATCATCACTATTTTTTATAAATCACTTGAAAGATATTACATCATCTTTAGGATGTAGTTTTTAAAACCTTAATTTTGAAATTCAAGTGTGATGGTCTTGCATTTGGTAAGGTTGTTTAATGAAAAAAATATGTTGGAAGATGTACTTGAAGGACACTAAAAGAGTGTACAATTATGTCTACCAAAAAAGTAATGAAGACAATGAATATAGCATGGTTTCAAGACACATAATCTTGGGATGACTATTGGCTTTGAATAGCAAAAGAACTTTTTAAAAATGAAATTATTTGTATAACTCTAATACTAGAGGTCAAATGAGATTTTCACACATACTTTATATATATATATATATATATATATATATATATATATATATATATATATATATATATATATATATAACTCCAAATCTTGATTAGAAATTCAATATGTAACAAGGTGTCAAATTGATTTTGACCTTTCAATTTTGAAGTCTCTTGTTTTGTAACTCCATTGATTGATGTAATTAAATATTTGAGTTTGCAAGGGCCACAATTACTCTTCAAGGATGGGATTGCTTCATCTTGTTTTGAAACCCATCTATTTAGGACATGAAATGAAAGTGAAGACACAAGGTGAAAATATACAGACAACTTTTGGGAGAACTCTGAGATGTGGCCTCACAAAAAACGAGGGCCACAATAAGGTCTTCTACTTTAGAGCTATCCACCACCTATTTGGAACCCACCAAGAACACCGTACATCAGAGCTATAGTTACACGCAATTGAGAGCACTTGACATTAACTGATTATTAAGCTGACATTCATACTTTGCAATAGCCAACCGAAATGTCTTGCTAGGACAAGTGACGTTTGTAGTAGATGAGTACTTGTTCCAAAATTGAGAAATGGAACTTGTCAATAGAATTGTCCACAAAAACATTTAGAAATGACATGAAGTCATGGCTTCCAATTTGGAAGTTTACAAACGACTTCCAAATTAGAAATTTAATAGATGCAAAACTCATGGTTGCAAGTTAGAGTGAAATTCAAGAAGATTTAGTAAATCAATCACCTATTGTTAGTAGTTCCCAAAGCATAGAATTAAAACAAATGATCTCGCTAAAGATGCATTGAGGCGGGGACAGCAAAGGGGGGAGCATAATTACAAACTAATAAAGACACAAGTTTCATGAGAGAAATTAGACATGTTAAAATAATAACCATTGATCAAAGGGAAACTTCCAGTCTAATGGTAAACAATCTTCAAACTAATTCCACATTCTCAACTTGAACAGCTAAACGTCCATTGCAATTTTTGAAATATGTCACTTTAAGATGCAAGAAACTCCATATGTTGTAATTCACCTTGATTGAACAAATGTGAGAGCCGGGTTGCATCACAAGGTTTTTTTTTTTTTACAAATGAAAATGTCAAAGTATGTATTTTCTAGGACATATTTTGGGACATAGAATTCTAGCAAAGAAAATACATACTTTGACATTTTCATTTGTAGAAAATAGGAAAAAAAAATTTCAACGAAACTAAAAATTGGCCAATTGGGAGCACTTCTTGATGATGAGATTTGAGCAAGAAAATGAGTTCAAAACTATCTCTATTGTTTAGAATTGTGCACCCCAAAGAGGCCTATTTGCACAAATGTGGAGGATATAAAATAATGAATTTTTAGATGCCCTTTGGTAGACACATGTCTGCCTACTAAACTAATATACCATAGAAATTTCAGTTGAAAATCACTAATTTAAACCACTCAATAGTATAAAAACCCTAAACGTCAAAGTATGACAAATTAACAAAATTGACTTTTAAATGTAAAATGATTTTTAAATGATTTTTAAATATTTTTTGAAAAATAAGGGATACAATAAGAAGAAAGATATCTAGAAATTCATTTTTTAATTTTGGAATTGGATTCATAATTCAAAAGTTATAGCGTTCCAAAATCAAAATGCAACAAAATTGGTACATGTTTCTTGCAATCACCTGTGCCTACCACAAAATTCTTTAGAAATTTGTAAGTACTTCATAGATGCTCTAAAAAATATGAAACCACTTGTGTTAGATTTTGCATCAATTTTCCTTCAAGTGAATAATAAAATAAAGTATTTAGGGGCATTTGAAAACCATCAAAAAGGCCCAACAATCCTTAAATGGACGGTTCTTGAGCACACTACCTTAGAACCAATTTTTATTGCATAGTGGAGCATTGATGGGGCCACAAACAACCCAAAAGCACTACATCAAGTTCAAGTGTATGAAAAAAAACCGAGGCAAGATAGAAGAATGTTCCCACTTAGCATTTGTAAACAACATATATTGAAATGTATAACCCTTGCCTAATTTGGAGAAGACTATTAATGGTTTCATGCAAAACTAGTTGGTTCCATTAGTCTTGCTTCTTACCAAGAAAACCATGGGGCAATGTGCCTTGATAGAAGCCTAAAATAGTTACAAGCAACTTCCCAATTGTAGCACATGTGATTGTACCAAAATGGTCAATTTCATTAAAATGGTGCTATTGCAATAAAATGACAAGCCATTTTGCTACTTTGGCATTTTTAAGGTTCAAACCACACAATTTGAAATTTGAAATCTAAACCTATCGTAGATGTTAGACATGTAGATTTGTCCTAGATGTTTGAAATCTAGACATGTCATAGATGGTTTAGACTACATGGTCTAAATTTTATAATAGTTCTAGATATCTAAAATCTAGATATGACTTAGATGTCCAAAATCTATACCTATTCTAGATGTCCCTTTCACAATTTAGAGTGTACAGTCTAAAATATGGCACATGGAATACCACCATTTTAATGAAATTGACCATCTTGACGTTGGGCATTGGTAGCTATTCTTGAATGAATTGAAGAATTCAAAACTCGCAAATGGAAATTTGAGCAAGTGGATCTGTGGATCGTACGCGCCATGTGGCTAGTCACTGCAATGAAGTTGCATGCTACTTGTATGATCTTCGATGCCAATTAATTAACTTCGCTACAAGAAATGCCAAGTTTCCTTTCCATAGACAACTATAGGTCACTTCAATGATGTTTTCAACTCTCGAGCTATATATGGAAATGCTTTCTTACAGATGACTACTTGTCTAGGGGACAAATTTTGCCTTAAGGTAGAGACACCCAAAGTAACAGCAGCTGTTTAGTGACATCAAAAAATCACCCTAAATCAAGGCACAATTGGAGATAAAGCAGACAGACGTAGTTTCGTAAGCGGTCACAATAACAAGGGCAATTTTTTGGTAGAGAACACAACGAGAACATATTCTAGTGCTAGCACAGAAGTTGCGACGCAATGGCCGAATTCTATGAGGAGCGCTGCAATAGTCAAAGTTTGTCTGATCTTCTTTAGAAATCACCGCATTTTTATTTGGAATGCCAGTCTGATAGAGATGGTGGCCATGTAATGTCACTCACTCAATTTGCATTGTGTCAGCTTTGCTGACTTCAAATGGCCAATTATTTTGTTGTTGTGCCAAGCTGAGATTAATGACAGGAGCGTCTGAAATGTATATAAGAAGCTACAGAGTTTGGAATTCTAATCATTTTCAAGGCCCTTCGCATTAATCTTCATGGCTTCAATTTGAATTCATTGCATTTTTGTTTGCATTGCTCGTGAAATCCTTGCTCACAACGTCTGTCTTTTGAAGTTCTTGAGACTTCCGTTCAACGTGAGGGTCAGCATGTAATGCTTCTCTTGTCATTTTGTTGTGACATACGTGCAATTTGAATTGTTCATGAATTGTGTATCCACTATTTTCTGTATGTAGTTATTGCCATCTAATTTCTAACTAAATGCATTGACCAATAGTTGTGCAACCATTGATTTTTGTGCAAAAATATTACCCTATTAGTTATGATCGAATAATATTCGCTTTGAATTGATTTGTTAGTTGTTAACCTTTTTCATTTGTATGTGAACCAGTTGCCTCCACTTTTGTTGCAGTTTCTTCTCTTCCACATGTCCAGAACGCAAGAACAACATGAAAGTGACAAACGAAACTTCAATGCTGGCATCGACGACTGGGTTGGAGAAGAAACTACAGCAGTGCCGAGAGAGAGCTTGCCTTCGAACTCAAGAAGGAGCCTAGGCATCGAGGAAGAAGGCCAAAGACTTGAGAAAGAAAATCATGACAACATTAGTAGAGATGACAATACATGGACAAACATTTGAAGAATGCTTGAGGAACAAGAATTGGAGTCTGCCTGATATGCTCGGGTATACTAGAGCTCATGGAATCAAGATCCATCACGACCAGAACTCCCAAATTTACCAATGCCACATGCCTAAGGCAATGGTGACCGGAGGAGATGGTCAAGCGTTAGCTCTTACTCTGCATGGCAATGGCGAGGACAGGTAGAAGAGCCCTTTTGAGGCGATTCTAGACGTGGGAGCGGCAGAGGTAGAAGAGATTCAAGTGTCGAAGATGTTCCGTTCGAGTCTACTGTGCAAACACAACGAGGACCTGGATGACCACGACAACAAAGTATGGGACACTTGTAGTGACAACATCAATGGAACTCTCGCAGCGAGAGAGGAGCATGGGCTGGAGGTCCAACTCGACGCCACAAGATGTTGGACAGTGTCCGCAAGCTGCAGCAACAAACATGTGGAGGAGTCACCGTTGGATTGGCAGACTCAAGGACCACCGAAGCTGTAGTTGGAGGGTCGGGTCCAAGTTTGGGTGGCCCCCAGCTTCGACCTTGGGTTTGCACACCCAATACTATTGATGCTCTGTATGGCCAATAGTTGGAAGAGAGTAGGCAACAACAGGGACTTGTGAACCACACAGTCCCAATTTTTTGGAAGCTCTAGTCCTTCCTCAATCAAACGGAAGGAGAAGACAAAAATTACTGTCGAACAAAAATTGGACAAATGACCAATTGAAAGCTGTTGAAAGAGGGTGCCCAGTTCAAACTACGACTATGGACTAGTATGATATTCCCTGGAGTACTTTGCGGAGTCATGTTATGGGATTGATTTTGTCCCCCAAACGAGGAAGGAAGCCGGTTTTGAAACCTGTAGAGGAGGGAAAAATAGTGAATTTCATAATACGGATGGCAAATTATGGGCACCCAATCAACATCACAATATTGAAGGTGAAGGTGGCGGAGGCCACACAATTATAACCAACACCTTTAAAAAGAAGGAATTCTGGGACAAGGGTGGCTCCGTTGGTTTAGAAAGGGGCACCCTGAAATTACTCTACGCATATCTCAAGGTTTGGATGTTGGGAGGGTCAAAGGATTGTGTCCAAGCAATGTAGCCACTTTTTATGACAAATTGCAAACTATGCTACAACAAGGATTTGAGGCATCCCACATTTGGAATTGCGATGAATCGGGAGCTCAAGCCGGACACAATGGAGGGGGATGGGTTTTGGCAAGGACCGGTGTGTGCAGCGTGCATTCCATTATTCTGAAGGAGCGGGAATGGCTTTCAGTGTTGTGTTGTGTAAATGCTGCCAGCTATCACATTCCAAGTTTCTACATTTTTAGAGGTAAGACTTTTCAACGAGACTACATCAAGGGTTGTGAAACCAATGCATCTATGGGCATACAAGCAAAGACATGGATGACGGGACATTTATTCAAGGCTTGGATAGGACATTTTGTGAAAAACGTGAATCTTTGTGGTTTGGGAATTTCACCTACTAATCGCCATCTACTTATCCTTGATGGTCACAGTTCTCATGTGACCATGGATGTTGTTAGAACTGCTCATAGTATAGGTTTGGATCTTTTAACCCTTCCATCTCATACTTCCCATGAAATGCAACCTTTGGATGTTTCTTGTTTCAAACCTTTTAAGCAAGCATTCCGCTTGCTTAGGGACGTTTGTACCTTGAGGAACAAGTCAAGAGGTGCAACGAAAGATGTGTTGGCATCTTGGGTGTCCAAAACACTTGCAAAGGGGCTATTAGAATCCAACATTAAGAGTGGTTTCCATACAATTGGCATTTTCCCATTCAATCCACACGCCATGGATGGGAAAATGGGTGCCAGTGAATATTACAAAGAAGGGTCAAGTAATGAAGCGATTGATTTGGCTGCGCTTGAAAATACACCACCAAATAGCATTGAATGTGAATTTCTCCTAGACCATGATACGGTAGGTGATCGGTCTTCTACAAAGCATACAAGATCACAACCGACCTCGCCAATAGCAAGCAACATTGATGATGCGGATTCAGAGTACAATTCTGATGAGGAGGAGGATTATGAGAAGCAACTGGAGCTCGCTCTTGCAGAATTTGAGTAGGCACGACAGTCATCGATGGTGCACTACTACGCGCCTCCCAAGGGCTATAGCGCCGGGATTGAAGAATTTGACGGAGAGGAAATTTTTTGCAGAAGTCAAGGTAGCGATGACATCGACCAATTCCTCGTCTTGCCACAAGAAAATGTCCCAGTCCATAAACTACTCTCCAAACACGGGGAGCCCCATGTAGACTACTCAATTAGCCACATACTGAGTTACTGACCTCCGATGACTTCATGACAAGATGTGCGACAAAGGTAGCCCGTGAAGAGGCACCGATGGAAGAAGCTAGGGTCCGCAAGCTAGTGGCCCAAGAAAACAAGGAGAAACAAAAGCAAGAAAAAGTTGACAAAGAAGCAAAAGCCCGATTCAGAGCTAAAGAGCGAGCTGCGACCAAGCTACTAAGTGACTATTGGGAGAAGGTGAAGTGAGATGGCTGGGGAGATAAGTTACATGAAGGAATCCGTGAAAACTTACGAAATCCAATTGCCAATCTCCCTCCTCAACACGGAACGACAATTTCTAGAGTTTGTCGATACAATTAGAGGATTGCACTATTGAGGAGGCAATTTAAGCAAGAAGGCTGAGATCCAAGACTTGTTGCACCACTAAGAAACGTTGGTATCTTACGTGAGAATCCATGGTATGATGATAGTCCTCGTGTGAATCCATTGAACTGGTCACGAAGCATTGTGGAGGTCCAACATGCAGTGATGGAGAGGAGACCTCTTCAAGTGGGTCTACCATCAAAATTGAAAGGATAATTTCCAGTTGTCCAGGGAAGGCGATGTGGCTGCAGCTGCAAGGTGGATGTCCTTATGGACCCGGCCCAATCGAATTTTCGTCATTGTTCCTGCATTCTCGGCTTGACTTAAAATATCGCTTCAAGCTTGGGAATGGCCACAAATGAAGCACCTCCGAGTTTACTTTTAATTTTGATTTTGATGTTTTTGCATACTTGTGGGGTCTACATTCCAGGTAGCCATGATAGATTGGGGATCTTGAATTGTTATATTTGTGTAGACAAGTTGTCCTTCCTACATATTAAGGTTGTCGTTTATGTTGGTAGTATGTACCCAAATTTATTGTGATACAGTGGTCACGTTCGACTTTATGGGTGGTAACTTCATGGAATTCAAGACATGTATTTCCCCAATCTCCCTATGTGTGATAAAGTTTGTTCCCTGTCCCTTTTTCTCTAATTCATGTTCATTTGTATGGGGGTTTACTATCCACAGTAGGTGTACCTACGAGGTCACTTTCAACAATTCATATTTTATTCATAGAGACTCCAAAAATTTTGAAAACAATTTTCCTAGCCTCTCTATACATTTCCTAACAAGTTGATGGCATTTTCTTCTCGAGAATCACAGTAGATCAATACTTTTGAAACAAGTGTCACTTTTGGGTGTCTCTACCTTAGTTCAACTAGATATATTTTGTTGAGTTTCTTCACCACGAATGTTGAGGATGATTTTCATCTAAAACTCAAAGTCCACATTATTTCCCTGACACAATCAAGAGACCTGGATCGAAGTGATGGTCCATTTCATTAAAATGGCACTATTCCGGCATTGAAATGGTTGATCATTTCGCTACTTTGGCATTTTTAAGGTTTAGATCGTGTGGTCTGATATCTAAACATGTCTTAGATGTTTGAAATCTAGAAACTCCATAGATTATTTAGATTGTGTGGTTTGAAATCTATACCATTTCTAGATTTATGAAAGCTATAAGTGTCCTAGAATTATGAAATCTATAACAGTCCTAGATATCCCTTTTACAGTTTTGAGTGCACGGTCTGAAAAATGGCACACAGAATACCACCATTTTAACAAAATTGACCATAGTGTCTTGGTGAACGATTAATTTTACAACTGAAGGGCCTTTTCTTGGACAGAGGTCCAGAGCTTGAGTAGCTAGGTGGGTAGCTGCTCCCAGCCAATGTCAACCCTAGGGAGTTCCCACATTATACAAAGTGGCAACATGCACAAGTCTTCACCCAAACAAATTAAAGGTGATAACATTGCTGGTGCCCTCGGATGAATGACTCAAGAAACTTGCATATCAATCAGAAGTAATGCCATCCTATTTACTCTCCAAATTCTAAATTGAACTTCCCATCACTGAAATAATTGATCAATTTGTGAACTGAAAGTGGGATTTCTTGATAGTGTCGCTGACTACCTGACTCGCGCAAGGCAGATGGATGAATTTCGCTTGTCCTTGGTAATTGGAAGTTACCCGCCACATTGGTGTGCATTGCAATTCGGATTTGAGGGTGAAGCTTCTCACCATGAACGTAGGAACTGTAGCTGGAGGTTCTATTGTGGAGGTTCTATCCGGGGATCCTTGTTTTTGCCAGAAGCTTGCGTACATATCAATTTAAGCAGTTGGACTACTCCACTAGCCATTGAAAAATCCTTTCGAACCAGCATTTGCTTGAGACTTTCCCGAAAACGGCCCCTCTGATCCATTGATCGAGTACATTAATTCATATGGATTCGTTGTGAACTACTCGAGAATCATCGCTACTATGTGGAGACTTTTGATAGTTCAAGGCCCAACAATAACACAATTATCTTGTTCATGCTGCCTCAATATTCATTGATTGAGGTTCAACTTGAATATTTGCTTAGGGCCTCTTCACACTATGGCCATCCAAGTCGAGAGGCTGTAGGATTGAGTGGCCAAACTTTGATGAGAGTCCAAGGAAATGAGCAATAAATAGGCCCAAAAAAATAGGAATTGGAACCTACGGCCGGCCATAGTGTGAAGCCTCCAAAGGCCAAAGTCCAAGGTCCAAGCCCAAACCAATGAACTCCCATGGCCTCTCAACTTGGTTGGCCATAGTATGAAGCCTCCAAAGGCCAAGTTGAAAGCCCAAACCCATACCATTTGTTTGGCTTGTATCCATGTCTCTTCACTTGAATAGTCCATCCAATTTCTATAATTTCCATCTCACCTTCTTTAACCATAGATTCTAGAAAGGAACGCATTCTTGTACTACTTTCAGTTTTCATGATCATAAAGTACGTCATTGTGGGCATTTTGGCATTGCAAAAACTTGCAATGTTGACAATTTCAAAGATATGGAGGTTTCTTGGAGCATACACTTATGGGGTCATTTTCAAATCGTGATTTTCGGAAGCGAATGAGGGTGAGTACATCTACATTTCAATATTTATGTACTCTCTTAGGGCTTGTTTTGAAGGACACACATCTTAGAGCAAGTATTAGGGCCACTTCACACTACGGCACAAGGTTGAGAGTCCGTCGGTCTTAGCCAATCAGATTTCAAAGACCCAAGACTTTGGCCTCTCGGCCCTTCACACAAGGTGGCACAATCCAAAGTCCGTCGCCTTGATGGCAGCCTACATGGCATCAAAATGCTTACATGGCGATGGACTCTCGATTAGAGTTTGGGTCTCCATTTCTAGCCGACCCAAACTCTAATCGAGAGTCCGTCAAGTTTTTTTCAGAATCTGACAAAATCTAAGCCATTAGATCGGACTGTTTTTCTAGAAATAGGTAGGATGCCTTCCCTTGTTAATTTGTTAATTTGTTAATTTGTTTATTTGTTTATTTGTGTCCCCATTGGGGTTTGAACCCTAGTCTCCACCATTACAATGGGGAGTCTTTGCATTCTATGAACCTACTTCCCTTCAATGTTTAATGCCACCTTTTTATTCGATTTATATCCTTCATATTCCTTGTTTAATGATGAGAGCATGTGCTGTAATTATTTTTCCAAGGCCATTTTTGACTCCTTTCTCATGTTTTTAACCTTTTGCTTGAAAAAATTGTCACATGGGTGACAATTTATTGAAAATTTCAGAAATTGGATGGATTAGAAGTCGAAAAAATGGAATAGGTTTGGACTTTGGGCTTGGACTTTGGACTTTGGACTTTGGCCTTTGGCCTTTGGCCTTTGGAGGCTTCACACTATGGCCGGCCGAAGGCTCCAATTCCTAGTTTTTTTGGCCTATTTATTGCTCATTTCCTTGGACTCTCACCAAAGTTTGGCCACTCAATTCCACGGCCTCTTGACTTGGACGGCCATAGTGTGAAGAGGCCCTTAGTGTAGAGCGAAGGATGGCAATAACTCTTTCTCGATTAGAAACAGGTAATTCTTTGCAAATGATTGTTGATTTATTTGGCATTGAATTGAGTACAACTTCTATCATTGTGAGGGAATGTTGTGAAGCTATTAGGATTCATTTGAGACCATTGGTTCTTAAGAAACCAAGTCTTGCTTGGATGAAACAAATAGCAAACAATTTTGAAGCACTCTATGGCATTCCTCTTATTATAGGAGCAATAGATGGTAGCCATATTCCTATCATGGCACCTTCTCATAACCCTGTATCATATTATTGCCGAAAGGGATATTATTCATGTTTACTACAAGGAGTTGTAGATGCCGATTGCAAATTCGGGGATTATGATTTTGGATGGGCAAGACGAATTCAAGATTCGGCTTCATTTCAAAAATCAAAAATTAGAAGAAGGACTATGAAAGGTGCATTTCTATCTTATAGATTTATTGGTGATGCTACATATTCTATGAGGCCTCGGTTTTATTCACCATTCAAGGGTGAAAAAGAAAGATTGCCAAGAAGAAAAGCACATTGGAATTTTATTCAATCGAGCACTCGTATGGCTATGGAAAGAGCATTTGGAATTCTTAAAGGAAGATGGCATATATTATTGAAAAGAATCGACATGCCACTTCAAAATGTGCCTGATATTATTACAGCTTCTTTTGTGCCTTCACAATCTGTGCTTTCTAGAGAATGATAAGTTTTCTATGGATTGGGCATAAGAAGTAGAAAAAGAGTTGCAAGTTGAAGCAAATATGGCCTTAGGGAAAATGCAAGAAATGGATATGTTTCATTCCCTTGAATCATCATTAAGGGAAATGAGGGAACTACAAAAGGGAAATCCACAAGGCGAAGAGACTCCATTCATAGAACCGGAACAAGAAGAAGAAATTGAAAATGAGGAGAATCCTGCTTGTGAAGAAATGAAGAAAAAGCGCGAAGAGAAAATGAAGAGTATGTTAGTTGATTCAACTCAAATTCATCTATACTAGCCAAGACTTTTTACAAAAGTCATTTGGCTAGAAATTCAAACATTCAATGGGAAAATTGTGCCTACAATGATGATGACTATAGTGACAATGAAGAGTGGCATAAACAAATCTAGAGCTTATTGATCAAACGATCAAATTGGTAGTCTACTCTTTCTAGCATCTCATTTGTTCTTTCAAAGTTTTTCATCAAACCTGTGCTAGTTTCTACCATTTTTTCAAAGATGTCAATGGCTCTATCCTAAAAGTTTTGTTTACCTTTTAATATTGGTGTAGAAACGGTTGTTGATGATGGTGTAGCAACGCTTGTTGATGTTGGTGCATTCTCCTCATTTGGGGCCAAATTGGTTTGGATTTGTACATTATCTATGGTTGTAGCTAAAATGTGCTTCATGACTTGTCCGGCTTGGTGATACCACTCACCTAGAGCATCATAGAATTTGCTCTCTTACCGATTGTTGCCCGAAATATTGTTGGCCATCTTGTCTTCCTTGTAAGCATCAAAAATGGACTTGAACTTCTTACAGCATGCCACAGCAGTGCGGTTGAAATTTGGTAGTGTAACAACCATTCTAGCACGAAGCCTCACCTAAGAGTCAATTCCTACAAGCAAAAGATTAAAAAAACATGATTTGGAGTCAAAAATGGCATTGAAAGAACTATCACAGCACATGCTCTCACTGTCAAACAAAGACCATATAAGTTATAAATGAGAAAAGAAGGTGGAAATGGTTACCGGAGAGAAGTAGGTGGAGGGTCTTTGCACATCATTCATGCAAAGTCTCACCATTGTGAAGGTGGAGATGAAGGCTCAAATCCCACTGGCGACATCCAATTTACATATGCAATAGGGGGAAAGGGGGGTCTGGGGACCGAGCACAGGTGTGTGGCAAAGGCAAAGGCCTTTAGGCCCCTAATTGACCTCAATCTGAATATTTTTATAGAAACCCTAAATTAGGGGAGAAAATTCTTACCTTGTTTTTTGCCATTTCTCACAAATTCTAGCTCCATCTCCCCCTTCAATGCAATCAACTGAAGCACCGCCGAGTCCTCCCACATTCGATTCACCTCTTCCCTTCAGCTTCTCTTTCAATTTTCATTGCAGCCTTCTTCTTCGAAATTTTTTTTTCTTCGGAATAGCCTTTTGCTTGGGAGCAACTCTCTTTTTGGAAGATCCTATAATCTCACAATCTCCTCCCTCAACAACCCTCTCTTCTACCCTTTCCACATTTGTCTCATGACTCTCTTCTACTCTTTTTCCTCCAACATTAGATGAAAAAAGTTGAAATGCTCCATAAAAACTTGGAGTCAAAAAAATTTCCACCTCCATCAAAGGTGGTTGGCTACTAAAGAAAGGGTTTTCAGAAAAATTGTCCATCTTTTCTACTTGCAAAAAAATTAGAGAGCCAATATACACAAAGAGCTGCAGAAATAAGAGCGGCTTCTACCAAGATGTACAAAAAAGAGAGAAGAAGAAGGCGCATCCTCCTTTTTGCCTTGTGGAAAATAATTCTTCTAATCTAAAGGTAGAGATCTTGTCAATTTTTGATTTTTTTGATTTTAAAAAAAAAATTCAATGGACTCTCAATCAAAGTTTGGGCCAACGAAAAATGGAGACCCAAACTCTAATCGAGAGTCCATCGCCATGTAAGCATTTCAATGCCATGTAGGCTGCCATCAAGGCAACAAACTTTGGATTGTGCCACCTTGTGTGAAGGGCCGAGAGGCCGAAGTCTTGGGTCTCTAAAATCTAATTGGCTAAGACCAACGGACTCTCGACCTTGTGCCATAGTGTGAAGTGTCCCTTAAAAATGGAGGCCAAGAGAGGAAGCTCCAAGAGTTGTGCTTTGAGGCCTCTTACCAACTTCTATCTGAGGTCCAAAACTACCTTTTGTGTCATTCAATTTTCTTTTTGCATAATATAGAAAACCATTAGCGTATTTCATCTTGCATAATTAACATTCAATTCTTATGCAATTCCAATCAAGCATACCAAATTCTAGTTCTGAAAAATCAAAAGTCAATTTTTAGTGAATTGTTTTAGTTAGTGTTCATGGTTTTACATGATAATTGATTGAAAAACTTTGGCATTAGTGAATTTTTTTAATTCAATTGCATGGGTAAATAGTTTGGGGGTTGTCACCCCAACATTAAAACCTTTATAGAGGGAATTCTAATACATGTTTTGAGATGCTTGTTGAAGGAAAGATGTGTGTAACTATAGATGTTTCCTACATATCCATGCAATCAAATTAAAAAATTCATCATCAATGTTTTTCAATCAATTATCATGTAAAATCATGAATATTAAATAAAACAATTCACCCAAAATGGAGTTTTGATTTCTTGAAACATAAATTTTGTATGCTCGATTGGGATTGTGTAAGAATTGAATGCTAATTATGCAAGACAAAAAAATGTCAATTGTATCCTTTATTATGCAAAATTCTTTAAATGACAAGAGGCTGTTAGTAAGATTAAATTGAACCTGAGTGTACATTGATGTGTCCTAATGGTGCATGAGACACGAATTTGCTTGAAGTCACTGATCAATTGGTTTTATTGTTGTCTCTATTGTTATCGTGAGTGCTGGAGCCCCATCTCTTATATTAGTTGCAAATTCATCCACACATTTCTGATGACATGGATGCAAATTCACTCTCCTGACCAACGCAAGAATTAGAGATTCATGTTGCCTGAGTAAAGTATATATGGTCAGTTTCGTTAAAATGGAGGTATTCCGTGTGCCATTTTTCAGACTGTGCACTCAAAACTATAAAAGGGATATCTAAGACTCATATAGATTTCATAAATTTAGGACACTTACAGATTTCATAAATCTAGAAATGGTATAGATTTTAGACCACACAATCTAAATAGTCTATGGAGTTTCTAGATTTCAAACATCTAGGACATGTTTAGATTCTAACATCTAGGACTTATTTAGATATCAGACCACATGGTCTAAACCTTAAAAATGCCAAAGTAACAAAATGGCCCGCCATTTCAATGGAATAGTGCCATTTTAATGAAATTGACCATCAAGTTGCTTGCATAGTTCCTGTTTCCATGGTGAAGTTGTCAACTAAGAGCAGTTTGAACCTCAAACTTGTTTGATCATGCTATCATGAACATCTGCAACAAGTGAAAGAGCTCCTGGTGTGCTCAAAACATTGAACCTCATAATTAGAAAGAATTCGTATAAATCCTCTCAAATAACACTCAAAGGAGAAACAGTATCGAGGCCACATTAACCCCTAAAAGTGTCGAGGTCCATTTTCTGGACGATGAACAGGTTAAAACACCAGTTTCATCCTCCTAACTACTTGAATGAAAGTTATTTTAATTTGTGAAGATACGTTGTCAAGTTTTTGTCCTATCTAAGGGTTGGATTTGGTGTAACTAGAGTTCATATTTTTCTAAAATTACAAATATGCAAGTATGTCAAGTGGTCAAACTGCATTGACTTTAGTTCTAAATTGGATTGGTCAAAATGAGGTCATAGATAGGAAGAACACTAAAATATCAAGAAATCACCATGTGAAGAGAACCTCATTTCAAATCCATTCCAACAACTTTTACTCAAAGAATGATAATATTTTGCTTGTAATCAAATTTTGAAGGAATTTTGGAATTTTTCTCTCAAAATTTATAAAAAAAATATTGGTGATAGAATTGGTGAATCTAACCGTACATATGGAATCTAAAAATCATAATCTACAACTTTCATTTGTATATCAATTCCCAAATGTACTTCCGAATAGCACTTTATAATGATTTTTCTCAAATCGTCAATTCCAGGGATGAATCTGGACGTTTAGGGGTTAACCTCAACAGCTAAACAGGCATCCTACACGAACAGGACCACAGTACCAGACCTCGTCCACTGTGTGAGGTCTTGCTGACCTGGAGTCCTGGACTGTATCAACTGCAGGTAAGGTAGGAGCTCTCCATGTTCGGTACCGGTACCTTCCCGGGGAGGGAAAAGTCAGGATTCATTTGAGCAGTGTCTGCACTTGGTGAAGAGTGTCTGCAAATTCAGTCCATTTGGGCCCTCCAGGCTTGTCCAGGCTCGTTGGCATCGATGTATTAAAAAATGAATTGATTTGCATGCATCATATGGCCGGGCGATCACCACTAAAGGCTGCCTGTTCCGAGCAAGCTAGGGTTGTGCTGTACACTTGCATCACAGGAAGGTAAGGTAGGAGTAGTGTTCGGAACCCACCTTACAGAGAGGGAAAAGTCCTTGTTCACTTTCCCAGGAAGGGCAAGAAGAGTTGGAGGTGGCACGTTTTCTGACTTTTCTCTCTTCCTTACCCGAAGATGGACGTCAATGCAGACTTTTGGTGTTTATTGGAGACTCGAAACAGTCAAATTTCACTAAGTAGATTGTAAAATATTCATGTTCAAAGTGAAAAGAATATTTTTGCACTTTGCCATGATATAGACTAGGTTCTTAGACTTGAATCCTCTTAATTAAAGTTTTTTGCACTACAAACTTTCAAGTTTAAATCTTTTTGTTTTAGAATTGAATTGAAAGTCTAGTTAAATAATTTTTGTTTTAAATTTTAATTCTTTCAAAATTGTTGAGTAGATGGAAGATGGAAGGAAAAAGAAAATCTTCAATAGTTGTAAAATGGATGTATGAAAGATGTCAATCTTGATAGTGATATTGAGTTGGTATATAGGATGGTTGCAAGAAACCTTTGTCCTATTTTTGTCCCCTTGACTTCAAACATGAGGGTTTCTCGGCTATAACTTTTGCTGAGAGATGCATTGACATTTTTTAGTCTAAGATGTGCAATATTTTGGTGATTGAGAGAGGGCATGTGAAAATTAATAGTCCAATTTATAGTCCACTAGGAATAGAATATGTTTTGTGATGGCACTTGCAACATTGCATAAGGAATTATCACCTTGAAGCAAGCAAATTGGATCAATAACCATTATCATGTGTCAAGAAGCTATCTTCTTTTAATCATATAAATATAAATGGAAACTAGAGTTGGTTGAAGCTCAAGAATGTCATTTAAATATATTATACAAAAATAATAAAAGGTCAAAGTTGAATTGGTAGAATTTCTAAACATGTATCCAAATTTAAGTGTCTCCGAGTTGAACATTGTGTAAGAAAACACTCTTGTTTTAGTTTTCCAAATTTCTTAGTGGACACTTTTGCAAACAACTTAGAGATTGATCCTACCTTAAAAGATACCCCTAGTTTTGGCTCTTGCAAGAGACACAACTCATTTGACTTGATGCATTACTATCTCTTGTGATGAAACATCCAAATTTAGATTGCAATTAATGCACCTCCCCTCTTTGTAAAAATGGAGAGCCGTTGATCTCATAAACAAAAATCTCCCCCTCCCCTCCCTCCCTCCAACATCGTTGATCTTGAAAAATAAATTGTATGGATATGCATACTCTGAGTTACAGATATGGAATATGGAATACATACATGTGAAATACACATGGAATATATACAAGATATGTATGAGATAAATACATATAAATATGGTCATACAGATATTGTTCCACATTGTTTGCAAGTGAAGCACATGTCAAAATAATGCAAGTATAGGTTAAGGGTGGGAGTCACAAGCATCCATGTCAATTTTTCAGCCAATGGCAAAGTGACGTGTGTACCTCCTACGACATTTCTTGGAAAAGTTAAATGGTCAATAGCTGAATGCCACTTGTACCCCTTTGAAAATGATTGGTGTTTTTCTATGAAATTCACATTCTCTCACTATCAACTTAAAAGACATCACACAATCATTACTATATATAAAATGCCAAATTAGTGTAGATCCATAAAAATGATGCTATGGCCTAATGAAAGGAAGGGATTCAAGGCTAGGAGTCATATGGTAGAAAGGGATGGAAATTGTATCTTTTAAGTGCACAAATATTGCATGGATGATCAAAATGCAAATTCATGTACTAATTTGCACATCTATCTAGAAAGCAAGCACTTAGGAATGTCAAATGGCGCCTAGATTTTCATCGAATGCAAGGAATTGACATTAGTAGAGATGAAGATGTAGGGGAAAAAAACAAGGAGAAGGTCGGTTGTGTGAAGCTATGTGGGAGTCAATTAAACTTCAACATACCTACAATTTAGGTGACACTACAAGAGAAAGGGGTGTTTTAAGTAGAGTCCTAGACATATAGTCCTACAAGTAAAGACCTTAAAGAAATGTTTTTAGAAGAAATTTACTAGAAATACCTATATATGTTTAGTAAATTTTTACTAAAAACACCCCTTTGAGGTTGTTACTTAAAGGATTATATGTCTAGGGCTATACTTAAAACACCCCTTTCTCTTGTAGTGTGAAACACTTCCAATCCAGGTTCTTGTCTCACCAAGCACAAAATTATTTGACAAAACAAAGTGTAACACTTACAGTTCTATTTTCATTGGAAGAAGCTAGTACCTCAAGAGATATAAAGAACTAAACATTTTAGCATTGCCAACTTGGAGGGAACAATTTGGATGTTGTAACGGTTTCAACATGATCAATGACTTTATTCTCACCTTCAAAGCTTCAATGGTAGTAGAGAAATCTTTATCACCCAGTACATGTGTTTTTCCTTGTCCATGGAAAGTGTTGATACATAACTATAGTAATTGGTGAAAGTTGCCCACCTGTAACCCTTAAAAGAAAGTCCCACCCCAAAGGACTTCATGAAAACTTCTCCAATTCTCAACTATATGTGAACTTCTTGATCTCATTTTCTTCATCTTCAAGAGATGCATCTATCAATTTATGTCTTGGTTTTTAAAATTTGAATTTGTAGTTTCTACATTGGAAAGTTTGGTAATTTTTTGAATAATAGCATTGAGGTTGCCCATGACCTAGAAGAGGGCAAAAGCTCATCATTGATTGGTCATTTGAACAAGCAACATGATGCCTATATAAGCAAGTTTGGACAACCCTCCCAAGACCTCAAAATCTCAAGGGGATTTTAAGGGTTAACTCCTAAATGTCCAAACTACGTTTTTTGGCAATGGATGATTGCAAAAAACACTTGTCCTATTTTGTGTCATACAATGTGTGTTGATTAGTTTTTTGCCCATAACTTTTGTGTTTTGGCTCCAAATGACTCAATATTTATAGGAAATGTACTCATGACTATCATACACCTTCCCTAATTTTTTCATAATTTCCAAAAATAGTTTACTATCCAAAAATAGACCCCAATTCAATGTCACAATTGCCAATTTGGAGGGTTTTAGTACTATTTAGAACCCCCCAAAATAGATTTTGAGCGGAAATTTGGATGAGATGGTCTTCTAGTAGACTTGTAGCTATTTAGGGAAGGAATTTTAAAAATAGATCATTTTGTGGTGTCGAAGTCTACAAAGTGAGCTTCTTTCTACTTGCATTTTGTAACATATAAAATATTATTTTGGTGGTTTTTTTGATGAATGACCATCTTTGTGGAGTTGTTGCAAATGTCAAGTTTTTCTCTTTTTTGTTTATTTATTTTTACTATTTTTCCTTAATTAAAACAACAAGGTATGTATTTTCTTGAGACTTAGCACTTTTCTAGTTCTCCTACTTAGAGAATTTTTCTATGAAATTCCTTCCATGGGTACCTTTATCTTAAAGGTATATACATTAGTCATATTTTTTTCATTTAAAAAATTAATTTTCTAATTTTAAAGTACTCCCCCAAAAATCAGCAAAATGCAACAAAATCGATGGGTGTTTCTTGCAATCACCCCAATACAACAAATTTGGGCAACTCATGATGAGTGGAATTTTTATTTTTATTTTATTGAAATTTTCACACAACATGTGTCCAAGGAGTAGCTTGAAGGTTCAACAATTTTTATAACTTTTGACTACATGGTTAAAAAGATATTGCACAATATGTAATTTTTGTTACTCGGTGGATAGATTGGGCAACTCAAAAAAATTCTTAAGAAATCACTTTCTTTCTAAAATTAAAATAAAGTGGATTTTGTAGATTCATCTGTACGTGGAAAGCTTTGAATTATTTCATTTTGATTAATTAGATGAAAGATATGAAGAGTTTTAGATTGAGGGTAGTTGTGGATTCTCTACTCTAAAATAAACTTTAAGTCCTTTAGTTAACTCAATTTTCAATATTTTTGAAAAAGAACAAAGTCAATGAGTGTAGATCGTTTATTACAAAATTACAACCATACGGATTGGCATTTTCCAATTCCATAACTAAATTCTTAACAATTTAGTATTTTGAATCATTCTCTACTTTTTTTTACTTACTACTTTTTTCCTGTATGTTGTACAATTCAAAATGATCTAGATTTCTTCAAGCATGTAGTCATCTTGCCTTAAAGAATGAATCCAAAGAAGCACCACCATTTGGACATTTTTTCATACAAATGTGATCTTGTGAAGTGCAAATACCCAATTTTTGTTGGGCCAAAAAAAGTACTTGTTTGTCAATTCAAAGGCTAATATCTTGCAATCCACATAGTGGAAATTTCTGATATTTTTTCCACATCTTCTCAATTGAGTGTACTACAAGATCCTACAATTATATGTGTCCAAAATGTTTTTTTTTCTAAAATTTGGTACTTGTACTAGATATGACAATTTTGGAGTATTTTTTTTTATTGAAAACATATTCAAAAACATGTAGGGGTTAAGGTAAAGATCTTGCCATGAAGAAAGGCAAGAAGTTTCAATGGACAAGTCAAACTCTAATAAGATATGTTTGATAGATTAACAAATATCGCTATTGTAAGTTTACCTATATCTAATTATATTATGAATAGCTCTAAGTTGATGGACAATCTTGACAAGTATTGCTCATCTTTCATGAGAATATATGGAACTAGCTTGAACTTGTGTGGAACACCAACGTGTAGCAATTATAAATGCTCTCATACAAGAAACATAAAGATTTAATTATATGCACTTTGATCCAGACAATAAAAAGTGGAAACTAATGATTTATTTGTTTACAAGGAAATAATATACAAAAACTACTATTATTTTACAATCACTAATAAGACAAATCAATGTCACTAGATACCATGGTAGATAGTACCATATAGTCATTAAAAGTGCTCATATGCCTAAGACATAATAGAAAAGTTTTAAAAATAGGAATTAAATTATTATCACTTTGTTCCATGCGTGGGGTATCTTAAAAATGCTTATGCAATTTTATATCCTATGTATGGATTAAAGTCTATAACTTCTTTATCATTTAATGAAGTTTTTATCATGTCTAATACATATAAGCAAGGGGTCATTATCCATGGATTTATTCTATTAGTAAAGTCACAAGATCAATATCACCTTCCCAATTAGTGTGACTATAACTATAATATTTGGGGGTAGAAATTGATATAATACTATAATAGTTAAGCTTTCACTAATTTAAAATAGTTTGACTTTGTAAAGTTGTGTCTTTTGCACTCATGAGATAAATCAAAATCACTTTTATAATTAAAAATTCTTTGAAACATTCATTATAAAATATTCTAATGATGAAAATTTCTTTCCCACACTAGTTTCAATGTATCTTATAGATAAAAATTCTATTGTGCATATGAATTTGAAGTAATTGTTGTGGTTGAAATTATTCCTTGTATATCGGATTTAATTTAATTTAATTATTTTTGTTGTTTATAATAGTCATTTGATATATTTCACTTCATTTTTTACACAAATTTCAAGCTTGAATGAGCTCATCATCAACTTCCAAGTTTCAATGTTCATTGTTTGTATACTTATAGAGTTTTCATCGGTAGAAATGTGAAACATTCAAGGCTGGAGATTAGTTAATGATGTTTGGAGATTCCCTAACTTTTATCAAATTAAAGGAAAAGACCATGAAAAATAGTATTTAAACTTAAAAGGGATATTTATAATATGAGCTCTTCATATAATAAGTTTAGATTAATTTAATCTTTTCTTTTCATCCATTCTCTTACTAAAAGGTATACCACAATTCATATTTTCCTATTAGCGAGGACCTAAAATTAGTATCATTTGCAAAATAAGTGTTACATAGAGATTATATTTTGCATAATTTTAATAAAATAATACAAATAAATATTAAAAACCCTACCTATTGATTGATAACTTTTTATATTTCCTGATCTCTCCACACAACTCACAAGTCATTGAGTTAAAATGTGATCTATGTGTCATCTCCGTGTGAATTGAAATTTTTCCAAATTAACGCATTGAGATCTATGTCAAACCATGGAACATAACCATTTTGCATACGGTATCTTGAATCCTGTAATGTACAAATCAAAGAGAGTTCAACTACAACAAATACTCTGTTTGGTATTTTAATTTGATGAATTTATATAAGATGGGCCAATGTAGAGATGATGAACTTCATTAACTTAAACCCATTAGAGAAATTACACTATGGCCTATGGCACATGACCCACAACCTCCCCGCATCAGCCTCCATGTACCCTACCACACTCTTCCATATATAAGTAGCTGCAATTGTCAAATATGAATTCCAAATTTCCAAATTTTATCATGGGTGGCAAATAAAAAATTCCAAGGACTTCAATTCACCCAGGCCTAAATCTTTATAATACATTCGGTAGTCAGAGTTCACCCATGTCACATTCTTCATGAACTAAGTTATGTTATTTGGGTGGGCTACAAAAACTGAATGTCCAAGGGACGTGCAATGGCATCTTCTGTCATCCACAGAAATCCCTTTCTCCACTTTCCAGCCAGCCCGAGATGAAAAATGAGCTGATTTCAAAGCTCCATGAAAATAATTGCAAGATCAATATTTCAACGAGGAACACATCTTGCCAAGGGTGAAATACTGGGCACAATAATTCACACTCCAATACTAGTCGAAAGTTATTTTGGAATAATTTTGAAATAGGGATGTTAACCTTTAAGGACCATGGGGTAGTCCAGATTTCCAAAATTGGAGAGATGTATTATAAAATTCAACTTAGAAAAAGAAATAGATGAACACTGTCTTTTGAAAAACTGTTGTAAAATAAGATTCGTAGATCATATCCATACACTTGCATCAATTGTTACACTCATTTTTGATATATTTAAAAAAAAATTGGAAACCAAAAGTTCATAATTCTTCCTAAAATGGATTATAGAATGAATATTTGTGATTTTCACAAGATATATTTTTTAAAATTCAATCTTCTAAGTTCTAATTATGGTGATCTCTTAAGACTTTGTTTTACTAATTTATTCAAATCATTTTTTAAAGATCATTTTTTTGAATTGGGAAAATGAGTTTTTGAGGTCAAACATATTTATAATTGATTTTTTGTTCCAAAACTAAAGTTCATGATGCATGTAATTGATCAGAAATATTAAAAAAAAATTTGAATCTAAAAATACTTTATATGGCTATAAAACATAAATTGAACACATTACCCTATTTAACAAATATTTCAAATGCAAGGGCATTGAGATATAACAATGGTCCATGTTGTAACCTATACTCTCTCTACGATGGTTTATGCAATCCCATGCTTTCAATTCCCAAATATTGTGAGAACCAACATCATTTGTATGTTTATCAAATTGTTGGCATATTGAATTCTATAAATGTCAATTTCCTTCAACTTTTGTGTACAACAAATTGAAATGGTGTATATCAACATGCCAAGGCACAAAGAGTTTTTTTGGAGTTCTAAGAAAAAATTGACAAAAGATAAGGTAATTTCAAAAATGGTGAACAAAACTAAGTTTTAGATATGGCTAACTTTGAAATTAATTTTCTTTCAAATTACAACTAATTTTTTCTTCAAACTTCCATGGTAATGTGCAGTATGTCACATACTACAAGTTTCGTATCCATATTTTTGGACTTAGTCCATTGATGCTTATATTATGGTTGTTTAAATGAAAACATTTCAAATTTGTAATCAATTTTGTTTGTCAATGTATATGGATTGTTTCAATATCACCAAATAAGTGACATAAGAAGGATGCTTTTTGAAAATTCAATCATGATTTTGGATAAATGACAAGTGATTTGAATGAAACATCACCTGAAATTACTAAGGTTCAAGAATTGGAATACATTGAAGTGTACAATAGTTACACGAAGGGAATCAAAGTTGTTGGCTAACAAAACTTTTGAGAGGGGATTTTTGAAAAGCAAAAGTGGTAGATTTTTCGTTAATGTTGGAAGTCCCTTTTTAATAGTAATTTTGAAATTTTTGTTTGTTTTTAGTTTGACAATGGCTACTCCTAGAATACAATTTCTCTGCAAAGTGAAAGCATCATGGAACTAGGCAAAGGGAATTTTCATTCTAGACTCCTTGGAAATTTATCTTTGATTTCCATACAGTACGAATGGTTTGCCTTATTAGTCAAGTTATAAAGTTAGTGTCAACTACCAAAAAACCACTACCAAAAAATACATGTACATAATTCAAAAATATATAAATATATATGATTTTATATAAATTGGTATAATATAATAATATTTCATCTTACTCTAATTCAATTATTTTACAAATAGTGTGAATTTGGTAAATTCCTGTCATATGTACTAGTAGGACAAATTAGTGTATTTGATTTTAGATGAAATGTACAAATTTGATAATAAAGATTATCTCATTAACATTATAAATTGAAAACATCAAAAACATGAAAATTTTGAAATTATAAAATTTTACAAAATTTAACAACTCCATTTTCTTTTTTTCTTTACATAATTTTCCAACAATAAAAAGGAACTTATTAAATTCTTGATGTGCATCTTTATTTGCAACTCGTAGTAAGTTAGTTTTTTATGTTTATTTAGGTTATGATTATTTCTGTGTCAAAATAGATCGAAGGCCTTTTAGGTCGCTCGTAGTTTTCTTGGTTTGGAGAATCAAATTCGAGTCCTAATTCTTCAATCTTGGGCATTGGAACTGGCAAATCAGTCTAAAGCGGAAAACGAAAGGACAAACCAAAAAAAATTGAAGGTGAATCCTGCCAACTATGGTCTGTGGTGCATTCCAATATTGTCACTGCTTTTGTATGGACTCAAATGTGCAAACTCAAATGCATTCGCCATTACCTCTCCTACGAATTTCCATCGTTGTGAGAGATCACGATGTAACATAGATGGAATTCTACACAACTAGGATGCCATTCAGGAATTAGGACTTACACGATTTGATTCTGGGTTCCAAGTTTCAAGGGAAGCAATTCTTGTAACGATATTGAATTGCCATATCTGATTATGTGCTCTCAAGTACACACATTTGCGGGAGAGAATCCAATTGAAAAGAATGTAAATCCTGCAAAACTATAGCTACCAATGCATTCCTCTGTTGTAAGTGGGTTTGTATTGCCTCAAATGTTCTAACTCAAGTGAGTTCGTTGTTTTCCTTGCAATCAATTCCAATTGTTGGGAGCGATCAAGGTGTAAGAAAGATGGCATTCTATGGACTTACAACCAATTATGATGAAATTCAGGAATTAGGATTTCCATGAAGTGACTTTGTTAGCACAGATGACCAGCTTGCCGATATCATGACGAAGCCTCTTCCCTAAGATTGATTTGAATGCCTTTGTGGTTTGACCAGGTCTCTTAGCAACTTTACTGCTCAGTAGCACACTGTGTTGAAGTGGGAGGACTTGTAGGTCACCATAGTGCTGAGTGGGAGTGTTGGATGCCGATACATCCAACACTAGATGACCCACATTGCAGTACCTCTACGATTAAGATAAGCCGGCGAAGCAGGAATTTGAAAAACAAGAAGACCAACCGACGAGGCGTCCTGTAGTTCTTGATTCTTGATTCCCACCTAGCCCTGTGGATATTAATCCCAACACTAAAGTTGATATAGCTCTCTCTGCAAAGCATGTGCTATGTTGAGTTAATTCTAGCTAGTATTGTTAGTCTCCTTTAGCAGTATGTTGTACTATGTCCCCTCATTTGGTATAGAGGGGGTGTATATTAGGTGTGTTATGCATAATGCAATTGTCTCACTACATAAGAATACCCGAGTACTTCTTATTGTGTACGAGTCTAATTATTCATGTGATCGTGTCAATTTGTATGAGTGTCTTAATACTCTAGTTTCAACAATTAGATTGTATTGCTCTACAAGGCTTAGCTGTTTACTCTTTTGCAAGCTCATTACATCATGTTTGATTGAGCATTGTTGTGTTTGTTTAAAGGTGTTGTGGAGTTGGAAAGAGGTTTTCCATGTCCAAATCTTTTCCATAATGGCTTGTAATTGGGACTTGAACAGGACACCTTTTCAAAAAAGTTTGGTTTGCCAACTAGATGTTTCTAGCAAATTCATTTGCAATGTTAAATGAAGCACAATAGTTAGGAACGAGTGGCCTTCTAACTCCTAGTACTTTCATGGATAATTGCAAGAAACACTTCACGTTTATGGCTCAAAAACTCAATTTTTGGCTGTAGGACTAGCAGTATTACGGACTACTATCAATTTCGCATGTCAGATTGCGCTTGTGAATCTCAACCATCAATTTCAGGTGCCTACAGATCTTACTAGTTGATTCAGTACTATACAATACTATGTAGTACTATGTAGTACTATAGAAGCCACTGTGTCACGCCCCTTAGTAACACTTACCACCTTAAGCTCACTTTCCAAACACTTAACACCTTAGTGCCACTAAGGTTCACGCTCTCCTAACATTGCACATGCCACACACCCACAATGTTAGGTTCCAACTCAAGTCACGGGGTTCCCCATTCCTCCGTGACTCCCAATCCTTTCCTTCCAATACTTAACTCCCACAAGACACCGGGCATGTCATTTGATGACATGGGGCGGAACTTCCATTGATGTCCAAGCACTCGGTGAGGCACTACTCCCACCGGTGCTAACCGCCCTTGAATGGGACCCAACTCCCCACTAAGTCCAACCCAACTCATTTCGGGACTCACTAATCGGGACTCACCAAACGGGACTCACACCATGGCCTAGTGTGGAGTGAGACACCACCCAACCGGTATCAAGGAGTGCACAAGCACTCCATGGTAACACACAAGTGGTGGTGAGGCTCCAACACTAACCTCACCACCCAGGGCCACTTAGGCTCACCATGGCACCATCCGGAAGTGAGGAGGGAGACCACCCCTCCTCATAGTACTCTCTGCAGGATTCGGCAGCCCCCCCCCCCTTGTATGTCAAGGGGGACTCCCAAACACCCTTTGGTTTGGAAGACCACCCCGTTTCTCCCGATTCGCACTAGTTTGGGACTCCCGAACTTCCACCCGGCATAACTTTGCGTTCTGGGATCCAAATCGCACATGCGACCCCATTTTCGACATCTACGCGACGCGTAGATGCCGATGGACTACTCACTTGCTCCATTCGGACAAGTACTCGCAAAGATATCGCCCTCCAAAGATTCGGGACACTCCCAGCACGGCCAGGGCACTCCCGGCGCGACCGGGACACCCCCCAATTTTGAACGCCCATAACTTTTGACTCGCAAGTCCAAATCACGCGTTCTTTAGACGGCTAGAAGCGTCTTCTCAAGACCTTTCCAAGCACGTATCACACACCCCCAAATTCGTCCGGATCAGGGCGCTACATCGCTCTAATCGCTCGGGACTCCTAGTCCCCCTCACCTCATCTCTTGCAAGGCTTGGGGCGTCACCCCCAATGTCCCCCTTGCTCACCAAGGTGGCACGGGCACGCCTTGTGATGAGGGTTGTGACACACTAGTAGCAGAAAATAGCAGAAAAGGGGTCTATGGACCTTTTCATTTTTATTAATTCAAAAAAAATTCAAAAAATTAATAGAAATAAAGCCATTTTTGTAGACAAACCTACTCTCACATTGCACCAAAAATTTCTTCAAAATTTTTTTTTCCTGCCCTAAAAATGTGCGCGAGCAACGAGCACTTTGGTCCCATGTAGACATCTCATAGAAAGGTTTTTTGCAAGAAAACTCTTCATCTCTTATTGGAACACAAGTACACCTCCAACTTCTCCAATTTGTGGCTTCCAGTTTGCATTTTTGGTACAACTTTGGCTCAAAACCCTCCAAGATGGCCAAGGTAGACACCCAATCAGGGCACTTTAAAAATAGTAAATTAATTTTTAAAAAAAAACAAAAAATAAAGAATATGTGAAACTTTTATGTGTATCATTCCAAATTTCAAGACAAACGAACTTATGATGTAAAAGTTATGACCAAAAACCACATATCCAAGGGCAAGGGGACAAAAAATAGGACAAGTGTTTCTTGCAATCACTCTCACTCAAAATAGATATCTGTTTTCTTGGTGTCTAGTAATACAAGTTCAGGAGTGCCAATGTGTTACTACTAGTAACAAGCTTAGTGTATAGCTAGGTTTACTGGGCAAGGACTGTAGCTTTGGTGTGTGGAGAATCCCTTCCTCAATTCCATCGAACGTCTTGAGAAGAAGGTTTCTTTCTTTCCTCAATCGTGCATAAAGTTCTCTTTTTGTGTCTTAACATATTGTTATTTGTGGGGCCTAATAAATTTAGTTTCTACCCTTCATGCTTTGCAATTTGGCAACATTGATGTAATTAGTGAAGACAGTTACATAGAATTGTGGAGGTTTGTGTTCTTCATTTTGCAAAATTGTTTGGAGTGCCATGGATGAGCTATTCAGTTGTTCGTTATATTTTCTATAAGCAACATTTCTTCAGAGAGATTGTGTATGTTCGTTCATCTAATATTGGGCTTGGTGACTTTCATTTCATATTTATATATTGCCCAAGGTTCGGTGACGAATCACTCTCAACAATAGATTATTGCAAATGCAGAAGCTCTTATTGTGCAACCTCCCTTACTGCCTGAATGTTATGTAGAGTGGTGGAGACAAGCAGAACATAAAGGGTATGATTTATCAAACATGATCCTTGTCATGATAAAATGAGATATTCTACAGATTTGTTGTTACCCCTGCTCCCTGCATGGTTTATAAGCACCAGTATGTGGGTTTATTATTTCTGATTCTATGTTCTTTGTTTCATTTGATTTCTTTTGAATACATCTCAATTGTGTCAAAGAGGACATCATGGGGGAAACATACTTGTTCCATTTTCGTTGGCTCTTTCTTATTAGGTGTTTCCCTTAAGGAATTAGGATGCCATTTGTGGAGAGATGTACTTGATTTGATGTGAAGTTTTTCATCATTTTTCCACATTCTTGATTATCATGTTAATGATGGCAGGACCAATGATTGTTGGTCTTCCTTTGCTGTCTTCATCCTGAAACTATGTCTTTTGGATTGAGTTGACTGGAGCATCAGGTTTTTTTGTCATAGTTTCCAATTTGTTTGTAGATAGCATTTGGAGATGGCATCTGAAGATTGTTGATAGTGGTAACAATAATCCAAATGACCATCTCGGATGATCCCCTTTGAATTCCCCAATTTATTAATGGTTAGTTAATGCTAATGTAATAGGACATTAGATCAATTATTAGATAATTTTACAGTTATGTCAAATTAACTTTGGCATAATCTGAGCTTAATAGCCACTAATGTAATATCTAGTGAATTCCAATGACCAACGTCACAGAAATAATAAGACAACACCTTTTCCATCTCATTAATAACTAAACTTGGTGATTGTACCAATCTATTGGGATTGTCCTCAGTGAGGTTAGTAGATTTTCAGGAATCCAAATACTATATGGGTTGTTGGTATTACTAATCAGCACCTTAATTATATAAGTGATGTCCCACTAGAGAATGTATGTTCTAGTGAAGTTAGGTGATTGTTGTTCTTTGTAGGAAAGGAAGTGGATGCAATGAAAGCTTGCAATGAAAGCTTGATGGAGGAGATTAGAGGTTGAACACATTAGTGATTTAGTTGCCTTTGCGATATACTATTACGAGGAGAGCGTCTAACTAATCGAGAACATCAAAAATCTACCTGGTGAGTTTAACATTTCTTATTTTGCACACATTTCACATTTTGCCCATGTATATTAATTTGGTTGGTCTAGTGATTTTGAGGTGTAGGATTTAAGAAGAAATCTTAGTCTCTCTTAGAGCTTCTCCTATAGTACAATAAAATTCTCCATTTTCTTCAAAAAAACTCATGTAGATTTGTAAGTTATTTTGACTTGTATCCCCCACCAATTCTACCTACTACTCATGCCCAAATAACCTCAAGTGGCCAAGTGTGCTAAAAGTTTTTCTGAGAGCTACTACAATTGACCATCAACTTTTAATGTGGGTTTTCTATTTTTAACTTTGCATTTATTGTGTCGGCACTTTAGAGTTGAAGGTTATTGCTTTCTGCTAGGTATATCCTTCAAACTTAAATCGTCTATCAATGGTCTGTTAATTCAGATGTGTGTAGGTATAGCTAGAATCCACGTAATGCCTGTCAATGGTAGGGCTGGTTGGAGACAATGCCAAAAGTTTGTTGAAGAAGGCAAGTTCTAGAAAACTTGACAATAGTCTTAGGAAATTGTAATTGCTAATTGGTTTGAATCTTTCTGTGGCTTTCTCACCTCATGCCCTTGATTTTCACATCTCTACAAAATGGAGATCATAAAGTCTACTTATATCATTTATTTAAACCTAGTTACCAACGAAAGTGACTGGACATGAAGTCAATTTCATTTTTACCTCTTGAATTGGAACCGTAATCACATTTACATTTGTGATCACTTGTTGCTTCTAGACTCAAGTGAATCTTTTGCTTTTGATAATCACATTTATATTTGTGGTCACTTGTTGCTTCAAGACTAATGTGAAGCTTTTGCTTTTGATAATCGCTACATCAATACTGAATGTGAGGAAGTTTGATTTAATTGCTCCTCAAATTTCTAGGTGGAGTTACAACTTATTAGAGGACACAACCTATGTATTTATTTTTGACACAAGGACCATGTGTGCATCCCTCCTTGATTGTACACTAAACAAATGAATAAAGGATATTTCCTACATATCCATGCAATTGAATTTAAAAAATTCATCACCCATGTTTATCAATCAATTACAATATAAAATCATGAATATTAAATGAAAGAATTCATCCAAATTGGAAATTTTTGTATTCTGGAATTGAAAATTGGTATGCTCAATTGGGATTGCATAAGAACTATTGGATCATGCTATCTGCATGAACATTTGCAACAAGTGAAAACGCTCATGATGTGCTCAATTGAAAACATTGAACCTCTCGATTAGAAAGAATTATTATGAATCCGATCAAAGGATTAACCATATCGAAACCAAGTGAACTTGAACGGCTGAATAGACATCCTAAATGAACAGAATCGTGTCGCCATCTTGACCTTCACAAGATGCAAGGTTGCACACAGTATAGGCAGTGCCCAAGATACAAATTTATTTGGAAATCCACTGGTGAGAACGGTTGTTATGCTAAGAAATTAGAATTGGTAATTTGGTTCTCTAACACAACTAGCTCATATTGAAAAAACAAACAAAAAAACTGTGCGAAAAAAGTACACATTGAATGTTCAGCATGTCTTCAAGATGTTAGAGATTCTGTCAACGGTGACTCTATTTCGCAAGGATGGAGTATCAAGATTAGTGTTTTCCTAGTGGTTCTTCTCCTTTGGATTTAGAGCCGATTCAAGTAGATTTTTCGAAGGAGGACAAAGCAGCAGTTCAAAGCTAAGAGTTGCTTCCAAATCTACATGAAAGGTTAAGAGAGCTCCAAGTGAGGTTGCAGTGGAGCACGGAGGGCGCAAGGACACTAGAGCGAACCTTGTCATTTTTCATTGAGGAGATCTGGAGCTGTGTCACTTCTTACTAAAAATGATCTATTGTTAGTATCCAAGTCGGCCCCACAATTTGTCCCTTGCAACTTTTTTCACTCACCCCACATTTTGTCGCTATTTCAAGGAATGAAAAGCGACGGGTTTTGTAGTAGTGGGAGATTGGGAACACACAGGGAATGGCCCCCTCATCCTCCATCCATCCACAATCGGGGCAATGAGGGGGTCAATTCCCGTTGGCCGAAATACTGGGCCTGAATTATTAAAACCTATACAAGCTAAGCTGAGTGCCCACCTACACTCATTATTGCAGAATTGAAGCACATGAATAAATTTTGCAAAACTTCACATGGAAATGAGAGAACGGATGCACTACTTCAAACCCCGTCGCTTTTCATTCCTTGAAATAGCGACAAAACGAGGGGTGAGTGAAAAAAGTCACAAGGGACAAATCATGGGGCCGGCTTAGATACTAACAATAGATCATTTTCAGTAAGAAGCGACACAACTTTAGATCTCCTCAATGAAAAACAACGGGTTTCGCTCTAGTGATGTGAAGAGAAACTCGCCCGTGCGTTTGCTTGAATTTTAAGGAGGTGCTGCACTTAATGATTTTCTGTTGATCGAGTTAAGTTCCCACTTTCCCAACAACTTCCACATTCTCATGCAGGTTCCAAGCAACGGCTCTGGACTTTCTGGAGCCAGTGAGCCTGAGATCGTCGAAACGCTGGTCCTGCTGCGGAGGAAGGTGATGCCGGGAAACCCCAAATCTCCACAGAAATTTGACATTGCTCTGGAGGATTAAATTACATTGGCCCAATTCGTCTGTTCTTGTTGGCAAATTGATATTGAATTCCGATCCGCCAGAGAATGCCAAAGTCAACCGGAGATGCAAAAGTCATTAAGCAGGATCAAATTGAAAGTCAGAATTTCAGAAACCTCCCAAGTGCTTGATCATAAGTTAAGGTGGTCCGGTGTATCCCTCTGAACCCCTCCTGGTTATGAAGTGAACATTCTCAAAGATGAAATTGAAAGACTGCTTCCAAATGATGTTTCGTTGTGCTTAGTTCTCTTAAAATTACAAAAAGTAAAAATTTCGCCGAGGACTATGTCCTTTGGTTCTATGTACTGTTTCCTCTTATCAATGGAAATTGTCCATTTGTTAAAAAAAAAAAAAAAATGATGTTTCGTTCAAATAACGTAATCCGTAGTCATCCACGGAACTACATGGAGGATCAACAAGCAATCTTCTTTAATTAATAACCAATGTGATGATTCCAAAGAGACATATTGCATATAGCCTAGTACTTGTTTGAACAAGGATTTCTGCGAGAATATGCACAGGTTCTAAAGAGCTAATTTGAGCATTAATCGAGTAAAGAATCCACATGCACCTGTCGTCCTGGAAGACTTTCAGGGAACTCTTTTGGGTCCCTTACTGAGTTGAGTAAACTTTAAGCGTCGATCGCGCTGCCATCGATTTGAGGGTCCAGGATGCCAGCAGCCAGTTCCTCTTGTGTGGCCTGCCTTGCAGGGACTGCGTCAATTGCGTGTCCGGACTTGGAGGTAATGACATTAAGGTACGTTCCCACTTGGTCTTACGATGGCATTAAATGTGCGGTAAATCATCGTGCGTTTCCACCTAAGTGTTCCACTATCTACCGAACCTACTTGGCAACCGAGCTAGCATCGACCTTAGAGTGCTCCTACGACCATATAAGACTTTTGTGTCAGTGGTCCATCACAACAACAGGAGTTAGTAATAACAGCTTCAAAATCTTCTAAAAACGATGATTCCATCTCGTGTTAGCCGCTCTTATCAACATGCTGGATGAAGGGCCCATTAGATAATACCAATGGCTGCCCAAGGTGGAAATTAGCATACCGAACTAGAAAAAATCATGAATTCCGATATTTTTTGGCTATCTTCTCCCCCAGACTTGATAGGCTACATTGAAGTGTTTTTCGATAGATGTGTAGGTAATCTCTTTATACAAGTGGGGTGATGGAAAATAAAACAATTCATGTGGGATATGTAAATTAGGATTAGTAGATGCTCAACCACTCATACCTAGTTAAGTCAAATGCAAGAATTGTGTTCAATGTAGAACTTCAAACCTCATTTAGGCATAGCAGAATAACTTTTTTGAAGAAACTTTGAACTAAAAAAGTTGGTAAATCAAGTTAACTTTCATCTCCAATAATCTTCAATCAAAAGTTAGGGACACAATTCAAAGAGGGTTTGGGAGGAACATTTTCTTTGACTTTATGCAACAAGAAGTGCAATACTTTTGATTATTTCATCCACAAAGTGCATTTCCTTGAAATCTTTAATTCCAGAAAGAAGAGACTTATGAACAAGGTACTTTGACAAAAATGATCTAATTTATAAACCAAAAGGTACATTCTTCATTTTTACGGTGATGTAGAAAGTCATCCATTAGTCACTTTTGGATTGTCTAGCAATTCAAGGTTAATGAAAATTGTGATTTGCAATAAGATTTTTATTTATTAATTTATTTTGTATTTCAAATGGAAGTGATGAAAAGAAAATTCCATTATAAAAGGAGAGTACAAAAAAGACTAAGGTAAAAGTATTTTATAGTTTTAACCTACAAGCAAAGGGGAGGGACCAAAAGAGGAAATTATAGTACTTGAAAGGCGAATCCAACATTCTTTATTGAATAATTACTTAACCCCAAAAGGGCCTTTTGTCTCCTTGAAAAATAAACGAGAATTTAGGTAGAGTTATATTATCTCAATTTTTAATTAGTTTTTTTAAAGATAGAAAAATACATTAGCGTTATATAGACATAATTTTTGTTTCAATTGGTACATGGGAAAAAAGATACTAAGTTCAAAATAGAGTTCATCACGATGAACACAAAAAAATTATATATTTCAAAATATATATTTTTAATTTTGGTTCTAAGAGAAAATATTTTAGTGCACATGGAAAGATTTAATTCATTCTACTTAGACTATTGATGAGAAAATGATGAGAAAGTGATGAAAAGATTAATGTTTTGGGGGAAATTAGAACATCTTCTTCCAAAAAATACTTATAAGATTTATTTTTTAACTCAAATTTCAAATAAATTCAAAAAATGTTCCATGTAGTTGTTGTTTTTTGCTAGAACAATCTCACCATTGGAATTAGTATCTTTTAATTCCACTTGAGAATCATTAACCAATTAGTTTATATTTCTATCTAGTTCCTATTTCTACACAAACAAACTTTTAAAGGATGAAAATCAAAGTTGTTGTTTTTCAAATATTTTTTCTAAAACTTTCAACTCATTTTTTGAACACAACAAAATATTTAGGGATTAATATGCAGTCTAAATTATCTTGATTTATGGATAGCCTTTTATCTAGTAGTAGAAATATAGGTCACATAGACTACTCTAAAGCCCCATGAGAGGACTCATATGACCAACTTCACTAGATTTAAGTCTTTAGGGACATATTTCTTAAGTCTATATGGCCCATGTTTCTACTAGTGATCTATTTGTTTTTGTTTTTGAAACAGATCCAATTACCAATTATTGGTGTTCTATCAGGATGAACTTTAGAAGTGAATACTAACCTCTCTATTAGTGAGGTCAAAGTTCTCTACCTCCACTTAAACATGTTTTTTCCCCCAATTGGTAAAAATAATTAGAAAGTCACATTATTTAGTCTTTTCATCCAAATTCCACTTCTTTTTCACTACATTGCAAATATATTGCAATTACAAGTAAACATAGCTTAGTGACACTTAAGAGAGATAAGTTTAATTCTTGTGCTTGTAAATTTTTCCCACTGTAAATTTTAATGAGTTCATGCATGAATGTTTGGAATACAAGCCACATAAGATATTGGACTAGTTATTTCAAAGGTGACCTAATATATTGCCAAAGGATCTCCTAACATTAGCTACATCTTGTGTTTGTAAACTCCAAAGCTAAAAGTTCTAATTTATAGGATTTTTTTCTCTTTGAATAGTATTGATATCTACATTCTTGGTAAAAATATTCATCTTTTGTAGAAAATTATAGCCTTTAGTAAGTAGCTAGGTATGGATGACACTAAATATTTTTTAGTGCAGCATAGTCCCAACATGGAAATGAAAAAAATGGTTCAAATATTTTGCAATATGAATTCACGATAAGCTTACGATAAGTTAATGGCACCTAACACATTTTGGGTGTCCCAAATGTGTGTGTTTTTCCATTTTTTTTCTCATCATGGAATGCAACTATAAGCTAGATACCCTATATGCACCACTAACCCAAGACCATCATCACTTAGTGTACATCTTCAAAATTAGTGTGTACCTATGTGGAAGAAAAGATTTTATAACCTCTACCAAAAAAGCTTTGACCCATCATGACTTTTGCATACAAGATTCAAATGTTGCATTCTTTGGTGTGTTGGAAGCTTCTTTCACTTGCCAAGAAGAAAATATGAAAATTTGACTCGTCTAATTATTAATAGTAACTAGGTAGATTAGCAAGAAGTGGCGGTTAAGGAGATACCTACCTTAATCTTTAAAATGCTTGAGGCACCAAATTCTCTTGTCAACAAAACTTTGAAGTTAAAATAAAATCTAACCAAGTTCCTATTTTCAGTATTTTTTATTTTGAAATTCTTTTGGAAGTTTAGTTTTAGCATCAAAGATCAAATTATGAGAATGAATCATTATGAATTTTCTATTCAAGATTTTGTGCAAGGGTGTCCATTGCAAATCTTGATTTCTTAGTATTAAGGGCTCTCAAAGACACTAGATCTCATGAAAAAAATTCACATGAAAAATTCATTTAAGAAAATAAAATAACTGATTTTGAAAAGCCATAAATTGATTGGGGTTATGTATGTTCTACATTTTAACCCTCAAATTTTTTTGGTGACCAATTTTTTAGAATTGACATGTGAAAGGAGGATTGCAAGACTTCAAATTGTTTTTTAGTTTGAACACCTTCATGATCAAACATAACAATCTTTCAATTCACAAGTGATATTGTTAACTTTTCTTTTCCTATTTGGAACTTAACATGTTTGGTTTGAATTTGTATGGTTACAATTAAAAAAATTTGATAGAACTTCTCAAAATGTTGGCTTTTTATTTCAATTTAGAGCAATTTTCAAGAAGCTCAAAAAAGGCCTTGGGCATTGAGGGGTTAATATGCAATAAAACTTTAGGGGTTTGTCCCAACCTTCTTTGAATTTTGTCCCAAACTTTTGATTGGAGGCTTGGAATCTCGAATGGATTTTTGGAGATGAATGTTACTTTGATTTAACAACTTTTCATGGTTCAAATTTTCTTGAAATAGGTTATTCTACTATGCCTACATGAGGTTTGAAGTTTTGCATTGCACACAATTCCTGTGTTTTGACAATGAGTGGTCAAGCTCTCATCTTTAAATTGTCCCATCCCCTTTGGAGATTCATGAAGGACAATGAATTTCATTATAAAACCAATCTCTCCACCATGTACTTAGAGAACTTGTGTTGGCATTGAATAGTATGAAAATCTTGTCCAATACTTTGGATATTCATTATAATTTCTTGTTCTTAGATTAGGGATGGGTGACATATTAATTTTTAAGATCATTCAAAGTTTGTCATTTAAATTATATAGGGCCATCGGATCAAAATCAGTAATTGGCTATGTTGGGGTACATGAGGTCCTTCACAATAAGTACTAAGCATGTGGGAACTGCGCCTCCATAAGAAACCATCACTAGGATTCTGAACTTGAACTATGAGAAAAAAAAATTATTTCCTTTTAATGCCGAAGTTTTATCTTCAAGCTCAAGGTGTTTGCAAACGCCAGGTGGGAACATACCTTTAGTTATATTGGGCCAGGGTGGATTGATCCCCTCACTCGTCCCCCCCAAGTCAATCCAAGGGTGCATGTAAAAAAAAAGACCCCCTATTTTGTGCTTCATTAATATATCTTCTAAAGCTCACCAAGCTCATTTGGGGCCTCTAATTGCAAATATGAATTCAAAATTTGCAAATTTTATCATGTATGACAAATAAAAAATTTCAGGGTTTTTCCTTGGGCACGAGCAAGGGGGTCAATCCACCTTGGCCTTATATTGGGTCATGCAAAGGGAAAATCCTTTTAACTTACGAAATTGGTAGCACCAGCAGTCCTGCCAAGGTTGTTGACAGATTCTTCAGGTAGCTTCCCCCAGCAGAGCCTCAGACCTTGTTCATTGTGTGGGGCCTGGCTTGCTTGGACTGGATCAATTGCGCGTCCTCGGGCTGGCTGGGAGGAACCGACATGTTTATTTTATTGCCAGCAGGGAGGACGTTAAATCCTCCATTCGAACTGTGCCCCGCAGGGTAATTTTGTGGGTTATCCGGGGGGTAAGAGTAAAAAATGCCTCCTATTTTGAGCCATGTATAGGGTATGTTCTCCACCTCAAGTAGCTAATTTGGGGTCTCTGTTTGCAAACATGAATTCAGAATTTTCAAAAAAAAAATAATGTGCAAAAAATAAAAAATTCCTGCGTTTTCCCAAAGGTAAATTTGCCCCTGCGGAGCACAGTTCGAATGGAGGATTTAACGTCCTCCCGGGCGTCCCCTTCTGCCAGAAGTACGTCTCTGAACTTGGTCCAGATTGTCTGCAAATTTGGTGCCTTTGCATCCGTCTAGTTTCGTTGACGCAGTCTGGTCCATGCTAGCTCCCTCATACAATAATATATTCGGATGAAAGGATAACCACGGCAGTACTGTAGGGTGCGTAGTCCAAGGGTTGCACAGCACTGCACACGTTACCACGGTGCCGACTGTGGCGCAGGATTTCTGGTCACTCGCCAAGAAAGAGGGAGTTGTCACCCACTTGGCTGCAATAAACAATTCCATTCAAAGGCCTGTTGAAAAGCTTACTTGAGGTGTCCTATCAAGATGTAGGAGTGCTCTAGATATCTGATCTCAAGTTTGCAAGAAAAACCGGTCTTGAGCAGACTTCCACCATAATATTCACTTACCTGGAATACTACCAGGAATTACTCGGTTCGGTGGGGCCAGTGTCCTGTTCTGGACAGCGAGTTCCCCACCGCTGCGACTGCCTTGAAGAGTCCACAGAGCGGGCCACAGAGCTCCACTAACTTAATAAATGCACCAGTCTTGGAGCGCTCAAGTAGCAAAGCGGTTTGCACTTTCCCTCGCGGTCTGACAATTTCTGGTCGACAGGTGTGACCCTCGCGAGTGCTTTGCAGATCTGTGCACAGAGCTCTGTTATTGTGTAGAGTTTTTGCTCTTCTACAGACGAGAGCAAGTAGTCTCGAGAGAGATCATTTGACAGGATCCAGGAGGGACGAAGATTTCTTGCACGGGTAGGCGAGCTTGGTTCACCCCATCGGAGTGACCACAGCATCTCGTACTGGAGGGTTCGCTTCCTTTGCCTCCCATGGATCTGATTCTGTAGAGCACAACTAGAGTATTAAGCCCTCTCAATTGCTTTGGTTGTGCATGAAGCATGGACTTGAAGTGCACATAGTGCACTGCACCGAGGATGCAAGCACATGATGACTAGCTTGTTGCTAAGACTTCGAAGTGCCCTTTTGGTAGAGATGATGGGAGGCTGGTGACAAACTGACGACGTTGTGTACGTAGTTTGAGCAGGACGTTGGAGATGTCCTTTTTTGCGAGGCAGGGAGAAGGGTCGTGAGCGTCAGGCTGCGGAGGACATAAGCTTCCATATCTGTTTGCGAGGCTCGACTTCTTGAGATCATCGCAGCTTGTGTTTGTTTATGAGATTTGTGCATTTACGGTGCATTGAGGTGAATTAAGATGAGAAGGGTGCTGTCTTTCCTGGTGTGGCTGTTTAGCTTGTGGACTTGGAAAGATTTTTTCCTTCGTTGGCTTCGGAGCCCTGCCTCTCATCCGAGCGGCGGAGAGATTGCGGAGCATTTGCCTTCCCGGGAGGGACAACCCGAATCGGAGTTGGAACGTTTTCGCATTTCCTTAGCGGAATCTGAAGAGGTCTACAGGTTGATTAAAATTCCTGATGACTTGAAAGACCAAATTATATTTGAAAGCTTTCAGTATCACTATGAGTTTACACTTTTCCATGGCACCGACGAGGGAGCAAGATATCGAGAGTTTCTAGATTTTCTCAAGGCAGTTGCTTCATCAGAAAATTTATTCCTTGAACGAGTGGAGATCTCTCTGAAGGGGGACGATTCTTGCGAACACGTGGAAGCATTTGCTGACGCACTTCGCCAGTCTCGCAATGGTTTCAGAAAACTCCATTTCAGCTGTTGGGGTGGCTCTGCAGTCCGATTAGCCAAATGTGTGCATAGTTTGCTTCTAGGAAATGATGCAATTGAGGATCTTAGCCTCGAGTTTTCACACTTGTTAGAGGAGGAGATGGGCAAATCATGGTTGGATGTAGAGTTTTTTGCCATTATTGCTGGGTCTTATAATTTTCAAACCCTCAAATCATTTAAGATGAGGGTGCCGAAAGATGGAGAGGGAATACAACAACTATTGAAGCCTTTTAAAGGCCCACCGAGTATACTTGAAAACCTGCAATTAGATTTTCTAACCTCCGATACTCAATTTGAGCATATCGGTGGCATGCTTGCCTCAAACACATCCCTCAAAACACTCTCGCTGAATTTAATAGGATATTGGGTTGACAAGAAGGCTTTCACGAGAGGATACACCAACATAGCAATTGCATTGTGTTCCAACCAATCTCTTAAAGCCCTAACTTGTGGAATTTCAAGCAAGTTGGAGTTGAAGGCATTGTTGGATCCGCTAATGCCTGAGACCAACAATCCCCAACGCAATACCACCCTCACCAAGCTCATATTACGTGGATCAATTGGAGGGAAAGAGGGGATTCGAACCTTGGTTGACATGATTCGCACCAACTCGTCCTTGCGAGAATTGGAATTCACTTATTTGGATGATTTATCTTGGCACAATATAGAAGGAATTGACAATGTTTTGGCTATCTTAGAAGCCCTAAAGACCAACAAGTCTTTGAAGAGAATTGATTTCGACGATTGTGGTGCTGTTGGTGGTTACCAAGTGCTTGGAGCTATGATGGACTTGCTCTTGGAGAATCATTGCATTGAAGACATTGGTTTGCTTGGCACAGGTTTGGAGGACACTGGAGATACAGACTATGTGTATTCAGAGTTATCAAAGAGAAGGAAAGTGAAATTGTGGAAAATTGTACGGCGCATGGCAAGTGTAAAACCAACCTCTGGGCGAGTATTTTTGTGTGGAAATCCATGTGTTGGTAAGTCATGCTAACAAATATTTTTTAGTTATATACTCAATTTTTACATGCAAATACTTTGTGATTCATCTCATTAAATGCATTTCTAAAGAATAATGGATATTGAAACACTATAGTGATGCTCATATGATTTCATATATCCTCAAAATTGCCATAATGATAGAGAAATTAGATTTTATCTTCAATGAACTTTGGGCATGTCGAGGTACATGTAACACAAGTGTAGAGAATGATTTTTCAAAAACAAAAATAAAAATTTTTACATTTTCTCAATTGAACTTAAATTTATTGGTAAAATTTTCTATCAACACAATTACAAAGTTTTCAATGTTCTTTATTAAGAAGAATGAGAATTCCTATTGGTACTTTATGTTAAAAGTTTTATGATTGAATTCTACAAATTTAATAAATGAATTATATATTATTCATTGAAATATGACCCCAATAGTTAGGCCAATTTGAATTCAGTTTGGAAATCTCCCAACAAATCAAGAAAATTCATATGTAAATACTATATTGAATTTTCAAATTCTCCATAAATTTTTTAATATATTTGAGAAAAAAAAAGTATTTAGGGTGCATATTTTACTCAATAAATTTTGAAAAATAATCATGAATTTCTTACTCCCAAATCCAAGAATGGATTTTAATTCCATTTATGATAGAATAAAGAATTCTGAAAATTTTATATTTGCATGAAAATTTATTTTTCATCATTATATTTGAATGATGTCTCTATTTAGAAACTTTTTAAAAATAATTTTCTATAAGTGTAATACTTATTCTTTAACCATATCCAAAACTTGTTGAAAAATCTAATTTCCCAATTAGTTACTGGCAATTTTTGTAAGTGTATAAAACATTTTGAGAACCATTTTGTATGGAATATCCACACTAATATCTTCAATTCCTCACAAGTGTAGCTATCCAACATTTTATTTAACCTTTTATATCATGAAGTTAGAGCTTTTGATGATTTTGAATAAACTCAAAATTTTGATTGTATTCAATAGTTTGTTTGTTTCAATTTTTGCATTAGAATTTAAAGGTAGTCTTGAGCTGATAAAAAGGATTTGGCTAATGCATGATGAATAGAATTGATATTTTAGATTGAATTTGATATTATAGTTATTTAGGAAAATCAACTTCAATGCTTTTCTATTGAACAATTTTGAGAACATCCATCATAGCACTTTAGCACTTCAATTTTGGGTGATTGGGTAAATATTCATCTTTCAATTCCTTCCTTGTTCATTTTGTGGTTATAAAATTATTACTCCTCAATTATGTTGTCTTTTGTTTGTTTTCCTTTCTTCATAAAGAAACTTTAGTCAATAAAAATTTGAAATTTGAAACACTTGTTTAAAAGTACCCCATTGAAATATGCCTAAAATAACTTATTTCATTTTCATCTTAGCCTGTACTTTTTTTCTCCAAATAAAAAGCAACCTCTAATAAAATGGTTGCTCTAGTCATTATGGATTAATCGTCAAACATACTCTAGTTTACCAATAAATTAATTATATAGAGGCTAACTTTAGCTTGGTTATGGTGTGCAATCTTGAAGGTCATCACTAAGGATATTTTGAATGTAACAAAAAAAACATTATGGAAATGGTTTTCACGCTATTTTTCAAAGTAACTTAAATTTTTTTTAATGGAATTGAATTCTTATAGTCAAATTTACAAATTCGTTTTCACTTGTTAGTTCAAAGTTTATAGCAAGTATGATTTATCACAAAACTAATAGAAACATTTCACATTCATAGATGGTACATAGTCTCGTGTAACAAATTCATTACATTGAAATTCAATTGTTCTATAGGATTTGAAAGACTACATTGAGCTCAATCAAAGTTGAACCATATGAAAATGGAACTAGTCATTCAGGGGTGAAATGGTTGCCCCAGTCAATCAAGAATAATTGTTAGACTCTATCATAAAAGGCTTAATTGATGGTTTGAATAAGTATTATAAAAGTTATCAAGTTTGTCTAATCTTGGATACACAAGGGAAACTCTAGAAATGAGTTGTATTGAAGTTATAATGTTTACATGGTTTAATAGATTTGACTTTATCTAGAAAGTTTTGAATTGTTCTATTTTGATTAAATAAGAGGACAATTACAAGGAGTTTTGATTTAGGGGCAAGAATCACACTTCATAGCCAAAATTGTCATTAGGAAGTGTTACTTAAAATTCTATTTCCAACATTTCATATACAAATAGAAGCATTAGATGTGATTTGTTTACTAGAACATTCTCACTACTATGCTCTAGCATCATTGACATTTTCCAAATTCATGTCTAAGTCATCCCAAATTTGGCTCTCTTGCCCTACTTTTACATCCTTCCATTTAATACATATTCCAAACATTAATATGAACTATTATTTCATATGGAATATTTTCTTATATGTTCAAATAATGCTTCAAATGCATTGTAGAAGGCAACTTTAACAACTTTTGGAGCGCATTCATCTTTAAAGAAAACTTTGAATGATAAACTTCATGTTAGCAACTTTTTCAACAGTGGCACTTCAAAAGAACTTTAATTTAAAGTTCCAATTACATGGTCTTACAATCAATAAGGATTAAGGTGTATGGTCCCAAAACTAAAGAAAATATATATTTTTAAATGAAATAAGAAATCCAATTACTTTATGTAGCAAAAATGGAACTTTAAAATACCTCGCCAAACAATGTTTTGGCCATATGTTGGTCATTAAAACTCTTCAAGGCTTTAGTTGGTAATTCAATGTCATTGATATCATTTTTTGAATGTGAATATTTCAATTTCAAGTTACTGAAACTAGTTAGTTCTTGTTCTACTTCTTCACAGGTAAGACAAGATTGCGATTGTCTATGAAGAAACTCAAGGAATTTCAACAAAAAGATGAAATTCCACACCGCTCAGGAATTAGGGGAAAAATACAAAAAGTATTGAAAACCTCTCATGCACCAAAAGTTCCAATAGAAGACAAGCCATTGGAACGTACACATGGCATTGAAGTGGAGGGTGTACAATGTGATGGCATTGGCATTACCATTTGGGACATGGCGGGTCAAACTGACTATCATTCTTTCCATGAGTTGGTGATGCCCAATCTCTCCTCTAATGGAAGCTCATCAATGTTTTTGCTCATGTGCAATCCCATGGAGAAATCAAATCTTTCCAAAAGAAGATCTCCATCCGACATAAAAAGGGAACTTAAAAATTGGTTGCGATTCATTGCTTCCAATACAAGGCGATCTCGTTTGTATCGCCCACATGTGTCTATAATAATGACACATTTCGACTATTGGATGGATGATAATTCATTTGCTGACCGCATTGAAGAGGAGGTTGTACAATTGAAATCTCAATTCAATGAGATACTTGAGTTCGATGAAGACAAGTCCATGTTTAAGGTGGATGGGAGGAATGTATCTCATGCTCGTGGGGTGTTTGATTTCATGAAGTCCCACATGAAGCAATTGCTACAGAAATTGCCCAAGACCATAAGGGCATGTGAAGAACTACAACATTTGGTCACATTGTGGAATACAGACAAATCAAAGCGACCTTTGTTGAAGTGGGAAGAATTTTGTGAAGGCATGTGCAAAGAAGTAGAGGAGTTGAATGATGTGGACTATGATCTTGAGAAAGGGAAGAGGGAGTTTGTAGCAATATCCTTGAATGATGGAGGACACATCATTTACAATGAGAAAGGAGGAGTTGTCATCACCAATCCCCATTGGTTTTGCCACCAAATAGTTGGACAATTCCTACACCAATGTGCAATCAAGGATGGCGACTTGAAGATGGTTTCAGCCAACGGGATCATCCCCATGGAACGTATGAAGCGTTTGATATTGAAGCTTGTGGAAGGTCAAGGAGACATAGAAATGCAATTTGATGACATTTTGGGCATGATGATGAAACTCCACATGTGCTATGAGCAAGATGCTAATAGCATTATGATACCCTCGACTTTGAAAGACAAACATGAAAGTTTGAGTTGGTCCACCAATGATGACTCCACAAGCTTCAAGTATGTTGGGAGAAGATTGGCTTGCAAAGATGCAATTCAAACAATGTTGACTCATGGATTTTTTACTCGCCTTCAGGTACTAATTTTGAATAATTTTGTGTAAATAGTAGTTTCAAGTTCTTCTAAGTTTTTATTTGATTTCCAAAGTTATTGTAATTGGATTTTGCTAATTCCCAATAATCCAACCACCATAGTCAAGATCTATAAAACATGAATGAAATGATTTGGATTTTACAATCACTTAAATTGTCTTGTTGAAATGACATGTTATTGATTTGTTGATATATTGTATAGGTATCTTTTTTCGAAAAGCTCCCAAGCAAAAATGATCAAGGTACTTACCAAGTGTATCAAGATATTATCAAGTTCATAAATGGTCGTGGCATTGAAGTCATTCTTCAATTCTATCAAGGTGACATTGACATCCTTCTACGATCCCATCAATGTCAAGATGAAATGTTGGAATTCCTTGAAAGCGGAATTGTCACGCATATTAAACATCTTCAAGAAGATCCTACATTGGGTTGTCCTGGAGTTCGCCTTATTGAGTTGATTTTGCGCCCTGCATGTGTGCAGAGGTTGGTTCATGCTAAAGACCGAAAGAACCAATGTGTTCAAGTGAAAGACTTAAAAACAAAGGTTATTATGGATGGTGTTGATGCTACACACAATTGGCAGTCATGTGAAGGTTTGGACACTAGCTATGACAAGGTGAGCACCTTATTGGGAAGCTTGGCATGGAAAGATCTTTTGGAAAGGCGATCACGTGACCTACAAGATTATCACAAGACAATTGAATCTTTGGGAACTACAACCCTAGATGATCACTCCTACTCCAATCCAAAAGAAGGTGGTCTGTGGACCTCTTCAATATGGCAAATGCCACGAAGACTTGTATATGGGCCATTGGATGACATGAGGAGGGAAATACGTGAAAATCACAAAGAGACAATGTCAAGATTGGACAATATGGTGGATCTCATACAAAAGCTAGAGCATGGCATTCAAGTAATGCAAGATAAATTATTGCCCGAATTGTGTTCCAAGATTGATTATTTGATGGCATTCTCGTTGGAGATGCAAAAGTCACAAATTCCCAAATTGGCCTACCTATGTGAATTTGGGAAAAGGAAGCTTTTGACACGATTCGTACCTGACCTTGATAGAATCCAACTTCACCTCATGTGTGAAAGTAACAAAGGATTTCATGAGGTCCCAAACCAAGAAGGTTGTGTGGTCTATTTTGGAACAAAAAACACAAGGAGTTTTCTTACAATGGTAGCTTGGGGATTCAAGATTGCTACTCTATTGTCTAAGATCGGTGCCCATGTTGCTTGTGGGATGGGTTCAATAGTACCTGATTTTAGTGATGGAAGCACTTTTGCAGCATGGGTTCTTGACACACCTGGTTTCTTGGATTATGAAATCCCTACTGCAACTTTGGAATCATTGCCAAGTGATGTCAAGAAGTATTCAAGGATCTCAATCGATGACCGAACTGAAGCACAAAGGTGGCTTCGAGAAGTTTTGGAGCCAAAGTGTCAAAACAAGAGCGACTTCTACAAACAATTTGGATTGAAGAAGGTTCGCTATAGAACAAGAGGATCTATAGCTTGGATTTGTGATAAATGCAATTTATTGCATCACAATGATATTGATGAACTCAAATAAAACATTCTAGTTAATTGTAAAGTAGGAGGAAATTGGGGTTTTCTTTCACTGAGTACAGCAAAAACCAAAGATTCAAAGATCCAATTCTGTTTGGAGCTCTTTTCAGTTTTGTTTTTAGTTTTGTTTTTGCCAATGAGAACTCACAAGCATGAAACATGTGAGAAAATGGATTGTAACTCCAAATGAGAATCTTGAATTGAGAATTTAACTCAATACTAAGTGGTGTATAAATTGTCATGGTTACAATTCAAAATTAGCTTGCAATTGTGAACCGCATGCTAAACCACTCTAAAATGGACTCTATTAACAATTGGGAAGGTATGAGAGCAATGCCATATTTATTAAAATGAGACAATTGTTAGTCTCATATTGTCCTTAGGACCCTACATTTAAATGATAATAAGTATTCAATATCCATAAATTTTCATTAATTGGGACATCAACATATTAATATACTTATAAACCTTTTTCTTAAAATTTTGATTTGTTCATAAATCTTTGATTCATTAGAATGGAGATCTCCAATAGTAGAGCTCAAGTCTCAAGATGTGCATTTTGTCTCCATTTAACCCCTAAAGGATGAGGCACATTTTGGGCACACATTGTGAAAAACTGCCACTTCTTAGGGAAGTAAGAAAAAAATGACAAAAAAAAAGTTTTTTTCAAAATTCAACCGTACGAATTTGTACTAGACTACTATGGGAATATGTGGGAAAATTTTCATAAACTTTGACCACACGGATTGAAAGATTGTAATGTTCAAAGTTAGAAGAAAAAGTTTTTTTTTGACCTTGCCCGACAAGGCCAGCAGACTTTAACTCCTGTGAAAGTGAGATTTTTACACTATACATGGTTATTTAAAAAAAAATTGTATCTTACATCATGTAAATTACATACTTGAAAAATTTTAGAAGTAAAAGAGGAGTTTTGCAAAAGCTACCCAATAAAAAAAGAAGTTTGGGGCAGCATAACTTTTGATCTGGGCACCCGATCGGAAAAAAAATTGTATTCCCACTTAGGGGGTACATGTTTACACCTTGTGTCAAAATTTTGTGAACATCCGACCAAAATTGACTTCATAGGAACCTACCCAAATTTTGATTGTCTATTCAACAGACAATTGTCCTTTAGGGGTTAACAAATATGGTAACTTGGGGTATAAATATGATACATCAAGATTGATGATGTAATCTTTCCCAAATAATGATATATTTTTATAGTTAATAATAGACAATTTTTCTTTACAAAAGTCATTGTTGTTCACTATCTCAATTTGATTTTATTGAGGAATAGCTTTAGATTTTGGAAAATAGGCTTGATGGACATTCTATTATTGGACAAGTTGGATTGAAGGTAAAATACGATCATTGATGGGTCAATATTAAACTTCAAAATAAAAAAGTAGAAAGCAATATGTCTAATTTTTTGAAACATGCCTCTATACAAATAAAAAATTTCTAATATCTTCAACTTTATGATCTAAATATAATTATTGGCTATCAAAATGTTGCCACACTAGGAAAGACTCCAATCTTTAAATCACATTGTAGAATGGGCTTGCCTTTTAACCCCTATCGGCCTACATGACCACATATGGTCGATTAGAAATTTCAGGCCCATTTTTGTGTGGGCAATTAAATTCCTGTGACCGGTTTAAAAAAGATTCGAGCAGCTTTGAGGGTTAACTATGGAAAACTATCATTTTTCATTGAGAAAAGTACATATTCAATTATTGAGAGGTTTTCAAAGGCATATGGTGTACTAAAAGTGGAGTGTAAAGCTTGCTAATTTTACTTCATTTCCTAGCTTTATGCAAAGCTTGGCAATTTCATTTGATTTGAGATCTAAGAAATTGTACTTATCTATTTGCTTTGAGAATGGTCCCAATGAAAAGTTTAAAGTCTTTTCATGATTTTCACCATTGAAAATTTCAACATACAAGTGTTTATTTGAAGCTATTTGCAATTTCTATTTAAAAACAAAAATTGCATTTCAACAATTGCAAGGTGAATTGTGTAATGAGTTTGATGTTTTTTCATATGAAATTAAGTTTTTTGGAAGTGCATTTTAGTGTGCTAACACTCTTTGAAATTGTTCATGTTACCTCCAATCCCAAAAAACATTTATATGCAGATTTTTGAAACATTATGGACCCAATTGTCAAATTGGGGACAAAGAGAACATACTAAAAATAAAAAATGTATATTTCCCCGGGTATTTAAATATCACAACTCCTAGGAAATTTGGCACTCAAAATTGGTGTACATACTAATGAACAAGCTCTATTAACATCTATACGGTTAGATTTGGAAAAAAAAAATTTGCTTCATTGAGGATAACTATGAGCCAATGCTCTTTTTTCATACTCAAAACACACTTGGAAAGGCTTAGGCACTTAGGGGTTAAAGGCCATTTCAACTTATTCAATTCACTAGAAGTAAAACTTGTTGGTTTGTATACAATCTACATGATGTTTTCCTATTTCCTATGTAAAATGTTGTGTTGGGAACAAAAAAAATTAACCTTGGAAACAAGAAAACATCTTGTAGATTGTGTTGACTCCAACACAGTTTTCTTCTAGTGATTTTTTGTTTATTTTTCAAGTTAGTAAATGGAGCTTTCATGTCTATAGTGGGCCTTCTACTCAATTGAAATTCAATAAATAAAAGCTTACCTAAATAGTCAATGAACTCATTAAACTTTCAAACCCTTTTTAAAATTTTGCATGTGCGTAATTTTATCTTTGAACAAATATATGGATTGCTTCAATATCACCAAATAAGTGACAAAGGAAGGATGCTTTTTGAAAATTCAATCATGACTTTGGATAAATGACAAGTGATTTGAATGAAACATCACCTAAAATAACTAAGGTTCATGATTTAGAACACATGGAAGTATGCAATAGTTACATAAAGGGAATCAAAATTGTTGGCTGCCAAAACTTTTGGGAGGGGGTTTGTGAACAACGGAAGTGGTACATTTTTCATTAATTTTGGAAGTCCCTTTTCAATAGTAATTTTGAAATTTTTCTTTGTTTTTAGTTTGACAATGGCTACTTCTAGAATACAATCTCTCCCCAAAGTGAAAGCATCATGGAACTAGGCAAATGGAATTTTCATTTAAGATTGCTCGGAAATTTGTCTCTCATTGTGACCAAGTACAAATGATTTGCCTTATTTGTCAAGTTATAAAATTAGTGTCAAATACCAAAAAATACATATACATAATTCAAAAATATATAAAAACATACTGTAATTGTAGAAATTGGTATACTATAATAATATTTCATCTTACTCTAATGCAATCATTTTACAAATAGTGTGAATTTGGTTAATTTGTATCTTATGCACTAGTAGGACAAATTTGTGTATTTGATTTCAAGTGAAATGTACAAATTTGATAATAAAGATTATCTCATTAACATCATAAATTTGAAACGTCAAATTGATCAAAAACATTCAAAATTCGAAAGTTACAAAATTTACAAAATTTACCAACTCAATTTTATTTTTTTCCTTATATAATTTTCCAGTAATAAAAAGGAACTTATGAAATTCTTGATGTGTATCTTTATTTGCAACTCATAGTAGTTTTTTATGTTTATTTCCTTTGTTTTGTATTTCGCAATATTTGCTGGAATGATGAGAATATGATTTTTTGTTTACAAAGCATCCATCCCAAACCCTAATTCTGCTTCAAAACAAATCGAAGGCTTCTTTCTCACTCTTGGTTTTCCTCGTTTCGAGAATCGAATTCAAGTCTAAATTCTATAGTCCTGGCTGGGCATCGGAACTGAGAGATCAATCGAAAGTGGAAACTAGAAGGATAAACTTAAAAATTTGGAAATAAACGCTACAAACTATGGTTCTTGTCTCCCTGATGCAATTCTCTTTCGTTAGTGCTTTTGTATAACGATATTATTATTTTAACTAACGATACTAAATTGCCATGTTTGATTATGTGCTCTCAGTTAAATGCATTTGCCGGAGAGAATCCAATTGAAATGAATGTAAATCCTGCAAAACTGTGGCCATGGATGAGTTTCTTTGTTGTAATTGGGTTTGTATTGTCTCAAACGTTCTAACTTGAGTGAGTTTGCTATTTCCCCTGCAATCAATTCCAATTTCTCTGAGCGATTATGGTGTAAGAAGGATCAATGGAACTCTTTGGACTTATAGCTCCTTGTGATGAAATTCAAGAATTAGGGTTTCCACGAATTGACTCTTCGTTTCAAGCCTATATGGAGGCAATGCATACGACTTAATTGAAAGGCCACCATTTTTGTAAAGTTGTTTGATTGGATGGCTGCACTTAAAGGCTGAGTTCTCATTTTATTGCAGAGTTCCCGTTTGCATTGTGGTCTTGACAATGGCCACCTTCGTGGCCATGGTAGGCACTTGCTCGTCGCTCTTTGAGCACCATGCTTTCGTCCGTCTTTTGGAGCTTCCTGTTGCTTCGTCATCAACCTCTCTCTCATTTCTCTAGGTGTGATTCCCATCTGTTTTTCTCTAGCTTTGCTTTACTAGGGCTTGAATTTTCTGGTAAGAGATTTAAACTTCCAGAATTCTTTCAAAGGATGTGTACTTTGTAGGATTTCAATGTTTCCACTGATTACTCTGGATTGTGTTGTGTGTCCAAATTGGCCTTGCATGCTTCTTGAAACTTCTAGAGGTCCTTCATTGGAAACGATCAATGGAATCGTAACTCCGGACTTGCCAATTGAAGCTTCCCTTGTCAAACTCTATCACGCTCTTGAATTGAAGCATCTTTTACTAAGTCTAAGGGCAAAGATTTCAACAAAGAAAATATCAAAGTTTCAGGAATCTTTGGATGCACAATTGGGTTCTAGGACTTTACAAAGCAAATATCAAAGTTTCAGGAATCTTCAAATGCACAATCGGGTTCGGGGACTTTACAAGGCTTCAATTGTTGGCAAGTGAGAACGGTTGCTACTCAAATAAGAGCGCTCCCAGAGTTCCTAGAAAGCATGATAGAGGCTTCCCACGACATTGAGGTGGGAGGATGTGGAGGCTCACTGTTACTACTACTCGGAGGTAATGCTCTAATTAGTTGAGTGGAACCCACCTCAAAGCGCCAATCAGCTAACTGGAATTAGAACAAAGGGTTTAGGGTTAGAAACTAAGTGGTTGCACTACTTAAGCTACATTAGCTAGGAAGTTGGTGCTAACTGTAGCTAACTAGCAATGAATTCACTTACATTTCCATCGGTTAACTCTCCGAATTCGAAGTTCACTTTGTCTATGACAATGATTTGGACTGCGAATTGTGCTTGCGCCAACCAAGTAGCATTAGTCACCTAACTTGAAAGCGTTATTGCCTAACTCCTCATAAGTTACCTTGCAAGTACAAGCAGACAATAAGTTCGTTAACTTCCAACTGACTTAACACCACAGTTAGCTAATTGGTTCTATTTGGTTTGTGTAGTTTAGGGTTTAAAGTTGCTATCAATGTTACACTCGCTTTATTTAAAATGCTAAGTATTGGGAGTTTACATGATGAATGAACCTAAGGTTGTTATTCTAATGAAATGGAGATTGAAATTTAATACACTTGTTAGACTATAATACACTACAGGGCTTAGTAGTTTACTCATTTGTATTGAGCTTTCTTGTGCTTGTCTAAAGTTGTTGTAGAGTTGGAAAGAGGCTTTTTCTTATCCAAATCTTTTCCATAGTGGCTTGTAATTGGGACTTGAACAGGACACCCCTTACGAAGAGATTGGTTTGCCAACCAACTGCTTCCAACAAATTCATTTACAATGTTAAAAATAGCACAACAATTATGAAAGAGTGGCCTTCTATTTCTTGGTAATTACTTCAAATAGATTTTTGTTTACATGGCGTTTGATAATACAAGTTTAGGAATGCCGATATCTTACTACTGGTAACGAGCTTAGTGTATGGTTGGGTTTACTTGAGCAAAGATTGCAGCTTTGGTGTGTGGAGAATCCCCTCATCAATTCCATCGAATGTCTTGAGAAGAAGGTTTCTTTCTTTCCTTGGTCATGCATGAAGTTCTCTTTTTGTGTCTTTACATATTGTAATTTGTGGGGCCTAATAAATTTTGTTGCTACCCTTCATGCTTTGCAACTTGGTGACATTGATGTAATTAGCAAAGGCAGTTACATCAAATTGTGCAGTTTTGTGTTTGTTATTTTTCAAAATTTTATGGAGTACCGTGGATGAGGTATTGAGTTGTTCATTCTACTTTTTGTAAGCAACATTTCTTCTCAGAGAGATCATACGTGTTGGTTCATCTAATACTCTGCATGGTGATTTCGACTTTTTAGTTGTATATTACCCAAGGTTTGCTGACAAATCGCTCTTGAAAACAAATCAATGCAAGTGCAAAAGCTATTATTGTACAACCTCCCTTAGTACCTGAATGTTTTGCAGAGTGGTTGAGAAAAGCAGAACGTAAAGGGTATAACTTCTTTGACATGATCCTTGTACAGATAAAATGAGATGTTCTAGAGATTTGGTTTGGCCCTTGTTGCTTCAATCTCCTATAAGGCATCAGTGCAAAGGTTTAATTTCCGATTCTATGTTATTCGTTTCATTCAATTTTTGTCCAGTACATCTCAATTGTGTTCAAGAAGATATCACGGGTTAAACATGCTTGTTCATATTCATTGGCTCTCTCTTTTTAGACATTTCCTTTAAGGAATTAGGATGTTGTCTATAGAGAGATCTACTTGATTCGATGTGAAGTTTTTGATCATTTTTCCACATTCCTATTTATTAGGTTAATGAAGGCAGCACCAATGATTGTTGGTCTTCCTTTGTTGTCTTCATCCCGAAAATGCGTCTTCTGCATTGAGCTAATTGGAGCATCAGGTTTTTTCTCAGAGTTTTCAATCTGTTTGTAGATAGCATTTGAAGATGGCATTTCAAGATTGTTGATAGTGGTAACAACAATCCAAATGACCATCTCAAAAGATCCCCTTAAAGTTCACGAAGTTATTAATGATCAGTTAATGCTAACACAATAGGACATTAGATGAGTATTAAGATAATTTTACAATTATGTCATATTAACTTTGACTTCATCTTAAGTTAATAGCTACCAACGAAATATCCAATGAATGCCAATGACTAACATCACACTAACAATAAGACAACACCATGTCCATCACACTAATAACTGAACATGATGACTAATGTATATGAATCTCTTAGGGGTGCCTTTTGTGAGGTTAGTAAGTTTTCATGAATCCAAATACTATATTGGTGGTTGGTGTTACTATATACAAACCATCACCTTAATTATCTAAATAATGTCCCACTACTGGAATGTATGCTCTACTCAAGCGAGGTGATTGTTGTCCTTTGTAGGAAAGGAAGCAGATGCAATGAAAGCTCGATGGAATAGAATAGAGGCTAAATATGATGGTGATTTGATTGCCTTTGCCAAATATTGTTATGAGGAGAGCATCCAACTAATCGAGACTATCAGAATCCTACCTAGTGAGTTTAATGTTCCGTATTTTGCACACATTTCATATTTTAATAATGTGTATTAACTTGATTTGGCTAGTGGTTATGAGGTGTAGAATAGTGCAAATCTTGGTCCCTTAGAGCTTCTCCAACAGTCTAAAATTTTTTTTTTCTCTTCAAATAATATCTTGTAGATTTATTAGGTATTTGACTTGTATATCCCACCAATGCCTATGCCTCAAATAACCTCAAGTGGCCAAGTGTGCTAAGAGTTCTTTTGAGAGCTACTACAGTTGACTATCAACTTCCAATGTGGGTTTCCTATTTTTAACTTGACATTACATTTAGGGTGTAAGCTTGAGTGTTGAAGTTTGCTACTTTTGGTGGATATACCCTTCAAACTTACATCATCTATAGATGGTCTATTGATTTGGATGTGTATAGGTGTGGTTGGAATCCATGTAATGCCTATCACATGGGCTGGTTGAAGTCAATACCAAAAGTTGGTTGAAGAAGGCAAGTTATAGAAAACTTGAGAATATTCATAGGAAATTCTAATCATTGATTGGTTTAAATCTTTTTGTAGCTTCCTCAACTCATGCTCTTGACATTCACATCTCCTCAAAGGAAAGTGAGGGAAGTGTACTTCTATCATTCTTTCAAACCTAGGTTCAAATGAAAGTGACAGGATATGAATTCAATTTCATTCTTACTTCTTGGAATTTGAACCAAAATCACATTTACATTTGTGATCATTTGTTAGCTCTAGATTAAAGAGAACCCTTTGCTTTTGATAATGGCTACATCAATAATGAATGTGAGAGTTTGATTTGGTTGCTACTCAAATTGCTAGCTAGAGACTCAATTTGTTAAAGGAAACAACCTACTTATTTGTTTTTGACACAAGGATCATATTTGGTATTAATTGAACAAAGGAATAATGAAGTGAAGGAAGGAATAAAAGATTAAGCACTTAGAGAATGAGGATTATTTTACACACCAAGTTTTCTTTAATTGCATAGGTAACCTATAAAAAAATTAGTTACTCAATATTTAAACCAATCCATTATTTAAACTTCATTTTTTGAGTCAATAGCCAACATACAAAACCGTGGATCATAAAGGTAGCCAAACATTGGTAGACCCAATCTTATAGATTTCTAGGTAGCACAATAACAAAGGATTAAATCTGAAGCATTTATTCTTTAAAAGGATGGATGTATTTATTTATTTATTTTCTAAATGCAAGATTTTTTTTGTTAGGTTTGAAGACATGAGTAGTATTTCTATTATATATTTGAGAGATCATCTTCATGATGAATTTTAAAACCTTGATTTTGAAATCCAAGTGTCATGAACACATTTGGTAAGGTTGTTTAACCCCTAAACATCCAAATTCATCTCTAGAATTGACAATATGAGATAAATCATTATAAAGTATTATGTAGAAGCATATTTTGGAATTGATATACAAGTAAAATTTGTAGAATAAGAGTTGTACATTCCATCCATATGGTTAGATTTGGCATTGCTTTCACCAATATTTTTTAATAAATTTTAGAAGAGAAATTTCAAATTTTCTTCTAAACTCAATTCTAGGCAAAATATTTTCATTTTGAGTAAAATTTCTTGGAATGGATTTGGAATGAGGTTTCCTTGATGTGGTGACTTTTTGAAATGTTTATGTTCTTAATATCTATGGCCACATTTTTGTAATTCCAATTTTGAACTAAAATCAATACACTATTGAGGTGGTCAACTATTTGCCATACTTGCACATTGGCAATTTTAGAAAAATATGTAGTTTAGATTTGGCAAATCCAACCCTTAACCCCTACAAGCTCCAACATCCATTTTCTAGATGATGAACAAATTGAAACTAGAGCTTCATCCTCCTACCTACTTGGATGAAAGTTATTTTAATTTGTGGAGATACATTACAAACTTGTTGTCCTATCTAAGGGTTGGATTAGATGTTACTAGAGTACATTGTTTTCTAAAATTACAAATGTGCAAGTATAGCAAGTGGTCAAACTACATTGACTTTAGTTCAAAACTAGATTTGCCAAAATGAGGTTATAGATTTAAAGAACCCAAAATTTTTTAAAAATCACCATATTTAGAGAACCTCATTTCAAATCCATCACAACAAATTATACTGAAAATAATAATATTTAGCTTGTAAATGAATTTAGAAGGAATTTTGAAATTTCTCTTTCAAAATTTATAAAAAAAGATTGGCAATAGCATTGGTGAATCTAACCGTACATACGGAATCTACAAATCAAAATCTACAACTTTTCTTTGTGTATCAATTCCAAAATATGCTTTCAAAGAGCACTTTATAATGATTTTTCTAAAATCGTCAGTTTTGGAGATGAATCTGGACGTTTAGGGGTTAAATAGGACTACTTGAGAAAGTATCTTCACAAATTGGAATAACTTACATGTAAGCAAATACGAGGATGAAACTTCAGTTCCAAACTCTTCATCGTCTAGAAAATGGACGTCAGAGCACATGGGGTTAATCTTTCTGACAAGATATACCTGGACTTGATGTGATTGAATATTTGAGTTTGCAAGGGCCACAATTACTCCTCAAAAATAGGAATACTTCATTTTGTTTCGAAACACATACTTTGAGGACATGAAATGTAGTGACACACAAAGTGAAAATATAAAGATAACTTCTGGGGGAACTCTGATATGTGGCCCCACAGGAACGGCCACAACAAGATCTTCTCCTTTAGATGCATGATGCATAACGACACCTTCAAAAGAAACAATCATCTGCTTAGAACTGTTGCAGACAGGTAATCATTCTGCAGCCTGCCGAGAGCGGACGACCAACTATCTGGAGCTCAACAGGAACACCCTACATCAGAGCTACAGTAGATGCAATTGAGAGCACTTGATAACTGATCTCAGTACAGGGCAGACATTCATACATTGCATTAACCAATCAAAACGTCTTGCCATGATTGGTGACCTCCGTAGCAGATGTGTACGTGATCCAGAATGGAGAAATAACCTGTGGAAATGAAGGATTGCCCACAAAACATTTATGAACCATGATAAGACATGGGTGACTTCCAATTTGGAAATTGATAAATGACTTCCAAATCGGATATTTAATAAGATGCAAAACCCACGATCGCAAGTGAGTGAAATTGAATAATAAATCATTTACCTGCTGTAGATCCAAAACCATAGAACTAAAACAGATTATCTCGCAAAAGATCCAACGTAGCGGGGACAGCAGAGGGGGAGCGTAATTACAAGACACGAGTTCCATGAGAAATTAGACAAGTTAAGACTTACAATTGACCGAAGGGAAACTTCCACTCGAAAGGTATACAGTCTTCAAGCTAATTCTACGTTCTCCACCTGAACGCCCATTGCAATTCTCGACATATGTCGCTTCGAGATGCAAACTCCATATAATTCGCCTTGATAGAGCAAACGTGAGAGCCTGCGTCACAGGTTTCGCTTTCAGAAAAAGGGGTTTGGAGAAAGAAGAGCAAAACAGAATAAAAATCAAAAGCTTGGGCATCCCAAGCAGCCAGTAAAGCAAGTGGCCAATCAGCTAACATCTTGCACAAACCCTGCCTGGACATTTAACTGTCGGTTTTCACTTTATGAAGGAGAAGGAAAGCTCACATTAGCCAAATGGAAATCAATATGTAATTTGACCTGCTGTATAGCACGCCGGCATAGAGCCCGCAAGATAATATTGACAGATGGCAAAAGCCTCGTACTTCATTGCAAATCCCAGCTCCTGCAGATGATTTAAGAACATCCGCATGAAGCCGGCCTAGTAGAAATCACAGGCCCAACACACCCTTTTCAATGCCAATGCCATAGCAGTGAAACATGTCCAAGGCTGGTAAGCAGCTTACCAAAATAGAACCCCATTCGGTACGCAACTGCAAGTTCCTATATGATACCCTCACTGAGTACTTAACTCCATCAGTTCGAAATACCATCATAGGTTTGCCTTGAACCCAGGCACGATATCAAAATATGACATTTTAGAGCAGCGTTGATAGTCCTGACCGTCCATCCTTCCCTTTGCGGTTGGCAGTTACAACATTTGCCAGTAATAGTAGGTCTGAGTACCAGCACTTTCATTTTTGAACTCGAAATGTGTACCACGGACTGAAGATCTCAGAGAATTGGAGAATCTTGAAATCTTGAGGCCCAAGGTATTCGCAGCTCCTTTCAAGATGTCATGAAGTCTGCTCAATGAGTTATCATACAGCGGAAACCTCAACTTCCCTGGTAGCAGGTCGGTAAGCAATAAAAGTGCCATCATTGGCGAAGGAGCCAGGATTGGAGCATGTGACACCCATGTACGCGATCACGTTTTGCGCCGCTCTATCTCCCAGAATCATGGTGTCCGGCGTGGGGTAGAGAGAGAGAGCATGATCATAGTTCCAGTTGATGGGCTGCGTCGTCAATGGCAGAGGACACAGATGGTTCTGATGCAGCATTGTCACAACTAGGTGCTCGAAGGGGTCATTCGTTTCCTCCTCCGAGGGGATGGAGATGCAGGCGCGACGCATACGATACTGCAGATCCTCACGGAACACGACAATGTCTTGGGCATAAAACCGGATGCGGCAAGGATTACTACCAAAGATGGCGTTCGGCACATGCTTCGCAACCTCTTTGGTAAAATACTTCGGCAAAGCAGGACGCGGGAGAACGTTCGCCGGGCCTGGGTCCCCCGGCCCTGGAACAAACAGGAACTGCGAACCATCCTTGATGCGGGGGTGGCTTGCAATGAGAGCGCCCAGCTGAGCAAACTGATCCCGAAGCTCCGCAAAATCATGGGAGGCCAAGTTGCAAGGGTAAGAGCAAAAATTACCCATTAGAATGAAGAGCGAGGGCACCACTTCCATGGATTCGTACCCATCGAGAACCTCCTCCAGCTTCCCCATGGCTTCCTCATGATCCAGCCACACATCGGAAAGGACAACAAACATGTCATTCACGGCTTGCTTCTCCAGCTTCTCCAGCCTAATATACTCCTCCATAGCCAAAGGAGGCCCTGCGAGGAGATTGAGCCCCGCTGCACCCTGCAAGGTGGTGTGCCTCCTCTCAAGAGGTGGAAACCCCATGGTATACACCTTGAAAATCCCGTCGACCTGGAACATCGAAAACCAATTCGCACGAATTTCAGCCCAAAGTCTAGAAGTGAAAATTCTTGGCTAGACTCATTACTAAAGCGTCTGGCGACAGAGGCCAAAAGTGTAGGGTTTCCAGCGAAAGAAATGTCAAAAAGAGCTAAATACGTACCAAGTCTAAGAAGTTTCTGATGATGATTGAAGAATCTAAACTGCTCTACCAAAACTGGTTACCTAGAGTTCACCACTACAGAACCAAGAGGTCCAAATAGGGCATCAAATCTTCGAATTACTTCAGAGAGAGTCATATGGAGCCTTTCTTTTGATCAATTTTATTGATTTATTGACCAACACTACTATCACAGTATCGAGTTCGTCACTTATGCTGGTGACATAAGATTTTGTCCTGTACGTTGGTCAATTCAAACCATGAAATTACGATTCTGCAGTAGTCAAAGGCTGTAAGAATTTAGCTAATTCTGAAAAAAACTAAAATCGTTACGACTGACCTGGAACTCCCCCTCCGCTAGCACCACGGAATTCTCCGTGAAGAAACCGGCCGTGATCTTGGCTTCCGAAATATCTACCGGCACCACGGCTGAAAGATCCTCCAGATGGAACCGCCCGTCCTCAAGCTGCAAAATGACGCCCATCACCCACCGATTCCCCGTGCACCCCACCAGTGACTGTAACGGTGTGATCTCGCAGCTGCCAAATTGCGCATGCCCTTCGAACGCCGGCTTCGCGAAATACTTATCCTTGAGAATGCGTTGCTGCAACAAGAGAAATCTCTCCCGGTACAGGGAAGCTTTGGCAGGGGCTTCTCCATGAATAGGGAAGTTGCCAGGTTTGGTGTACAGAATTTTACGCACGGGGTCGAATACAATCTTGGGTACGTTAAAAGCATCCAGAATATGGAGAGCCCGTCGCGAAGGCTCCTCGACGCCCTTCACTTCCGCGATGATAGCCTCCACGGTGGTCTTATCCAACATGTTGCTCTTCAAAGAGGGGTGATCGTCCGTGCTTGCAAGCAGAGCCTCCATCGCCTCGGAGGGCGACATCGAAGACTGATGAATGAACGCCACGGCCGCCTTCAATGCGTCCAGCGTCAGGGTAAACCCCTTCATTCGAAACTTCTGCTGCATGGTCTTCATTCTCCGTTGTTGCTCCATCTCGTCCCTCTCGAAAACCCTAATGAAGAGCAACGAAACAGAAGCACATTACATTACATTGCACTCTCTTCAACCCTAGTGAAGGGCTTAATTTTCAAAATATTGTAGCGACTCCCACAATGTTCGATTTGAAAGCGGTAAAATCGCTCCTACAACTAGAAGAAAGAACAAGAATCGACCTCGGTCAACGCTAATTGAGAAGCTGCTGCAGCACGTACAGATACAGCGTCGCCTCGTAAAATGCTCTCAAGACGACCTAAGCTGAGCGCTAAGGAATTGATAGGCGAAGGAGGAACAGAAGCGTGAAGACGGGAGGTTCAAAATTCCCGCCATTTCGTGATGAGTGGCACTTACGAAAGGTGGGGGGGACGGGACTCTCATTATATTCATCCATCCATGGGGGAGAGGTTCGGGTCCGAGGCTCCTAGGTTCGGATCCGAACCGGCGGATTCTATTCCTTCTTTGCATCTTCTTTGTATTCGTACTTTGCTTGTCTTCCATGAAGTCAATATGGGAAATGGCCATTTTTCTTTACCTCTTATAGTCTTATGCAAAAAAAATCTACAACGTACCATGTTATAAAAAGAAGGAGTTGACAAGAAAAAATTCAAAGTCAAGAAGTGATTCATTAAAAGGGGGAGTGCTAGCTTGTGAGCATAGAATCTATAAGTTGAGGAGTCCAGGAATCTATAGTATAGACATCTTCTATGGTTGTTAGGTGTCTATGTTATAGGTACTTATGCTGTAAATTCTTTTCATGTTATAGTGTACGTATATTATAGGTGAATTTATTTTAAACACCTTCAAATGGTTGTAGGTACATACCTACAACTAGGTTCAATGCTTGTAGGCTCACATTTCTATGTTCACGTGCTAGCATCATTGATTGAATAGGATGTGACTACAAAAAACTAAGAAAAATCTCAAAAGAAAAATATGAAATATTTAATTTCATAGTCTAAATTATTGTAGTATAAATAATTGTATATGAATTCTAACTTAATATATAGATCTTACTTGAATCAATCTTGGAATACTTCTTGTTGGTTATTTTTTCATCAATACTAGTTGGTCTATGACCGTGCACCATTATTTTTCTTGATTTGGACAAGCTCAAGGAAATGTGGATGAATCAAGAAGAAGCTTTGAAAGAAATGCATGCTATTTGAGGGACTTTTGTTTTATTTCGCTTAACCCCTAAGGACCAAATTGCATTTTTTGGCAACATAGCGATTTGGGGCAGCTCACTACGAATGGAGTTTTGTTTTGTTTTCTTTGAAATTTTCACACGATATGTGCCCGAGGAGTAGCTTTAGGGCCCAACAATTTTCATAACTTTTGACTACACAATTAGAAAGTTAAGGCATGATATGTAATTTTCATTGATCTTCGAGCAACCCAAAAATTTCTTAAAAAAAGATACTTTTAAGAAAGAAAAATCTGGAATTGGTTTTCTAGATTTATATGGACATGGAAAGTTTTGAATCATTCCATTTTGATTAATGAGATGAAAGTTATGAGAAGTTTTAGTTTGCAGTCAGTTTTGGATTCTCTACTCTAAAAGAAATTTTGAAGCCATTTATTTAACTCAATTTGCAATATTTTTGGAAATAAAATAAAATTATAGGATGAAAATTGTTTATTGCAACATTCCAAGCATTGGGATTGGAATTTTGCAATTCCATAATTAAATCCTTAACAATTTAGTATTTTGAATCATTCTCTACTTCTTTGTACTTACTATTTTTTCCTATATGTCATACAATTCCAAATGATCTGAGATTTTTCAAATGTGTATCCAACTTTCCTTGAAGAATGAATTGAAAGAGTAACCACCATTTTGGAATTTTTTTTATATACAAATGTGACCTTGTGAAGTGTAGCTGCCTGTTTTTTCACAGGGCCAAAAAAAGGATTTTTGTCACTTCAAATGCTAATATCTTACAATCTTCATGGTGGAAATTTCTGAAGTTTTTTCCAAATATTTTGAAATCAGCATACTACAAGATCTTACGGTTACATGTGTCCGGAAATGTTTTTATTCCTAAAATTAGATACTTGTAATAGAAATGACAGTTTTGGAGCATTTCTGGAGAAAACATAGTCTGAAACATTTAGGGGTTAAGGAAAGGTATACATATAATTACTTATAGAATGACAAAGAACATCCTTTGATTCATTGCAATAAGAGATGAAACAATTTTTAACTCCATCTTAAAATTGAGAAGAACTTGGAATAAAAGCCCTATCCTAGAAAGGACTTAAAGACTAATTCAAATGGGAAATGTTTTGTTTTGTTGATTTGAAATTACCAACCAACCAGACTCTGTATGTAATATTACTAAAGCAATACAACAAGGCTTTCCAAAGTAAATGGACAAGCAAGATAGTTGCAAACAATGCTTAGATCAACTATGCCATTCACCAAGGACTACTTGACAATACCATGATTAATTCTTGAAGGTCAAAAGGGCATTCTATTATAGGAGCCAAGCCAAGAAAACACAAAATTGTGAACCCCCCTCATTGGTCATCAGCTTAGAAACTACTTATTTTGACCAAAAGTGATCAATTTCTTTTTCCTTATCTTCTCCCAAAATATAAAGCATCCTTAAAATGATAAAATAAAGTCTAAAAGGTCTTGGTGACAAGAATTGAAATGAGCACAACAAACTTACCAAGTTATAATTAACAATTTCACCTTGTCTTCTATCAAAGAACATGTTGGAAATCTACATTATCAATGAAGCCTATTTTAAGGCAAATGACATTCTCCCATTGGATGAGGAGAGTCATATTCTTTTTCATAAAGTAAGTCTATTTTTTTAGTATTATCATAATATGTTTTTCTTTTAAACCATCCAAACATAGAGGTTATGTCAAGTAATGTAAAAGCAAAGGCTCATTATGAAAAAGAATATCTCTTGTCACTTTGGAGGATCAACATGATATTACTCATAATAAGGCTCTACTCATGTATCACGTAGTCCATAAGCTATTAACTTGAGCAATTAATTTTTGAATCTAAGTAAGATAGTGTTCCTTATTGGATTTTTACAATTGAATCAGCACATATAGGAGTAGGGATGAATTACAATAAGTTTTTTATAATAGGATTGTGTAAGTTAGATGCAAAGTTCTTCAATGCTTCTAATAATATAAAATTGACCTATTCAAATAATATTTTTTACAATATTTCCCATTGAATACTATGTAATTTATAACCATGAATCTTTGTTTGTTTAGGGGTTACAAATGTTATGTGTGAATGAATAAGCATTTGTCTCCTCACCTTCAAAGGATTTGGCTGTTATCCATGGATAATAAGTATTATAGATCCTTCATATATTTTTTTGACACTCATATCTAGCATGTCAACCAGTGGGCCTTCAAATTTCAGTGTAGTTAGCTTTATCCTATATTCCACTTAGTGATTGGTCAATTGGCTATTTGCGGTGCACATTTGGCAAGCAATAGTGGATTTTTTTGGTGATATATTGCCTATAACCAACCTACCTAGAACCTTTGCAACAAGAATATAAGAAATTTGGGTTATGTTTTAGGCAAATTTTACCAAATCCATCTAAGTGAGGGGTGAGGATTTGCCCAGATTTCCTTATTACAACAAATTATGAAACATAAATGGAAATGTATAATCAAAAATAATATAAATTGACATCTTTTTATTTTACAAATGATAACCACATGAGTGACATGGCTCAAGGGCAAAAAATGATGTTGGTGAGCAAGGGTGAAAGACATGAATTTTAAGAGCTCTCATAACATTATCAACCAACATTGAAGGGGGCCCTTTGTTCCCCCCAAAGCGGCCCCTCCCTGGCATTACAACTTCCTAGGCAACCAATGACTCTCTACAAATTAAACAAAATTTATCCCAAGGATCCAAGGAGAGATTATCCTAATCTCCAAGGCTAAGTAACAATGTTATGCTTCAAAAATAGATGTAATCTTTTAGTGTTTCAAATTTTACAAGTAAGGGTACAAATGCTCTAGATGCTCTCAGCACTTGGGATTTTAAGTGTGACCAAAATCAATAACATTGTGCTATTTTTTTTATAAATTTCCTAGACAAGAAGTTAAGGGTTGGTTCCCTTACAATGGTGCACAATCCTATAAGGTACTCCCTCTGTCCTTAAATAAATTTGGAGTCTCCAAATATTCTTGTCCCAAATTAAATTCAATATGACACAAGAAATCAACCCTCTACAACTTTATTGACAAAAATTGGAGCTAGTTCGCACACCCAAAAGCAAAAGGATCCACATATACCATTATATAGCAATTGGATCCTATAGAGGGGATCAAAACACAACCTCTAATGAACCAAAGGTAGTGAATTCAACCTACAATTGTACAAAAACTACTACTAACAAATCTCTTGTTGAGAATTTTCTAGAGTTAAATCACAAGACATTGTCAGAATTGAATACAAAGGACATCATTGGACTTCATTGCCCTAACATTGATTGGAGAATGATCCAAATTAATAGCCCTGAGCAATTCCAAAAAGGAGAAAAATTTGTTGCTTTTGATGCATGTTTTCAACATGCACCACTCCATTCTTGACTTCCACTCTTCGACACCTAGTGGGATTTATTAGAAGCTACAATTACTACACAATGCCCTGAAAATAGGAGCAACTCACACATTAATCTAGTCATTTCTAAGAACCTTCGAATTTATTTTGGGATAGATGGAATAATCTCCAACCAAACTCAATGCAACATGATATATAAGCCTCTTCTTTTCATTTATTTTGCTTTTAGTTATTCAATTAGAATGTAAACATATGAGCTTATATATAGTCTACCTATGTCAACTTCAAATGGTGCGAAAAGGTCCCAAAAGAATGGATTCCTCTTCCATGACAATTTTAATCTCAGATGATCAAAGTGATCAGTCGTTTTGGTTTGATTACCCCTACGTGTCCTTTCAAATTTCAACTTTTCTTAACCCTTAAATGCCAAAGGGGTACCATATTTTGGCATGGACTAAACTTTGAATTTAAATAAAATCTAACCAAAAAACTATTTTTGGTATTTTAAGGTGAATATACATTAAAATCTATTTTAAGCATTAAAAATTATTTGTGATTTTGGAAGTGATTACATTGGAAATTCATTTAAAACAACTTAGAATAGATTTTGAGAAGCTATAAATCAATTATGGTTATTCATGTTATGTTCTTCGACATTATATTTCTTTTTGTGACTTCAATTTTAGATTTGACATGCAAAAAGAAAATGGAAAGACCTCAAATCACTTTCACAATTTAATACTATCTTCATCAAGTATTATAATCTTTCAATCCATCAGTAGCATTGTTGTGTTTTCTTTTCCTATGTGATCCATAATATGTCTAGTTTGAATTTGAATGGTTAGAATTGAAAACAAATTGATGAAACTTATCAAAACTTGGGCTTCTTGTTTACTTTTGAGCAAGCTCAAAGAAGACCCTAAAGGTCTTGGACATTTAGGGGTTAAATGTAAAAACCTTTTTGAAAAAACAAACTACATAACAAATCTAGTAAGCTAATTGATTTCATCAAATTTTAAGATAAGCTCCTCCTTGTGTATTTTCCTAAGGTCATCCAATTTCTCTTTTCAAATTAGAAAAAAAAATTTTGAACTTCTTGATAGTTTTGGCTTATTTTAAAACTACACCTTCCTAAGGAATTTTTGGATAAAATTATGTTGTAGGTTTTTTAATGTGTTTTAAATTAAGAATGAAATTTTATTTGAAGAGTGTATAGTCTATATATAATTGTTATGGTTCAAAGAAAAAGAGATTATACTATTTCCAAAGATAATAAACTCCTAAATCTTCAACAATGGTTTCATAAAATCACAATAAAAATTGACATTGTATGAACCTATCCAACCTCTGAGAAATAATATTCAAAAAAATAAGTCATATGTCACTTGGGAGAAAATAGTCCTCTTAAACATTAATCATAATTTTTGCACACAGTTTAAGAAAATTCTTGAAAAAATGAGTGTTTTTCATTTTTCATTGCATCCATCAATGTAATTAAAGATGTGGTTCTACCAAGCCATATCTAAATATATAGCAAAGAGGCAAATGTAGGCAAAGATAGAATCAATTTTGTTCCTTTGGTGGAATTAGCATACACTAAGAGTTTGTTTGTTCATGGTTGTACATCATAGCCTACAAGACAATGGAAGTGACACAAGAGTAATGAAAATTTCAAAATATTCTTTGATAAAATGTAGACACTATTTATATATTATTTGAACAAAAGATAAGCCTATTACAAGCACACTAAATACTCCAATAGACAATTATTAATGACTACAACATACTAATAACTTAGAATGTTAAGTACATTCTAGCCTTTCTAATATTTCCACTCAATATAAGGAAATCTCACCTAATTGTCACTAGTTTGTAAAGCATTAGGGGAAATCTGAGTCCTCTTCATGCCCATTTCAGGGTTGTTCCCCGCCTATTCCCTATGGTGTCCAGGAACGGCTGGCTGCTGTCAATCAAATAAATACCAAATAAATAAATAAAATTTAGTTCTAATATGCAAAAATAAGTTGAAAAAAAAATTTTAAAATTATATTTTATATTTTAAAAATTATATTTTATATTTTAAAAATTATATTTTATATTTTAAAAATTATATTTTATATTTTAAAAATTATATTTTATATTTTATATTTTAAAAATTATATTTTATATTTTATATTTTATATTTTAAAAATTATATTTTATATTTTATTTTTATTTTTTGATGTGGCACAATGTCGGCCACGTCAAAGTGCAGCAGTGCCTGTGTTCCTGCGTTTCCCAGGGCCTAGGAACTCGCAGGCATGTTGAGGCCTCAAATCCCTTCTAATGCCTACCCCTACATATAATTGCCTAAAATATATAACTTCCATTCATGAGAGTCTATGATCAATTCTAGATACACCTGTTCTCAATACTTTAAAAATTCTCATAGCTTTTTCATATGGTGACCAAAAAATACACATGAAGAGAATCCAAAATCCTCTTTTTTACTATCAACAAGATAAGACAAGAATTTTCCACAATTTCATATTAGAAACCAAGATCATAACCCTATTTAGACAATTTTAGTATTATTACCTTTATTATATAATCCCTAGACTTGTATGCCTGCCCTTAAAACTTGCCATGTTGTATACTCATCAACATTGGGTCTTTTTTTGAGTTTTACCAACTATTTGCTTCAGTTCACATATTGAACGATTTTTTCAAGTATCAAGTCTATTTTGTCCTTTGTTTCTTTTATTAAATTCCAAATATAAATTTTATAGATTTTTTCACCAAGCTTTTCCCCCAATTCCACCAGTTAACAATGCAACAATGCTAGTATGTGAGCCCAAGAATATGAGCTTGTGAGCATTGAGTCTACATTATAGGTACCTATAATATAGACACCACATAGTATAGAAGGTGTATATATCATAAACACCTATAATATGGGTATTTGTAACATATATATGCTATAATCATAGACAGTTTCTATAGTATATACACCTACAACATAGGGGTGTAGTATTATAGGCTCATAGGCTCACATGCCTATACTCACATAATAGCAACCCTCGTTAACAATGTACTAAGGTAGACCAATCTATTACCACCCTGATTCGCAATCTAAGTATATTAGAACCAATTCTAGGAGAGGCACATATTTTCCACAGGTGTGCACATATTTCACATATCAAACCCAAGTGGAGTTATCCACCAATCAAGGACCGACACGTTACTGAAGTTGGAATTAATGCACTGAAATTGTCAGAAAAATGAATGAATTTGGGTGAGTTTGATGGTGGAGATGGGGTCAAAAATAGGATGGTGGTTATAGGAAGCTAGCGGAAATGGACTGGTCTACCATAATCAATGTTTCTCCCCTGAACATTGGTACTCATTTCCTTGGACAACTTCCACATGTCGAAGAGCAAATGCATCTGAAAGTGCAATTGCAAGTCCATGTCCCCCGGTCTGGACAATGTCATTAGAGAGGGTTGAGTGCACCCTGCGCCTCTGACTCATAATATGCACTGTTCAATGTGTACGACAGAACCTTACCGCGAGCAGCTAACTTTGAGTCCAACATGTGAGTCCTTTGCTGACAGGGACAATGCAGCCAAGCATGTGTGAATTCGCAGGTAAATTCTATTCTTAACTCATGACTACGTACAGTGGTCAGGTAAGGTAACTACACCTAATTTCAACCGCTTTCTAAAACTGATCAGTACAGATTCTTGCCTATAATGTACTCTCATTATTCATGAGAGTTTAGGGTCGGTTTTAGAAACATCTATTTTCAGCACTTTGAAAATTTGTAGTGTATTCATACAATGACCTAAAAATGCATTATAAAACACTACAAAAAATAGGTATTTACAATGATTGTGATACAACAATGATTGCAAAATGACTATTTTGTAGTCATTGTGGATAAGGAATGACTAATACAATCATTATGAACCAATCATTTATATCCTTGTTTTTTTTTTTGTAGTGAAAGAATCTATAATCTTCTTTTGACTACCAACAAGAACCTATGATTTTTTTTCAATATAATAGTGGGAACCATGTTGAATTACTTATTTGTGCATTTTTGAGGTATAGTTACCTTAAAATCGCATGAATAAGCTTTACAATGGCATAACCAATATGCTTTATGAAAATGAAGACCAATTTTTGCACATTGGTTAAGGACCATGATTCAAAATGCCAGTGGTTTGATAATTTTTGGACTCATTGTGAATTAGTTACAAATTTAAGGTGTTGGGTGCTAAAAGTGTCATATGTAGGTGATGCCCAAATGCATTTGATGCACATGAAGAAATGACACTAGTAGTATCAAAACATGCCACAAAGAAGAAGTTAAAAACAATGGAAAGTGTACCCAAAATTGACCACTTGTAAGGTTGCCACTTCCACAATACTACAAATAAAATTGCACACTACTCAAAATAGCCCCCAACTCCACCTTACACTTGTCCTTGTAATGTGCACCATTTTGGATATCTTCCCTATTTAGTTTTCCTTCAAAAAATAGGGATCCATTTTAGGTGTAGTTACAATAATTGGTGAATGAGTGGAATTTGACCACTTGATGTCAAGATGGATCAAAACAAAGCCCTGCTTCTATTAATCCAAAATTACTCAAGGTGAAAACATCCCAAATGGTCTATGTACATAGTATCCATTTTTGACAAGTACATTTTGACAAAAAAAAATGTCCCCCAAAGTGCTATTACACCGTCCCCAAGCTTAATTGTGATCGATGAACTATTGATCTTCTAACTTTTGGTTTTATGATCAAGTTATGAGGTAGTTTAAATGACCTAAGGAGCTTCCACTTTGAAAATTCGTAGAAATTACATGTCGTATCCAAAATTTCATGATATTCAAGTGCTAATAGTACAAAAGATGCTTTTTTTCTTGAAAAAGGTGCCTCCACCTCTTTTGAATTGTTGATGTTTCTGAATGTTTTCACATGGCTCACTCCAAATATCTAGTTTTGAACAGTGTGAAACTTAGATCTAATCTTCTATATAACCAAGATGCACTAGTAGAAATTAACCAAAGTTGCATAGACTCAAGAAATAGCTTCAAGAAGATTCACCAATGATCAACTTCATCATGTGAATTTATTTGTGGGTCATTTTCCTAAGGTACACTACCCATGTCTCTCTACCAATGACAAATGTCATTACTTTGCATTGCATCCATTGATTCAAGAATCATTACATTCAAGCTATGGAAGGTCTTCAATACCCACTAATAACCCACTAATATATCACAATGTATGTTTATATATGACATTTTGTTTTGCATATTTACAGAGTATACGATGGAACTTGTATGTTTTGTTTTTTCAGAAAAAGAGTCTAAAAAATATGCTTTCTGTGAATGGAAATGGGTCTGCAAGGTTAGTAATTGTAGAAGAAAACAACATGCTGAAATTGTGAGATGTCATTATGAATAGGTGTTGACATCATCCCTCCCTTGGACCCTCTGATTGCCACACAATGGATTGGATTGGTGGACATTATTGAACAGACATCATGCACTCACTGACTTGAATTGCCGTATAATTACAAATGTCATCCACTGGTTGCTCAGCTCTCAACTACAGGACCCTTGAAAACAAAAAAACAAAAAAAACAAAATCATGCATTTTAGAAGTCAGAACATGAACTTCTCATGGCATACATGAACATGAAATTTCTCATTTTGTACTTCTTTGCCTGCCCAAATGCTGCCACCCCATGAACAAGGAGATATGACAAAGAGTTTACACATTATTGTACTAAAAATTCATTGTTTCAATGATTAAATAATCCTCCCTCCATCCCTCTGAAAACCTCCTAAGCATCCGAAATATAGTACATGTATTAGTAAATTGCTCCGGTTATGTATTTTGATCATTGAGCAAGTGATGTAGAGTTTTTGGAATTGATTTGAATTCCACATTGCTTATTGAATGGTCAAAATTAGTAAATGGAATGGTTTAGTGGTACATGCACTAAGGTAAAACAACCCATTACAGACCAAATGGGGGATTTGCCCTCTTGTCAATTCTGAAATTTTCTACTTTTTTTCTCAGAGAAAGTCAAGTGATAGAAATGGCAAGAGCATTTGAAACTATATTTTTTCGACAAAATGTGAATTTGTTATGAATTTTTGAAGTGTTCAGCCCATCACAACGTGTAGACTACCCCAAAACCAACAAAAACTGATCCATAACACTCATCTTACTCACTTATTGCAGTCATAATATTTTTTAATACAAAAGACCTGAAAAAGGCACTTCCTACAATGAACTAAGGGCCTCTTCACACTATGGGTGTCCAAGTCGAGAGGCCGTGGGATTGAGTGGCCAAACTTTGGTGAGAGTCCAAGGAAATGAGCAATAAATAGGCCAAAAAAACTAGGAATTGGAGCCTTTGGCTAGCTATAGTGTGAAGCCTCCAAAAGCCAAAGTCCAAAGTCCAAGCCCAAAGTCCAAACCTATTCCATTTTTTTGACTTCTATCCTTTCTCTCCACATTAATCCATCCAATTTCTGAAATTTTCAATGAATTGTCACCCATGTGACAATTTTTTCAAGCAAAAGGTTAAAAAACATGAGAGAGGAGTCAAAAATGGCCTTGGAAAAATAATTACAGCACATGCTCTCATCATTGAACAAGTAATATGAAGGATGTAAATGGAATAAAAAGGTGGCATTAAACATTGAAGGGAAGTAGTTTCATTGAATGCTAACTAAGACTCTCCATTTTAGTAGTGGAGACTAGGTTTCAAACCCCAATGGCGACACAAATCAACAAATCATACCTATTACTACAAAAATAGTCCAATTTAATGGTTGAGATCTTGTCAGTTTTTGAAAAAAAAACTTGACGGACTCTCAATTAGAGTTTGGGTTGGCCAAAAATAGAAACCCAAATTCTAATTGAGAGTCCATCGCCATTTGAGCATTTGGTTGCCATGTAGGTAGACGAATGGGCAACAGACTTTGGACTTTGCCTCCTTGTGTGAAGGGTCGAGAGGCCAAACTCTCGGGTTTCTGCAATCTTATTGGCTGAAACCGACGGACTCTTGACCTCGTGCTGTAGTGTGAAGTGGCCCTAACACTAAAAAATTAAAAGTTCCTATTGCGGTCACTAATTACTCCATTCTAGTTAGCTAAGACATTAAATGTGGCCCAAATCTCAATAACTGAAAGAAAACCATAATAGGGGCATTCTTAGGAGTCCACAATGGGTAAAAGGTCCGTAATGAGATGTTTTACCTTATGTCTGATTTGGAAGGGTTTAGTAGGAGAGAGGGAGTAAGGATTTAGCATCATATGTGCATCATAGTGCTTTAGTGTTTAAGGGGTATGAATTTTATATAATAATAATATATAACTCTATATTCATCTATTATATTGATTTTGATGTATTTTTGCCTCTATTAAAATGATTTCTAGTATAAACCTACCAATTAACATCAATGTAATTACCTAAAAATACTAAAAGTATGAATAATTAGTATGTAGAGACTTTGTGATGCCCCAAACATTGACAACAATTAGTTTAATGTAGTATAACAAATGTAAGATTGTTGTCCCTTCTTCAAACAATATTTCCAATTTGGTTGATAAGTTGGCAATTGGATTATGTTTAGCTTTTTTGAAATAGATCTATATCATTGTTTATTTGTTATTGAACTCATTCAATTTTATATTATTGAGAAGTAAAATATTCTTTTTTTTGTCCACTTCTATATATTTGGATCTAAAGTGAATCTTTGATTGGGTTTATATTTAAACAACCTGTGAGTACTGAAATTATGATCAATCTTTTTAGTAATGAAGGCAAATTACATGTAGAATTTCCACCTACGAAAAAGTGTTTTTTAAGAAATAGTGATCTAGGTCATTTACGTAATAGCTAGATATGATTTTTTCTCAACAAAATAGTTGGGTTGTCAAAAAACCAGTTTTTCCAATAGGTCTAGAGTGAGCATCCAATCAAAAGGATATCATGGACAATTCCTCATCATCCCTATACTTAAAGGTACAATGTAATTGTTGTGGTCATCTTATTATATCCTTGTATAAGTATTTGCAACCACATATTTAAATTAGATATTGAAAATTTGTTGATTATATGCTCTTAGGGCGTCCTCAGTGGAACTAGAAAAGTTGAACAATAACAACATTTACAAAGTGGGCCACTACTTTTGAATAAAGTTGGAGCCTTGATGGATCTATTATTCAATTCTGCACATTTCTTAGATCATTATTCTTCTCCCCAATGCCAGCATAGAGACTACTTTTAGAGAGTGTGCATCATGGTCGTCAAGAGTAAGATTGTTAGTGTAAGTGAACTCAATTGAGGACGATATACTTGACCAAGCATAAGTGCTATACAAGAGGAATGATTCATGGAGTAATATAAACTCTTTGGAGCTAAATTCCATAGGTGTAGGCTTTAAATATAATTATAGTATTGAAATGGGGCATAGTAACTAACAAAGCATCCACAACACTTCTTGCCTTGCCACCTAGCCTATGCTAGTAGCCTTTGTCATGTTAGTATGCCAACACTAATTTGGGATGCCTTTAAGTGACTAGTATTTGATTTTTAGTAGTGTCATAGTAATTAGTGCTTGATTCTTCTTAGTGGATAGTGACTAAGGCAAACAAACCTATAGAAAGCAAACTATTCAATACAATACCTAGGAAATAATCCATTATAGTCTTATAACATCCAATGGCAAAAAAATTTTAATAAATGAGATTTGAGCTAATTAGGTTGAATTAGTGGCCACAATTATCCCCTAACGATGTAATGGACATTTTTTGTCCAATGAGCATCAAGGAATTTTGCTTTGTAGAGTAGAGTTGCAACTATTCATCTTTGGAATTAGGGGTGGAAAGGAGAGATCTTCTATAGTAGTTTGACTCCCAATGGATAATTTTGGTTTTTTTAAAGTAGACGATGTCACACGGTTCCAAAATGCTTGATTTCCAAAGGTACCAACCCAACATTCAAGGGTTAATGCCTTGGATGATGGTGAAGGAATTATTAATAATTGCAATAGGAACTTCTACCTTTTTAGAGGAAATTCATAAGAAGAAAAACTTCTTTATTCTTTCATGTCATATCTATATTAAAAAATATTGTGTCCATGTTAGGAAATAATTATGACTACTTTAGGTGGTAAAATGATCATTATGGGTATACTTTTTGGTAATTTTGGAATAGTCTAGAGACTCTTTGGATAGCACAATTGGGTAGCACACTCCAGAATTTCGTAACAAATCCATACTTTGTTAAAAAAAATAAAATTTCAATTACTCTCTCTATTTCTCACATTTGTCTGTATATGAAAAAAAATTAATTTTTTTCCAATGATGTCAACAAGGCAATCAATCATTCTGCTTGACATAGGTTTAGGTTGGTTTATCTGAGGGCTTTAGATTTGGCTTGACAATAGAATTGAATGTATGACAATTTCTCCACTTTTCACTACTGCATGCACTGAATGTGCACTATACATTTCAAATAGTACCCTTACCTGGTTTATCATTTCAAAGTTATGAACCTGTAATAATATTGAAAAAAAAATTACATGTATTTATTTCAATTGAAGAAGCTTAATAAAAGATATTAAATAATTATTTGTACACTATATATATCAATGTATATCTATATGTATTCTTGCATATTTCTACAAGGGGGCATAAATTTTTTTTCCTTGCCTTGAGTTTGGGCGCCCCTCTTTTCAAAGACTGGGTGGATGGATATTTTTGAGTGCATAGTGGAGTACATGTTAGCAGGTAACCTCTTTGTTTTCATACAAGGATCAATGAATTTTTTTTGATGACTTGCAATGTATTAAGTTTGTTTTAATGAAGTTCTAGAGGATAAGAAATGACATGAAATTCACTAATATTGCTTTTGCAACTTAGGCCTTATGATGTCTAATAATAATTAGTTTATTAATCTTTTTGAGAGTGAAAAAGTTGGCATATTTTAATACCAACCTTGTGGATTTACAACTTATTTCGACCTTGTTACTAAAACCTTTCCATTTAGATTCTTGACTAAAATGTAAATCTTCCAAGCTTCAAAAAATAAGGTCCATTTTAGATATATCTGTGATTAGAAATTTAAAAATTCAAGTTTTTTCTATTTGGTTACCCAAAAATATAATTTTGAAGAATGTTGAATCTTCTTTGCATTGCCAAAAAAATCCAACAACAACAATATATTATTAGGAGTCATGCTAAAAAAGTTTAATATCTTTGGGGGAATATCCATTTCAACCATGCAACTTTGTCGAAGACAAAAATGAATGATTAAACTTTAAAGTTCCTTTAGAAACAAAAAATACACCTAGTCATCAAGTAATTCAATCATTTTTTGGTCACTACTTTGGTGATAGGTCTCCTATTTCTAATTGAGAGAGGAAGTCAAGGACCCAAAAATTCCTACTAAGTAATTCTAAGGAAAATTGTAGAAATAAAGAATGAATCTATCCATGTAGAAACTGAATCATTTCTAGTTGACTATGTCACTGATAGGTTCCATCTTTCAAGGTCTAAGGTTAATTTTGAAAGGCCAAAACCTATTACTAAGGTACTTTGTCAAATATAATATGATCTATAGACCAATGTTGTAGGTACATTCTTCATTTCTACAGTAATCTTGAAAATCATCCTTTGCCAACTTTTGGGCCTCAATGTTCTTCTAGGGTTTTCCCCTAAAGGATGTTGAAAACATTTGCCCTTGGGGGTGTACAATGTGCATTTTAGAATATGAAGATGTATTTAAGGATGCACAAAAGGTTCAATTGTCTTGAATTTTTCTTAGATAAAAAAATATCAAGGGGAATCCTACATAAAATTTATGATTTTTTAGGAATTTGTTGTGCAATTTTCATAAAATTTTGTATTGATAAAACATGATAAATTCATGCAATTCCACATGTACCATCATTTTGTTAGGGTGTAGAACATGGAAGGTAAGTCCAAATCACTTGTAGATTTTTGTATTGCATAGTTAATTTTGTTTAAGAGCGGACATGCATTTGCTTTTGCAATGATTAAACATTGAGTGAAATTTTATTAAATTTTTGATATGGAATTGGTTACCATCAGTCCTTTGGGGGGGCACCATGGGTCTAGATTGCACCATTCCAAAATAAATGTCTACTTTTTGCTAGAAAAAAATAGACAAATTTATTTGCTTCTTACTTTTTTTGCCAAAAGTTTTCCATATCTATTTAAATTGTGGATGAATTTGCCAAATTTGGATGAAAAAGATCATGAACATGATTGAAAAGTAATTTTTGGTCCAAAAGATGGATGAAAGTAGAAATACCATACTTTACCAAATTTTAAGTGATCAACACCTTTGCACTCTTTCAAAAAATAAAAAAAGGTTTGGTTACCATCCGTTACCATCAATCGTATGATTGGTTTGTACATTGAAAATGGAATGTGCATAAAAGCATGTATTGATTGCATATTGAAATAGTGACTTTATGGCACTTGGAAGAGATCTTCATTCTCCAAGTGTGACATCCATTCCCTTTGACTTATACTTCATTATTTAGAGAATGACATTTATTCTTGATATGACATGAGGACAATGAGTAAACCTAGGGATGGAAGTAGTTAGCAAGTAACAAAATATACAATGATTGTATGCTATTCTAGTAATTTTTTGGCAGTACTACGACCTTGATGTTGTATGTTGTCATGTTTTGGTATTTGGATGTACCTCTATCTAATCTCATATATTTCAATAACTTTATATTGTATTTGATCCAAAAGACAAGCCCTATATAATGTATTTATAGAATGCATCTTGCAAACCTATTTTTTTTTCAGAAACTGGACAATTTGCATCAATCTGTGGCACAACTATTTCAAAATCATAATGATATCTAATATGGGTATTTCCCTTGTCAAAAATGGGTATCCCCACATTTCAAGGACTCCATTGGGTCTCTATTTTCTTCAGGGTGTAAAGTTTCAAATCTTAACATTATTGGATTCACATTTCTTCTAGAATTAATGCATATTAAAATTTTGATATTTTTTCTTTTGAATTTTTCTAAGTTTAGCCACATTCACAAATAAGATAGGTGGTCTATGAAGCACTTGGGTTCTAAAACTGCATTTTCTAGTAGAGGTACATTTTTTTCTTGTTCATTGGACCAACAATGTTAAAACAGTGTACATTTCAAGAGGTGGACACTTTTATTAACTCTTGAATTTCAACTTCAAAAATTAAAAAATAATTCCAGAAAACTCCAAAAAATCTGAAACAACTTGGATTAGATACCAATTCTATTTGTCCTTCAAGGAAAATTTACTGAAAAATAGTTGAAGAAGTTTAACCTACACAAATGAATTTTTAGCTCTTAACCCAAGGACAATGCAACCATTTTTTGTCCTCTAGATGACTTCGGTGGGACTTTTTCATCTAATTTTGTTTGGGGAAGTTGCATGAACACATTTTCAAAGAATAGTATTGCATATTCCCTCATTGTGATATTATTGACTTTTCTAAAGAAGAAGATGCTTAATCCATAGATCACCCTTATAGTGTATTTTGGCAAATTTTGTTCTTTATTTTTGATGTAAATATCAACCATAAAAATGATATTTTTGAATCTGAGATGGATTAATGAAATGAAGTTTATCAAATTTTAGTTTCTTCTCCAATTGAAAATTTAGAATTTTTTGAAAGTTCAACGTTCTATTACAATTGGAACTTTCGGTCCTATGATCATGGTTTGTTGATTTTCTAATTTTAGAATGATATGGTAACTTTGTTTTACACCATGATGTTTGACAATACAAAATATATGTAACCTAAAAATTTCAATTTTTTTGAGCCATTTTAGTATTTGATATCAATTTTCTTCACTTTTTCCTTAAAAAAATTCATAGTAATCTCAAATTTTTAAATTTTCACCAAAAAGTTTTGAAATATTTTTAGCACTTGTAGAAGATAAGAGATTTCCTCTCTTAAAGATGAATACAAAAAAATTTCATTCATATATAGGTGCAAAATGGCATCAAACAAATAGAAGGATTGTGATGTTTGAATCCATGGGGCACATATTAGGGAGGATTGACCCCCTTATTGCGTTGCATTTTACCCTTGGGAAAAATATTGAAATATTTGATTTCCCACCAATGATAAAATTTGAAAATTCTTCTACAATTAAAGTCCCCAAATTAACTAATATGGTAGAGGTGAAGAAATACAAAATTTACATGGCACAATATAAAGGTCAGGCTTGTCTTTTAGGGGTAAAATGGGATAAAATGGGCTCTTTATAACTTAGACTTCTTACCTTTACTGGACCTGAGTTCAACTTTCCTCATCATTCCAAGTCCGGGTCAAGTGAGCACCAGTAATAATAAGTTAACCCTTGAAAGGCCTTGGGGGTCCTCTATACAACTCATATTTAGCTTTATAACTCCTCAACTATAGTGTAATATATGAATTGTGATACATTGTTATTTATGTACTATCACAATCATTAATTTACTTTGTATTGAAAAATATTTGGTTAATGTTTTTCTAATCAAATACCAACAAATACATAATATATTATACTGTCGCCAAGGGCTTTCCGGTTAACTTAATCCTCTCGGGCCACCCTGGCATTTCTATTTGATGATAGTTACGAGACTTGAGTGGTCAATCAGATTGGTAATCGCTTTATACTAATTATGTCCATTTTACTCATTTCACTGTAACAATTACAGAATGAGAATATTACTTTTTTGGAATTAATAATTGAAGAAAAGGCTTCTTACGTTCATCCTCTCGTTGGTACAAGGTTGATTCTCAGTTTATTCCATCGCTTCATACCCACCAGAAAATAATTAAAATGTCAGAAAAATTCCCAATTGTTCTTCATTGCCTCTCATGTTAATGCTTCGTTTCATTCTTGAATCTCAGGTTAATCATCTTAATTATTCTGGATGCCGAGTGGATCTCAAAATTACTTTATTATATTTTCTTACAATCAATGGTGCCTGGAATGTAAGTTAGAATGTTAAAATGACCCTAGAGCAAATCTCTTAACCCATAAACGCTGATGCAGACGTTTTTCGTCTGATGAATAACAAGAAAGTGATCTGTAGGAAGTAGGAATGCAATTTTTCATCCGTTTTTTTTTCAATACAATTGTGGAGACCTGCTGCATCTTGGAGGGCCAAAAATACTATAATTAGGATGCATTCATAATTTTAGGGAGCATAGACATGGAGGACAGAACACGAAAATATCCGTGCACGGTGTTAGGTCGTAGGCTGCCCTCCTACAATTTTCACGAGGGCAACGAGAGTTCCCCTTTCTTTGGTACTGTTCATGAACGTGTTTCTCTCCCACGATCAGTGCACAATGAACAGTACTCAGCCCGCCTTTTCCCCGCGGGGACCAGTCTGTCGTTTAGGGGTTAACTTATACGGTAATCCGTAAAAGAAAGGGGCGTGTCAGATCGGGAAATTCTTTGAGCTTTACCAGCTGTAAGTCCAAATATAAAATTAGTTTATGAATACTGAAAGGTTCAAAGTTTCCAATGGTAAGTTAAAATACTATCATAATCAAGCTTCCGTCATCCTTTTTGTGACTGTTTTATTAGTAGTAACAGTAATTCCATCCAGTCACCTGAGTGAGATATTCTTCTTAATAATTGATTACTTTGAAATTTCGTTTCATTTGTTTCAAAGAAATAAAGAAATAATTGATTACTTACAATTTTGAACGGAGACATCCTGTTGATTGACTTGCCTGTATTTCCGGTCCACTAAGTTATTTTTGCCCCCCTTTCCCTGTCCTCTCGGTTCTTCCCAAGGTCGATCCAAAGCTGGTTCTACTGTCGAACACTTACGGAATCTCGCGTGTGCTGGATTTTCCCTAACGTTGGGTTGTGCTGCCTGATGAAAAATAATGCTGCTGCTTCATTGTGGAGTGTGGACTCCACCTCCATGCGGCTCTTCATTAAGCCTTCGGTGCAGTACGCTCCGCAGAAGCAATCACTCATGTAAGGCTAAGGTGTCTGCCAAATGAATGCATATCCTTCCTGCAAGACTGAGAGCTTGTCATCCCCAGTTATTGTTTTTCCGGAGTTGTAGTACGACTGAATGTGACGGAGGGAGTGCCAATGTGGTCGGATTCAAGGCACCAGGCTCCTTCTTCTCCCTGTGCTACTCTGCATCGTAATCAATTTTCGGTGTTTATCATAACCTCTTCCCGGACGAGTTGCAGATTGCAGATCGATTCAGATCCGTAGCCATCAACATTGTGGTGGCTTCTTCCCTTGTAAGTGTCGCTCTCTGATGTGGGCTGACTAGCTCTTCTTCCTTGCAGATGTAAGGAGTGATTAGAAGCCGCATCTCGATCAGCTATTCGGAGGCTCCGATTCAGGGATTCTGGAGAGGTCTGGGAAGGAAAAAGCTACGTGTCGGTGGAGATGGCCCTTGAGATTTGTTCGCCGTTTTTTCTGGAAAGCGGAAGACAACACCTGCGAAATTGAAATTTGGAACCAATGCGGAGCTTGGGTCGGCTAGTTCCCAGTACGCTGGATCACGGTATCGGTTCCTTATGGTTATCCTTACATTCTCGCCGGTTGTGAGAGGCGTCGACCTAGAATAGGCCGGGACGCAGCTCGACATTGGGGGCATGAAGGTAGAGGCATTTAGAGGTAAAGAAATGCTACATATTGTCTATTTTCGTACTGACAGAGCTAGGTTCACAGCACTGCTTCCCGATTGTGCAGTTCAATGCCTGTTATCAAACTGTTTAGACGCCACGCCGAATGTGCAACTCAAGCCAGCAAGAGAGAGGTTAGGGTTAAGCGTAGTCTGGGATTTCAATGTAGGTCCTTGGGCTAATTCTGGTCATCCGAAATCTTAGCGGCCAAGTGAGGCACTTGGATTTATACTTTGCTGCGGATATTGGTTCAGAGATATTGCTACAGAGATTAGACTGCGACATAGGCAGACCGTGCGACCCAAGTGATGGATGGCCAGGTCACTCGGCAAAGCTTCACATGATCTCTTTTATGAAGCATTTCATTCAATTTTGGCAATATTGTGAGGTAGTGGCCAGTGAGATTCCGCTGTGGTTCGAGGTTACCTGGAATCGCAACTCGTCGTTCTTCGACTTACAGATTTGAGCCGGACTGCTAGTTGTATTGGCAAGTAGGTTCGGTGAATGGAATATTGCGGTAGGTCTCAAAGTAGCCAGATCAAGCCTTCTTCATAATCAAGCACTCTTATATGTCTTGGTTAAATATTCATGCTGAGTGAGCTATCTTCGTCAGTGCAGGGATTCAGTAGTTGACGCGAACCTGAAATCACACCCTGTGTCAAGATGGGCCGGGGTCAGCAAATGGGCGACATTGAGAAATCGAGCAAAGACGCCGACTTCCGGAGTGTGGCCACCCCGAGAAGGCTAGTGGTTATGGTATTATTAGTTGTCTTACTCCCATTTGTAATCACAAGCTCCTACCTGTACTATACAACTCCTGATGCTGCAACAGAAGCTATGCTGTTTTTCCAGAACCGCCACTTCCCGAGTTTCTCGCCTCATAAGGTATGCCGCCCGTTTCCTGGAGGCAAACAGAAAATCTTTCTCAAAGGTGTCAAAGGTGTTCTGCAATTTGAAATTTACTATTTCTATAGAATGTGCGTTTGAAAGCTATCATTACTGGAAGCTTCAACCACCGGAAATGATACAATCGAAAGTGATCCTCAGGTGGAACCAAGAATGGGAGATACTGAGAACCTAGGTGAGATTGGCACAGCTGCAAATAACACTAGTTCTGTATTGCAGGAACGGGCAAATGTAACAGCGGCAGAGCCAGACTCAACCCCTGATGCAAATGCCTCTAACTCTAATGATAATTCGAGCATTGACCAGTCAGAGCCGCAATTGGAGGATCCAAATGAAGGAAACACCACTGCTATAGAAATGGAGAGTCAGGGACTAACCAACACCACAATTGAGGATCAGGGACTAACCAACACCACAATTGAGGATCAGGGACTAACCAACACCACAATTGAGGGTGAGGGAATAATCAATACCACAATCTCCGGAAAGAAAGGTTTGTAACCGCTAACTTCAGACTTGAGCATGTTTGAACAAGTTCATTGTGAAATTCTTGGCTATTTTGAAGGCTCATACATAATGACCAACTAATATTCCTTGTCTACGCACTGCAGAGGTCTGTGATTTGGTGAAGGGCAGTTGGGTGCCAGATCTGCGCCCGCCGCAGTATACCAACTCCTCGTGCAACTTCATTCAAGGACATCAGAATTGCATGAAAAATGGACGTCCAGACACGGGGTTTCTCTACTGGAAGTGGAAACCAGACCAATGTGACCTACCTCGCCTTGACCCCCGAGCTTTCTTAACCGCCATGACCAATCGATCGATGACTTTCGCAGGCGACTCCATTGCTCGCAATCAATTCCAATCGCTCCTTTGCCTTACCTCACAGGTAACTATTATCCGTACTTCTGCGTATCCAGGTTGGAGGTTAGGGTAACTTGTACAGTCTGAATTGTGTCTCTAATGGTCACTACATTAACAGAGTCTAGATTGCGCTTGAAGATGTCTTTGAATTGCCAGTATACGGAGATTCTTCCCCTTTCTTCCTGGGTTTATTTTGATTATTAATTTCTCGCTCATTAATTATCAGGTTGAGATGCCAGATCACACATACAATGCACCAGACGATAGAGACAACGTCTATGTCTTTCGTACTTATAACTTCACCATTGCAATCTACTGGTCTCCTTACCTTGTGCAAGCGATAAACAAGGACATAACATGGAAAAATAGTACACAAGCTGTGGCCCACATCGAGGTTGATAAACTTGACCCAGCGTGGGTTGATCGTATATCTGGTGTCGACATTCTGCAATTATCCACAGGTCTGTTTTGGAAACACCACCATGTTATTTTCGTTTTGAAAGGTTTTCTTCTTGACTGCTTTCTAGCGGATTGTAATCCGTCCGCACCATTTGAATTTCAGGGCAATGGTGGTTCAAGCGGGGACTGTTCCTGGAAGGCGGTGAAGCTCTAGGTGGTCACATTTGCGATGGTTGGGAAGGATGTGACAAGGAAATTGGATTCGCTGGGCCTTACCGGAAAGCCATCCATACTCTCTTGCATGACAGCCTCTCCATACCTGGGTTTAACGGCACCACTATTCTCCGAACTTTCGCTCCTGACCATTTCGAAGGTGGATCCTGGGACAACGGTGGCAAATGTGTGCGTACCGAGCCCGGAGGTGTGCCCATCAGCTCCTTGACCAACTGGATGTACGAAATTCAAATGGAAGAGTTTCAGAATGTCACAGGTATGTTGTTTCTCCTGTTGAGTAAGAAAATTTCATCAAGATTGCCAGTTTAGCTTGCTCTCCAGTAAGATCTAAAAGTTGTTCTTCCCGATCACCGGAGGTTTCTGAGTTAACTTCGAGGTATGGTGGTGGTCTGCAGGTACCTTGAGTGCCCCTGAGAAAGACCGAATTAAGGTGTTGGATATCACCAATCTTGCCCAAATTCGAGCTGACGGCCACCCAGACTCGTTCATGAAGTTTCAGCCTTACTCGAAAGAGTTCAAGGAAAAACTTCAGAAGGACTGCTTGCATTGGTGCCTTCCAGGACCCATCGATACCTGGAATGACCTTCTTGTGGAGTCTTTGCATGGTGAAATATACAGGCAATAATTCTCCACCATCTCAGTGTGTGCTTGGATCAATTCTGCAACTTCCGGCATGCTATCATCACCACAGAAATATTATTAGAGATAACAGTGCTGCATGTGAAAGTTTCCACCAATGTGGAACGTCATGCTTAAGCATCTGTAACATTCAATCCCTGACCGGCTGGGTGGTAAAGACCGTTCGCTCCAGCCTATAAAGGAAGTCAACTCTCCTTGTTCAAGGGTCCGGTTGACATTGAATCCTTAATTTTTAGAGATCTAATTTTAGATAAAATACAGAAAATCAACGTTCTTGTACTTCAACTATCATGCCAGATCAACAGTGTCGACGGCTGCATCTGCCAGATCATTGTGAGAAGCAGCGTGCAATATAAAGCGAGACTTTGACAGATGAAGGCGTGTTTTCCACTTTTGACTTCGTTGCATTCATTCGTACTCAGGCAGCAATATTTGACTGGTATCAGAATGTTTCCATGATGGAAGCGTTGCAAACCAAGTACTCGATGCATAATAACTGAGTAGGTTTTACGTTTCAAGCATTTCATCTTCTGAATGTGAAGTTCCCTTACCTCTTGGGCCGTGAGAGGTTACCACCTACATAGACTTTCTCCTGAAAGCGGCGATGAATATCTGTACCAGCGCCGACTCGGGAGATCATGAAGTCAATGAACAGCTCGACAGCTTCGAATTGTCCAAATGCTGCCTTGTCCTGTAGCAATGGAGCACTATTATTTACTAGCAGTATCATCAAAAAATATTTTTTCCTCCATTGATTTACACGCATTAAGACTTCGTACATCCCAATTACCAGTAACTTGCGAGAATTGCAGCATCGAGTTGGGGGCAATCACCTCAACATCAGCTATTCAACTCTCGTGCACCCTATCATATGTCCAACAATAAACAACTCACAGACAAAAACTTTTGAGGAAGAGCTCAGAAATACAGAATTTGGAAAAGAGCTTTCTAATTGGTATGATCAGACAATGCCGAGGTCACACCACCACTGACTTTCGATTTCTGCAAATAATATGCTCTATTGCAGAGTATTTAATCTCCCTGAGATGTGCGATGTAATTAAAAGTGTTTCTTAATGCAATGGGGGCTCTCTGTTTGTTCAAAAAAATTAGAATTAAAAAGTTAAAAGATTCTAAATTCTGCCAGATGAGTTCCAAATTTGTTTTTGAGAAAACTAACGGAATTTCAACACGAGTAAATATATTCAGCTCCTGCTTCTCTACGAGACTCACTGTATAAACCTAAATTTGGAGAAAAGGCTCAATGCCATACGTAGGGAATGCAACGATACTCAGGAGAACTTGAGTTTATTGATCTGTACATTGGAGGCCTCTACCCGCACAAGAATGGCCGTTACGCGGTACAAAATCCAATACAAAAGCAACGACGAGGCCACAAGAATCATATTCCGGTGATGCATCATCATTTTCTTGCTCAATCGGTCTTGTTCCGGAATATTGCACGAAGCACCGCTGCACTCCGGCATGTTCTCAAACTGCCAGTAAATCTCAAGCATCAGAAAAAAAGCGAACGGCACCACGGCCAGCAAAGGCTGCAGAGCCGCTGTCGACAACGCAAGGAGCTGTCGGCGTATGCCTGACAAACCCGGCATGGTGATCAAGATCAACAAAACAGACTCCATGGCCGCAACGAGGCTCAGGACCGCCCACTCCAACGCCATCGCTGCAGATCACTCCACTTTCAGAGACAGTTCGCTAAAGCCGACTCTAACAGACTTCAATTTTTTTCACAAATTGATTGCATTTCAAGAGCAAATTCAGGACAATAAAGTAAAATTGAGATGCAAAATGAATTCATATCTTCGAATTACTCGTCAAAGATTCCAACGCCTCCAACACTTTCAGAAACGGTTCGTGAAAGTCGCCTCTTACTGCCGCGCAATTGCTCCTCAACAATTGATTTGTTGCATTTCGAGATCAAATTTAAGGCAATTAAAAACAATACAGATGCAAATTGACATCATATTTCGAAATCACTCCTGAACAAAAGACGTTGCAGTGGAAACCCCGTAGAGAAGGTGCCTGAAACTGCGGGATAAAACGGAAGGTCTGCGTAGGGCGGCGAAAATTTGAACGACAGATTGTCTTCCCGCCTCTGAAAGATACCAATCGCCTTTACAGTAGACCTGGACACTCTGAATTTTCTGTGCAAGGTGGGTACCCCCCAAACCGCCACTTTTAGCTACTGTGCCTAGTTTCTATTATTAGACCGGTCAAATTTTCATGTTTTATTGTTGGCAAGTCAAAGGAGGTTTTCAGTACACCAAAGAACATGACAATTGCATACTGTATGCAAAAGTTATGAAGGGTCAAAGTTTTTTCGGTAGATGTTCTAAAATAGTTTTTTCAACAGGCATACTTATTGATGCTAGAGATGTACTCGAAGTGATGATGGTAGTTTTAGGCAGGGGCATTTGTGATGGTGTATTTTGGATGTATCCACTTTTATTATACCCATGAAGGTTTAGGAGGCTCAATTTTGGATGCAACATGTTTTTATGTTTTTTTATTTAACTTAGAAGGTAGGAGAATTGATGGATATTTTGTAGTGACAAAAGTTTGTATTTGTATTGATTTGGACCTAATGATACGTGGAGCTCTCCATTAGGATCATTATTGCACTTCCTACATATATTAAAAATTGCAAAGTGGTCATATATTCTACAAGTATGGTGACATATTTGGGCAAGGTAAGGTTTAGATGTTAAAAAGACATTCAAACAAAAGATAAAAGATGCTAATTGATGAATTATCACTTCATTGGTGTATGTCTCACTATATATTAGTATATTCTAGGAATCAAGTATGGTACCATACTTATAGTTTCCATATTATTTTAAAGATTAATTGCTCAAACCTCAAGGCTCAATTGCCCAAGCAATCATTATCTTGATTCTCATCTATTCAATAGGTCAAAGTTAGAACTTTGTCTTTTTACATTTTAAGAAGTATTACCAAATGAATTTCATATTGTATTGATCATATTGAAGAGGAAGCTCACAAGTACAACTAATATTTATCATAAACTTGATGTATAATGAATAATATCAATCAAGTTTAAACTCATGAATAAGATTAAAAATTGTTTGTAAATTTAGAGATTAATGAAATCTGTGAAGGTTGTTGGTTGTGCTTAGTGTTCCAAAGCAAAACATTTTGTTTTGTTTATTCAAGGGTTTAATTATTTGTAATTTAGCAAAAATAACCATATTGTACAAGTTTTTTTTTTACTTGTATAAGTATTCATAAGATTCTATACCTTAAATAACTTTATTTGGTTTGGTTTGGTTTGGTTTTTATAGAGAGTTCTCGAAAAACATATGTCTTCCAGTCAAGTTTATGGTATTATTGGAAAGCCTTATGAAAGGAGGAGTGCATAGACTATGTTTCATGGTGTTTGGATGTACGGTGTAGAAATTATAGATTTTGAGCAATTTTGGATCGTAAATTATCCTAAAGTATGGATATTGTGGACCATATGTCACTTAGGTACGTTCTTGGTATCTTTAGAAAGCTCTCTAAGAGGAGGGGTGCATGAACTTTGTTTTGTGGTATTTGGACCTATGGTGTCAAAGTTATAGATTCTTGAATTATTTTTGAATGAAAAATGAAATGAAGTTATCTTTCCTTTGGGAATGTGGGGGGGCATTATCTTGTATTTTGGGTTAACAACATGTGGTTATACTAATTATGAATGAGAGTTGCATTTTAATTTTATTTTTTGAAGAATCTAGTTTAATTTTCTTTATGGTAATGATTTGTCTTACAAGATCATATAAAAATAAATGAATGCATCTATTAAATATTGCCTATACCTTCATATTGTATAAATCTTCTAATAGACAAGTACAATATTTTGAAAATCCATAATAAACATTATAATTCTTGAAGTTCCAATCATTTAAAGTATTTTGGCAATTTATGATCTAAGTGTAGCTTTTGGTTATGAAACCATGTCTAACATGTATCAATCAAAGATAATATTCTAAATCTATGGACATAGTTAGTAAACCTTTTCAATGAGTATTAATCATAGTGCTTTAGAGTCTCTAGTTAGTCACGAGTTTATTACTATAACTATAAGAGTTGTATACTAATTCCTAAAAATTTTGAACAATGTATTGAAATAAAGAGTCAAGATTCTTGCGACTCTATCTTTCTATTATTTTCCCATCCCTAAGCTAAGCAAGAAGACCTCAGAGCTAGACAATTAGGAAAATAACAATTGTTATATAATTTGACTATAATGTTGTTGTTGCTATTAATCAAGAAGGAGATTTTTAAAACCCAAGTGTTTTTAGTCTTGTTGCACAAGAATTAGGAAAATCTAATTCTTCTAAAATAATGTCATTAGCTCTTCAAGTATTATAAATAGAACTTTTTTTTAAAAATGTATCTATTATAACATTGTGTAGCATAAGATTCTATACCCTAAATTGAAAAATTGGGAATTGAAAATGTGCTTTTCTTTGATGTTTAAGAGGCTCAATTTTACTTTTATTTTACTTTGAATCACTAAATGAGTCATGTCAATGAATTGAGCAAGTCATTTAGGATTCTATTTTTATGTATAAGGATATTTACATGTAAATACTTTTTGTGAAGCAAAAACGACACTTCCAATGTTGGTGAATACTTATTGTCAAAAAATTGCAAAAAGAAGTTGCAAAAAAGACATTTAAAGTTAAACCCCTTCCTACTAAATTGCTTCTCAAACACTCATAACTTCTTGGATTGAAATATATAAATTTAACCATACAAACTTGAATAGTATGCACAACTTTTCTAATTTTTTTCATTAGAAATGGACATTGTATGAAGAAGAAACATGTCACCAAAATTCACTATAATCCATAAATGTCCAAATTTTGAACTTGTCATTGCTCCCAAACATTCAAAATAATTTGTATTGACATGAAAGTTTTACCAAAATAACTAGACTTTAAGGAAAATATAACCAAACAAATTTTATTGAAATTGAACATTTGTAGAAATAGGCTACTAAAGTTGTAACCATCAAAATGCAATTTAGTGAATTCAAATTGAGCATGTGACTTCAAATGGCTTCCAAAAAATCTATGCTCATTGGATTGATATGAAAATATTACCATACAAACTAAAGGGAAATCTCCACTTTTCCAACAAGTTTTATTAAATTTGGACATTGGGTGCAAAAGTTCCAATACTTCAAATTGGGCTTCTAAACTATGTGGAGATACTTTTAGTCCCCTAAGGACACTTTGGAGTTAAAGCAAAGCCAAGAAATATAAATTGTATATATATTTTTTATATAAAAAGAATAAAATGAATACATCTTTTATCCATTGTGTAACATTCTTAAAGAATGGTTAAGAGAGTAAAGAATTTTTTTATTTACAAGCCAAAGTATATCTCTATAATAGACAAAGTAAGACATTTCTATGTACGATAAAGAAAAATAAAGGATGTTAAAAAATTCATTCTTCACCACTATAAAAACAATAATTGTAATATCAAATAGTCATGTGATGGATGACAACAAGATACAATGTGCTAACTTTGTGTATTTATTGTAATGGGTCTCTACCTTTGATTATATTTCAAACATGTTTACAATCTATTTGTACCTATTTAATTAGGTCTACCAATTGTACCTCTACAAAGTATTTGGATCTATCCTTTCCATCATGTGTTTCGAATATGTTCACAATCTATTTGTACCTCTACCATTTGAATAGACAATTTTAGTTTGCAAATTTTGCTACATATCTAAGAGCATTACCTTCAAGATGCCAAACAAGCCTAACCTAATGGTTTCTAGATGAAAAGTGAACAATAAATGAATGACCCCACCAAAATATTTTTGTCAAGAACTACAACTACCATACCTATTTTTTCCTCTACAAATAGTATGCAGGATTAGCAATGATGGAGATTCTTTTTGCTTTGGGCCACTAAGAATCTTAGGATAAGTTGAAAAACAAAATAGTGAGTTGCGCCCGTTGGACAAACAAGAATTTGTTGTAACGAAATAACTTAGTGTTCCTATATTTCCCGAAGATGCTCTCACAAGTGCAGTGGATATCATCCCAGTCCATCCTCCCACTCCGATCCCAGTTCCCTGTTCCCTGTTCCCTGGGAAACTTAATCTACGGTCCTTATATCGCAAGCGAAGATTTCGAGAAATGATCATTTAGACATGATTTGAGATTTGGGGAGAGTGGCGGGTTCGTGGTTTTGATGCGACGCGTATCGCTTGCCATGGAAGCTTTACCGTGACCTCCGCCGCTTCCCGCCGCAATTGCTCCGTAATGCGTGTGCGCATTGTGTTGTTGGATGGTTTTCTGGAAAGACGATCTCGTGAGCTCCGTTTCAGTTTTTTTTCGGTAGCAGTGGTGTCGAAAATGACGAAGATTCTGGGTTCTAGAAAATCGGTACGAAATCTCTTGTGTTTTGTTGTTTTCGCCTGTTCTGTGAGTGCGATTGCATGCTTCGTAGCCTGTGCGGTAGTGGACGGAGAATGAATGTGGAATTCTGGAGGTTGAGTGTCGTATTGTTCGGGAACGTTCTTAAGAGGAGGTGAATATTTAGGGCTTAGGTGATTCTCGTTTGACGGCTGAAATCACGGGAATTCTTTCTTGTAGTGTTTAGGGATGAGACGAAAATGATTTGTAGCAGTTTAGTGTCGATGATTCAGCTTTAGTCTGGAGAAATTGGAACTAGGAAGTGGTAATACGATCACGGCCGTGGAGTTTTTGAGTCGTTCGAGTCTCTTGGAATCAAAGAGTCATCAACTGGTGGTGTTAGTACATTGTGCGAAGCTGATGAAGTGTTTCAAGTTTGCAGTCCTCATAGGGGGAGGTGTCTTTCGCAATTGCAACTTGGTGTAGCGTTGGGAGCATCGAGATGTTAATTCTTGAAATGGAAGGCTCCAAGCAGGAAGGTGCTAACACTTGCATTTCTTCAGCATCAAGTGCAGACTTGCGAAAGAGGCTGGAGAGTGCCTTCCTGGAGTTGGAGCGGAGTGTAATTTTTTGAGTCTCCTGCTTCGAAGTGATGCGCATGAAGACACTGCATGAAGCTTGCACGACGCACTATGAAGTTATCGCCTGTGGCAGAGTAATTGGATGGTTTGGACAATGGTCGTGACGAAGATCACCAAGCGGAAGAGGAATCTGTCAGATTGGAGCGGCGATGATTTTCGCGTTTTTGATCTCACCGAGGACGACGAGGATGAGAGAAAATTACGGTCGTTCAGTTCTGCGAAAGGTTCCCCTGTTGTCAAGTATACTCGTAAATCTCGTAAGTTGCCAGAATCATTTCCTTGAGGGTCTGTACTTCTTTTTTATTTTTCTTGTGATATTCAGATCGAGTTTCTACAAGAGAAGTTGAAGTTGACCGTCACTTGGCAATGGCTTTTTGCATCTACTACAAACGTTAACGTTTACTCTGTGTGCTTATACTCTGTTACATCTAATGCTTAGAAGTGTACGAGCTGATTGTATTCTAGGCTCCTGGCTAATTTGTAGCGGTTTGTGGTCTTCGTTGCGATGACCTATTTGTGGGGATCTAGTATGTGGAGCTTACCCCTCCGTGGATAATATATGTTTGTCTGTCCTGTTATGTGCATCACTTATTTAGCATGCTTGAATATCGTATTTGTACAGGTTTGCATGGCCAGATTCCGACAATTACTGAGCTTGCAAATGAATTGAAGGTGAGTAGGTGTTGTATTTCTGTATTGGTGGGGTAGTTTCACTTCTTAGCTAGTTCTGATTTGCCGGGTTCTTGTATTTCACAACGGTTAGAATGATTCTTCATTATATTGCAATTTCCGGTAATTATTTGAGTATTTTGTCGAGAGTATTTCTGATTGGCAGCTTAGATTATGTTGTCCATGTAGCATAATCTCAAAGCCCCTTGTAGTTTTATTCCACGCATTTAAAACTACGTTAGTGGCGGACGTCATCATTGATTTTATGTCCATTTTAAGGGTCCATGAGGTTATGTTAATGTATCTAGAACACAGTGGCTTGTGTGCATGACCTTTGTTGTCGAATACTTATGCGGGTTTGTCATGGCTGGATTCATTGATTTGTTCAAAGACGTTGTCTACAGAGGGTTCCTTCTCAAATTGTCCTCCCGGTTCATAGCATCCAGCCAGCTATCCAGGCTAATCGCTTATATCTCAAGTTTTCAGCCGAGGTGGTTGAAGTTCGAGGAGGTGACAACGAGGAATGCCTTGTTCATAAATGGCCTCTTAAAAATATTGTTGGAATTGGCATTCATTACTGTTCTGAATGGGAAGAGGTGAGAACAAGGTTTTGACCTGGCCAACAGAGTCGAAAATGCTTTCTTCCCAGTGCTGCAAGCAGTGTCTTTATTGGACTGTGAATGATGTGCTGTGTGCTTGGTCGAATTTAGAAATATTAACAGGGAATATCTGAGCACCTGCATTTGGAACCTTCAACAGCCCCTGTAAAGATTATCTTTCGTTACTTGTCCAAAGTACTCAGTTTTTTTGCCGAGCGCTACTTTTGGAAGTTTGATGGCTTGTTAGGCAGTCAGCATCACAGTTCTGTGATATCTTCTGTTTCCTTTGGCATTGAGTGGCTAATCTAAGAGTTCAATCTTTCAATGTTTTGATTGCAGGATACTAGAGCACTTGTTACTGTAAGGGTATCAGTTCCTTTGTCTTCTTTGCCAGGATCCAGCAAGAAAATCGGTGAGTCCATCCAGTAGGCCCCTTGACCCGGACGCATGATAGAACTGCGTGGCGCTTTGTGGGTTTCCTGTCTTCTTTTGCTTCTGAATTTCTCTCCCGTCTGATGTCTGGGATCGTTTATTTTGATTGTAAGAGAAGGCTCATGTTGGTTTGATGGAAACTCGTTAATTATATTAGTGACTGTTAGTTATAATAGGGAAAAGCAATTTTCTAGCAGCTGGAAACATCTCTAGAATCACCTCTGAAAGTCTTTTTGATATCTGTCTCTGTGCAGACGAGTTTGTGCTGGAACTTTTAAAATTCAGGGATAGCGTGACTGATATATCAGAACTATCACCAATATATGGCGGAATCATTGAGGAACTCAAAAAGTACGCTGTCATCTATTTCGACTTCACGACTTTTCTTCTGATAACCTCACACATTCAATAATCAACATATAAGCCAAGTCCTATTTGCGACAATGCATAAATTTTAAGGGCGGTCAACTTCAGTGCCATGGCTTATTCATAGTCTCTGAGCTCTAGTTTCACATCGGCTCGATACGTTTTGCGTTCTGTTGCAATTACTTTCTTATTCCTAGGAGCAACAACTATCTGTTTCAGTATTTCAGGAAGTTTGATGGACAGTGTTATCTGGCACTTGCACTTGGGTATCAAGTGTTATCAACTTTGTTTTTGAGATGGTACTTGATTCCTATGTGCAGTTGCCATATGCATGTTGACCTTAATTATCACGAAGTTTCTCATTTTCTATTCGTTTTCTTTTTGACCGATTAGCAATCGCATTTCTGTGTCCTGCAGGGAAGATGCGGAGAAGACTGCCCGAACAATCGAGATGCTTAATTCTCCGACGTGCTCCTCATTGTTCACGTCAATTTCAGAAGAGTAAGAGGCATATCTTCAGACTGTTTTTTGAAGTGAATCTGGAAATTAACATGTGTTAGTTCTGGGATTCTTCTCAGCATATTTGTTGAGATATTTAGCATCAAAGCTGTAGCCTCGTGTACTCTAGTTTTGGAGATTACTCTTAATATTAAAGCTCCTGTAGTTACCAGGTGCATGTTAACGAGAATTGCAATTAATTTGCTCATTCTGAGGACAAACTCGTCTTTGCTGACTCGCAATATTGTTTCTGTCCATGCAGAGAAGATGTGGAGAAAAGTTCCCGGACAATCGAAATGCCAAATTCTAAGGCGTGCACCTCATTGTTCACGTCCAGTTCAGAAGAGTGAGATGCATAGCTTTAGATCTTACTTTTTGGAGTGAATCTGGGATTCTTAGCAGCATATTTAGTATCAAGTTTATAGTCTTTGTGTACCTTTGTTTTGGAGAATCTCTTAATACTAAAGGTTGCGCAGTTATCAGATGCATATCAATGTGAGCTGCCTCGAAGTTGCTCACTCTAAGTGAAAGTCGTCCTTGCTGACTCGCAATATTGTTTCTGTTCATGCAGGGAAGGCGTGGAGAAATCTGTCTGCACATTCGAAATGCCGAATTCGAAGGCGTGCACCTCATTGCTTGCGACAAATTCAGAAGAGTAAGATGCGTATTATCTTTGGAGTGAATTTAGTAATTGGCATCTGTAAGGGTTCTTAGCAGCACATTTATTTATCAGTCAAATCGATGTACCACGGGATATTGTTTCTGCATGCTTTGTATATTTTTGTCATCTATATGTCACGTATTTCTATACTCATCTGGCAGAAGAGTGGAGTCTCTAAATTGTTACCGACTAAACTTTGATCTATTCAACAGTAATGGAGAATAACCTTTGACTTAATGAATGGACCAGGTTTGACAATGCAATTTCTGCTTTCGAGGGGTTAGTTTATCCTCAAGCTGACCCTGATGCAGTCACTATCACACAAAAGGACCTGAAGATCCTGAAGCCATTTGAGTTTCTTAATGATACTGTCATTGACTTCTATATCAAGTGAGTATTGTTCCGTCATCTTAAAGACCACTCCAATTGTCTTCATAGATTTATAGGAAATATGTAGAGTTACATCTTTTTTTTGGTCTCTAGGCGATTGTATGTATTAACATTCAGACCTCGAGGTAACGTGAAGATCTTGCTGGCGGCTGTTTATGTCCTTGAAGGAATATTCTTAACATTGATGTGACTTTTCCCTTTTTGGGACGGACGTTATCATTTCATGAACGCTGCATTAAGGTTCATAGTCACAATCGTGCACATATTATTGATCTGCATTCAATATCAGTTGTTCTTTGATATCTGTATCAGATAGCATTCTGAAATATTAATTTTTGTTCCATGGAAGTGACTCTAGCTGATCTGCTTTTAGCAATGTGGTAATTTCAATTTCAAGGCAGTGATACGGTATACAGGTGCTTTGTTTGGTTACATTGCTTGATAAGTTTTGAACAGTGTCGATTTCATTAATACCCGGTGTTTTATTGTATAGGTATCTGCAAGAAACAATCGTTTCATCAGAGAAGTTAAGGACTCTTCATTTTTTCAACAGTTTCTTTTTCAGCAAGCTTGCGGAAGCTGTCGCAGGTGGTTTAGCTGCCTTCGAGAGAGTGAAGAAGTGGACGAAGAAAGTGAATGTATTTGAGAAGGACTTCATTTTTATACCTGTTAATCAGAGGTGCGACTTCGCTCTCTGGGACTAAACATTTGGAAGTACTCACAATGATTAGTCTGGTCTTGTGAGGGACGTCTCTGGGTATTTTCCTGGATAGATGGAGGCGTTAAAATGTTTGGCTTATTTTCAATTAGAATCCGATGATGATGCTCACTGTTCTGGTTGACGGGAATTCCCGAAATTCTTAGGATCAGAGAACTAGAGCTCGAAGAGTGCGCGTGGTTTGTCAACATAATCATTGCCACGTGCTTCTTTCCCAACTCATCAAGCTTGCGATCGCTTGTTTTTAAGTGTGTTCAAAACGAATATTGATGACCCGTGTAAATACTGATCATTTGTTGATTTATCCGAGTGCTTGCAGTTTGCATTGGAGTCTGATTATCATCTGTCACCCTGGACATATGTGGGATGTTCCAAGTAAGGGTTTGTCGACCATCTTTCAAGTTACAAGAATATTGCTAGTCTGTCAACTTGCATTTTATTTCTGATTTTTACCGTCTTCACCTGTTGCTCTCGTGATATGTCGATGGAAAATAGAGACACGTTGATTCGGGAATATGCTGAATGATTCGCGTTGATTTCACTGCAGGAATAAATGGGTCATCTGATGGAGATGCTTGCATTTTGCATCTTGACTCTATGGAGGGCTGTCATAGAGGGGTGGAAGGACATATAAAAAAGTGGGTCACCTTTCCCTTCCCTGTCTACATGAGTGAGGGTTTATTACTTACATTCGTTGTGTTCATCGTTTGTGTGTCTTGGTTAGGTTTATGCCCTACTGTGTTTTAGCAGTTAATTTTGAACTCTTTGGCAGTAATCTGTGGTAGTCCTTGGTGGAATAGTTGAAACTTGGAAAGAAGTTTAAATGTTTCAATGTTCAGTACGCTTAGCTTGACGTATTAACGTGGACTTTAGCTCGACATTCCTACAGACCTTTCTATTAGTTTTTTTTGAGCTTGTACTGGTCGAACCTAGATGTTAAGTTATCCTTACAATAGTTGTGATCCACAGCTCAAGATCACAGTGTGTATATTCGTGGGTGTACGAGGGGAAGCCATATGTTTTGGGATAGCCAATCTGAATCTTCATTTGTTCTGTAATTCAGCTATCTTTTACAGGAATGGCTTGAACGTAATAAAGACCCTGACGACAGGGCCCATGCTGAACGATTTTTTTCAGGAATGCCCTTCAGGTGTTCAAAGGTATGAAAATTGGTACAATAGTTGCTGTAGATTTGTGGACACTGAATCTCTGAGGGTTGGTGGACAACTAAAGATTCACTTTTGATGTGTTTCTAAAAATAATATTGGTTCATTGAATTCCTTTTTATAGAACATGTTGTCTTTCTGACACTACGCCTTTGTTGAGTTTTCATTTACAATAACGTTTTGTTAAAGACATTGTACAAATGCAAGCGGAGTGCAACACGTTGAGCAACTCGAGATATTCTGTCCATTTGGACCCTCTGGGGTCAGTAGCTAGGCTTCTGCGTACTGATGAAGACAATGGAACTAAGATTGTTTCTATTATGTAGGTTCCTCAACAGGACAACAACTGTGACTGTGGTCTCTTTCTGCTGCATTATGTGGAGCTTTTCCTGAAAACAGCGCCTTCAATATATCGTATGAAAAGGCAGAGCAGCCCACCAACACAATTTGTAAGTTTTCGTATCTTGCCGATTAGTTTTTATGGCACAGTTTTTTTCTAGGCTTGTGTGTTTTTGTTTGCTTACCCATAGTTCATCACATCATGCGTGATTTTATTTGTTGCTTCTCGACGTTGTTTGTGATGTGGTACTGTGGTGCGGTGTTTTAACAGCTTCGAAGAAACTGGTTTAAACCATCAGAAGCTTCAGCGAAACGCCTTGTGATCCAGAAACTAATTCTAGAACTTTCACAAGGAAGAAGCTTCGAAATCTGTAGAGACAATTTGGAAACGAAGGAGAATGCACCCCCAATGCGTTGTTTCCAGCAGATGAAGAAGTAACTGTGTCGATGACCTTGCCTGATGATACGAAAATATCGTCACCATCCACAACCGCCACAGGGAGCTCATATCGAGTTCCCAGTGGGGAAGACGGGAAGAATTCCCGGTGTTTCCTTTTGTTCGGAAGGTAACACCGGGAATTTTTTCTCACAGCGGGAAAAATGAGACACACAAGGAAATTACACGAGAATACCGTGATAAAAATCACCGGGAACTCATAGGGAAACTTTGTTGTAATGTGATGAAGTAAGAATGTAAATTTGATTGTTAGATGAAAGAAATTGTAATCTTGGATGGATGAAAATGGATGAAAACTTGCTTTGGGATGGATGAAAATGGATTTAAAATGTGTATTTGGATGGATGACATTAAGGTTTTGGATGGATGAATATGGATGAAAATTTTGCTTTTCGGGTGGATGTAATTGCAATATTTGATGGACAGACATGGATGAAAAATTGAATGACTCACTGGAATTCAAGCACTGTCCAAGCTCATATAATCTGCTAAAAAACTATCTCTGGAGTTGCTTCAATAATGCCAGTCGCCTTCATTATTGTTCTTTTCTGTGCCTATATCCATGAATAGCAAATTCAAGTTGATGTGTAAGAAGGCATTCAAGACTCCACTCCCAACAGAAGTGTCGTTGGAATAAAGCAGCACATGAAGAGAAAAAACTTGGACTACCTTGGAGGCTGTTGTATATTCAAAAATACGGAGACTTGCATGTCTACAAATCAATAGTAAGAACGCCACACGAGCATCTAGAATGATCATGACATTACAACACATGAAAAATTATAAGCATACGCATTGTATCAAATCAAAACATGAGAATCTATACACAAGAGAATGAGAATATTGTGCTCTGTGCTCTGGATGCAAAGTGATATCATAGACTAAAAATTAACCAAGATACCTATAGATTTAGTTATATTTTTAATCCCTAAAGAACCAAGTGTCTATTCAATGTACACTAGAAATCTCGGGTAAATTCCTAGGAAGTCATTTTTAGTTGGATGTACATGAAATTTGGACATAATGTGTAGCTATGTACCTGCTTCTTGAAAATCTAATTTTTTTTCCAATCGGGTGCCTTGATCAAAAGTTATGTTGCCTTGAACTTTGTGGGCAGCTCGGGTAGCATGTGCAAAATACTTCCTATGATTTTGAAATTTGGTGGGTGTGCAGCTTACATGATACAAGATGGAAATGTCAAAAAAATAACCATGTTTAATGTAAGAATCTCATTCTAGAAGGAGTTAAAGTTTGCAGGCCCTATCAGGCAGGGTTGGAAAAAAAAATTCACCTAACTTCAAACGTTATAATCTTTCAATCCGTGCGGTCAAAGTTTCTAAAAAAATTTCCACATGTTCCCAAAGAAGTCTATTCCAAGTTTTTACGGTTGAATTTTGAAAAAAAAAATGATTTTTTCATTTTTTTTCTTGCTGCCCTAAACAGTGGCAGTTTTTGACAATTTCTGCCCAAAATGTGCCTCAGTCCTTCAAGGGTTAAACTTGTGTGTACCAACTATGCTTTGATTAACAATAAAATCCATGACATAAAACTAAACCAGTCACAAAATATTCCCCTTCGATAATGAAGAAGCATCTCCACTGCTTACTTGCTAAACAATATCTCCAGCCTTCTCGATAATTGTAATATCCTGCTGAATCAATTTCCTCCGGTGAAACCATTGACGGAAGCCTCAACTATGAACCCGGACTTGCTTCCAAGAGTGACTGCAAGTTAAGTTAGGCTACCAATTGCAGTCATCATCATGCACAATATTACACACAGAAGTTAGAGAACTTTGTGGCGAGTCCCTCTCTTTCAAATCCACTGACATCATTTTCTTACTACAAGCACAATGCAAAACATAGCCACAGTTATGTGGCATTACCCTTCAGTTGGCAATTGTAATAAGCTTCCAAAATTTTCTCTGTACCGACCTTGAATATCTGTGAGGTCCATTCATATCAAACCCATCAAAATGTACAGCAATTAGTCAACACTTTATTCTTCTGAGTTCTTAATAACATTGTCATTGTCTTTATAAAAACCCTTCGGAAAATTCCTTGTCTAGTACAGAGAAGATTCCATGAAGTTTTCTCGATGTTAATGGCTTGGCAGTTTTAGTACCCATCATCAATGTTAATGGCTCGGCGGCCACTACCAACTTACTCACTAGAGAATGCAGGTTGAGACTAGATCATCCACAGAAAGAAACCATTGCTTTTCAATTGAAGGTGATAGATCGTTTCCCAGAATATTGATGACAATGAGTGAGTTAGGGTTTAGGGTCACGGATTTCAGTCAAATTTCACTGCTCAAGAATTTGTAGACAACAGCACAGGGAGATTGATCAAAGGGAGGGCAAGACAAGCATGACATAATTCACGCAAAGAAATTCCTGTGAATCATTCACAAGCCTACCAATGATCAACTAAGTTACTTGGATGGTATTTGTGTCCCTATTCAACATTTTTAGCTCATGACCTTCTAGCAATTTCAATCAAGTGAAGGGGAAGTCTCCCCCACGACATTAAAACTGAACAATGTACCTGCTACGGGTAGCTGCCCTCAACCGGAACGCTTGTGAGGATGTGAGGATGCAAGGCGGCGAAGCAACAAACAACAATGTGGTGGTTCAGCAACCATGCGGAGAAGAAGAAAAGACACGAAGAGGAACCCTAAAGTCATGTTATCGGCCATAATGAAGGACCATCGCATTCTTAAAAAACTCAAATAATATTATCGAGGTGGCGGTTGACGAACCCTTTCGGAGAAGACCTTGTAAGAAAATTTCACTATTCTAAGAAAATAGCATATTTGAAAACTTAGTAAAATAATATATAATTAATTTTTTAAAATTTTCAAAGTGAATTAGTTCAAATTAAAGAATGTAAATTGAATAGGGGTATTAAGGGGACCCATACTAATTTATCAACATTTCACACTATATAAATATCTACCTGTATTGTACATCAATAGTTATTGAAGTGTCAGGGGATGTACAGTGGGGCTCAGTAAGTCTTGCAACCCCACTATGAACTCCTTCAAATTTTTCTTTTTAATATAATTTTAAGAAAATTCTATCAAAACTATCCTATTAAATCTATTGCTTTATGGAATCTTAACCAACATATAAATAGGAACTACATTTTTGGTGAATTATTTTATTTATTTTTTATGGATATATATAATAATTAATTGAAAAATAAATGTGACGATTTTTTAAAATTTGATTGCACATGTATTTTGGAAACATCATTGTCCACATCTTTCATATTACAAAAACTCACACTATGTCAGTAAAATTTTCCTCTATGTGACTTTAATGAATTTAGTAATTTTGTTTCAAACACATTCACGACAAATGAAAAAAAAGTTCATGTATTACAAAAAGATTTGAACGAAAGTAGTCATATAAGGTAGCATTATAGAGCTATAGTATTGTAGAAGCCTACTATGACACAAATTTTACACTATATCTTATTCAATAGAAACTACATTCAAACAAAGAGGTACATCCACTACCATCGAGTGCTACCACCTTTAGTTGCTCTTACAACTTCCATTTGATTTGGCATAGTAGAAACCAACTTTGGGATGCTTTCTTGAGGTATATCCTTCCATGCCAAGTTCATTGATGTCCACATTTCGTCTATGTTTTGGGGTCTACGTCTTTTTTGCACTTGATCTTTGACTTGCTTCCACACGTTCTCAATAGGATTGAGGTTAGAAGAATTTGTTGGCCATTCAAGCTTTGTCAATCCAAGTTTTTCCCTCCAAAACTTTTGTGTATTGCTATGATGTACTAGTGCACCATCTTCCATCAAGATGAGGTGGTCATAGTGGTCATGGTGCCAATAATAATGTTCTAATGCTCCCTCACACACTATCTCTACAAAGTACACGATAGTGCATTTGTTAGGAGGGAATAACACCAAATAAGATTTAGTAAAGCTAGTGAAAGCACCCCATACCATAATTGAAGTCCTTCCAGAATTGTAGCATTCGTAAATTGTCTGCCACACTCGAATTTGACATGATTGTTTTCTGACTTCAAATGATGACTCGTGTGTCCAAATCACATTGTTCCAATCATGAATTGTCCAGAGCACATGTTGTTTTGCAAAAGCCAACCTCTTAGCCCTATGTATATTATTCAAGAACGGTTTCTTAACCACAATGAAGCTATTAACACCAAGCTCATGAATCTCTTTACGTAAAGTCCCCAAGCCCACATTAGGTGTAATATTCTCACAAAATTCTTCAAGAAGAGCACGACGGTTACTACTAAGATCTCTCATGAGCCTTCTCCTACCTTGATCACTCAACTTATGTGGCCTGCTAGACTTATTTGTTGGCTTTACAGAGCCACATTTATTGTATTTCTTTAAGACCCTTGAAATTATTGATTTGGGTCTTCCTACAATGTCTTTGATTTTTCTCAATGTCAAGCCAACTTCTCTTATGACAACTATAATATTTCTCACATTATCTAGCACATAACTTCATGTCATGATGTAAAGTTCATTGACACTAATTAAAACTTCACAAAGTGTGCTTCTATAACTCTTAGCAACATCACATACCCAATATCTTGCACAAACATCAATGTTTTCTCACAAAACTTCTAGGCTATGTATGCAAACAAAAATCACTACAAGTATGCACACTCTCATGTTTATCCTATCAATTCCAAAGCTTGTGAAAATCCACTATTTCTAATCTCCTACAAAGAAATTTCCAAGTTCATCATTCAAATTTTTAATTGAGTTTATTGTTTTCAAAATGACCCACTAAATTTGTTAGAAAGAAGGATATTTTTTAAGAGTGTCATGAGTCACATCAAGCTATATAACTCAGCTTGACACATGCCAAAAATCTCCATCAAATGTCGCATGTAATATGCCAACATTGTGTTCTAGAAGGAGAGTATTTGCCTTTGAGTTGCTAATGGGGTTGCAAGACTTATTGAAGGCGACTATACATCATGTTTCAAACATCTACAGTTTTCGACGATGAGTCCCGTTTAATGTTTTTGGTCCCCTTAATACCCCTATTCAATGTAGAAATTTAAATGTATGATATTCAAAGCTACATTTTTCTCCTATTCATTTATGAAGTTGAAATTTAAAAATATGGAATATTCAAAATTAAATAATTGAAAAACATATACATTTTGAAAATTCAAAATTAAAAGAGTTTAAATCTTTCATTTTTTTGCAAATTTGAGAGTGTTAGTTGATCATAATTGTCATCAAACCAACATATAGAACAACAATATTGATTTAGGAATTAAATTTTTTTTAAAAATAAATTAAATGTTTTATTTATTTATTTATTTATTTATTTATTTATTTATTTATTTATTTATTTATTTATTTATTTATTTATTTATTTATTTATTTATTTATTTATTTATTTATTTATTTATTTATTTATTTATTTATTTATTTATTTATTTATTTATTTATTTATTTATTTATTTATTTATTTATTTATTTATTTATTTATTTATTTATTTATTTATTTATTTATTTATTTATTTATTTATTTATTTATTTATTTATTTATTTATTTATTTATTTATTTATTTATTTATTTATTTATTTATTTATTTATTTATTTATTTATTTATTTATTTATTTATTTATTTATTTATTTATTTATTTATTTATTTATTTATTTATTTATTTATTTATTTATTTATTTATTTATTTATTTATTTATTTATTTATTTATTTATTTATTTATTTATTTATTTATTTATTTATTCACTTAAGAAATGAGTACATTCATTTTTTTGAAATGTTGTATATTTATGGTATACTATTCTATTCACAAAATAAAAATGAATAAGAAGACAAATCTTAAGATTTTACACATTCAAACAATTGGATGTTGAGGGTAGTACTATAAAGAGCATTAAATACTTACAATTGATATGACATACACTCTTCTATCTATGAAAAAATTGTAGCCAAAGATTATTAATGTGACCTTTAATGTGAAATGTATTAATCCATCCCTAGTTGCACAATGCAAATTGTACTTCTTTTTTTCATTCCTTTCTAGGTTCCTGCATTTTGTTGTATGTAGTATGTAACGGGGCCATTAAAAGAAATCTTTGTGCTACAACTAAAAATTAGATTTATTGAAAGAATTTCATATTCTTATGTACACAATACATATGTACCAAGAATTTCTTCACTTCTATTTCAAAATTTGTGGTAATTAAAAATTTGCACTAAAAAATTTGGAAATTCAATGTTGAAAATTTTCACGTTTGGAAAATGACACAAGAAAATGTAACTTATAAAGAGCGACAAAATAGGACACAAAGTGGAAGATATTTATCTAACGTAAATAGTCCTAATTGTGACCCTTTTTCGAGACCCATCCATATAGATTTCTTGCCTAACATTTATTTCTTTTCATCAGAGTCTACAATCAATTTTTGAAACAACATTGTAAAACACTTTGAGAATTTAGAGTGAGTTCATTCATATTTCTATGAATGCATAATAAAATCAAGGATAGACCTTTCTTTCCTAGTACGATCCAAATAAAAGTTACATAATTCGAGAAAGAAAACAATACCCATTTACATAAGCAAATGCTTTTTAGGTCGAGTTACTTTTGATAGCATGGTGATTGCAAGAAAAAATTGTCCTTCTCTTTGCCCCCTTGGCTTTGGATAAGTGGTTTTTTGTTCATAATTTTTGCTTCATATGCCAATTTTGAATGAAAATTGAAATGAAGGTATAAGTGGTAGTTGTAGACATTGCGTAATTTTTTTTTCTAATCTTTTAATATTAGTATAATATTTTTAAATATCCCCAAATTGGATCTTGATCTTGCCATTTGAGGGGGAAGTACTACTATTTTCTATCCAAAAATGCAAATTTGAAGGTCAAAATTGGGAGACAAAAACTTCTATTAAATTTATAGAAGACCCCTGAGAAGACCACAAAGAGATTTTAAAAAAATATGAAAGTGTCCACCTTCTACAATTACGAATGGCAATTTCTACTACTACCTCCATCTTGAAATGATTGTCTAATGACAAACTTTCCAAAAGATTAAGGTGAAATTTGAAAATTTGGTAAAGTAATGAGTGCAAACAAATAGATTGACTCCTAATTTGTTCAATAGTTTGCAAAAGCAACAATTATATCACATTTGAAGCATGAACTGCTTAAAGAGGAAAAATTGTGGCTGCAACTTCACATGATATCCCACCTTCTAGTTTACAACTTTCCATAGAAAATAAGCATTGAGCATAGTAATGCATTGGTTTTCCATCTTGTTTTTGTACCACATGAAGATTTCATGAAGATAGCTTAGAATTAGATTTCTCGTGAGCAACTTGTGTGCAAGTTGTTATGAGAAGCTTGTGTAACAAAAATTGATTATTTCATGAATTATATCTTTGTATATCTAAAACTATTATTGTGACATATTGACTATTTTATAAATTGTGTCTTTGTATAACTAAATTTGAAGTAGTGGAAAATCATTTTTGGAAATTTTGGGCAATTATTTTGGGATGGAGGGAGTCAATTGTTATGATCCTAGGAATTCAAATAAGCTTTAAGAACTACAAGAAAAAATGTCTTCATATAAAGAAAGGGATCCAACATAGCTTGGTGCTCAATGTGGAAACCTTGCTCCCAAGACTAAATACACATGGGTACTATGAATGAAGGTGTGACATGATGAATGTGGTCCTAGATAGGAGATCCAAGAAGTTCCTATATGAAGAGATGAGGATTAATTTAGGGAGGGTAGAGTTCTTGAAATATGTTGCAATCAAAAAAAAATCTTGAAAGGCTAATGAAATTGGCATGTCATCCAAGTCATTTCATATTTTTTGGAGCTTCATGGACTATTAGTTACAAAATTTATGGAGTTGAAATGCAGTAGTTAGAGTAAAGCATATGCCTTAAATGTACAATATTTGTACATTACTTGTGCGAGAAAACAAAATCTACCTTTGCATTAACCCATGAAGGATGCCACGGCCATTTTATGGTCGGTGAATGATGGAAAATCCTTTTGTGTAGGACAAAAGTGCAACTATTCATCCCTAAAATTTTGTGCAAAAAGGAGAGATCTTCCAAATTAGTTTGACCTCCAATGAGTATTTTGGGTTTTTTTAAAGTAGACGATGTTACATAGTTCCAAAAGGGATGATTTCCATAGTCACCAACCCAATGTTTAAGGGTTAAAGGATGGTTTTAGAGTCTCAACAATTTGTAGACCTCATATCATAACATATAAAGTTTTGGTGTGAGAGGTGATGAATTTCTCTTTGCCTCTAAACTAAAGTAACCAGGACGCAGTATTTTTTGGAACTCCTCAAACAAAAATTGTGACATGTTCCTTTAGAAACTCATAAGGAATCCAATGTAAGCCCCTTTTATTTCAGGAAGAGTGTTTTAAACCATTTTGAGCCTCTAAACATGAAGAAAGTTCAAGGGTTTACATTTTACTTTTTCATTCTTTGTTTGTCATATTGGCTTCTACTTATTGATGTTGGAAATAATAAAAAGGAAGTTTGTTTGTTTTAAGAAAAAAAACTCCCTACACTTTTCAACTAAATTTTTTCAACATAATTTTTTTCTAATAAAGAATTTCGAGTGAAAAATAGTAAAGGAAGACTATTCTAAGTATTATGATGTTGTTAGTACAGGTGCATCAAACACTATTTTCTTCATTTAGAACTCAAAAATCTTGTAATATATGTCATCAAAGTTTTTGAAATTTCTTCTTCACATTATTATATTAGTTAACCCCTCAGGACTAAGAGGATACAATTTGCCTTCTTCAAATTTTCAATGGCAAATTCTTAGTGGGGTGAAACAAATGTTAGTATTTTGTAAAGTAGGGATCTTGTAGAGTAACAAGTTCACATAATTACGTGTTGCATTTTCCAATTTTTAAAATGTCAATGTGAAAAGAATTTAAATATTTATTTTGGAAATGTATTCTAATAGAAAAAGGGAGCAAATATAAATTTTATTCAATAAAAGGAATACCAGGGATGCATTTCTTTGGACATTTCTAGTCTTTGCTCTACATAAACAAATTGGATCTAATTTTTTCTCAATTTTTTTCAATTTAAAAATATAAGGTTAAATTTGGTGTAATTAAAAGCACAAAATAATTAGAATTATTCCAAAATTTTTGGAGATGTTCCAAACAATATGCAAATGATATCAATTGTTAAATTTTTAAAAATTGACACATGTATAGATTTTTTTTTAATTTTGTAGGAAACAATTTGTTCAATTTTGATTGTACTCTTTCTATTTGAAAATGTATACAAATTTGGGAGACTTTCTTTTTAATCATTTTTGTAAATTAAAAATAACCAAATTTTGCCTTAAATTCCAATACAATTTTTTTTGAGGGGGGGAAGCATTATTCATCTTTTTATAATTTTTTCTTTCCAAAAGTTGCATTGTTTGCCTACAAAGTTGGTCATCCAAAATTGTTATATAATCTAAAAATCCAAAAGTCAATATTTTCCACAATTAAATACATGCATATTAAACAAAATATTCTTGACATTTGCATGGTTAAAATTAAAAATTTCAAGCGCATCCATGTGCAAAAAATATTGGAGTAGGAAAATCCATTGAAAACCTCTATTGTCAAAGAGTTGTTAGGCCTTGAGGGGTTAAATAGAAGATTCTATAGAGGAATATGCAAAAAAGAACAATACTTAAAGGTTTTGGTTGTTTGCAATTGAAATGGTAGTCTTCAATGGTTTTTTATTTTAAGGAAGGCTTGGGACTTGGAAGACTAGGAACTACAATGTGCACTAGAATGATTAAAGAAACAATAATGAAACAAATGAACACAATATTAGTAAACTTTTAGACCAATTAGGACATCTAATAAATATAGAAAGTAGAAAATGAATGTTAACAATCAATTATCTCGGTTTTCAATGATTGTATTAGGATGATGGTTATAATGTTTTCCAAAATTCAATTTTTGCCTACATCAATATCGATTAAATTGCAAATCACAATAATGTTGTAACAAAGAATAATTCAATAACTTCTATAGTGCAAAATAATGTGAAACATCAACTAATTGAAAATGGTCATGTAATGATACAAGTTGTATAATATGTAAGGTTGTAAGGGATGTTGAAATGCACTATAATATGCCCAATGCTATTTGAATGGTCTAGTGTATTTGAATCTAAATTATATCTGTATTCAAATTATGTTTGTGTTATGAATATGAATTGTTTTCCAAGAAAAAATACAAGGAAAATAAATAATTATTTTATGGAGAAACAGAACCTTTATTTCTCAATGGATAAAATTGTTGGAGAAATTGTGAATGATACTGCTATTTGAGGATAAAAGAAATGAGTAGTCAATTATATTTTGGAAATTGCATCCATGTTTGTGAATGTGAACTAATGCAAGAACAGATGATTAGAGCATTGTACACTGCATAGGGGTATTAAGGGGACCAAAAAATTAAAGGGACTGATTGTAGAAAACTATAGATGTTTGAAACATGATGTACATCCCCATGATACTTCAATAACTACTGATGTACGATAAAGGTAGATATTTATATAGTGTAGAATGTTGATGTTGAAGAAGGATAATGACTGAATTGAAAACTATCCTATCAGTATAATAAGTTCGTTCCAAGGGAGACAGTCAAGTAGGATATTTCTATGCTAATAGGTTCTATATCTAAAATCAAATATCTTGACTTATTCAATAACCCAACTTAGAATTCCATACCCCAAAACATAACTACAACGACATTGCAAACCCAATTTGGATATTGACTTAAATTAGTACAAGTCACATTCCATCAAACACACCAATTCAACTTAAATACTCTATTATTTTTATTTCTGAATTGGTGATTAAATCACCCTTACAATCAATGTCCTCTCAAAAATCTCCAATCAGTTCTACCCTTTGCTTCACAACAATCTAACTTGGAACATTCTCCACACTCATTCTCATGACCCAAACATACATTTTTATTTTTATTTATTATTTTATTTTTATTTTTCTCTTTGTCCTAGTTGGAATACTTAATTCTCCTCACTACAACTTCCAATTAGGTTCTCATAAATCTCCAATTAGATCACTTCGCCATCTTCTTCGCATCACAACCACCACATATTTAAATTCCACTTTAACATATAATCTTCTCAACTTTCAATCCTTCCCAACTAGGACACAAACATCTCCATCTTGAACCATATAGACACATTATTCAATTAAATCAATTAACACACACAGTCACATATAAAACTCCAAATTAACATGAGCATTCCCTCACTCACAAACACAAAGATGCACATAAAATAAACGCAAATACACAGCACTACTTAGCTGGGACTCCAACTAGAACACTCATCAGTGGATAAAGACAAATTAAATAAAAATTAGACCAAATAGGAATTCCAAACTTGGCGGTTACCAAATTGGAAGAGACAACCCAACCACTGGTTAACTACCAAATTGGAACTGCATAGGCAACTGTCCAACTACACAAATAATCCCAAATTGGAATTTACTCACCAACCAGACAACTAGACTTGACACACACACCCTTAAAAATCTGACTTGGATAGAACTACCACCCATTTGGATTACAGATTAGAAAACTTGGAACTTGGCTGGACAGCCAAACCATTCCAATTAGGAAACTAACCAACCAAATCAGTACAATCATTCATTCAAAATTCATTCACCAAATTGGAACTCAATCAACCCATTAAAACACACAATTAAGACAAACAATTCATAAACAAATAATAAAAATCAATAAAAAAACACATAGAAATTAACCAAAAATTTATAACTAAAAAATACTAATCGGTATTCTACAATTGATTAATTAGTATGGATCCCCTTAATACCCCTATTCAATTTACATTGCCAAAAAAAAGGAATAGTAGAGATAAATAAATTACAACAACCAACTTTTGTGTGTTGGGGTGGATTGACCCCCTCGCTTGTCCCCCCCAAGGCCCAAGTCAATCAAGGGGTGCATATAAAAAATAAAAATAAACTATTTTGTGCTTCATTAATTCATCTTTTGCACCTCTCCTGGCTAATTTGGGGCCTCTGATTGCAACTATGCAACTATGAATTCAAAATTTGCAAATTTTATCATGACACAAATAAAAAAATTCAGGATTTTCCCTTGGGGACGAGCGAGGGGGTCAATCCACCCCGGCCCTTCTGTGCATCTGTTGGACCCTGAACTCTTTCACAGGAAGGTGTCCGGTGATGGCACAGACCATCCCTCCGACCCTGTTGTCGAGCCTCCATCTAGCCTGTTGAAGCGGTACACCGGGAAACGGACGGGTAACGAAGCTTGACACACGGGCATACTCGCTAAGTTTCTCTACAAGATCACCGGGAAGGCGGGAACTGAGAATAAGCTCTTTGTGCGCATTGGATCGAGTTCACAGTGACTCATCACGTCTATTGGAGCCACAGAGTGAAAACCATTCACCTTCTGGATCAGAGGAAGTCGAACTGGATGATGACTCGAGTAGAGCCGCAAACTCTGATCGACAAGCCAAGAACATGCCGGGGAACATGCCAAGGTGCAAAATGGTGATATCAACATAGAAGAGAGAGAATTTGAGAATAGAAGCAGAGGCCTGCATCATATTGGGAGTGACCAATTGAAAGTGAGCTATGAGTCTGGTACAGATCAATGGAGTGCGCATATTTTGGTAGTGGACGATGACTTAAAGTCAAGACTTGTGACTCACACTCTTCCTGACGACGAGACTTGGAATTATGAGAAGTGCCCAGTTCCCCGGTTACGGCTTCAGGTAATTAGTTTTCTTTCTTGTATTTCCGTTAGGCTAATCACTGACCAATGATTTTTCACCCATTTCACATGCCTACATATGCTATGCAATAGTGATTTGAATTTCTGCTGTGTTCTTTTTGGATTTCATTGGCTACTGGTTGCAGCCCTTTTTATGTTCTAGACATACTTTGAAAGTTTTGTTGTAACGTTTGCTGATGATGGTTTATTTTCTCCAAGTCAAGCCTTTACAAATACCTAGTCTGCTCGACGAACGATTACCGCTGTACCGTCAGCCATCCACAATGGTAGACTTGGGAACCCAGGATAGTTCAGAAATAAATGATGATCCATCATGTTCTTTATCGAATGAAGTTGCTAGGGCATCTGAGAATCTCTTGGTTTTTAAGAGCATATTAGCACCTGAGGAGGATGGAATGTATGAGAGCAGCTACTGTGGTGCAAATCAAAGACGGGCTCCTTCAAATTTGCAATCTGTGGGACACGGACGAGTTAGTTCAGTTTGATCTGTACAGTCACTGTATTCTCTACCTGGTGATGTCTTCAAGGAAGATGGATGTACTGATGAAGGTGGACGAAGGCCAGTGAGAGTTACGAACAAGTCATCACCTCTAGGCAGGTGTTCTGAATTGAGTATGCAGAGTGCACTTAACTGTGGGCAGAGGAAGCCTATGGAGGATAAGGTTCTAACACAAAAAGATACTCCGTAGTAATCAGCCGTATGGGTTCACAGTGTGCAGAGAAGAGGTTCAAGAAATTCAGGACTTGTCCTCGGACGATTCTTCAGATTCTTTGAAAAAACGGGATTTCAAGAAGAAGACATCTGAGTTAAATGTGAAGCGATCATCAATAGAGAGTGGGAAAAGGGTGACGAGAAGTGTAACTTAAAGCTCGCAGGGTTTGACTCTCGATCAGTCAGTGCAGAAAGACAAACTGAAAGCAATGCCCTGGATGACCTTCTCAGCCGGAGGAACCACAGGAGGAGGTGAAATGTAAAGATTTCTGGAGTTGGTTAACTTTAGTGGAAGCCGTTGCTATCTTGGTTTAGTTTGGGTATCCATTGTGACAGTCACCGTCAAGAGCTGATATGGCAAACGGATTGGAGGTAGAGCAATCCGAAACCCTATTATCAACTGGTATTTCAGGACAATTGGTAATTGTTCTTCGACTGATCGGCCAGAAGCCCAGTATTGAACACGAGCTGCTATATGGTCTTTTCTCAGGGTTGTGTAGCATATGCATCCAAGGCAGGTGGTCTTAAAACTTACAGAGGCACAAGACATTACCTGAAGGCTCAGGTAATGTCTGAGTTTTTGGTAGTTTGTACTCCGTGCTGGGAATTTGTAAATATGTAAAGCACATTCTCAGACAAATATACAAATTGAAATTTGTGTTGTCTGTTTCTATCTTTTTTGCATTTGCTCCTGCAGAGCACTCTTGTTTTGGTTTTTTATGTGTCCATTCTTATGTTAGGTGCGCATAGCATTCAATCAATGGCTATAGCTTGTATTGTCCACATTATTAACTTTGGTCAACCTCAATCAACTCTGCACTGGACTATTGTACGTACAATCTTGTAGTGTTGATTCATGTATTTAGTCATGTGCAATTGTGAATTGTATCAAATGTACGGGGAGAACCACTGGTTAGTTCATTGTTAACTGTTCCCTTTGGGAAAATAAGAAGTTGGAATGTGAAAATGGAGGATCCAAAACTTGACCACAAATTGGTGGGACTGGCAACCAACCCAGGTGCAAAGATAAAAGGTAGATATGTAGTTTCTACTTTCATGAAATTGTCAAATTTTAGCTACTTGCCATTAAGAATCCAAGGCTAATACTTGGATTTGTTGGAGGTGGGTATGTTCTTAGACAAGGCAGGTATTGCTTTAAAGTTGGCAATTGAAGACTTGGAATGCTTGGATAAGGTGGAGGTAGGTATGGCTATAGGGTTGGTCGTGGTGGTCAACCCCTACTCCATGTTTGTTTTTGCCCAATGTATTGAAATTTAGAGTTTGGGTTCAAAACCAACATGTCTTTGAAAGAGGAGGTTTGTAGCCTTTGAAAATTTGAAGTTTAAGGAAAATAGCTAGTGAGTATGATACTAGAGGAAATGAACCGGGAGATTTTGATAAGGAGAGGATGCAACTAGTGCCCTTCAAGAAAAAATGGCTCCTTCTACAAAGAAGAGAAAAATTATTGGGGTAGCTTTGAAAAACTTTGTGAAGGTGAATTGTATGACTCAATATAGTTACTTGTAAATTGTGTGCATTGTTGGACCAAGAGCCAGAGTTTGGAAAAACATGGGATAACTCCTTGAATGGAGCACCAAAACTTGGGTCTCATTGAGTTTGGTGGGCTTTTTTTGTACTATTCTTAGTTAAACCTTCCTTTGACACCCATTTATAAACATAAGACAAATTTTATGATTAACTCTAATGAATTTCTTCTTTTGCTTGGTGCCATTTAGTGCACAGAAAAAAGTCTAGCTACAAAATATATAAATAAAAGTGAACTAAGATGTAAATGTCATTCTTTTTGCCCTTGTCATTGTTACATAATAAACCTTCAAAATTCACTACACCAGTTTATTCAATTACTCAACCCTAGACCAATAATAATATTACTTTGTAAATAAAAGTGAATTGAGATGTAAATGTCATTCTTTTGCCCTCGTCATTGCTACATAATAAACCTTCAAAATTCACTACACCGGTTTATTCAATTACTCAACCCTATCTAGACCAATAACAATATTTCTTTGTATTTTTTTTAGAATTATAAGCAGTAATAACACCAACTTGCATTAACTTTGTAATTTTGCAAAGCTTGTTCCTAATATTTTAGGAAAGGTCAAGATTGTATGACCCACAACATTTTTATTTTTCCTCCAATATTGCAAATTTAATCTAACTTCCATCCACCTTTCATCCAATTTTCATCTTGATTTCATCCAAAGATTCACTCTAATTAAATGACATTCATCCAAAACTAATCAAATTAGGATGAGAGAGTCTGAAAATAATTGAATTTATTGGTGTGGTGCCATTGGAAGAATTTCTAGAATGCTCCTAAGAAGAGAATAACATCATGGGAGTCAATTATGGTAACAAATTTCAGCCCCTTAGTGCTAGGTCTAAATATTTAGGCCCTTAGTTTCTCACCTAGAGCTATTTACCCCTAGAAGGGTTTGAAAGCCCTTTGCAACTGTAGAGTATATTATGTATTTGGTGGAATTAGATTAGGGAAAAATTGACCAAATACTTTTTAATACAAAGTAAATTGATGATCATGATAGTACATAAAGAAAAATGTATCATAAATCATCTATTAAACCACATTTTAAGAGTTATAAAGCTAAATATAGGCCATATAGAAGGACCCCAAGGGCCTCTCAAGGCTTAACAATGTGCTACAGTATGTGGTACATGCTACACTTTCACACAAAGAATAAGGTAGGAGTTCCATAAAGCACTTGGGCTCTAAAAGCATCCATCTCCTAGAATGTACACTAATTGTACCATTTTTCTTTTGCATTGCACCAACAATGTACAAAGAATGTACATTTCAGGAGATGGATGCTTTTAGTGACCAACATGTGTGAACTTCAAAAATTCATAACTAATTTCACAAAGCTCCCAAAAATATGAAACGACTTGTATTAGATGTCAATTCCATTTGTCTTTCAAGGAAAGTTTACTAAAAAATATTTTCAAGAAGTTGAATCTTCACAAATTAATTTCGAGCTTTTAAATGGGCACTTCATGGACCCCTACCTTAGTATGGAGAACCTCAAATGATGTGGAGATTTACTCCTTAGCACCTTAACCCTTTCTTGCATTTTTGCATATTTTTTCTTATATATATATATATATATATACACACACACATAAACCCACTTCAATTTCATCGAATTCATCATATAGAAAGTGTGAAATTTATGCTAGTGGAAGTGATACATAACACCAACAACTTTGATTTTTGATGATATCATATATTTAGGGACAAAGGTATGTGGGACAATTGGACAAATTTGATTGTAAAGACTTATCATAGGGTGTACTTGGCCATTTATGGAAGCATACAACATTTCTAGCATTGTTATGAATAATAAAGTAAAGGACTCGTTTACTTTAAAATTTTACATTTTACTTTTACTTACCTAATTTTACTTTTACATATCTAATTATACTTTTAAAACTTCTCAAGAACATTTAGAAAATTTTCATTTATAGAATTGCCAATAAAGCAACTTCCCTTCATATTATATATAAATTACTTGAACAAAAAGTTTTCTCTATTACATGTTCACACAAAGATATATCCTACTAACAAAACTAATTATAAAAAAATAAAACCTACCAATGAGACTTGTATAGAGTCCATGTGAATATAAATAGTGAGCTTGAGGATAGGATCATAGTTTGAGTTGGAGACAATTATATGTTAATACTAAATAAAGACTATCATTTCAATATATGAATTAACTATTAAAAACTATTTTTACTTTTTATGCCTAGATAGTGGTAACAAAAATCAAACCTTGTTTACAAATGCTTTCATTCAAGTTCCGTGATTAGTTTTTATAATTTTATGATAAATTTTTGAATTCCTTCTAAGTGAACTTTTAAAAAAAAAATTCAACCTTTTACAATATGAAGGTATCTAATTCAAAAATACAACATAATAGAAAACAAAAGGATCTTATAGTGGAAAAATCAATTAGTAATGTTCCAATGAAAAAGAAAGAAAGAAAAGAAACTCGTCATTTGCCAACTTATAGAAAGCTTGATAAGAAGATTTATCCGTATGGGAATGAAGAAGGGTATTATGGAAAGAGGGTGAGTAAATGAACCAAACTTTTACAATTTCTCTTAGATTTGTTAGCAGGAGAACTTGAAATTTTATAATTATCTAAATTTTTTTGTAAATTTTTGTTATACTGACAATTGTTATGTACTATTTTATAGATTGGATACAAAGGTATTGATGATCCACGATTACCACTACTTAAAGAAGGGTGGTTCAAAAACAAGGATGTTTTGGATGTTGGATGTCATGAAGGCTATATTGCAATTACTCTTGGTAAGAAATATCAATATTGTATATTGCTTTGTTAGTGAAAACTTAGTCAGAATTAGATATACGGTTTTGTAAATTATATTTTCAAATCTATCAAGGTATTAGAATTATTACATTTTTTGTTGGCAAGATTTTAACAAAATTGATTCTTGTACTTGCAGCTCAAATGTACAATGTGAAAAGTATTCATGGTGTAGACATTGATCATGGTATGCACTCTACTATCAAGTTCATCTGGCTTTGTGATATTCATAATGAATATTAACCCCTAAATGCCCAAGGCCTGTTTGGAGCTCCTTGAAATTTGCTCTAAATTGAACAAAAAGTCAACATTTTCATAAGTTGTACCAATTTTTTTTGAATTGTAACTGTACAAATTCAAACTAGACATGTTAGAGATCACATAGGAAAAGAAAACATAACAATATTACTTACAGATTGAAAGATTATAATGTTTGATCATGAGGGTGTAAAAACTATGAAAATTTTTTAATTCACTTTTTGCATGTCAACTCTAAAAAGTTGGTCACTAAAAAAATATGAGGTTATAGGGCCTAGCATGCACAACCCCAATCAATTTACGACTTTTCAAAATCTATTCTACAATTTTTTTAAATGAATTTTGAATGTGATTTTGCCTCCAAGATCTAGTGTATTCGAGGCTCATTTCCAAGAGCCCTCAACACTACGGGAAGTCAAGATTGCAATGGGCATCCTTGCACTAAATCGTCAATAGAAAAATCATAATCCTTTATTTTTCAGATCAACTTTTTGATCCTAAAACTAGACTTCAAAAAGAATTCTCCAAAAATATAAACTACTAATAATAGTAATTTGGTTGAGTTTTACTTAACTTCAAAGTTTTTGAAACACCAAAATATCGTGCCTTGGGCATTTAGGGGTTAAATGGCTTTGCCGATAAATAAAATATTTATTCATTTTAATATTTCAAATTGTTTCATATTCTTGGCCTTTCAGAGTCTATTATCGAAGTAAAAAATTTTCACTTTTTTTAATACATTTTTATCATTTGTACTTTCCTTATAGAATTGATTACAAAAGCAAACGAACATTTGAAGCAAGAAGTTAAATCATCAAGCCACACCTTATGCTTGCAAACATGTGAAAATGTGACATATGAAGTCAATAATCCAAATTGCACGAAGTATTATGGATCTTCTTCAAAATTTGAGCAAGATGAAGATTGTGACTTATTAAAAAAGGTTTCCTTTGAAACAACAAATTTTCTTAAGTACAAAATTGAAGATTGTTCTTTTGATACTATCCTTTGGTAAGTCATTCTTCTACAATTCAAATATTTATAAATTGCATATTTGATTACATAAATAATTGGATCATTCCATATAGTGATGTTCTAATTTGATTAATTTTATATCATTGGTTTGCAGCTTGAGCGTGACTAAATGGATTCACTTAAATTGGGGTGATGAAGGAATCAAGTCACTCTTCCAAATAATATTCCGTGTACTTCGCCCGGTAAGTTATTACAATCAAAAGTAAATACCACAATTGTTGGATAGGGTCGACTTCTCTTTCAAATATTTCATTATTTCCATGAAATATGGTTTGAAAAATTCTGAAAATAGAATTATTTCGAAAGATTCCTTCTTTCATACAATTTTGTTTTAAGAAAATATTTTTTCAAAAATTTTGGTGTCTATTTTTAGAATTATTTTTAACAAAGCCTCCCCTATATGTACGGAAATGAATACACTAAACAAAATACAATAGAAATCATTTACAAGTATTTGAATGCTACATTTGAAAGATTGCCAATACCATTTACAAAATATGTACTTTTAATAGGGAGGAGTGCTTATCTTGGAGCCACAAACATGGAAGTCTTATCGCAAAAATCGGAAAACAACCGAGGTGCAACATTTTTTTATTATACACCACTAGGTATTTTGTTGAAAATTCCAATGTTTATAGATATTTGAGTGGAAATGATTCACGAATCATGATAAAATTGCATGTGCATTGCAGAGTATACATGAAAATTACTTGAAGCTGACTTTGAGGCCTAATGACTTTATAAGTATTCTCATCACTCAGGTTCGTTCACAACCCAACATGACATTAACCAACCTAAACCATTCCCCCTTGGAGATTGGGATAATCCCTCTCTAGATTCCTAGGAGTGAATTTAGTTTAATTTTTGAAGAAACATTGGCTGACTAGAAATTTGCAATTTGGGGGGCTCTACTTTCTTGGGGAGCAAAAGGGATCCCCAACATTGGTTAATCATGTTTTGAAAGTGATGTGGATTTTCATTATAAAATCAAATATGAACAAGACAATATTCCAATTACATATTGAACTTATATTGAATCAACGAATTGAATTTTTTTAAAATTCTAGTAATCAATCAATAAAATGTTTAACGTATTTTTGACACAAATTGATGTTTTTTTCTATGTAATCATACAGGTTGGTTTTAATAGTTGCAAGGTAATTGCAAGGACTATTTCAGGTACTACAAAGGGTTTTGATCGACCAATGTACCTCTTCATCAAATGAGCTTCAACTTCCATCTATTAAATTAAGTATACAATGCCACAAATCGTCACGTCTCTTAAGACAAAATCCATCATGTTTTCGTTCCAGAGAAATATTATCCAATTATTTCATTCAATGTTCACAATGAAAGCTAGAATGCAAGAAGCATTCTAATCAAAGTTTTGTGATTGAATTCTACTATTTAAAATGCTATGATTGAACTCTAGTGCTATCAACTTCAATCTTGTTTGCAAAGTAATTGCAATGTCATTGTTGTAGCTAGTATATGTTAAAGACCTAATTTTTATTGTTATATCTTATAATTGCAACAAGTAGTATATTCCTTAGAATCCTTCTAGTGTTTTGTTGAATATTTTTGGGATAAAGAACAAAATACAATTTTTTTTTAAATTGTTGACTGAAGAAAATTGAAATTCAACTTGAATGCTTCAATTTGAGACTTTAGATTCTAAAATCTTTTCACTCTCTTATTTTGATGTATTTGCAAAGCATTTCAATGTTTTAGCTTCAATATTTGATTGTACTATGAATGCATAATTATCATCTTTGAGTCAATTGAAAGACAACACTTTTCCAAGAGCAAACCCTTTGTGGTGCTAATTATTTATATCAGGACTCATGAGTGATAAAAAGAATTATGAGTGGAGAGGATGCTATGACAAAAAAATGGCTGAAACAAAATAGATGAGAAGTTGTAGGAATCCAAAATCTAGATATCTTCAAGTTGAGTTGAATGGGTTGCAAAAACAATTCTTGAAAGAGGAAATAATTATAAAACTTAAATTCCTTATGTGTTGTTTTATAATTTTTGAAATGTGAATGATCTTATGTGTACTTGGTATCAAGAGTGGTATTATCAAGGCCCTAAAAATAAATATTAGTACTCCATTGGAAGAGAATCCTATATGTGTGCTCAAACCATTCCTAAAACTTTTGTAAATGTACCCTAGTACAATACACAAATTTGGTAAATTAATGTGAAATGTCAAAAAATGGCATAGGCATTCTAAAACACCTAAGAAAATGTCTAAAAGAGTCTAAAAAAATTTTAAGCATATTTTTGTTGTCTTTTTTTTTTGTGGGTGTGGGTGTGGGTGTGGGGGGAGAACATATATACCATGTTGGCAACTAGAAAAAAATTACTTTATTTTTGTATGTATTTTCTTAGATACTATAGGAATAAATAATAAAATTTCAAAGTGTTAGTTATTGAGGTATCCAAATTTATCTTAAGTTCTTATATTCAAAAATTAGACATTTGACTCAAGAATTTAAAGAGTCTGTTTTGCAACTAGGTTACAATAAAATGTAATTATCTAGTAATCATAACAAGGAAATGAATGTCAAGTTGAGAATCTTTAATAACTCTCATTTTTCTAAGCTCAATTAGCTACTAAAAACAAATGTAAGTTATCTATTACTAATATTCTTACAAACAAAATCATAAAGCTTTTATATCATAAAACTTCCAAATTTTTTTGTGATATTTGAAATGGATATTTTGAAATTGATTCATTTAAAATATACCTTACAAAAACCTACCCAAATTTTCAATGTCCTTTAGGAATTAAGTTTATTTTATTAGTCTAGTTATTGATTGGCTTACAATATTTATCAAATTACCATGCAAAGATATTTTTTAAAATTAAAAAATGGAATTTAAAAATAGACAATTTATTTTCTTTTGTTAATTTTAACAATCAACCCAAGTTGGTTAATGTTATGGTGGTGTACCAAACAATATAACTTCAACAAAAGAAATGGGTGAAAATCATCCAATTTGTGTTGTGATCTCAATGGGCTTTTTCATTTATAGGTTATAAACTGACTACTTCAATCGTCTAAAGTTAAAGAGGCTTGTAGGGCTCAAAATTCTACTCTTATCAATTTGTGAACCCATGGGTGTATAACTCTAAATTTTTGTCTTAAGACTTAAATGTAAAAATCTACCTCTATTTTTTGTTTAAGTAATTTTGAATTTATCAACTTTCCCTTCCTAATTTGCGGTCTTAGAATCCAAATACATACTCATTCAAAATTTTCTAAACTTAATTACCAATACACCGTAGTAAAGTAATATGCCTTGAGTTTCCATCCAACAATGTTAGCATGTGAGCCTAGAAATGAGAGCCAATGAGCCTTGAGCCTAAGTGTAAGTAGATATTCTACAACTATTGAAGGTGTTTATAACATACTTATAATACGAGTTTCCTATAACTATGTAAGGTGCTTGTAATATAGGTACCTATAATATAAATATACTATAACTAGGGAAGGTGCCTATAACATAGATACCTAAAACATAGACATCTATAATAAAATTTGGTACTTATTATATAAACATCCTATAACCATGGAAGATGCCTATAACATAGGTACCTAAAGCATAGACACCCATAATATAATTAGGCACTTATTATATAAATAGCCTATAATCATGGAAGGTGCTTATAACACATGTACTTACAATATAAATACCTGTATTATGAATGTCCTATAACCATGGAAGGTGCTTATAACATAGGTACTTACAACATAGACACCTATAATTATAAACATCATGTAACTATAGATGGTATTTATAATATAGGTACCAATAATACAGGAGCCTATGCTCATGGGCTCAAGATCCTAAGCTCACGTGCTAGCAACCGTGAGTTTCTATCCAAGAAGCAATATTCAAGTGCACCTTGGTCTATAAAGTAACATAGGTAGTACATTGAACAAGGATTTTTTTTTCCATAATTTTTTTTTTGAAGCCATACAAACATACTAGTAGAGACGATGGTCACCTAGACCAAAAAAGTATGTTGTAAGAGATCCAATGTTCTCTACTTGCCCCCTTTTTCCAAAATGAGTCTTCTTGCAAGTCTTTTCTATCACTAAAAGAAATCCATGTCTAAGTTGATGGATTTTTTTGGACATCTAATAAAACAATCCGTGTTTTTGTGTCAACAATGACATCTAATGTAACATATACAGTCATTGAAGATGTTTCATTGGACATCATTGTTGACATAAATAATGGTTTGTTACATTGGATGTCCAAAAAATCCGTCAACTTAGTCATCTTAAAACATAGGTTTCTTATAGTATATGGTCTATACAACCAACATTTATACAAGTGACAAAATTCAAGGAAGTGTTTAGCAATACAACACATTCCTCCTTTTGGAGTAGATGAAAATGCTACATTGCTACAAAATCTCCAAGCTCTATTACTCATTTTGAATGAATAGTCACACTTTGGGATGAACAAATGAGTTTTCATTCTTATTTTGCATGTTTTATCTAAGGTAGAACATGCCATTTTTGAGCCTCTACCCATTCTATACCCTACTTCTTTACACAAAACCAACCTCGTCATATTGCAATTCTAATAAAGTCCACTCACTTTTTGAGATATTGTTGAATTCTTATCCCTTGGATTTTTTTGGAAGAATCTTAATACATGTCTATGGATACTAATTGGAAGCTATTACCTTTTACTTCAAATATTCATAGAAAATACAAAAAAATAATTTGAAAATAGTTTTGTTTCCACAAAGTTTTTCTTCGAAAGGCTAATTAATACAAATTAACTAATTATGACTCTTAATAATGACAAAAGAAGGCAAATTTCTTAAAGGGACGGGGATAGGTCTTGTTGCTTTAGAGTATATCCTACACTCCTTCAAATTTTGGCCCTCCAAACAAAAAAAATTAGTGGCCCTCCAAACTTATTGGTATTCACTAGAAGAAAACAGTGTTACAGTCAACAAAAACTAGCTAATGTTTTTTGAAAATTGTGTTAAAATGAACAAAGATTTTCTGAAATTGTGTTGCAATTAACACAAATTTTCCTTTTTTTGTCACAGAAAAGAGAAAAATGTCAACTAGTTTCTGTTGATTGTAATATAGTTTCCTACTAGTGTTTTGAGGCATGCATAAAAACCTTTCCGGTGTAGCTCAAGGCCATGACACTCCATTCAACCAAAGGCAAATGAATGAAGGTGGGAGGACCAATTTTGTAGTAAAAGAAAGTCAACGTGCAATCATGACAATATTTTGGCTCGTCTTTTCCTTTTGAAGATCTTACCAAAGAGAGCCCTTATAGTGTGGTAGTCATCATAATTCACTTGCCCCATAGTAGTAGCACACCTATTAGCAAGGAACAAGGGGGCTCGTTTCTCACCAAAACCTATTGAACCTTCAAATTGGGGCTCTAGGAAACCATTTGAAGGACCATAAGGTGAATGCTCTTACATCCATGGATGTAAATAGTTGCATTACTTCTATTTTTTTTTGCGGCAAAGTTTTGCTACTTTGATAGGTTTGAGCTTGTCAAATTCCTTCACTCCAAAATTGCATCAATGCCATGAAGGCATGTGGCATTTTACTATTCAAATAATAACTGCTAATCTTGCTCTAGTTTCTTCAGTGTCCATAATAGTGCTATGAGGGCTTGTGGCAGTTTACTTTTCAAATAATAACTGCTAATCTTGCTTTAGTTTCTTCACTACCCAAAATATCATGGTAGAACCACTTGTAGTTGAATACTTGAGCAATTTTTTGGATAGTACATATAAGGCAATTTTCTGCCATATAGAAAGATATTGACCTAATCACGGGGATTGCAATTTTTTAGGTAATTTTATGCCTTGAATTGAAATTACTATAAGTTTTGGAAGCCCAAAGATGGTTTGAACCAATACCCAACACATGGAGTCTTCCATAAATGTTCATTCAAAGACTACTCTAACTCTCAAAACCAAGAACATGTGTCATAACATAGATGATTAGAAGATGGTCAAAAACCAAAAATTGATAGTTAGAAATCAATCATATACTTAGTAGAACCACCCATTACCAACTACGTGTGCATGATTTGGAGTAGTAGAATGCAATGTTAATTTTTTGCCCTGTAGAAAGATAGAAATGATGGGTGCTGTCAAATTTTCATTATTTTTTTCCTTAAATTCAAATTTTTATGAATTTTGAAAGCCAAAATTTGGCCTAGACACATCCCCAATATGTAGGGTCTTTTTGTAAAGTAGTGAGCTCATAAACTGTCCATTTAAGGGTTTTTGGGCCTTTTTGATGGTTTTCAGATGCCCCAAAATATTTTCCTTTATTTTTCACTTGTAGAAAAATTGATGTGAAATCTAATACAAGTGGTTTTATATTTTTTTGGAGCATTTATGAATTACTTATGAATTTCCAAAGAATTATGTGGTAGGCATCTATTCTTGATCAGAGGCCTTGCAAAACCCACCCACACGAAGTTTGAAAAAAAGATATGGCTTGACTAAAAACAAGCATTGCAACATTCAAAAAGTACTACACAAGGTTCTTAAATGCAACCATTGCTAATCTTAAATGGGCCCTAAATTCTTTTAACATTTGTAAGAAGGCAATTGGACAATCAATTCTCATTTAGAAAAATTAAGTGGACACACCTCAACTTTGAAATGGACCCTCTCTGGCTCTTGTTCCATCTAGCGTGTTTTTTTTGACTAGTGTCCCTTGTGTTGGCTTCATTGCATAGGCCAAATTTTGGAGGGACAGATTCAAAATGGTCAAATTTTGGAGGGATGGATTCACAGTGGTTAGATTTTGATATATCTGGTGAAATTTCATCACCCCACCCCCCTCCCACTAATTCTATCTATTGGCAAAGTATGAATCAATACTTGACAAATCTTAATTATGCTCTCACATTGTTGGTAGTCCATTTTAGAAACGCTTAACTTACTGTCCATTTCAGAAGTACCTATTGGGTTGTTTGAAGAAGATGGTCACAATAACAACATACTACTATAACTACTCATCCAAAGACTAAAATGGCTCTCAAAACCAAGCACATGTGTCATGCCTATGATGGCTAAGAGATGGTCAGAAACCCTAAAACTAGTGGTTAGAAATTAGTCATATCTTTGTTGAATTTCCCAATACCTACTGTAGAGGTTGCCCATGGGGGCCTGGTCGGCAATGGGTGGTTCTACTGTACCATACATGAAGTACAAACTCCTGAAGTCCTAATTCCTGAAGACCTGATCCTCACTGAGCCGTGTGTAGAAGGAAGGAATCCACGTGGGAAACCGCCGTTATGGATGTGGATGAAGCACCCAAGTGACCCAACAGTGTTTCACGCATCTGACAAGTGTACATCACCAGTCCCCGACACGTCATTAAAAGGGGAGAATCCAAAGCATGGATTATTGCTCCGGGAGCCCCACCCAAGAATCTCTGCAAGATTCAAACTCTCCCAGTTCAGTTCATCACAGGTCCGTCACCCTCTTCCACTTTTGTGGTGTTTTCGGCAGCACAACCGACTGCCGAGTCAATACTCCAAAGTTAGTGGTGGCCTTTTCTTGCATGTACTTTCGGTACAGATGCACCATGTCATCACTGGACAAGTCATTACAAGCTTATTAAGATAGCTTCATTTGCAACTTCAGGTTTGAAGCCAACTTGAAATTCTCAAATGCAGCTGCAGCTCCACCTTCACATTTGTGAGCTCCTTAATTGCTTTTGCTCCCATTTCTTGCATTGTGGTTGATCGAATTCTTGGGTCAGTCTTGTTTGCAAGCGCTGTGTTGGACTGTAGTAGTGAATGGGATTAATTGTATGCCTTGAAGGTTTACTGATTTTGTGTTAAAAACGTGAATTGTAGGATCATTCAGTTTTGTTTGCACTTTGGTGTTTTTATAAGGTGAATTAATTAGGGTATGAAGTGAACTGTAGGAGTGGATCAGTTTGGTTGGTATTAGTGGATGGTATTGGAAGCCTTGGAAGGTTCGATGTTTTATTGGGAAACGTGAATTATAGGATCAGTTGTCAGTGTTTGCACTTTGATGTTGTTGTAAGACTTGTAGGTTAATCAATTAGGGTGTGACTTGAACTGTATGATCAGTTTGTTTTGCGATCTGTTGGTATTTGCGGATGGTATTGCAAGCCTCGAAGGTTCAATGAATTAGAGTTAAACGCGAGCTTTATGATCAGTTCTGTGTGCACTTTGTTGGTATTTGTGGGTGTTGTTTGTAAGCTTTGACGGTTTAGGATTGAACGTAGTCACAGGCGGTTAGGTTAACTTTCGTGTTTTGGTGTTGTCTTGCAAGAAATTGGTGTTACAAGTAGCAATTCGTGTATGAAGAGGTTGATTGTTCATGGAGGGCTTCGTTGCGTGGAAAGACTTATTGTGGATGATGATCACTTTAAACCCTAAACCTCGGCTATGGATTTGTTCATTGATGGTTTTGTAGTGATGAGCAATGGTGGGGTTCGGGAAGAAGCTGGCCGAGAGGAAAGTTCCAGCATGGGAAGCGTAAGTGTCTTCGGCACCATTCAAAATCTTAGTTTTGGGTTAGACATGTGAACATTGAGAGGGATAATGCGTGAACAAGAGCTTTGCAAGTTATTTCGTGAAAATTGTATTGAATAGTTTTCCTCAGTCTTCTTTAGTTTCTAAATTTTGCAGTTCCTGGTTTCTAATTTGGGTAGATTGCACTTGATGGGACTCCCGTGTGTTTATTAAAGCTATAGGTCAATGAGTTCCCCCCTACACAGCACTCTCGAGAATCCGGTTAAGCACCGTCTGAATTGGCATTTTCTGAAGTATAAAAAGGAATCCTTGACACCTTGTTTTGCAAAGTTGAGCTCAATTTGAACTAGGGAAGGCTCTTTAAGTCAATAAGTTTTTGATAATGTCATTGCTTTATTTTTGCTTAATACGCTCTTCTTTGGCATGGTTTTGCTCTAAATAACTCATAGTTGGCATTGTTCTCCGAAGGTGCAGTACTACGACTTAAGAATGTTACGTAGGGGACCTCTTTTTTGTAAATTTTTAACTAAACCCTTAGCTGGACGGCCTACACTGTTGCCTATCGTAGACCCTACGTGCTTTGCCCCTTAGAGTTTTCGATTTATGAGATCCTCCAAAGTATATGAAACTAATTGCTTCTGTTGCTTGGTCCAGATATTACATAAATTACAAGATGATGAAGAGGAAGGTCAAGGAATACAGTGAGAAGCTGCAGGATGGCCACAAAGATGAGCGTAAGCGCATCCTCAAAGAGTTCTCGGAGATGCTTGATCATCAGGTATATCTCACCGACAGTTTTTACATTTATGATATGCCATTGATATCAATTCCTTCAATATTTAAGGTTTTGTTGCCTGACCACAACGAAGTGAAAGGTGTTCCAATAGTAGATGCTAAAGAAACTACAGGAAACTTACCTCAAACGAATGCTACAGAATGTGAGGTCCCTTTCTCATTCGCTTGAATTTTCTTTTGTGATTTCTTTAGACTGAGGTAGAGTATACGAAAACCATTAGGAACCTGATCCTGTCTCCCATTGACCCTGTTACCAGAAACTCATCTCTTCCAATACACTTGGTTGTTGGCCTTCAATTAGAAAGTTGGTGTAAGAAAGAATGACTTGGCTAAATGTCTATGGCTACTTAAACTTGAATGGAAATCACGGTTTCTCTATTATCCTTTAAATAGTGGTCTACTTTGAATGATTGCTTAAGAAATTTGAGAGTTAATCATAAATTGGGTGATAATTTTTTTGATCCCAAACGAGCTTGACTCTTGTTCCCAAAGTGATCGCTCCAGTGAGCTTTATACTGATCTTTCAATGAAAGCATATTCCTATATATTGGTTAAAGTGCTTAAACTATTGCAAATAGTATTCTCTGCCTTATCTTTTTATTTGGCGTTTTTCCAGGTTGAAAAGATGGTACTATTTTTGTTAATCAAGCAAGGTCAGTTAGCCCTACAGCTTTCAAAACTGGCAGATGAACGTGAAGTTGAAGATGATGCAGAACGGGAAGGAGGAGTGGAATCCGAGCGTCGGGACAGATTGCGCGATGCTTACCATTCTGTAGGAGAGGATTTGCTGTCCCTTTTACGTTTTGTGGATCTCAATGCAACAGGTCTTCGCAAAATTCTGAAAAAGTTTGACAAAAATGTGGGCTACCGGCTGAGTGACGAGTATGTGGCCACTCGTTCCAACCACCCTTTCTCGCAGCTCCAGCACATCTTTCGACATGTGGTTAGTGTGCAAATCCCTTGTTTTACCCCTAAAGGAAGGGTTTCAAATTTCGTGAGTCGTTTTTTACAAGCTGCTTGGCTTTGAGGATATGTCACTATTATCCTTATTTGTAGCTAGTGATTGAGTAACTTAGCTTTAAATACTCAATCCAACATCCAATGTTGACACCTATTATTGTGAAAATGAATAGTTGGATGCGAAAGTTACATTAAAGAGGTTGTAGGACTTGTGCAGGTGGTCTTTACAGATTTGTTGACCTCCTTACTGTCACACTCATATGCAACTGCTTGTGATGTAGAAGAATGTGATAGTGAGAGTGGAGAGTGAGGGTCGAACTTGGTGTGTCTGTTTCCTAGGGTTTGGTAAGAGATTAGAGGATGTTGATGTTGGAGAAAGTGATATGAAAGAGGTCTGGGTCAATAAATCTCCTTGTGTTCTTGACAAACTTCTCTCGAGGAGTGACAGAACGAACTGGACATGAAAAAATCAGAGTCATGAAAGACCTGATGGAAGTTTCTGAATCTTTGACAGGGAATCGGTTCAATGGTGGCCACAATATCACGAAACCTTGCTGAGCTTGAAAACAAAGGGAAACCCGTGGCTTCCATATATGAGCAGAAGTCAAAGTCAGACTTTCAAGTAAGTTCCTTCTTCTCACTGGTCTAAATTCATTAGAAATTTGCTAACGGTGTGGATTAAAGGGTTTAGTGTTTAGGGTTTAGGGTATAGGAATCTCCAAAAAGCATAAAGGATAGAAGGAATTGATATTGCAATCTGATCTGAACCATCATGCAGGACCCTATTATTGAGTCCATCAAAAAGGCAGAAGACAGGCTTACCAATACAGCAGGCGTTTTGCGCTTCCTTGGTCAGCAGTTTGTGAGTGGCAGCGGTGATTTGCCAGACGAGGAAGAAGAGCTTGAAGAGAAAAATTATCATTTCATATCACTTGTCCTCAACCTTGTGAACACGTATCTTTACATGGTGAGTGTTTTAGCCTCCTCCGAAACCTTCTTTGTTCATTTCCAAATCCTTGTGTTTGAACTTAACATTTTCGAGTGCTTGTGACATGAGACTTTTTTGTGAGCAGTGTGAGCTAAGGGTTATCTAAAGCAAAATCATGTAAAATCACAGTAAATCGATTGAAATGAGCTCAACTTGTTCAACTTCACTTAACAAAGTGTCGAGTATTCCTTATCATTCCAATTCAGAGAGTGCTCGGCAAGGATTCTCTGAGAATGTTATGAATAGTTCTGCAATTTCATATCACTTGTGCTCAACCTTGTGAACACGGATCTATATATGGTGAATGTTTTTAGCCTCTTGAAAAGCTTCTGTTGAACTTCACATTTTTGAGTGAACCTTTTTGTGACATGGCACCTTTTGAGATAAGTGCCCAAATCATGCCCAAATCAGAGCAATAAAGTGAAATTAGCTCAACATGTTCAACTTTACTAATCATGGTGACGAGGATTCCTTCTCATACCAATTCAGACATTTCAGACAATTTCAACAAGGATTCTTGAGAATGTTATCAATAGTTATGAAGTTTCTTAACATTATGAAAAAGTTATGATTTTTGGTTCACCATTTAATGTGTTTTCAGGTGAATACATATATCATTGTTCCCACAGCTGACAAATACGCGACAAGCTTGGGAGCTGCACCGACACTATGTGGAGTGATTATTGGCTCTATGGCTATTGCCCAATTGCTTTCTTCTGTTTACCTAAGTGCTTGGTCTAATAAGTCCTACTTTGGACCCTTGGTTTTTAGTAGCGTCATCCTCTGCCTTGGGAATGTGCTGTATGCCCTTGCCTACAATTTCAACTCCGTGACCGTGCTCCTCATTGGCCGCTTGCTCTGTGGGTAAGACATTCATATCCAGCCCCCCTTAATTAAGAAATTGAAGTTTGATCACAAATTCATGGTTTTCTTCATGGTGAAAGAAAAAAATTCACACTTGAAGAAAATCTACTTGTTAGAAAACGTAACTTTATTTAGCAATGAATTAGGGTTGTCTTTGGGAGTCATTAAGGCTTGTAGTTCACGATGTTGCTCTATTATGTGCTAAATCATCATATACCAACTTCTTACTTCCTACTCTCCTACCAACTTTCGAAATCTACAAAATTTAGTTTCTCTACCCTTGAAAACTTGTTTGTTGAAATTTTAGCAACTGTCTCTTTTCCTGAACTCCTGGGAACGACAAGCTTATGGGACATTCACAACGGGTCTTTTGGAAAAGTCCATACTTTGACATAAGATCATGAAAGGTTACTATACAGAGTGGTTGGGATTGGTAAGCTTAGATATATATGTGTGAGATATTGAAGTGGTCTGAACCTTGACAAAAACTCGTAAACTCATTTACATATTGAGCTAACATTGGGTGTGAACATGCCATTAGCTAAATAATGTGATGAATGCTGTGTGTTATTTGTAATGCAATTTAAGGCATTTGTATACCAGATTTGGTTCTAATTAATGTGGTTGCGTTTTTCTAACAAGGGTGTTTTCTTCTGATGACACGTATTGAAAATGCCTGGACAGGTTGGGTTCAGCTCGAGCAGTCAATAGACGTTACATCAGCGACTGCGTTCCTTCAAAATCTCGGCTTCAAGCTTCAGCTGCGTTTGTGAGTGCCAGCGCCTTGGGCATGGCCTCGGGTCCTGCTTTAGCAGGTTTGCTGGAGTTTAATTACACGGCATGGGGGCTTACTTTCAATGCCAATACTTTGCCAGGGTGGATAATGGGGGTGGGTTGGTTTTTGTACCTGATTTGGGTGCTCTTAGGCTTCAAAGAGCCTATACATTTACCTCTGGTTGTTGACGAAGGCAGCCCATCAGCATCTGCAGGTATGACTGACTCTTGGACTTCAAACAAACGATTTTGGCCTTAAATATTCTATTTAGTGTCATCCATTAAATAATGTCAAGGTGCGAAGGTGTCGTTACTTATGAACATTCACGTGTTGTCATTGAGTGATTTGCTTCTAAACATGTGGAAGCAATTGGTTTTGAGTAACATTTTTGAGTTTGAAATTGTGTATGATACACTAAGTAGAATATTTACTGTCTTTGTGTCTGTTTGGCACTTGGATAAGATGTTTTAGTGTACGTAACGTTATTCTGCACCGTTGGATGTTCCCCTCTTTGAATTCCAATAGGTAGAATATTGTCTGTTGGTGAAACTTCAATTTGAAGGTCAAGTTTGTAGGAGAAACTAGCATTGGCAAGCTTGACATAACTAAGAAGAAATAAAAGGGATACTGGGTGATGGGTTTTAGAAAGAGAAACGGTGAAAGGGAGTCATGTTAAACAAACCGAGGAATAGTGGCAATCTTTCCTTTGCTTAAACTATCTTTTTTTGCATGGATAGAAATGACACCACACCTCCATCGTTGAATAATGTTTTGTATCTCAGTTTTTTGGTTGTTTTTTGGAAATTGCAGATAGTCATACAAAAAGTAGAGGGAGCAGAACAGTACAACGTGACCTCTTGGAACCCTTTTTGTCAGTCAATTCTTTGACACCTGCGGACATGGAGGTTGATGAAGCAGGTAATATATTTGTTCAATGACATTAAAAACTCACCTCTATAATAGAGATTTCCTTAACTTCTTGGCACTCAAGTTAATTCAATTAGTGCAAGACGCACTAATTGTTTAATATTTTGTTTTTCTACTAGAACATAATTTATTTGCAAAATTCTGATGACTTTAAGAAAAGTTGTACTCCCTTCTAGTAGCCACGAAACAATTCGAATTCTCATTTCTAGTAGTAAAATGCAATACGAAGCAACTAAAATTTGTCACACGCACTATTTGCAAAGGAAAACTCTTTATCACTGCTGCCTATTTGTGACGTTCATGTCTGTCTGGTTGCTGCAGAAGTGAGCAATTCCAAAGACAAGCACCGTTCCAAGAAGGCAGTAACTTCGTTTCGGGAAGCATATAAATTACTTACATCTCCTGTAAAGGTAAGGTTTTTGTCCCTTCACATAAAATGGTGTGGAAAATATGAAAGAAATATAAACTAGTTTGCATCTTGATGGTTAGCTTCGCCAATTATCCGTTGCGGTTGAATTTGAATTCAAAGTCTTATGACGTCTTATTTTCAATATTGTGTCATAGAGTCCAGCTTTGAATGGAATCACAAAAAGGTGGCACTTTCTGCTTGTGCCCTTACGGCTTAATTAGTAGAACCACCCAATTGTACTCTTCATTCATCACCGTCATCTTAGGACTAGAGTTCTTTTCTTCTTTCTGAAGTCTTGTGCAATCATTGCATACTTGCACATTAAGAATCATGTTTGGAATTTTTGCACATTTTTGCTTATATCTTTGTACAAATATATTATTTAACTCTATTTCATCAAACTCGTCATAAAAGAAGAAGATTAAAGTATTAATTTGGATGAATGAGAAGATATATGGACAAAACATTGCCCTAAAGCACTTTGTTGATCATTCGTAATATGGAATTTGGAACGCTCAGTGGTTAAACTTATGAAGTTTTATGAAGTCACTGCAAATCTGCTTATGCTTCATTTCTAATGGTTTTGGTATTCTCTTGTTTCAGGTCCAGCTTTATATTTATTTCATGCTCAAGTTTGCAATGGAAATCCTGTTGTCAGAGTCCAGTGTAGTCACACAGTACTATTTTGGCTGGGGCACGCGCTCGGTGGCATTATTTTTGGCTCTTCTGGGGCTCACTGTGCTCCCTGTCAATTGGGTTGTTGGAAGCTACGCAAGCAATATTTTCCAAGACCGGTACAAACAGACCTGGCCCCGGATAGCAACTATTTCTGTAGTTGGTTTCGAAGCTAAATTTTTTAGTTTTGAAACGATTTCTGATTTCTGATGCACTCTTCGCATGATCGCATAATCAGTTACACTGATTTGTCTTTATCAGAGTGTGTTACAAAACAAACTTACATATGGTTGTAGCTTTTGACAATTGAGGAACATCTTTACCCATTGTATGTGTACTACTGCTATTCATGTTGAAGAATGCATCACAAATATCCTTGGGTAAAAATATTCCTCCCTTGTAAAAAAAGTTGTAGCCACTTGTAAGTTCATTTAGTACCATACACGAATAGGACAAATCGGAGTAGTTGAGACTGAGAGTTTTCCTATTTTTTGGCAGGCAACTACTCATCGGTGCAGAAATACTGACCTGCGCTGGACTGGTTCTGAGCTTTGATTACAAGATTTTTCCATACACTCCCACTCAATACGTGATTGGAGGCTTCGTTTTATTTGTATCCAGCGAAGTCCTTGAAGGTGCGTATTCCAAGCAAAAATCCATACAATATTCTAGAACCGTTAGCTAAGGTGATAATCAGTGATTCAAATTTAGTTTTGGGCACTAAGTTCAGTGCTCATATCATCAGAATTAAGAGTTTTCGTTTTTATTTTAATTCATAACATTCGTAACTTCATGTATTAGTGGTAAGTGGTCTGTTATATCTTGGTTCTAACTTCTGACTTCAAAGTGATATTCATCATTTTAAAGTTTAAGGCTAACACTAAGCCTCTTGCACCAAAAGATACTTGTCTACCCGGAGATTGGTTTGTGAAGTCAATCGCTAATGATTAATCCAGAATCCTCCATAAACTTCAATTTGGAAATGATCACAAACTGCTTCACTACTGTGAACCAAGCCTAAAGTATCTAAAAGGGTATCCATTATAGAAGAGAGTGCCATCGTAGAAGAGACACCCCAGCCTTAAGAATGTTGTAAGGTATGCACCTCCCTTAAATCATCACTATTTACAACTGAGTATAGTTACTATTATTAGACATACCTTATTTTAGAAGATCTTATTGGCAACTGAAAGAGGATTCTAATGCACTTTAATGAGCCTACATTTTTTACACACCATATGGATCTATTATGAAATTTCAAAGTACTGCCTCTAAGTGTACTACAAGCCAAAACTAGGCTCTCATAGACTCTCTCATGTTTTGATTATGTACATCTTTTGTAATCAATATCTAGTTGTTTTGTGACCCTTTTTGGACCAAATGCAAGTGTCTCGCTTTGGGTAGTGTTGATTATGGGTGTTAGAAGAGATTGTCATAGTAGAAGAGACATCCTTTCTTTTTTCACATAGAAGAATGTTATATCTTTCAATTGTTGGATACAACAAGATCCAACCAAAACTCAAACAGTTTAATACTGGGAACCATATTCAAATGCTTATATTTAGACGGTTGATTGTTCGGTGATGTTGCTTATGAATCTCATGACTGTTGCAGGGGTGAACTTGTCGCTGTTGTCTAAAGTGATGTCGTCGAAGTTGTCCCGTGGCACTTACAATGGAGGTCTTCTGTCCACCGAGGCCGGCACCTTAGCCCGGGTGGTTGCCGACTGCGCCATCACCCTCGCGGGCTACTTGGGAGAAGGCCAGCTGCTGAACACCACCTTGGGGCCGACCTTGCTCATTGGCATTTTAGGAGTTGTAGGCACTTTGTACACGTATGAATCCATGTTCTGAACTATTGGAAATTTCAGTATTTGTGTTGTCAATTGTGTTTTTTATTGCAAAACGGAGTTACTTTACTCTTGCGTTTCTAAATGTGGCCACAAAGGTTTGAAATGAATTGAATTGAAATGGGTGTTTCCCACGTTAGAGCATCCACACCATGACCCTCAAGGTGGGTAACACCCATCCCACGTTAGAGCATCCGCACCGTGACCTTTAATGGGTGTTTCTCATTTAGCTAATTTTGGGGGAAAATTTTGAAATTATTGTGAATTTTTAAAGAAAAAATTGACAAAAATTGATATCAAATAGAAAATATACTCCAAAAATCTGTTACTTTCACCTTAAATGTATATTACAGTGAATAACATCATAACATCATGGTATAAACCAAAGTTATTATATTACTCTAGAATGAGAAAATCAACAAACCATAATAATTCTAGGCCCAAAGTTCATATTGCTATAAAGTATTGAAATTTATGAATTTAAAAAAAATTTCAATTCAAGTAGAAACTACACTTCATAAGACTCATTTCATTAGTTGAACTCAATTCAAAAAATATTATTTTTATGGCTAAAATTCACATCAAGAGTAAATAGCAACAAAAATGGCCAAAATACTCTAAATATAAATGAATGTATCCATGAATTAAGCAATTTCTTCTTTAGAAAAGTCAATGGTACCATAATGAGGAAATTTGCCATACTATTCACTGAAATGTACTCTGCTGCTATGACTATACACTGAAATGTACTCTGCAAGCACCTTAAAATAAATTCAATGAGTTTGTTTTTTTCCGGTTTTCCCATTCTACAGTCTTAGGGTGAAGTCATCTAAACGCACACTTTATTGTCCGCAGCAGCGTTACAGGGTCAAAGTGATCAATGTCTATTACAAAGTCGTACATCCAAAAGTCGTTCACGAGGAGAAGTGAGAAAATCTTACTCTCCCGGCCCGTCGCTGTCCCTGGCGCTCGGAGGCCTCGGATCCATGAAGTTTTCCACGCACCCGCTCCACTCGTTTTCCTCAATACGTTGAACTGACATTCATCACACTCTTTTATAATTCAATGAAGCGACAGTACTTCGTATGTGAAGTCGGATACGGTGTTTGCACACGACCTCAAGCCTGGCGCTTCGATCGATTGATGTAAATTGGCTGCACTCGCACTCCAATCTCATTCCAATTCACAACTCACTCCTCCAAGACTCGACCTCTATCACTGCGGACGGACCAACGTGCGACTCCACCAGATCGATCGGCAAGGGATTCTACGTAATATATATTCTGGACAACTTCTAGGGATCGAACTGAACAACACTCGAAAGCTATTGGCTTCCTGGTCGAATCGAATCGAATCAAGAACTTGCTTTGGTAGCTGGTGGATTAGTAATTAATTTAGCTTCGACGACGTCAAGAATGGCGTCCACTTCGAGACTGGGGATGCTGTGCTGGGGTGTCCTTGTTGCTGCTTGCTTCCTGCAATCGATACACGTGGCTTCGGCCAAAGAGGCCTTGCCCGTGTGCAAGTTCCCGGCGGTGTATGCGTTCGGAGATTCACTGACCGACACAGGAAACTCCATCGCGGCCTTTCCCAATCAGTTCGCCCACGCCGAGCTTGAACCCCATGGTGTTCTGTTTCCGGGCCATGCCGCGGATCGATACACGGACGGCAAATTGTTGCTCGACTTCCTTGGTACGAACGCGACTCAAGCATTCAAATTAAATCATGTGCCACTCCATCTGCAATATATTAATCCAGCAATTAATCATCACAAATATTGAAAAATGAACTACCTAGTACCACCAGTTTCAGCACTTCGCGAATTTACAGTCACTGACAGTCAGTCGATCACTACTAGCTAGGGGTTGATTTACAGTGTCGATCATCAGTACGTGGTGACAAGTACTGAATTGCACCGGGATTAATTAATAGTTTGTTGCAGTCAGTGCACTGATTGGATTTGCTGTTGGCTGTGTTGAATCGCAGCTTTCGGAGTGGGCCTGCGGCTCATCTACCCCGTGCTCCGCGGCACGGGCGCTGACTTCACCTTCGGCACCAACTTCGCAGCGTATGGCGCACAGGCACGGAGAGTGAAGGTGTGGCGCACGGACTCGGGATTCAACAGCCTGTTCTCGTTGGACGTGCAGCAGCAGTGGTACGAGCGCTACAAAGTGCGCGTGTGGTTCTACGAGAGCCCCATCTACCACACGCGCGGGCTAAACCAGAGCCTGCCCAAGCTGGCCACCGTGAATGAGTCGCTGTTCCTGGTGTGGTCCGGCTACCAAGACTACTTCTCCAGTCTCTACGACAAGACGCTCACGCCGCGCCAGACGCGCTACATTGTGCCCCAGGTGGTTGAAGCCATCGAAACGCACATCAAGGCTCTGCTCACGCCCGTGCTGTACACGCCACCGGCGACGCCCACGCTGCAGATGCCCACGGCCCGCACAATTCTGGTGGTGAACCTGCCTCCCTTGGGCTGCATGCCCGCCATGCTGTCGATGTACGGCGGCCCGCATGCCAAATACGACAGCCATGGCTGCCTGAGCGACCTCAATAAAATCACGCGCCACCACAACCAGCTGCTGGGCGAGAAGATGGAGGAGCTACGGGCCAAGTATCCGCAGGCTCAGCTGCTGTATGGCGACGCTTACGGCGTGTACACGAACATCCTGAAGGAGCCGAAGAAGTATAGCGTGACGGCGCCGCTGAAGGCTTGCTGTGGCGCGGGCGGTGCTTACAATTTCAACAAGGAGGTGACTTGCGGACACTCGGGTCTGGTGGAGAAGCAGTTCGTGAATTTGACTTCGTCGTTCTGCGCGGATCCCTCGGCGCATCTGAGCTGGGACGGCATCCACACGTCCAACACTTTCAACAAGGCCGCCGTAACGGCTTTTCTGCTTGGCAAGCACATCAGCCCCAAGGGTGGACTCAACTGCTCCCCCGACTTCACGCATTTTGATGACCCCCAGTAACAAATTCAGTAACAAATTCAGTCAAGATTCAAGAGGGAGCATCCATGGTCATTTACAGTATGATCGCTCCGATCCATTCCTTAGAATGATTGAGCAACTGCACTTGAACGGATATTTCGTTAAAATGGCGATATTCCACAAACTTGGCATTTTTCAGGTTCAGACTGTGCGGTTTGAAGTGTACACCGCTCCTAGATTTCATACTGTGCGGTCTGAAATGTGCACCAGTCCTAGAAAATAAATGGAAAAAATGGCTTACGAATACCGCCATTTTAACAAAATGTATCAGTTAGTTGTAGAATTATGCTTCAATAGTTAAATAATAGGTGATTGCAAGAATTGGCGGTCGATTGTGTAGCATTTTGCCAAAATCTGGAGTTTTGGCTCTTCATACTATTGAGTATTAGAAGGGAAACCTAGCTGGTTGATTTTGGTCTGTCGGTCATACTACAAATCTGTTGAATCACTTGCAATCACCCTAGGTAGTGATTCACCATTCTTGTTGAGAATATTGATCCCAATGCAAAGCATTCTTATTCTATATGAAATTCACGTATAACTTAATTCCGTCAGGCAAACATTTAGGAAGGCGGCTGTCACGGATTTCTTGGTGGGAAGCACATGAGCGAATTCATTTTTCACCTCCAAGGCTTACCTCGACTGCTTGCCTGATTTTGCCTTCTGGGATGCATTGATTAAAAAGGCCACTTGTTTAGCTGGATTGAGAAATTTGTTGTTCTTTAAGACAGAATGACAGATGCACATTCTTGTTGAGCTTGATCTCAACGGAGCGTTTTAGATTGCACCCTACAGATCGACTAAGAAGCTCATTCCAGTTTATTTCTCAAATAAGTCAACCCAGTACAGGGGACCAGATGTTATTATAACCTTCATACGAATTCAGAGTTTCAGATCGTTAATTCTGGCAAGTTCAGGGTCAGTTTCTTGGTTGTGGAATTCAAGTTGATATTTCTAAATGGAACTAGCCAGTCTTTTTAATTTGGGAGGGGTAGGACAGTCACTTGTTATGTTATGTTAACCTCATCACGGGATTTTGTGTTCTCATACTACGGAGAGAGTAATATATATTTCAAATGCAGCCTTTGCAATATTAATCGACAGTCATAATTCTTTCTTCCTCTTGAAAGGAGCAGTTGATATTGTGCGACGAAGTGTCCATCTTCAATTACGAGCAGGAATTGGAATGTTCAACCGCAAGAGAGATACAGCATGTGGCACCATTTTTGGTAAGTTACTTACTGAGGAGGATAATTTAGACAAGAATTTGCAGGTATTTTGGATGCTATCTTAGAATCTGGACTTCAGATAAATCTCTGGAGAAATTGTGCTTGTTTCCAAAAAAAACTCATATATGATAAAATGGTGTATTTTTGTGAATTGGACTAAACCCTTAAAAATTATGTCTATTCCAGTCGTATGGTAGAACCTCCCATGACCAGCCCAGACCCATGGTCAATACATAGGTAATGGGAAATTCAACAGAGTGATGACCAATAAGTAACCATTAGTTTCTTGGTTTCCCAACATTTTCCAACCATCACTGTTATGACACATGTGCTTCATTTTGAGAGCCAAATTAATCTTTAGATGAGCAGTGATGGAAGAATCTATGCATTGGGGATGGGAGCAAGCCAACTTTTGGCTTCTAAAATTCATAATAATTTGAATTTAAGGAAAAAAATTATGAAAATTTGACAACGCCCATCATTTCTATCTCTCTACATGGCAAAAATTTAACAATGCCTTCTACTACTCTAGATCATGCACAAAATGCTTAAGTGGATGACAATGGGTGGTTCTACTATAAGTGGTTTCCAAAGGTCTGAGCACCTGAATGTCATGATTGTGGCGCTCTACAACAACCTATTAGAATGAACAATATGGTTGGAGATCAATCGTGAAATGAGTATTAGTTAATGTACAACTTACATCAAGTGTTGTCATAGGCACTAGGTCACAGAGAATAATGGAAAAGAATAATCAATAATGTGGGTGATTGCAAAAAAGACCGGTCCTACTTTGTGTCACATTTGGAGTGATGGAGTTTTCATTGACCATAACTTTTGGAGCATGAAGCCCACATACTTGAAATTTTTATTGAAGATGACTAACTTAGTGGTAATGAGATTCCTTATTTTTCAGAAATTTTCAAAAAACTTTTTGTAATCAAATTTCAATTTTGCTAATTTGTCACACTTTGGGGTTTAGGGGGTTTTAGTACTGTGGAGTACTTAAAATTATTAATGTAGACTTGAAAATTCTGCGAACTATACCCATACTAGGTGGGTATGTGCCTACCAAACGGCACTTAAAAAAACATTATTTTTTATCTTCCACATGCATGCAAATAGGGGGCCCTTGTGCGTGTCATAGTGCAGATGGTTTCTCTTTCATTTTTTTGGTGAAATCTCTTCATTATGAAATCCTCCCCAATTGCCAATTTTTTTGTTTCTTTGAGAAAAATTTCCCTATTTTTTGCAAATTAAAATGTCAAAGTGTCTATTTTCTACAAAAATTGTGTCACTCTATTTTGTAAAGTAACTTTTGACCCACATTTTTCTTATGCCCCAAATTTTGGTGATATAATATTTCTATTGTTATACTAATTATCCATATTTTCTTTTGAAATTTTTTTTCCAGCACGTCATAGTGCAGAAGGCAAAAAGTCAAATGCTACGAACAACATGTTGTCTTTCTTGCAATGACCCATGTTTTTCTTTTCAGTGAACCACAGAGAGAAGAAATGCAAAAATTTCTGACTTGCACCACATGTAGTCAAACCGTTCAGTAGCTAATTGAAAGGAAAACTTTAATGGTCAATTGATATCTGTTAATTTAGATTATTTCAGAGAAGTAAGCTGGTGACATTCAAGTTTATAGATAAGTTGATTCAAAACTTGGATTGGCTAGAACAAATCTGAGGCTCTAGATAGATATATACAAAATAAATCTTTGAGCTCAAATTTCACCAATGTTTTTTGGAAAGAATACTGTTGGAACGAGTTGCAATCTTACAACAAGTGATCAACTTTCTAAGCAGATGATAAAATTGGGATTAAGCTCAAGCTTATATACATGTAGGTTAATCTAATTTGATTAAGGTGGATGACATACATCCACTGATGAAACCCTAACAACTAAGAGAGTTCAACACCCCCTCTAAATCAAAGATTGGGGTCTAACAAGAACTGTACAATTGGAAGCTCACAAAGGTGGAATCTGTTTGCTCAGCATGGTGGTATGGCACAACGTATGGGAGTTCGGCAATTGATGGCGCTTCGAGAATACATTGGAGACATACCATTGGCACATCTAGTTGGTTTGTTGGTGTGGATAGTTTTCACCTTCTTGTCGTGGCTGGCGAAGTATTGTTTTGACATCGTTGATTCGATTCTGATGAAGCAAATTGTCGAGGCAGAGGGGTACCCATCAAGCGAGGAGCTAGATCTGGCAGGGCCTGATAGAGAATGCATAGGGACAAAGAGAGACAAAGTACATGTGTATCGGGGAAATGTTCATAGGAATGGGGTGTCAGGAGGCAAGTTCTACGCTGTAAGGAAGGGCCGAACACCTGGGTTATGTTTTTCTTGGCAGGATTGTTCGAAGGAAGTAATTGGGTATAAGGGTGCAAAACATAAGAGTTTCCAATTGCTAGGAGAGGCAAAAGATTATCTCTTTCAGGCTATGAAATTGTAGAGTGTGGTTCTAGGGGTTTTGTAGGAGAGAGAGACTTGGTTGAGCTAGTTTTCAAATTTGCTAGATTGTATAATCCTAAGGCATCTCAATGTTGACGGAATTTGACATGCCCTAGGGATTTTATAAATTCATCAACAGGTTGTGCGTTTGTATGAATATATTGGAGAGTAATTCCCCCCCCCTAAGACTCTCTCTTGTATGAAGTGGTAATGAACCTCGATATGTTTGGTGTAAGCATGAAAGATGGAATTGTGAGAAAGTTTGATAATTAGCACCTTAGTTGTCGTAGTGAAGGACGATGGATGAATTTGATGTAGGGGGCGGTTTGAGGTTGGTGTGGGAGACAGGAGAGAGAAGCTCGTGGAGAAGTCAATGGAGCCAAACCACTTCTTGGGTGCCGTCACTAAGAGCACGATACTCAAATTTTGTCAAGGAGCGTGATACGGTTAATTGTTTTTTACTCTGCCATGTGATTGGACCGCTTGTGAGGGTAAAGATGTAGGCGCCTATAGATCTTCGAGTTTTAGGGCAGGACCTCCAATTGGCATCAGTATAGCCTGTGATTGTAGGCAGAGTAGATGAGTGATAGAGAATGTCGTAGTCGATCGTCCTTGTAAGTACCAGAGGAGGTATTTAGCCTCGTTGAGATGGGTCTATTGAGGTGAGGCCATGTAATTGCTCAATTTGCTAACTGCGTAAGTGATGTCAAGGCAACTGATTGTAAGGAAGATTAACTTGTCAATCAAGCGACAGTAGGAGTGAGAGTCAGTTGGTGGGGATTGCATGTCTGTGGTAAGAATGTGGCCTTTAGGTAGAGGTATAGGAGCGGGATTGCAGTCCGCCATGCCCAACTCCTCTAAAATAGACTTTATGTAGTCGGATTAGTGAAGGAACACACCAAGGATGACCTATTCAAAATTGATCCCCAAGTAGCATTGAATGAGGCTGAGGTCCTTCATCTCAAATTCTGTCCGCAGAAATGTCTTCAACCAAGAGATGAGGTTGGTGGAACTACCAGTTATAAATAGATCGTCCACATAGAAGATCAAGATGAGGGTGTCGCCATTTTTGTGCAAATAGTACATATTTTCGTTTGCTTGACTTCGTATGAGGCCACTATGGCGAAGAGCTCTATCTATTTGATCGTTCTAGGCATAGGGACTTTGCTTTAGTCCGTAGAGAGATTTGAGGAGATGGCAGACAAGATTATCTTTGCCACGAATGCAGAAGCCAAGGGGCCAGATCATATAAATGCTTAATTTGAGTAGTCCGTTTAGAAAGGCAATCCTAACATCCATATGGTGCATATCCCAACGTTTAGCTGCAGTGAGAGTGATAGCTATGTGGAGAGTGGCCCACTTAATAACAAGGGCAAAGATTTCGGTAAAATCGATACCTTCTCACTATTCGAAACCCCGAGTGACTAGGCGAGTTTTTTTGACGGGAGGTTGACCATTGAGGCCAGGCTTGATTTTAAACACCCACTTGCAGGTAATAGCACGTTGTCCCATAGGTAACAGTTCCAAGTCCCAAGTATGGTTGTGCCAAATTGAGTCCATTTCTTCTTGCATTGCCTGACGCCAACCTAGGTCGTGTTTGGCTTATTTGAAGGTGATGTTGTCTTGGTCGGGTTCAAAAGGGGAGGGTTGGGGAGGAGGAGTAGAAGTAAGCAGGCAGACATTGAAATCATTTGTAGAGAGACAAAGTTCATATCCATCGAGTCTAATATTCTAACGATAGGGGCATTGGGATCTACGGATGAGTGAGACAGGGGAGACAATCAGAAGCAGAGAAGGAGAGGAAGGTGAAGTTGTCAGGGGAAAAGTAAGCAGGTGAAGGGAAGGAGTGCAGAGTAGGATAGGAGGTAGTTGAAGGGTATGAAGGTTCACTAATGTGGTGGGTAGGTGGATCTAGGATTGGGGTGAGTTGTGAGAGTGAAGGGATAAGTAGGTTTTTTAGAAGACTAGAATCTTGGAGGGGTTCGGTAGATTCAGGGAGGGGCAGGTCGAAACAATGGTCATCAAACCGAACATCCTTGCTGACTATAATTTTTCGAGAAGGGAGGTGGTAACATCTATAAGCCTTGCCATTCTCATCATAGCCGAGTAGAATAGTTGGTGTGGCTTTCAGGTCAAATTTGTGTGGTTTTACTTCGAGTATATGGCAGTAAGCCATGCAACCAATTACTCAAAGGTGTCCAAGATGAGATTTTACACCTATGAAAGCCTCCTCCAGGGTCTTGAGCTTGAGAGCCTTAGTGGGGCACCGGTTCTGTATGTAATTGACAGTTTTGGCTAGTTCCTCCCAGAGACCTTTGGGAACTCGGGTGCTTGTGACTATACTCCATATTCCTTCTAGAAGGGTGCAGTTTTTTCGTTTGGCTATTTTGTTCCGGTGTGGTGAGTACCTTGTCATGAGCTGGCGAGTGATGCCCTATGAGGCATAGTAGGAGTTGAATGTGGTGGATATGTATTTACCACCTCGGTTAGTGCAAAGGGTGCTAATTTTGTGGAAATTATTCTCGACTAAGGCTCTAAATTATTTGAAACAGTGGAGGCTTTGGGATTTGTTAGAGAGGAAATAGAGCTAGATTTTTCTAGAGAAATTGTCAATGAAGGTGAGGATGTATCTATTTCCATTACGTGAAGGGGTGGGCATTGGTCCACAACGATCGTTGTGAACCAGTTGGAGCGTTCTAGTGGTCTGTGTTGTCCGTTTCTTGGGTCTTCTATCGCAGGGAAGCTTGCCAATTATGCAAGAGGGACATATGTGTTTGATTAATGGGATGGGAGGTACCCCAGCTATGAGGTTTCTAGAGGTCATGTGATATAGGGTCTAAAAGTTAATATGGCTAATGCGCCGATGCCATAGGTGAATATTGCCATTGGAGGGTCGGGATGCAGAGGTGGAACGATTGGTGTAGATCTAAGTTGATGATGTCTTCGATGTTGGTGAAGGTAGGATGTTATAGGGTGGTTTATCTACCCTTGTTGGCTTGCTGAGATCAATGATGTTGATGTGATCGTTTGATGGAGGATGTTGATGTAGTATTATTGTAGTTTTGAGCAAATTTGTTGCTCGATCTCGGTTGGTGTCAAGTTTGGATAAGTTTATGACTTTATAGAGGTTGTTGCGGGAATCTCTACTACCCTGTAAGAAAATTTGACTAGAGTTTTTGTTGTTGTAGATAGTGCATTGCTTTGCTTCAAACAATACTCTACACCCAATATCTGTAAGTTTGCCTATAGAGAATAAATTTGTTTGTATTCCAAAGACATAGAGAACATGGTGGATTTCCTTTCTTGCTCCTGAAATGTCAGAGCTGCTTATAGTGCCTTGGCTAGCTACGGCCATTTTATGACCACCTACTGTGCTAATATAGGATACGCTGGATGGAATATTGTTGCTGAGAAGACTAGAGTTACTCGTGACATGGGATGAAGCTCCAGAGTCAAGGAACCATTCTTCCTCAGTTGTATCAAATATGACACAAGCATTGACGACTTCATGAAAATCGTGATTGTCTTGGAATGCGTCGATGTAGGCTTGAGCGTGCGGAGGTGCTAGATCGGAGTCAGAGTCCGTGTTGTAGTCGATGTTGCCATTGTTTTCTGCGAGGTGAACCTGTTGCTGAGGTTGTGGCCGTTGCATACGGTTGAGTTGAAGTTGCATCGCCTTTATGTGCTCCTCGAGGTTGATTCTTGCATAGTCTTGCGCGAAATGGCCTTCTTTGCTACACCTATGGCAATAGATTGGTGGATGGTTTGATGGTGCTAGGCGTTGGGTTGGGACAGGGGTGTGACCACTAAAGGAGGGGCCTTTGCTTGTATTGGAGAGTCCTCGAGATGAGTGTTGGCCTCCACAGGGTTGGCGATTCGTTCTAACGAAGTTAACTTCCTCTAACTCATTATAGTGTTTTTCTAGATTTCTACTTTGCTCTTCCTATAACATGAGGCCCTCAAGTTCTAGGAATAGAGGTATACGTTCTCACCCCTTTGGGATTTGTGTGAACGTTGACTAGCTTTTTGGTAAGCTATTAAGTGTCAAATCTACTAGGTCCTCATCTAAGACAAGTATTCCTAGGTTTGCTAACCGAGTGACAAGCAAGTTTATTTCCTACAGGTGCTCTCCTACCTATTTTCCCTCATCTAATTTTAAAGAGTAAAAATGCTCCTTTAGTGACAAACGTTGCAATGAGCTCCTGACATCACACATATTCCTAAGATGCTGCTATATAGCATAGGGATCAGTAAGGTGAATGACACTAAGGATGATCAAATCTCATACTAGGGATATAATTATTTGTCCTACACGAAATCGAAGCTCCGTGTCGCACATTGTACCTGTGTTGATTGTAGTTGCCTGTCTGGTGGTGGTTGCCACACCTAGTGCATTGTTTTTTGGCGCCCAGATCGTGATTATGATAGGTGCTACTTCAGTTGTGCTCGTACTCAATGATGTAGCTATGTTGATCGCTAACTGATCAGAATTGTCAAGTTTGATGAATCTCCATAAACCTTCCTACATTAGTATCATCTTGACTTTGCAACTCCAGATGATATAGTTTGAAGGTCCTACTAGTTTCATAGACTCTAGAACGTCTCTGACACTAGGGTGCATTGCTAGAACTAGTGAGCTAAGTGGAACTGTGTTCAACTAGACTCTGGTTCTAGTGACACCACCTAGGTTTTCCTCTAACGGCTCTATCGGTGCATGAGACTTGTGAGAAGTTTGATACAAGATTGTGGTACTAGCAGCATAAGTGTTCTAACTTCTAAGACGACTTAGCAAGAGCGATGCTCTAATACCATGTTGGAATGAGTTGCAATCTTACAACAAATGATTAACTTTCTAAGCAGATGATAAAATTAGGATTAAGATCAAGCTTATATACATGCAGGTTAACCTAATTCGATTAAGGTGGATGACATACATCCACTGATGAAACCCTAACAACTAAGAGAGTTCAACAAATACCTCGTTTATTGAGGAAAGAAGAAAAACAAATCAATCAAGCTCTAGAGGATGGGCTTGAGTGAGAGCACATGGGAATAGGACACCATTTTAACCCTTGAAGAATGGACTGGTGCTCGTGGAAATCATGCCTTTTGGAACCATTTGACATCATCTACTTTAAAAAAATAAAATATACACATTGGAGGTCAAAGTATTGTAGAAGATCTTCCTTTACCGCACAAAATTTCAAGGATGAATAGTTGCAGTTCTGTCCTAAATAGAGAGATTCCTTGCCATCCATCAAACACTAAAAGTTCGTGTCAACATTTATGGGTTAATTAATAGAGTAGAACAATAAAACCTTCTTCCCATCCGTCATCTTAGTACTTCATTGGACTTGTAAATCTTTTCTAACTTAAAGTGTGATTTGCACAAACTCCATGCCACATTCTCACCACTATTTATCAATTAGGGTGGTTAAAGCAACAACTATGGTCAAAATCATTCAATTGATGCAATTTAGAGCCTCAAAATTGCAACATTCAATTGCATTAAGCTTTAAAAATGAGTAGTGGTGTAGATCTAAGTGTCTCAATAGGGCTTTAGAGAAGTCTCAATCGATATTGTGAATTTTAACAAATTTGACATTTGTTAGATTTGAAGTTGCAAGACAAAGGGCTTCTATAGCTATGATTTATCTACTTCATGAAACCAACAACAATCAATTCAATTCAAGTGTCATTGTCCAAGTGGCGGTTTTTAATTACAAGTATACCATTAAACACTTCAGAATCCCCACTCAAACTATCCCTTGAACATCCCATTCAATGAGGATGTAATTTAACATATATGGTGTCAAATATTGAAGTTAAATAGATTGTAAACTTTATCTTAATTTGTATTGCATAATTTTCAATTCGTTGAACCTACTAAGGTAAACCTCCCTATTCATGCAATGTGACAATTTCTACTAGTTGTGGCCAATATCTTACATTTAAACTTAATTTTTTTATATATACACTACTAGTATCATGGCACAATTTCATTCAAACACCCTTCATTGTAGATTTATTGACTATGTCCATTTTATCATCCATATTGTCTGTCCACATCTATACTTACCATACTATGAAACGTTTGCACAGCCCCTACTACAGGATGTTTTTATATAGCCTATTTTATATATATTACAATATGTAGCATTTCATGGACCCCATTGTAGCCTTATATATTATATAAAAATTTTCCCCTTTGAATTAAATGAACCCTTTCTTTAAACTCACATAGTTTTAAAAAAAATTGATAGTGATCTCCAAGGGCTTTCATCACCTAAAATATGAAACATGCAAGAATGATCAATCTCCACAAAAATATCCGCACCTCAAGAAGATGCTTCATGTAAATTTGACAATGACATTGGACTTGTTGCCATCTTTGAACAAGTGAATTTGAGAATTCCACTAAAGGGAGCAAAATCACACATTTCCCTCCCTATGGTTCGTCCTTGAAGGTCTTGGCCTTCTTACATCAAAATTGCCACTTGTAAGTCTTGAATCTCTGAATCAAATGTAGAGTGAATGATTGCAATGATAGTAGTTCCTTGAGCCTTGAAGAGAAATCCAAGCACCATAGAGGAAATTTTGAAATGGCATAGGGAGCTCAAATAGTCTTGTTCCTTCCGCTTGCTCCAAGAGTTCTAAAGCACAAACTTCACCATGAAAATTGGAAACTACATTGTCATGCCAAGGGCTACAAGGCACCACCTTTCAAAGATACCCATGTCATTTTACAAATGCAATGAATCTTGAGGAGATCTATGGAAACCATCTTAAAATTCAAAAGTTCAAAAAAATTGCAACATAAGCAAATATTGCAAAAGTTGTAAATTGGACAGGTAGGTCATTAAAGAATTTTTCAAGATGACACAGTGCAATATAATCAATAGCCCCAAAAATGCTAACATTAGTCACACACTAGTAGAAAAAAGGCTATCAATGACTAGTGTTAATGAATGCAAAACCAGTCATTTAGGACATTTATAACTGGACAATGACTGAAGCCCAATTGTAGGTTTTGAGTCATTTTGGATAAGATAATCATTTATTTTTGTTAATAATTTATTTATTTATTTTTGTCATCTTGACAAACGTTGGGGTTGACTCCTAATGTTTTGACGGACATCTTGATATCCCAATGTGAGGTGACGCTAAAAAGTACTTAGTATTTTATAAAGTAACTAAGCATAATTTGGTACAAAATTTTTTATTTTAGTAGGATGGTGGCTTTTTCCACCGAGAATTCTGTCAATGTCAATCTTAACACATTTTGGTACATCAAGAGTCACTTTAGTTTAATTATATTTTTTCAACGGCTTGTCCATCAATCTAGGCAACTTGTCCGTCAATTGGACAGCCTATCCATTGATCTAGACAGGTGAATCATCCAAAAATAAATTTAGAATCCTAATGGACGTTGGGGTTGAATCTTAACATTTTGACGGACATCTTGACATCTAGATATGATGTGACATTGAAAACCATGACTTGGTAAAGATTGATAGGTCTCATCACTACTTACTTATTCGCATCATTTATGACTTTTTGAGGAAGTTACTAATTTTAAAGCTACTAGTTGGCAAAGCTTACAAGTAGGTGGGAAATTTGTTTGCTAATCTTCTATGAGAGAAGGTACAAAGTACAAATGGTGATCTATGTACACTCTATGTCTCTATCCTATGGGGGCATTTTTATGCACAAGTGCAATGGGTTGTCAAGAGAAATTTGATGTCTCTTGGGTTCCAAAGAACCTAAATCAAGAATTGGATTGGCCATCCATTGTCATTGAGGTTGGATCTTAGAGAGCCTCACCGCTTTGAAGAATGATGCGCATTTTTGGATCCTCAACAATGGAGGTTTGATACATGTTATAATATTGATAGTCATAGACCATCAATCACAAATGATCATGCTTGAGCGGTGGAGAAATAAGCCACTTGTGTATCCAAACCGTGCACTTGGACTAATTATTCTATCAAGCATAGTTCAATCTGTGACAATTGACATTAATGGTGTTATGAGTGCTTCAATCCATTAGATGTCCCTTTAGGTGTAATCTTTGATGTTGGTAACAAGCTTAGGGTGTATTGCTCACTTATTTTAGTTTTAATTCTAATGAGTTTGTTGCATGAAATATTTGATTTTTCTCCCATTAGTGGAATTCTCAACTATATGCACCCATTTAGAGATGGTAGCAAGTTGAGTGTCATTGCTAGTTTAGTCATCATGAATTTCAATTTTGATGCTAATGAGCTTATGGTGGTGGGGAGACAAGCCACCTATGTCTCACAAATGCAATGAACCATAAGGTAATCAAATCCATGACAATCCTTGTGACAACCATCTTATTGAAGCTAGAAAGTCGAAAAAAATCATAACATAAGCAAATATTGCAAAAGCTATGAAGCAAATTGGTTGGTCATTGAAAAAATTGTCTAAGATGACAAAGAGGAGCACAATGAATAGCCTCAACAAGGAAAAAAAATAGATGCAATCTACATTGCATGGCTATTGTAGACATTCTTTGGTGGTTAACAAAAACAAGATACACATTAAAAACAACTTCTTCGGAGCACCATTTTCTAATAGGTTTGGGGCAAATCAAATTGCTCATCTTACCATCTAATATTTTTGTCTCGTGTGTTAAGTTTGATACCACTTATCTTTGAAAAAAAATTCTTTTATTCATCTTCTTCGTCTTAGTGCCCTATCAAAGTTTTTAGTCGCGATGGCTAAAAACAAAAACTAGAGTTGACTGTAGGGAGTATATGAGACCCTAACCTACTAACCTAGTTACCAAAAGAAAAACCTATCCGCCACAACCAATTGACATGCAACTCAAAGTCCTATACAATTGTCCTATGACTATAATCCTCTCTATTTGCACCAAATTGAAAGGGTATTTAGTTGTAGTTGCGAACTAGTAGGACTATGGGAGTTTGTAGACTTGCTATTAGATTGTTTAAATTGCTAGTTTCCAATTTGGAGTGTTTTTTCAGCTCATTTTGATTATTTAGTTGATAGCCAAGTACTAATTGATTGTTAGTAACATGATAATCCAATTTGGTGTTAATGTGAACTCGAAAGGAATTGGGATTGGGATTTGAAGGGATTTTTTAAGAAGGAAAGGATAGCTAGTTAGATGGTTTGGTAATTGTCGGACAATTCCTCTTAGGAAGATGCCTTCCATTTTTTTTTCATCCACTGTGAGAGAGTCGAGTGAGCATCCCAAACCAAGTTGGTTGTGTACTTTCTTTGTTTGTGAGATGTGATGTGTGCTAGTTAGAATAATGGAATTTGTGGTTCCAAGTTGGTGATGATGTAGTGAGTGGTGAAGCTAATTGGATGTTGTGATAGAGTGTTTATCAAGTTGGTTGTTGAGAAACTTTGAAATTGTTAATGGTAACATAATCACCATGTTGAGTAATATGATATAAATTTCAAGCCTAATTGGTTTTCAGTGCAACATGGTGTGTGTGTATTCAAATGAGTGATTGTATGTTCTAGAATTGTGTTACATGTTTAAGAGATGGAAACTATTAGCATATAAATTTCCTACTTGATTTTCTCCCTTAGAACAAATTTATATAATTATACTAATAGGATAATTTCCAATTTGGTCATTATTATTATTCTATAGACTGTAATGGAGTATTCATTTAGAATTAACATAAAGTATTTTACATTTAGTATTCTATATTCAGTTGTTGATGTGGACAACTCTACATTTTGTGGAATCCACTCTATCATCACCCTAGTCACATAGTATCTAATTTTGACTACATTTTGATTAGAAAGCAAGTAGAGTCCAATTACAAAACAACCAAAGTTCTACTACAAAACAACTACAATGCAACTAGAAATGAACTGGAAGATCACTAGAAAACAACTACAACACGAGTACAATTTGACTAGACCTCAATTAGAAATTGACTAGAAAAGTCTATAATGTGACTAGAAAACAAATACATTGCAACTAGAAGACAACTAGAAAATGACTAGGAAACTATTAGAAATATAGACAAATATATTACAACTATATTATGACTTAGAATCGGCTTCAAAACCACTAGAATTTGACTAGAATGCAACTACAAAACAACTACAATTTCAATTCTTTGTGAAAATGCTATGGAACTTGTTGTTTACCAATTGTAACAACCACAACTATAAAATAGCAATAGTCACATAGAAGTCTTTTCCTAGTTGTTATGTAGTCGTTGTTTAGTTGTTCTATATTTTTTCGAGTTGTTTTGTAGTCATTTCCTAATCGTTTCTACAGTCATTTTCCAATTGTCTCATATCAATAGTCTCATATCAATCGTCAAAAGTACCATTAGGTTGGATATATAAGATTTGTAAGTTGTTATACTCTCATGTATTGAATTTTGTTAATAGAATTCTAAAAAATCTATGGTTTGTAGATTTCTATAATTTGTAGATTTTTATATTTTATAGATTTTAAAATTTACATATTTTACAAGTCACTAAATATTCACAAATGAGTCACAAACAAGTTGCAAATGAATCACAAATGAGTTGCAAATGAGCTATACCTTAGTGGCAAACGAGTCATTAACAAATTGCACATAAGCAAATACCACATAGGCAACAATGTCAAAAGAATTCAACAACAAAGTTCTAAGTAAATTGCCGAATGAAAAATGACCCCTTTTTGATGTGCAACTACAATCTAACATGCAACTTGTCCAAAGGGATTGCATGTCTCCAGAATATCACTAGTCACAAATGTCCAATACAACCCAAAAACCAATTGCTCTTTGTAGTCCCCAAACCCTTCATTCTCTTCTAGTGAGTTGCCTTCTAAGCAATGAACTCCAACAATATTTTTTCTTTGGTAAATTTTATTGATTGACTCTAGGTGAAAAGGAATAAGCATTCCTAATTCACCCAATTGTGTGTCCTAAAATCCCAAATTCATCCTTAAACATATTCCAAGAGGTCGAGACAACCTTAAAGGCTAAAATCTCAATGAAAACCTCCAAATTTGGACCCAAATAGGGTCAATAGGGGTCCTACAAAGTATTGACAATAGACACCATTTCAACCAAACACCTAATGCATTGACAACATATACCTCACTAGCTAAGTCCCTAGATCCAATGCTACAACATTCACCCATTCATTTTAGGCACATTAACCTTTTTCTTCCATTTGATCTTTTACACACCTCAACCCTAATTTTAGCCCAATTTGGGCAAGGCTTCCACTCTATTGTACTTGCCTAAAACCCTAAAAAAATCCAACTCAACATTTATGTATCATTTTTAGACATTTCCCTCCCACAGAGCCTCCCACGAAGAGAATTCTATGCATATGTAATGAACCATTCAACTTAAACATGCAAGGACACAAGTATGATGTAATTATTATTACATTTCTACCAAACAAACAACAAGGACAAAAAATATGTAGAATGAATGGACAAGTCACTACAAGACTTGTGGTTCAGCCCCTAGTCTACCTCTAGGTATTGACCTTGGCATAGATTGCCCTATCTTGGGTATAATTGGACTCATGTTTGGGATTCCCTTCCTAGCTGTGGATTCTCCTTCTTCATTTTCTACCTGCACCGTGAATTCCTTGGATCCTCACAGTGAATTTTTGTCTTTTTGCAGTGACTAGGGGGTGATTGCAAGAAACACTTGTCATCTCGTCTTCTTGCCCTTGGACAAGTGGTTTTGTACTCATAACTTCAACATCCTTAGTCCATTTGGTGTGAAATTTGGAAGGAAGGTAGATGTTTTTAGACATTTCATAATTTTTTCAAATTATTTTATTATTTTTAACCTGCCCCCAATTGGATGTCTATTTTGGCCATTGGGGGTGGGGGTGTAGTACTATGGGCAGTTGCAAGAAAGACCAAACGATTTATGTAGCATTTTGTAAAAACAACGATTTCTGCGCTCAATACTAGGAGTACTACAAGTACTAGGAAACTGAGAAATCTCAGCCATTGATCTAAAAAATTGACGGCTCAAAGTACCGTTTTGAGTAGTATGACTACTAGTAAGTACTAAAATAGTAATATTTGAAAAAAAAGACAATTTGTTACAGAAAATAGATACAATGAGATATTAATTAATAATAAATAAAAAATCATGAATAAAAAATCCCGAAAAATTGGCAATTTGTGAGGACTTGATAGTGATCAGATTTTGCCAAAAAGATGAAGTCAAAACCATCTTCAATGTTCAGAAGTGTGCGTGCAAGGGAGCCCTATTTGCACAAATATGGAGGCCATAAAATAATGTATTTTTAGATTTCCTTTGTTGTTCACATGAATTCCTACTATGGGAATAGACCACAAAAATTTCAGCTCTAGATCATTAATTTTGGATACTCCATAGTACTAAAAAACCCTAAACCCCAAAGTGTGACCAATTAGAAAAATTGATTTTTAAATATAAAATGATTTCTGAAATTTTCTTTAAAATAAAGAATATGATAAAAATCAAGTTAGTCATCTCCAATAAAAATTTCAAGCTCATTGTGCTCTACCTCCAAAAGTTCTAGCAGAAAACAACTCTATCACTCTGAATATGACACAAAATAGGATCGGTCTTCTTTGCAATCATCCCTATTTTTGACCCAAAAATGCAAATTGGAAGCCATGAATTAGATATGTTAGAGGTGTACTACCTTTTCAAAAATTGACAAAGAGTTTTTGTGAAAATAGCAACATGTTAGTTGTGCACATGGGGTCAAATTGAGCCTCTTTTGCATGAAGGCTACAAAGAGGGAAAAAAATTTCTATATGAATTTTTGGTGCAATGGGAGTGCAATCTTCTCTAGCAAAATGTCTTTTTTTATAGAATTTTTTTTGAATTACTAAAAATGAAAATAGTCAAGAGATCCTTTTTTTGCTATTTTTTGTTGCTAATGGCTTCTATAGTAGTCCGTTGTCGAGTAGAGAGGCCTTGCCTTGGGAAAACGCGGGGCTTCTAGCTACAATTAAATGTGGCCCAAAAAATGGAAGATCTCATGGTCGTATAAAATCACAAACATAATAATAAACCCCCAGATGATGCCATATGAACCAAAATACTATCACATTTCCATACACCTCTCCAAAGATGTCATGAAGTCTCAATATACATCATGTGTGGTAAAAAATAGTAGAAAAAAAGTCATATCCTTCATAAACTCCCCTTGAAGAAGTGTCTGATAGATAAATGAGTGCCACGTCCGCTAAACAACTCCAAACTATTAGTGTGATATGTCCTTGAAAATCTAACAAAAATTTCTACAACCTCTCCAAAATTCAATCAAAGATAAGATACTGTACGACTTTTATGGTCGGTCAAAGTTCACCCTTCCCAACTCAAAGGCAGCTCACCTATACTTCACTCCCAAGCTCATAACTTTCACATACTACCTCCAAATTAATAAAATTAACCTATTTTGAAAAGCTAAAATGAATATATACAAGCTCCCCAAGTTTCACTCAAATCTAAAATACTATCCACCTTTCATAGCCTTTCAAAGTTCACACACTTGAAAACCCGAAAGTATCTCTTCACTCTTTCACTCTCAAGCCCATAACTTTCACATACTAGCTCCAAATAAAGAAAATAAACCCATTTTGGAAAGCTAAAAGAAGTATCTACAATCTACACAAGTTGCACTCAAAACTAAGGTACTGTCAACCTTTTATAGTCTACCAAAGCACACTCTCTTGAAAATTTGAGGCAACTTCACAACACTTCACTCCCAAACTCATAACTTACATATTCTAACTCCAAACTTAATGAGTGATAGCTTTTTAGAAACACAAAAACAAGATACACAAGCTTTCAGAATTTCATTAAAAAACTGTTCATAGACAAAGTGCAATGTCCTCCCAAAGTGACGGGTTCCCCTGAGCAAACAAGGAGGAGGAAAAAGATGACCCTCGACCTCATCCGCCACCTCAACCTCCATGCCATCCACCTAAGCTAGTGGATTTTGGCCACTAAGATGCCACATGGGCCATAATACACCCATGGGCCACCTCCTATCTTCGATAAGTCTATCCACATCATCTACATGGACTTCTAATCCATTAAAAAAACAAAGAAAAGGTAAAACAAGCTTTACCTTTTGTTTTTACAACTTCAAATAAACAAACTAAAATATTAAAATAATTTCTAATATAGAAATCAAAGAACTAAATGTTTGTCAAATAGAGGTAAAAAAAAAGAATTCAAGTGGAGTACGACCCCATTTGTTTCTTAAAACTCTAGAAAAAAAAACTCCAATTTAACAAACAATTATGTATTTTCACATAATGAACGCATTTACAATGTGACACCGTAGTAGTCTATAGTAGTACATAGTACTAAATCAATGGTTCATATTTGTAGATGCACTGTTGACACGCAAATTGATAGGTCTTTGTAGTATTGCCAATCCTATGGCCAAAAATTGTGATTTTGATTAAAAAACATGAAGTGTTCCTTACAATCACCCTAGGCTCCTAATGTTGTAACTTCATGGTTGTCTTTCCTTGCCTTATTGTTGCCTATACTTCTTTAAATTCAAGTTGCTAAGGTTGCTTTTCCTTGTTGGTTGCTAAATTTCACATTGGTCAATGGATCTCCCAATTGGGTGTTTGTTCTTGAGATCCCACCGTGTTTAGATCAAGGGTTGGTCATTTCTCAATTTGGAGTTTTGAGTATATTGTTGTCATCTAGATTCTTAGATGAATTTTTGTCTTCTCACTTTGGAAATTCACGTGCTATAGTTGTGCCTTAGAATCTCACCAACTAGCTATCTTGAGGCACTACATCCCTCCATCTAGATCTAAGTTTGGATCACCCTTGTTGTCGCATGGTGCAACGTAGATTCATGCTTGTGGGATTATTTGTTGCTTGTTTTCTAGGATTTTTCTGGTCTCCTTGACATGCCTAGACAATTGTGCATCAACTACTTTAACATTCATTAAATCCAAATTAACTCATTTCAACTAGTAGTTGTGGCAACCATATTGCTACTTTTTCCCCTTTCTTTCCTCCAAACTTAAAAAAATTTCTCACTAAGCTTCCAAATCCTTCCAAAGCCCTAATTTGTCCCATCAATCCTAAACCAACTTCCAATTTGACTTGAAAAAACTCCATTTTTCACCCATTTTCTTCCATAAAATGGTGAAAATTGCTTGACAAATTATTCCTAGTCTTCCCTTGAGGGTTGCTATTATGTGAGCATAGGAGTGAGCCTATGAGCTTATAATACTATACACCTATGTTATAGGTGTATAGACTATAAAAACCATCTATGATTATATGATATATATATATATATGTGTCACAAATACCCATATTATAGGTGTTTATGATACATATACTTTCTATAGTGTGTGATATGTATATTATAGATACCTATAATATAGGCTCAATGCTCACAAGCTTGCATTCTTGGGCTCACATACTAGCACCATTGGTCTTCTCCTTCCCTAATCTCTAATAATTTATATTTAAAATGCCCATAAACCACAAAATTGATCTAAAAATTACACACACTCAAAAATTGAGAGAAAAGCAAGAGAGAAAGAGAGCTCCAAACCCGAATTTTTCATATAATCCAACTTATTAGTGGATTCATTTGAACATCTATTTTCATCTTTTTTTTATTACTATACATTCTCTAATTAGTAAAAAAATGTGTTAAATAACTAGAAATTCACTAATTTAGTGTTAGATCCCCTAAATTACTACAAAACTCCTATTTTAGTGTTTCTACTACTATTTCAGTACTTCCCTCACTAATCTAGTGTTCTAGTAGTAGTTTTAATTTTACTACTTCTTTGTGTTTTTTCTCATTTATTATTTTTTGGTGTGGTTTCCATATACTTCTAGATTCATTTCTTACTTCTAATATTATGTTTTTAAAGCACTTTTTATTTCTTGTATTTCTTTTTTGTGGTTTGCAATTTACTTCTAGTTTTATTTGCTACTTGCAGTCTTTTGGTTTTTAATTTATCTTCACCATTTTTTTATTTCTCATTTTTTTGTATTTACAATTGAATTTTGAAACAATTTCCTACTTGTAGAATTTTTTTTTAATTTTTTTTAATATTTTTGTATTAGTTATCTTTTTGCTTTTCTATTCAATTCTATTTTCTTTTTCCTATTTAGTAATATATTTTTTAAAATTTTATCATTATTTCAATCTTAGCCTAATTTGGTTACTCTATTGTATCTTGCTTAACATCTTTTTAATTTTAAATTCCTATAATTTTCTCTTTATTTTTTCCTAATTACATTTTCTAACATTTTGCCCTAACTTCCTAACATTCCTATCTTTATGTAATGAAAATCTCCCTAATTGTTAGTTATAGTTTAATCTAGAGTATTTATACTTCTGGACTTGTAACTTCGTGCATATTATTTAGATTTTTTATTTTCTATATGGTGAACCAATATAGTGGTTTGCACATATGCCCTATCTATTTGCCTCACCTAACATGAATCCCTTCACTATTAACAGATTCAAGTCTTTCTTTTGTCCCATATGCATTAAAAGCTTTGGTTTTAATCATATTATATAAGTGAAGGTCTTCCTTTAGATGGTGCAATGCATTCAGAAAGAAGAGAATTGTCAATCCCTCATACTTCTGAGAGATAAAGAATATCTTAACACATTTCTAGACAAAGCTAGTTGTTTTGATGCATTTAAATTTGAAGAATTACTAGGTAAGGCAAAAGCACCAGTAGTCAATCATTTAAGCAATTTTGGAGTATATCATGTGGAGTATGAGGTGGTGGAATTTTTTTCCCATGTAGGAAGATAGGAAATATGGGGATAGCAAAATTTTCAGAATTTTCTTCCCCAAATTGAAATTATTGTGAATTTCAGGAGCCAAAAAGTGCATTTCACTAGTAGCCAATGTCTAGAGTCTTCCAATTCCGATCATTCAATTTCACTCACTACTTTGAGACATATGTCATAACCTTACTAGTCCCAACCTTGAAAAGAACAAAAAAACACATTCCAATCTTGAATTTTAGCCTAAGGTTGGAAATAGCGCATCCTACAAATTGGATACTGGGCGTGGTTGACAACTGATGCTTCTACCTTAGTCTTCCTAATCAGTTTCCACCATCAGTTGCCATTTGCCAAGGTTGGCCAGCAGGGGTTCCAACAATTAATAATATGCAAGAAACAACATAAATGTAAACTGAGAGTAAAATTTGATGTCAGGTAGCATTAAGTTACAGCAGAACATTTCAATTTGAACCTTTGAAGTTCTTCATGTGTTTTAATACAAATCTGCTGTCACCCGGAAGAAAGAATTATTTTGCTGAACAGATTGGACTCATAATTGGATGAAAGGACACTTCATTCACTCAACATCCACTTCCAAAATTGTAGAGATGCTGTGCATTTGAACACTTTCGGAAAAAGTAGTGTGTAGGAAAGGGAACTTATAAGTAGTACCAGTTTGTAGTAAGGTAACTCAGCCTATGACAGACACAACTTTGGATATGCCTATTGCAGTCCCAAAAATTATTGTGGTGTACATACATGTGTCTTATATATTGTTGCGCTGGGATGGTAGTGGGTTTGACTAAGGTAGGAGGTTCATAAAGTGCCCATCTAAGAGCTAAAACTGAATTTTGGGGAGGTGAAACTTATTGAAATATTTTTCAGTAAATTTTTCTTGAAAGACAAGAGGAATTGACATCTAACCCAAGTCGTTTCATATTTTTTGGAGCTTTGTAGAATTAGTTATGAGTTTTTGAAGTCGAAATGGCACAGGGCTCTAAAACCACACACCTCCTCAAATGTACACTGTTGGTACATCCCTGTAAAGATGAAAAAAACCCATGTATACATAGTGTACATTTGAGGAGGTGTGCGGTTTTAGAGCCTCCTACATTACTTATACTTCCTGTTTTTAAGAAAGAGGAATCTTAGCTTGGGAATTCAAATCTCCTTTGATGGTGATTGTAATATCAATGGTACTGTGCAAGGACTCACTTTTGAACATGTCTTGCAATTTTTGCTATTGTGAAATTTATTAAATGGGTGAAGCTTTGAGAAATTTTGGGGAATTTTGAGAAATTATTCATTTAGATTTTGGTGAGAAATATTGATTCCCAAAATGTGGATTTGTGTGTGTGTGTGTGTGTGTGTGTGTGTGTGTGTGTGTGTGTGTGTGTGTGTGTTAGTAGTGTATTTTGGCAATTTGTGCTCCTTTCTTTGGATCTAAATTTAAGCCATAAAAATGATCTTTTTTGAATTTGAGACCAACTATTGAAATGAAGTTTATCAAGTTTTGTTTCTATTCCAATTTGAAATTTTCGAAAATTCCTAAATTTGAATATTGTATTGCAATTTGAACTTCGGACCTATTACCATGGAGTGCTGATTTTCTAATTTTAAAATGATACAATGAAATTTTTTTTGCACCAATGTGATTTAAATTATATTGTACACATATAGAGAAATTTCCAGATTTTTTAAACATATTGTGTATTTGATATGAATAATTTTCACTTATAATTCAAAAATTCACAAAAATCCCAAATTCTTCACAGAAAAATATCGAATTTTTATGACTTGTAAAAGATATGAAATCACATCTTGAAAAAATAAATACAAAAAATTTCATTCCTAGATAGTTGCTAAATGGGAGGAATGAAAGAGGAACTTTGAAGTTTGACAAAGTGGTCATAGGCTAAATCTTTCAAGGATAATTCTTTGTTGGGGACTTGCACAGAGAAAAGTGATGCTAGGTCTACAAGGCTTTGGAGAAGGTTTGCTTGACAATCTAACCCTTTAACGATGCCGAGGACATTTTTTGTCTAATGGATGACAAAAAATCTTCCTATATAGGACATAAGTGTAATTGTTTATCCTTTGAATTTGCATAGCAGTTTGACCTCTAATGGGTATTTTTTATTTTTTTGAAAGTAGGTGATGTCACAAAGTACCAAAAGGAATGAGTTCCACATTCACCATCCTAGCATTTAAGGACTAAAGTCAGATTTAATTTTTGGTTTTTGAAGAGACATAATCTTTGTTTTAGCATGGTTTGCAAGTTTCTACTTTTAGCTATTTGCATGATTTCTAGTGTGGAAGTTTGTGAGCACCAAATTACCCACCCTTGGTAATTCGCGAATACAACCAGGTTCTAGGTTTTGGCTAAGTGACTCCTACTTTTGGGTGTCTAAGTGTAGTCCCTTGTGCCTTCCAAGCAATGGATCTTTTTACTAAGTGCCTAAGTGCCTAGGTGCCCCCAAATTTGCAAGATTTGCTTAAACTACTTCCAATGTTTTGGCCGACCGAATGGATGGCCTGCTATATGATCTAGATGGAACCTACTCCAGGGCAGAACTAACCTAAGAAACCTCTAGGTCATCTTGCGCCATTTCTAAAAACATGAAACTCGACCCTATCCAACGTTCCTAGCCAAAGTTGTGGGTGGATGAAGTTTGGCTGCTACTCGGTCCCTCAAACTTCGTCCATCAATTACACCTAGTTCCCCAATTCAGAAAGATCCGAAATTTGGAGGGATGGTTCAAAAGGATTTCCCCTACCCAAATATTAATTTTTCCCTTGATCAGAGATTTCTACCGAATTTTCATCCAAGCCTTATCCAAACTTCATCTGCTAATTTCTCCTAGCCTATAACTCGGAATTGAATTTTCTCTTTGGCCATGGACCCTAATTTGGAGCCTCCTCCTAATGTGTTTAATTATCTATCAGAAACGGAGTTTAGCTATTCTTCATCCAATTTGATCCTAAACTTCATCCGATGATAACTTCCTCAATTTTCACCCAATTTGGGCATGCCTTAGAGTTTTAGAAAGCCACGGCTCCCCTCTTTATGCCTATGTCTTGGAAATGACCTGACCTATGGTCCTACGGGTCTTACCTAGGGGTAGGCCTCGGCCCAAGCTACTAAATTCTAGTTAGAGCCCTAAGGAAAGTTTGGGGAGGTTTAACTCATACCTCAGAACTTGTGTCGCTGCTCACGCCCGCCGAAAGCTCTACCTCCTCCGCTATGAACTCTTGTGCCGTGAAACAACGAACCACCGTTTTAATCATAAAATAAATTGGTACAAGGATTTGATTGCCAATTTCTTTCCTCCTCCCTTCTTTTCTTTTCTCCCACACTCTAAGGTGGCCCAACTAACCCCGATCTTCCTACTAAGATAATCTTAAGTACGCGTCACCCCCTCCTCCAAGTTGAGCTACTTCTTATGTCCTACACTTACGTCTCACACTTAATTTTGGGATGATTACCTACTTCTAATCTAAGGGCCTAAGTAAGTCTTGTGGATTTCCCCCATCTTCCTTATCTACTTCTGCTTCCTAATCTTTAAATTGTCCTTCCTCTTGCCTCTTTTTCATTCTCTTGTTCATTTGATTGTTGCCTTGAGGGTAGTTTGTGGGAGACGAGGAATTGGATTCCTTGCCCCGATAGTTGCTTAGCATGGTGGAGTTTGTTGTAAACCTCCTCTCTTCTTCCACCTTGATTACTCGGCCTTTTCTCTTCTCCCCCTTCTTCTTGATAGCTCCCTATTCTCCTTCGCCTCACCCTTGGACAACCCTTTTCTTTCTCACCCTGACCCCCAAATACCCCCTAGTGTGGACCCTGACTCCCCAGCGAGCCCAAGGGTGGACCTCGACTCCCTAGTAAGCCCTAGTGGTGAACCCGACCCCCCAGTAAGCCCTGGTGCAAACCCTGACTCCCTAGTACCCTTGCTTTGACTGTCAGTACCCGGCCCTGCCTCATCCGATGCTCGGGTTTGGCCTTCCGGGTCTCAAGGTCTTGGGGGGTTGGGGGTTGGTCTGGTCTGGTTTGGACATTTGTTGATTTTTTGTAAATGCTAGGGGGGTTTGGACATGCCATGCTTGTGGGTTGTAGATGTAAGCTGACCTTGTAGACAGCCACCTTCACTTGATTTCTTTCTAATTTCTTTCTACCCTCAACTTTGACTTCTACTTCTACTTTTGGGGGGCCTAAACTTTGGTTTGTTCCCAACGTGTTTTGGGAACTAAACCTTGTAGGGGGGAGGGGCCATGTGATCTCACGGCTCTTCCATGAGGTGGTTTTAATACACTGCTAATATTTTTTACGCTAGAGGTGTTCAAAGCTTCGCCATCATTTCCCCTCTTAATACATTGCTAAGACTTTTTATCCCTAGGGGTTCAAAGCTTCGCCGTCCCTCCACTACCTTACACATCATGAGGACTCTTATATCCTATAAGTTCAAAGCTTCGCCGTACGGCAGATCCCACTACCCTCACATCCTCGTGCCTCTCAACCAAGGAAGAACACATCACAGTTAGGGGCAAGGACAAAAGACAAAGGAAGGGACTTGGACACTCAAAGGCTAATGACACAGGTTAGCAACATCAAAAACTTGAACTAAAGGCCCCCCAAAGTGGCATTGCTAGTCATATGGGGGGTTGCTCTAGGGTTAGTACACGTCAAAACAAGGTGAGTGACCAAAAGGGTCTCTCTAAGGTAAGCACCCACAACTCTAGCAACCTCGGAAGTTAGGAAAAGCCTTCAAGCTCAAGCTTGGAAGAGTTAGTATTGCGCTCAATCGAAAGAGAAGGCAAGAGCCCCACAAAAGACCTTGCAAGCTCCCAAAACAACAACAATGGCCAAAAGTGCCCAAAAAACACCGTTGCAAGGTTTGTAGCTAAATGCCACAATGTCCAACACAAATTCGAACCAACGCACCCAATTACCCAAAAAAGGGGGTGGTGAGAGAGGAGAAGGGGTGTCCTTTTATACTCTTTCCCGGGCACCCACCTCTCCTCATTCATCTAAGTTAACCTTATCTTGGATTTTCATCCAAAACTCAAGGCTTTCATCCTATGTTGGCCTACTAAGTTAACTTTTGGAGATTAACTCTGAATCTCAAAGGAATTGCGCCATTGGCTTCAGAAGGTCATTTTTAGTCCATTGTAATCCCCCTCCCCCTTTTCTATCTTCAAAATCACAACAAAACCTAGCGCCAACTTAATGCCAAAACTTAGGGAAAATCCCAACCTTTGGGGGGTTGACTTTTCTAGCAAAAGTAACTAGCCTAGGATCCTAAGTAGATAAGGGGAAGTGAGAAAAGACCTATCTTGCGCTCCATTCCACTTTTGTATGCTCCTACTCTGCTGGTCAAACCTACCGTGGACTTTAATTTCCGTTAATTGTCGAGGAATGTTGCAGGTTCAGGTACTTCTAACTATCAGAATGTCGTGAAACTTGTCGGGGCAGCTTATTAATATAAATGAAGCTATGGTAATTTTTAGTGGGAATTTACCGCCACTTGGGAAATTTCCATGACTTTCCCATCTTAGGTTTGGGTAGTTGACCGTCCGGAAAGACATCTTCTGACTATCAGAAAATTCCAAAACTTTTCTTGGAACCTCCCACGAGATCCCATGACACATGTGTAGGCTCATACTTTTACTCTACACATCGGCCCAAGGAGGACAATTTCCACGCCCTTGTTTAATTATTAATGGTCGGGGAATCTTCCACACCGGGGGGAATCTTGGCGAACCGACTTCGCCATTGGTTCCCAGGTATGAATTTAACCCCAAACCACCCTCCTTGTAACTTAGATTCTTCCATGGGCCTGTCTTGGTATTTCTCACATCTACAAGCCAACAAATTGGGGTTCTGCTATTTCGTCAGTGGAATGGGGAAACTAGAACCTATCTTCGGGAACTGATTCCTATGCCTTACCAGGGGTCCCTTGACCAAATTTAGCTTAGAGATGTTTGTCCCATGTGGGGTTTTGAGCTTGATATGCCCATCACTCATAATTGGCCTATTTACCATGATTAGTTGGGTTCTAACCTATTTACAACTTGCGGTTGGGCCATTCTAGCTACAACATTCTCAAACTAGACCAAATACTATATTGGAATGTGACATTCCTATTTTGGTTCTACACTTTTTTTAGGGTTTTTTGTATAATAAGATACAATTAAAATGACAAAATCCAAAAAAAAATAAAAATGAGCCGTTGGTGATGAATTAGGGGCTCACAAAGTTCTATTAACCCATTAAGGACCATGGTTGATTCTAGAGGCGGGTGAGACGTTTTCTAGTCCTAGGCTGAATATGACAAAAAAATACCAAACTAGTCAAGATGCATTTAGGAGATTTGGTTGTACCAATCAAAAGAGATGTAAATGCTTTGAGCTCCAGAATACATTTTGAGACAATTTTCAATTTAGATTTGTGCATTGATTTGTGTATTTTCAACTGATATTTTGTTGTTTTTTTCAACCCCTAAACCGCATGCAAGCACGAAATTTCACAATCTTTGTCCCAATACATTCATTTCTGAATTCCCCACACCCATCTCCTTTCATTAAATCTCAAATTCATTCTAAAACCCTTGCTATGAACAAAAAAGTTTCAATTTCAACCATAATAAAAGTAGTCGACCAGACCTTAATGGATTAAGCCAATTGGCATTCCAAAGATTGGTATGACCAACATTTTAGATGCAAACTAAGTATCAATTTGAAAATCACAAGATCATTTTCAAATTTCAATCCTCTTTCAAAGTAGAATTCCCTAGGCCACTACAACTATCACATAGCTTGGTTTTAAAACCAAATTCTAGATAATTAAATCAATTGTCAACCAATTGCAATTAAATATAGGAACAATTCAATGATACTTTTGGAGACACAATTTAACGGAAGTCTACTTGTGGAGAGTGGCTATAGGGATAGTTTTTGGTGATTGTTTTCACCTTAATTATTGTACATTTTGAGTCATTCTTAGTATTCCTTACATAATTGCAAATAAAAAAAAATAAGCACATTTTATCTGATTTGAATGTATGATAAATCATTGGAAAGTGTTTTAGAATACCAATTCAATCATACAATGGTATATTATATATCCAATTTGGAACAAATTTGTACTAATAATGGCCAAGTATAGAGTAGGTAACAAAATGATGATGACCTCCAACCTACTAAATGTCAAACACAATTTTAGAGAAGGTTATTCACACCAAAAGTGGCCATTCAATCTCTCAATCAAATGAACTCCTTCAAACATGTGTTTCCCCCAAGAATCCTTCTAACAAAGGTTATCCATTTTTCTCTCATCCATTAATCACATGTGTTGATGAAATGAAGCAAATACTTTATCTTTAGTATATTGGATCAACTTTTCATCTAATGTGGTTAAAGTCATTGACTAATTTTAGACTTTGGACAAAAATCAAGTAATTGAATTATAAAAAAATAAGGATCAAATTGATATTAGCACTCTTCACAAGATAAATATCCCTCTTGTTTCTTATTTGGGCTTGGAATTGCTAGGAGGTGTTAATATTTTTAATTGAAAATGGGACTAACTATATTATATGCAACTATAGAATGTTGTTCTTTCTCCAAAACATGAAGTTAAATAAGAGTTCAATTGTAATTAATTGTGTTTAATGTGGCACAAAAAAGATTGATTACAAACCAAAACACCATGATGACTTTCAAATGCCCCTAACATCTCTAATATATGTTATAAATGCTACAAAATACAAACATCTCATATTTTTCTTTTGGCATGAGCTAAATTAGGCACCCCCCAAATAGTCCCTTTTGCAATTGTTTCATGTGTCTTAAGTTGTTCAATATTTATGCACTAACATCAATATGAATCTTCAAATAGGAGAGATAAACTTTAGATAAGATGATTGCACTTGATTGTGCCCCCTTTCTAATATCCCTCCGGATTCTTACTTAAAATGTGTTGCTTCTATTTTTGAGAGATTGGGGTCACTTTTGGATATACCGATTTTTTAGTATTTAAAAAAAAATATTTTATTCACATGATGTCCAAAAAATGAATTAAAGAAAATGTTTAAAAACTCATTTGACTTCCAACAAGACCTAATAGAAAATTAGATATTTTCATAATTGGAACTATGTTCCACTGCTTATTTGGACACAATTAGATACAAGGTGAAAATAGCCCCAAATACTTGTGTACCTATACTTCAGAATATGAATTTTATTGAAAGTGTCCCCAAAAGTACAATTAAACTTCTCATCTCCCACACTTAATTGTGATCAATTGATTGTTGGTTCTCTAAATTCTGGTATTATGACCAAACTATGTGACCATTTTAGTGGCCTAGAAAATTCCATTTCAAAAATTCATAGTGAATATGTATTGTCCAAAAATTCTAATTTTCTTTTTAAAAATCTGTGATTTCCAATTGCTTATACTATAAAAATGTGTTCTTTTTCTACAATAAGGTGCCTCTCCAACTATGCTGAATAGCTTATTTTGATGATGTTTTTGTGTGTTTTCACCTTACTTAGTCACCTCATGCCTTATACCTGACTGCATTACATGATCAGTTCTTGCAAGTTCTTCCATGGGAGGACATTTTTTTTCCTTTCAAACCAATTGATCCTGTCATTAAAAAAAATAAAATTATTGGGGAGTGAGTCTTACCCAAAGTACAACTCATGAATGATGAGTTAAGTTCGTGGACATGTGGACTCCATGTATGAGTTCGTACACCAACTTACACACCAAAAGTTCAGTCAGATAGCATAGACAATCCCTCTTTCAGCAAAGGCAAAAAACAATGTTCATCATTCTCACAAATGTTTTCACATCAGCAGCTACGGCTACGCCTTGTTGTCAAAAGTGCCACAAGCAATGGACTCATGGCGTCCATGCAGCAGTTCCTTAAAGGTTCATATTCCCTTCAATGCAGAAAAAAAAAGTGTCCATCATGTAAGTTGTGGAAAATGCTTGATACCAATTCCATTGATGACATTGTGAAAAGCATAAATTCAAAAAGGATACAAACTTTTTAATGAATCAAGAAGATTGCAAGTGCTCATTGCAATCTAAGAAAAGTTGGACACATATCTGAAAACCTTCTATATGTCCTACTTAAGGTAGAACAACTTTAAAAATTCAACATGAAATCCAATTAAGAGACTCATTTCTAAATGGAGGAAGTAGCAATTTATATTGTCTGAGTAAGTTCTCTCTTTGCAAGTTAAGGTAAGTGCATCCATAATCAACACTAACAGCAACTGAACATACTTACTATTATTGAGCATAGTTTATCTAACTTATGTCTTATCAACACTTAGATTAGTTTTGTTTCATGTCTATATAACTTTTATTCAATATTCAAAATTGTTTCAAAATTCATCCTTCTAATATTAAAATAAATAAAAAATTAACGCAAATGAGTCAGTGAACTCGATAGCGACACCAATGCCTCCTGGACTCCTTTTTCTTTCCGTCTTTTTGAGAGTGTTTGGGTGGAATTGTTTTTTGGAGATGGTGACGTGTTGTTTTTGAAGGGGATAGTGAGCTCGCTTGTCCTGAGAATGTTTGAAGCGTTGATGTAAAGTTGATGATGTGTCAGAGGGAGAGTCGGTGGCATTCAGTAGCACTTGGAATCTCTGCAAATAACATAACATAACTTATGCTTAACTTCAGGCTTTTGCAAAACTGAAACTCCTTTTGCATGATTATTGTACTGTACTAGTGTCCTGTGCTGGAGCAGTAGTACGGTCAAGCTTTCTTTGTTTTTAAAAAAACAGCTCCTTGGAAAAGGGCCTGGCTGGAATCTCATCGGCCTCAACGTGATTCACGTGGGGTACATTCAGTTACACTGGAGGAGATTTACCGAGATTGGGCTTCATGTTTTTTGTACCTCTGTAGCTTGTTTGAATTTGTAATTTCATATAAATAAACAATTGTTGGAATTTATGTTCCATTTCAGAAGCGTCGATTCTCAAACAATCAAACCCACCACACTAATATGGTGGAGTCCAACAAAGTTCGAATCAAAATCTAAGAGCAATCTAAGGTCCCAGTTAGTTTCGATTGAGGCTTGCTAGATCGTCTTTTATTTTGCAGTTTTGAGCAAGTCACCGATCATGGATTTTTTCTTTTGTTCAATGAAACTTCAAGTTCATTTATTATTAATGTGGTCAAACAAAATGGATTGCAATCTCCTTCACTGATTCAATTGATATAAAAGTAAGCCCACCAGAATTCTATGTTTTCTGCTTAAGTGATTAATCAAATTGAATGAGCGAATCGAAACCAAATTGTCTTTGTAAAAAGTGATGTCAGGAGTGTTGGACTGGTGGGAAGCAACAGTCTCTGACAATTGGAGTGCAACATGGGCAAAGTGGAATGATCATTTGTTTTAGAAAAGCACGGTGCTTCTACACACTCCAACTGTCAATCATCGAAGACTGACACGTCACCTACAAATAAAACGTATAAATGTCTGTCTGTATTGCCTGCACTTCATTGTGTTCATCAGAGCTTACCCGACATTATATTGTAAGTGTAGTCATAGCCACTATCATCTTGTTTGTGATATGAGATTTCTATGCTTCCGAAGAGCCCAGGCTCGGTACCAAGCTCTTGTCAATTCTCACATCGTCCTTCTTGATCACTGCTAGCAATAGAGTTTCTATCTCATTATACTCTTGGTTTTATAACTTGATGCAAGCTTCGGATGCTTTGGATTCACTGCTCTAGAAACAGGCCAGGGTTTCTTTATAGTTTTGGTCGTGGTTTCATAGCTTGATACAAGCTTAGGATGCATTAGATTCCCAGGCGACTTGGTAGTTCCTAGAGCGATGAAGCTGAAGCTCTTCGTAATCCATGCCAAAGAGATGATTAGATCTACGTTGACGAGATTCTTAGTTGTACTCGATTTGTGATGCAGGAAATTCCCGGAATTGAAGATTGAAATTTGGAGATTGAATCATACAGGAATTGAAGACATACGAATTTGACCAAGGTTAGGAGCTTACTAGCAAACCCAAAGCTGATTGACATGTATGTATATACCGAAATGTCGGTACTCCCTTCCTTGAGATTTCGATCGACTCCCTAAATATTAATGTCTATCTGAATTCGACATTTCTAACAGTGTTTAATCTAAATCTGAACCAACCAACCTCTGTCTCTTTAAAGAGGTGCTTAAGAATTGGGATTCCTCACCTCAAGCACATCTGCACATGGTGATGGACAGGCCGCCATTGTTACAATTCTAGTCGCATATTTCAGATTGGAATGTCTTCGAGTGCGTTTTGGCTAACTAGAACTTGTGTGCGTTTATGTCTTCATTATCAGTATTCGAAGCTCTTGAGTTGTGAATTCAAAGATGAAATATAGCCTAACAATGGAAGAAATGTTCAGATTGAGGTTGATCTAGAAAGCGAGAACAGATATTCTTGAACGCCATTCTTCGTAACTGATCGAGCCCCTATCTGAAGCATCTGGAGATGGATAGTTTTCCCCATCTGTAAGCACTTGTATGGTGAAATTTGTTTACCCTTTAATAAGGTCCAAGCAATGATAAATGTTTGCATTTGCTAAAGAATTGTCATGCCATCGATATTAAAGGTTAAAGTAGCATAAATTAGAATGCCAAAACTAGCACTTTTGTTAAACATCTTGACGAAATTTCACGCCATTGGCACGTTGCCAAAGCTATTGCAATCTTAAATAGTTTCCAATACGTAGCGTAACTGTGTGGTCCGAAACCACTGCAAAATTGCTAACAGATTTCTGACCCATTTCTGGCAATTCTCTCATCGTCCCTCTCACATCGTCCTTCTTGCACACATCTCGTAACATGGTTTCTATACGCTCTTGGTTTCATAACTGGATGCCATATTTGGATGCATTACATTCTTAGCTCTAGAAACAAGGTTTGGTCCGTTTCAATATTTGGTTTTCGCAAAAACCAGACAGCAAAAACTAGAGCAATATTTATCAGCCTTCCGTACTAGTTAGCAACTTTGTTCTTCTGCTTTCTTCCAATGAATTGAGTGCAGCATGGCCTGTTGTATATGAATGGATTGCTGTTGGCTTGACAGAGATCTATTTGACCCAACCATGGCGTCTCCTCGTCTGCCCGAGAACGTGGTGGCTCACTACTCTGAGCGTTGCCTGGTGGCCCCATCGCCCGAGGTTCGCCAGGAACTCATGCACCGTTACAACCAGGTCCAGGGACTTTTATCCGAATCCCCCGAGAATGCTCTTTTGCAGTCGGTGCTTCGCCCTGTGGAGAAGCGGCGCAAGGGGTTCAACGACGGCGTGGTGCGTCCGTCGAGCACGTTCCGACCGGGGGCCTCGCTGGCGGAGCAGCTGGCGAACAGGGCGCCCCTCAGAGGCGCAGTGAGAGTTATTGTGGTGCTGGTGGACTTCGCGGACAAGAAGTTCACGGCGACGCAGACGAAGGAGCATTTCGATAAGCTGTGGTTTGAGGAGAATTCGAATAGCGTAAGGGATTACTATCATGATGTTTCCAATGGCGCAGTCACCATTCAGGTCAGTACTCCACTACACCATGAAGTAGCGGTTGCAATGTTCTTAATCATCAACAATGGTTTGAATTGCAATGTTTTTTGAAGAAGCGATTCCATGCTTTGCCTTGAAACTCACGTGTGGTAAATATGTTGCAGACTAACCATTACAAATGTGCTGTAAACCTGTTGCAAAAGTCTTGGGCACGGAACCAATGTAAACTCCAATGGTGCAAACTTATTAATAGATTTCTGGTGGTCATTGGAAAAAAGTTGCAATCGTAGACTTCTGTACTAGTGGTCACTGTTGTCAGTGTTGTGTGCTTTCTTTTTGGGGCAAATTTTGGTGTTTCGCAGCTGCTCGTCTTGGTGTAGTCTCTGAACAGGGGAACGAGGCGGAGTGCACTGCAAGCAGTTCATCCTGTGACACTGTGCTTTGCCTCTTGCATAACAGGGTTCAGCGAACTGTAGCTTAATTGGGCATTCCTTTTGGTCTTTTTCTTACCATTTGACAAACATTATTTCGTGGTCATTTTCAATATTTGGTTTTATGTACTGGCTCTGGATCCACGGGGAGGGGGCTTAGTATTGACAGAAAGCTACCTGCATATACATGCATGTGAGGAAGTTTGATTACGTTGCTCCGTTCATTCGAAAAGCAAGCCAATGCTATGACTAAAGCTATTGTACATCCAAAATGAATGTGACGATGCTAGTGTGCGTTGGTACTAATCAAATAACGAATCAGGGCAACAGAGGTAGAGCCTCTCCAAGTGTTGCGGCGAGATTCCGCCTGAACGCCACATTAAACGTTTTACTCAAGTTTTAGAACTTTTCGAGACAAAATTTCGTAATCGTAATGAAGAATTTGTAAAGCCTTTCATAGCCTCGCTTGAAAATGTTATAATTAGCTTCCAAATCGTCCCAGTAGTGCACCACTCCGGTTTGCAGCTGATTTTCGTTTCATCTGATCTTCACCTGGGTTCGTTTTTCGGTTTTTCCATGTTTAAATCGGAGTACTTTCCTTGCAATTGGCGGTTCCAGTGGTTCGTTAGTTTCGCTGCTGTTCCTCTCTCAATCTTGCTTCACGGTTGTCTTGGAATTAATGTCTCTGGAATTATTGCTACCGGTATCGATCCGACCCTTATTGCGTCGTTGTCTAGTATATTTCGCTCAAATGAACTTCATGATGTGGGTTAACTTGACGGTTTTTTCAACGACCATTTCCCCCCAGGGCGAAGTCGTCGGACCTTACCGCCTCCCCCACCCGATCACCTACTACGCGAACAACGCCAACGGCTTAAGCGACAGCACCCCCAACGCCCAAGTCATGGCCCTCGACGCCGCCCGCCTTGCTAACCCCGATGTTACCTTCTCCAAGTACGACAACGACAACGACGGATACGTAGACGCCTTCGTCATCGTGCACGCCGGCGTGGGCGGCGAGCGCACCGGCAAAGGAACGGACATCTGGTCGCACAAGTGGATTTTAGCAAATGGGCCTTACGACGCGGACGGGACGAAGATCTACTCGTACTTGACTGTCCCCGGGGATTGTAAGCTCGGTGTCTGTGCACATGAGCTCGGCCACCTGGCGTTCGGGTGGCCAGATCTGTATGACGCGGATTACAGTTCCGAGGGGGTTGGGGTGTGGTGTCTGATGGCCGCGGGGAGTTATAATGGGAACGAGGATAATCCGTCGGTGCCGTGCGCGTGGTGTAAAGTGGACCAGGGGTGGGTGGAAGTCGACACTCCCACAAAGACTACGCAAGTTGAGCTGCCTGATGTCAAGGACCAGCACAGGTAAGGACTGATGGACTTGTTCTGGGGGCTTGAATTTCTTGTGTTGGGTTGTGGATTGGGACACTTTGGCATGGAACGAGTGCTTTTGAATTCGAATTTGGAGATCAGTTCATGTGGTTTGGGCATGTTTGCACTTGGTTATGGAAGTGGTGTTAAGAAAAGAAAGAATCCAGTTCGAAGGTCTAATTAATCATTCCTGAGAACACACATTTTGCTGAAACGTATCGGCACATGGAACAAATCAATGATAAACGCAATCAAGCATGTTGTAGTGTGTTTTGTTGTGTTTGGGTGCACATTGAAACGAGTGCTTTTGATTTGAAATTTGGGAAATAATGATTTAGCATGATGAAAGTCGAGCTAGCTGCACGACGTCAAGTACCAGCACAGGCAAGCAGGGGGAATCGGGTTGCTTCCAGGGTGTTGTGATTTTTTGTGATTTGGTTCACATTGGAACTAGTGCTTTTGATTTGGAATTTGGAAAACAGTTCATGAGGTTTAAAAGGATATGTTTGCACTTGGCATTAGAGGTACGTGGTGTTAACAATTGAAAAAATGAATCCAGCTCAAAAGTACATCTAAATTTTAAATTCTTACGATCGACCATATTTTGTACTAACTGCTCTTAAGTGAGCATAAGCCAAATTGAAGTGACTGCTGACAGCTAAGCCTAAAACATCAATTTAACAATGGTTGACCAGCACAGGCAAGCAAGGGGCTCTGTTTTTCTTCTTGGTTTAATTGTTTATTTTTTTTGTTGGACAAATTTCACGTGTACGTAGACAAGAATTAATGTCCGTTTCAAGTGGTTGCACCACACTTGGGGTGCAAAGTTTTCACATTTGAATGTTCGATTCCAATCAGTGGGCTGAAATGGGTACGGGTGCGAGAATGTCACCATTGTAACAAATTTAAATTGAAGCCAAGTCTGTTCTCAATTTCTCATCAAGCCATATATTGGGCTAAACTTGACATGCAAAAATTTCACAATTTGTTACAAATTTGAAGTAACTCAATTAAGTGTAGCCCATTCTGCTCTCATCACGCCATAGGACTAAACCTTGGGGTGCCAAAATTCCACCATTGTTTCGTGGCTTGAAGAGAGCAGAATGGGCTACAGTTGAACTGATTCGTTGCATTGAGGATTACATTGTAACAACATTGAAGTGTTATTAGCCAAGAATGCTCGCTGCGAACAAGGACTTGGGGTTAATCTCACGGGAAGAAATTAACCCTGAGAGGACGTCCAAAAATGATAGATCCGATGATTGGATGAGTAGGTGCATTCACCAGTAATCTTGAAAGTCATCAATCCGTCGGCCAATTTTTGGCCTCGGCTTCCTTCTAAGGTTAAAAGCATGAGATTGATAACTGATTGATGCAGGGTGGTGAAGTTGTGGAAGGACGGCGCCCCTCAAGCCGAATACTTCCTGGTAGAGAATCGTCAGAAGAAGGGTCGCGACGCGGACCTTCCCGCGGGCGGCTTACTCATCTGGCACATCGACGAGACCAAGGAAGACAACACCAATGAGACGCAGGGCTACAAAGTGGCTCTCCTGCAAAGCGACGGCACGCGCGACCTCGAGCGCGACGAGGACCGCGGCGACGCCGGTGATCCGTTCCCGGGTACCAAAACCGTGCGCCTGGTGAACTCCGCCAGCAACCCGTCCACCAAGGCCAACAACGGAGCCGCCACGGGCGTGGCCATCACGCAGATCAGTGATCCTAGGGACGTCATGACGTTCACCGTCAGTGTTGGGGAAGAGAACCGGGCGGCGAACCGGGCGGTGGCGGCGGCGGCTCCTCCTGCTGCTGTCGGCTTCTCCGCCACAAGTGTTTCTTTGTGAGTAAGTTACCTTGCTGTGGGGTTTAGTGGAGCAGAATTAATTTGGGAGAGGTTTGATTTAGTTTTTATGGTGGTTCAGATGTTCAGGGTGAGCATGGATGGGTGTCGATTGTGAATGTTTTATGTAAAGTATACGTGCAACATTTGCCTTGCAAATGTTGCCTTGCAATTTGCCTTGCATTTGCCTTGCAAAGGTTCAAGAAAGAATTGACCAGTTGGTGCAGTTTGAACTGAATTTTGAGCAATTTTGTGTTGCTTGCTTGTTTGAACCCCCACTGAATTTCAAAGTGCTATACGTGATGTTACTGTCAATCTGTCATTGATTCTGGACTTTCGGTCGCTAGAATGGGCCACATTTCTGAGACTCCGAAACTTGTCATTTGAACAATTATTTTTCCAGTTGAACAATTTGCCGATTTTAATTTACTTCTGGATGCGTGACCAAAACATTTGGCTCTGTGAGACGCGCAAATTTAGCGCATACGAAACAGTTTCTGATTCTTGCCACGATCGATTAAAATAAGTTATTGCCTCTTTCGCAAATTTCATATCATCTGCCTTGCTCAAGAACTAGTTAATATGTAGGAGACACTCTTATTTGAGGAAAAGGTCCACTGTAGGAGATGAAACGAAGCACAATTAGAGAGAGATCATGCATGGAGGTAAGACTCATGAGCTTCTTGGAGTTATTCACGGTAGGGAATTCAACCTGGGTCAATTTAAATGTCAGTTTGCTGAACACACTAACATTACCTGTATTCCACTACTGTAGCTGGGTGAGCCTATGCACAATACGGAAATACTGAGCTTCAAAAGATCGAGAGACATTGACTTCCCAAGCTATCTTCAAGGGTGTTGAAAACCACCGAGTGCTTATAAGAATGCACTCTCTATCGCCGTTAGAAATATAATATTTCTGCCACAACTTGTATCATTGTAAATGTTCGGTTACCCCTTGCATATCTTTGGCCATCTGAAGGCGTGCCTCATTTGCAAAGCCGGGAAACTTACTGGCTGACCATTTTTGTAAAAGTAGGTATATGAAAAGATCTAGAGCTATTTGCATCGTAAGAGTATTGAATTTTGAAAATTATCTTGAGATTTTCAGATTAATAGGTAGTACAGCAATTAAAATGCCGGTCATACCAATCTTTGGAAAGCCGGTTAGCTTAATAGAACTTCCGCACACCCAAAGCGTTGATAACACACACGTGAAAGCTGGAGCCACGAAGAATTCCGCCCAAGAAGTGCCGTTCAATTCGAACTTTGTTCGAGAATGTGGACCGAAGTACGTCTTAGGTCCGGTCTTGCGTCTGCTTGGCCTGTGGAGTTAGACACTGTTGCTGCGGGCTTTGTTATACGGACGGCTACTCTCATTTTGCAATGAAACTCTCTGTTCATTTTCTCCCAAAAGTGCAAGCATTTTTTATTCAAACTAGATCCAGTTATGAAAATTAATTCATACCCAATGTGCACATTACAATTTAGCTATTTTTTCTAAATTGTCTCGTAACCTGAAAGGGTTGCGGCCCCAGTAGAGCATGTGTTCAAAATGGTCAGCAATTCAAGCATCTCAATAATCACAAAAGTACAATATTCTTCTGAAATTTTATTCTAGAGAAGCCGTGCATCCTTGTGATGGGCACTTGCAAATTTTTTCTACTCTCTGAGACGCGAGCATAATTGGTATTATCCAAAACTTCAGAACTTCAGAACTTCCATACATCATTCATACAAGCGTTCCAATGTGAATGTGAGAGCACTTGTGCAGCTGCAGTCCTCACAAAAATTGATGGATGAAAAAAACATTCCCGTTCTTCAGTTGCCAGTTCTGGACTGCCAATTGTGAATGGCCAATCCTGTTGTTCAGAGCATCCTCAGTCGAGGCTTGAATAGTCGGGGCTCAAGATGCATAACTTGAAGCATTTTGTGGAGGCCATGGCCTGGAGCCCAGTACTGAAGAGGGGAGGCCAACGATTGCAGTGCCCCAACCTGGCCACACTAAAGTTGCTACGACAATCGCTACTCGCACTCAAAATGCTAATTAAGTTTGTAATGTTACTGATACTTGTATAGATCGCAAGGAGATCCATACAAGTGAAGGAGATTACTAATTATGTAAACAAAATTACAAGATGAAAAATGAATTAAAAACATCCTCTCAGCGAAGAAGTAGTTTATCGTCGACTCGAGGATAACTTGTTTGAACTGAATGTTTATTCGATACTCACATCTACGCATGGTCTACATTAAAGCGTGTTCTTTGTGAATATCTGATTTATTTATTTTTGTCCATCATTTGGTTTATTCTGCTCATGATGGATGGCGTTATGAGTAAACACATTCATCGTCGACTCGAGGATAACAAATTCGAGAGGATATCACAGCCCGGAAAAAGTCTTCTAGACATTGCAATGTTTAAAGAAAAGTAATGAAAACGAAAACACGAATGTTATCCTCGAGTTGACGATAGCCGTGCAATGCACAAAACTGATAATAGTTATCGTCGACTCGAGGATAACTACGACTTTCGCTTACAAACTTGCATCTGGACTTTTCCGCTGTTAATTCGGAACCAATCACAACTCCCTGGGCACACTCCTCGGAAGACAACGCTTCCATACGAAACAACAACTGAGACATTTTCAGTTCGATCACTCAAATGCAGAAAAACATTGCACAATGGTGCGTTCCAGCAAGTGCTCTCGACGGAGACGTTTGGGACTACAATACACTGCCTCCTACATTTCGCTTAATCACTTCGGAAATCACAAATCTACGATGCTCTTGGGTGCGACAAACAACATCAAGTACAATCTCATGCGCAGAGAACTCACTTACATATGGGGCAATGCAAACGCTCAGTATTTGAAAACTGTTGCCTGTCCGCAACTACTCGCGTGGAAAGACAGCGAATGTGAGATGCCGACGCGGTGTGCGGAAGTCATGCGAAAGCAACAGGTCGACGAATTTAGCCCTAAACAATCTTAGTTCGAGCTGGGGTTTGTGAACCTCAAAACATCCAGACGTCATTTAAAGCATTCCCATTTTTTCAAACGCTTTGACGAATTCTTCCTCTTCCCACCTTGGGTACAATTTTTACTCAAAGGGAACACTCGTTTTCAATAAAATTGTCTTCAACCACAAAGACCTCAAAACTGTAATCCAAATTGAAAATGTAGTTGAATTCATCCCCTACTTCAAATAGAAGTGAAGAATCATCTACAATTTCTAGTGCAAGGACAGCCCTTGTCCTTGCACCGGAAAATGTAAATGACCCTTCAATTCCTTTCCATTTTGATGTAGGCCCTCCACAAAATCTAATGGAGATGAGCACATCCAAGGGGATGTGCTCATCCCCAAAGAAACACTATTGTCCCAATCAAAGATTCTAAACTCTCTACATAATAGTTTTTCCACACTAGGTGGGTCCATGATAAATGCAACATTCACACTATTGCTTAGCATTTCAACGTCTTCACCAATTTTAACCTCAACTTCCTTCACTAGAGAAAGACTCATAGCAAGCTCCTCCATCAAGTCATTCATGTCAAAGAAAATTTCTAATGCCTTGCTTTCAACCTTCTCCTTGGAGTCAACAAGCTGCTTCTACTCAATTTCTCAGGCTTCCAGTGCTGATTGAAATATGGCCACTTCAATTGCCAAATCTGCTACAACTTCTTTTTCACCGGCCATTCTCTCTAGTTTCCTCCAGGTGTTCTTGAGCACCTTCAACTTGTCAACGAGTTCCTGATGTTCGTCCACTTGCCTGATTCTCAGGAACAAAAATTCCAGAACTCACAAGGAACCAATCCATAATTCTCTTCCCATTTTTGAATTGGAGGCTCAATTCAAGAGGACTCACCTTCCCATACTTGAGGACCTTTTGAGGGAAGAACTGAAATTGCTGCGTAGCTCCTCCACTTCCAATCGCTGGTTCTCAACCTGCAGAAACACAAAACGCCAATCCTGACAATGAAAAAATCCAATACTGCGCTCCCGCACACCTGCTCGGCTAACGAAGATTTGCACGGTACTATCAGAATAGCAATTGTTACCTCAAGTCGGAGAAGTTCATTCCCACGGGCTGCTGCAGTGAGCTTTGATTCCAGGGCCTTTTTCTGATGACCAACAAAAAAGAGTTAGCCGGCCTCCCCAACCTCTGACAGCATTTTGGTATGACAATTAATCCAATATGGGAAGGTCAGCGAAGGACACCTGAGGGACAAGGCCTTGATCGACCTCAATCTTCCCATCCAGCATTTCCAGAAGCTGGTCTTGTAAAGTTGACATCTCCTGCAGCATCACCTCTCTCTCCCGACCTTCGTGAAATCCGTGCAGGCTGCACACACCCAAGTCCCACATCCATAAATGCCCATGATTGCAAGGCATGCACAGTCTAGATGCATAGGACAACTTGAGCAGTATAAGTGGACCAGATACAACCGACACTCGAACTGGCCGTACCTGCAAATTTGGTCCAGCAGTCGAATGTTCTCCATAGCAGACCTAGTCAGCTCAAGATTGCGATCCGCTTCCTCTCGCATCAGTTAAAGTTCCTCCATCAACTTTTTCTTCTCGTCGGCAAGATACGAATCTAAAGAGAACAATCCCTTAGACAGAGTCTCCAGGTTTCGAAATCGCAGAGCATCCTGCCTCCAGTTGATGCTCCTGCACAGTGCTAGTGGCGTCAGCATGATGAATGTCCTCTTCTAGAGTTTCCTAAAAACACAGGATGAGATGCCACACTCCCTAACAGGCGGTTGAGCTATTCAATCTTCGCTGTCAGGCGCTTCGTGGTGACATCAGCTGCTGGAGTGCTGGCTCATGCCTCAGCGCCACAGCCACGACGGCCTCCATATGTCGCAATTGGAAACAACGGCAAAGGCTCAGCTTACTCAGACGCCCGTGCCCGAATGACTCACAAGGCCACCGGATCCGCGGTAACTTCGACGACAAACTGTGTAGGCCAATTCTGTCAGTTCAGTGCACTTCACGACGCAGAGGCCCAAGGCCCTTGTATCAATTTCTGAGAAATTGAGCCATGAATGCAACGACAAACCTTCATGTAAGATAGGTGAACCCAATACCAACCATTGACCCAATACCATCCAAATGTAGGACTGTCATTGATCCTAGAGTGACAATCTCTGATAGTAAGACATGCCTTAACTTTACTTCTTGTGAAGTTAAGACATATACTTCCGTCATAGATTCTCATTATAAGATCAATAAGTGTCCTACATTTGGGTGGTATTAGGTCAACGGTTGGTATTGGGTTCGTCTACCTTATAGCTAGTGATATTTTCTCTAGAGAACGAAGGTCAGCTTTGAGTCTCGATAAGGAACATAGCGTTGTTTGAAGTTTGCAACAACTAGATTCTTAACCCCTAAACACGTCGACGTCCATTTTCTGAACAATGAATAGATTGAAACTCCAATTTCATCCTCTTAACTACTTGGATGAAGGTTATTTTAAATTGTGAAGATACATTATCAAGTTTTTGTCTTATCTAAGGGTTGGATTCAGTGATACTAGAGTTCATATTTTTCTAGAATTACAAATGTGCTAATATGTCAAGTGGTCAAATTGCATTCACTTTAGTTCGAAATTGGATTAGCTAAAATGAGGTCATAGATAGGAAGAATAAAAAAATTTCAAAAAATCTCCATATGAAGAGAACCTCATTTCAAATCCATTCCAACAAATTTTACTCAAAAAATGATAATATTTTGCCTAAAATCAAATTTTGAAGGAATTCTAGAATTTTTCTTTCAAAATTTATGAAAAAAGATTGGTGATAGCATTGGTTAATCTAATTGTACAGATGGAATCTGCAAATCAAAATCTACAACTTTTATTTGCATTTCAATTCCAAAATATGCTTCTAAATAGCATTTTATAATGATTTTTCCCAAATCGTCAATTCAAAAGATGAATCTGGACATGTAGGGGTTAAGCCTAGATTATATATATAAGGTTCTAATCCTAAGTTAATCTATGGATGAATGAAATTTTTGTGACCACCTCCTTTTTTTTACAAAGAGAACGTAAGGTTCTGTAAAATTTGTATGGCCACCACCATCTTTGTGAAAAGGGAGCATTTGATTTTATAAAATTTGTAGGGTCAAAGTTTTCATTCATATTCAAATAATCACACCTAATTGTGAGACCTTTCTAAATGTGACACTCTAAAATCTTGTATGATGCACTCATGTGGGTGATGTACCTCAAAACTAATGGTTTAGGGAAACATGCCGTATGCCAATGATTACAAGAAGACTTCATCTCAAGAAGCAATTTTCTATTATTGTTCAATGCATTTGGTGGTCAAGGTCAGCATTTTGTGCTAAATTTCTAATTGAAGCTGGAATATGTGATTTGACACATATGCTTTAAGTTGTTTTTTACCAAATAGTTTTTATTGGAAAAGTGATATCCTACAAATTCTGACATGTGTTTTCAGAAAATAGTATTTTTTGCCAAAATAGATTGGCCAAATTCTATATGTTTATAGTGGAAATCAAAATTCCTTGGATTCATTTTGAATTGAATGTTTAGCACAATACACTTGGTTTCAATTTTGTCAAATTGGTAGTTGTATAAATTTCATTGGCTCTTTTTGAGGCTTGCAACCTAATATAATAGTTCTATTTTTTTTAAACATTGTGTAGGTGAATATAATAATTGGTTATCAAGGTTAGCAAAAATAATTCCCAAAAGAGATTTTGGACTATCTAAAGATTTTTTTTCAAATAAAAAACTTGAGTATGAGAGAATATGGATTTTGAAAGAATATTCTTATTTTTAACATCTATTGAATTTGATTTTCCATATCTAATTAAAAAAGATTTGCATAAAATGCCAATTTTGATATCTAAGCTTGTTATGGAATGTTTTTGGAGCTCAAAATCAAGTCAAATTCACAAAATTGAAAATGATTCCAATGAGCCAATGAATTCACCATTTTGATATGAAAATAATGAAATGCTAAAGCCCTATAACACCTACTCTTGAAGTCAACTTCTCAAAGATAAGAGATTGCTTCTACATTCTTCTTTAAACTTCTTTATTCTTAAAATTTCTCATTCATTCATCCTAAATAAATAATACCATGAATATGAAAAAAAAAACTTCCTTTATGACAAATTAGTTGAAGGTATAATGTTATATCTTTTTTCTTATATATAACCAACACCATCCAAAATACGACTCCTACCTTTGGACCTCCAAAAGTCACAAAAATCTAAATATTGATTATACAAAATTCATACAATCAAAATATGAGAGTCTATGAGAAATTAGTGTTGATATTTAGTACACTTAAAATCAATGCCTTGAAAATCCATAATTTATTCATACATTGTTCAAACAAAGTATGATCAATTGCGTTAGAATCTTCTTCTATTGCCAATAAAATCTTATAAAATTAAATTATGTTTAACCCTAAATGACCAAAGTCATCTCCAAAATTGACAATTTGAGAAAAATCATTATAAAGTGTAATTTGGAAGCATATTTTGGAATTGATATACAAATAATTTTTTTAGATTTTGAGTTGTAGATTCTATATATATTGTTAGATTAACCAATGCTAAGACCAATATTTTTTTATAAAATTTGAAAGTGAAATTTCAAAATTCCTTCTAAATTTGATTACAAGGAAAATATTATCATTTTTTGAATAAAATTTGTTGGAATGGATTTGGAATGAGGTTCTCTCCACATGGTGATTTTTTGAAATTTTTGTGTTCTTCAAATCTATGACCTCATTACTTTTTGGTGACGTGCCTCGATTTTTTGGAACAAATTTTTTGGAATGCCCAATTGGGCATCCCAAAAAATACATTCCAAAAAATTGACGCACATCACCAAAAACGTAGGTTTCTTATAGTGAATTCTACTCCATGTCAATGATCACTCTTGCACTAATTCTAAGATGCCTCCATTCTCTACAATCTGATGAAGACTAGAAATGTATGCCAATGATGAATTGAGAATCAAATTTTGTTGCAACTCCTTGTAGGATGGACATTGTGTTATATGTGACGATTTAATTGCAAATACCTAGAAACCTATAGCAATTTTCTAAGTATAAATGGGACCAAAAACATGATACCAAAAGATGGATTAGAATAATAATAAAAGAACTTCTCTATCAATTGCAACCTTGAGATTTCCACAAAATTGTACCTTTTGGTACTAAGAAGATTGTCGTTCTCAAAGAATGATAACTTCACATTTGTATAGCTAGTGTCATTTGGATTGAAGGTGTCAAAGCTTACCTCAAGTTCATAATTATGTTTTTTTGGATCATCTTCTAACCAAACTTGGCAAGAAATTTTGAAGCACTCTCTTCTAAAAGGATTACTACGTAATATTACTAACTTATCCATATCAAAACAACTATCTGCATATGAGAGCATATTTGTATACTCTTGGTCAATCCAAAAGCTCTTGGGATTGACAATTCTCTTCTTTCTCAACTCATTGCATCATAAAAACAAAGACTTCAAGGACTTGTACAATCTTCTAAAATCCTTGTATTTCATATAAATGAGAGGAAAGACAAATTTGAGGTAATAAGAATTTCCATTGACATAAACACATAGGTTGCAAGGACAATTAAGAAAAATAGGAACCAATTACTTGTCTTATCTCAAACAAGAGATTTATTATAATCATCATTAATAAGGAGGCAAAAGTAAGTGATAGGAAGACAATCTCTTTCATACTTGCTAGAAAGTGGTATTAATCACAAACTAAATTTAGGATTTTAGCTTCACATTATGTTAGGATGTCCATCGCAATGTCAACCTTCAACCCCAACATTTATCAAAATAGAATTTGGAAGAAAATAATTGTGATTTAAATGGACATGATTGTAACTGAATGGCTCGACAATTTCCAAGGTCATCTAAAGTGATAGAAAGGCCATCCAACTCGACGAACAAGCCATCCAGTTGACGGACAAGCTGTCCAGCTAATGGATAAGCCGTCCAATTGACGGACATGGAAGATAGACCTGGAGAATTTCATTATCACTTGGAATACAATTTTTCTTTTCCATATGTACCTAGACATGATCCTAACACAACAATATATGTCCTGACCGACACTAATGGACATCTCCACCCAAAAAGCCCACATCATCAAATAGAAAATTCTGATTGGATTAAATGGGACAAAAGAGAGATTTGAAGTAATAAGGAATGTCCATTGATGGAATCACATAGGCATCAAGGACATACGGAAAAATAGGAACCAATTACTTGTCTTGTCCCAAACAAGAGATATTACACTCAGCATCAAGGAAACAAGAGAAAGTGATACAAATACAACAGATCCTTCTTCCTCCATACCTACTAGAAAATGGTGTTCCATATAAATTGAATTGAATGTATAGACTCTTTTTGTAATCACCAATAAAATATCTTGAATTGCTATGCACTGTGAAATGTCACTTGATTTGTCGACTACAATTGGATACCTAGCATGTTGCCATGATTACCTAAGGATGTTCAAGAATTTCATTCATAAAATCTTAATCTAGAACATTGTTGGTCTTCAAGTCTTGACTTTGTGGATTTAATGTAGATACCTCCTTAATGTCCTAACTTTATATCTCCAAAGGAAAAGTTGCCACTTGACAATCTTATATATTGGAATTCAATGCAGATTGAAAGTAGATAGTATATGTAGTTATTTAGCAAGGAAACCAATCTTTGTAGAGAAAATTGAGAATTGACATGGGGAAGTCTAATAGCCTTGTTCCTTCTTCTTGCTCCAAAGGTTCCATGGTGCAAATTAATTTTACTATAAAAATTGGTTACAACATTGTCATGTCAAGGGCTATAAGGTACCACATGCTAAAGAAACCCGCATTGTTTTACAAATGAAATGAACTAAAAGGGGATTCATGGAAACCATCCTTAAACTAGAATCACAAGAAGATCATAACAAGAGCCAATATTGCAAAAGCTATGAAGCAGACAAGTTTGTCATTGAATGAATTGTCCGGGAAGTTCTCAAACAAGTGAAATCATACTTACGTATGTAGAGCTCATCGATCAACATGAATCCAATTACCAAAGAATTGTGCTTAGCAAAATTAAAAATCGTACAAGAATGAGATATTTGCCTTCTTACATTTGTTTTAGGATTCCAAGACAACACTACTCAATCAATACTAGAATGAATAGTCTCACCCACATGAGGTTCCAAAGCGACTTGGAGCTACTCTTGAGGATGAAAATCATCGATAGGAATTGCTCCGCCCGGTTCCACCCAAAGATCCAACAACACAAAGCCGCTCCTAGATGAGCAAGATAGGTAACAAATCCAACATTGTTTATGGAGAGCTTTCACCTTCATTACCTACTTGACACCTACTTGTCACTAGGGACTTGTTTCATCCCTAAAAGTTGGCTTTGCTCGCAACTAGTTTTTTTTTAACAATAGCTACCACAAACCTTTGTAGCACTAGCACAATTTGGGTCTAGGTTGAAAAGTAGTGATCAAAGTGGGGAGCTTCATAAAATAAGGCCACCTATAGGATGATAAATACAAAATAATATTCTTGTGTTTTCAATTGCAAGAACATGACTATAGGACCCTTTGGCCTTGGTCCTTGATGATATCTAAAGGTTGTTGCACTTGTAGTTTGTTGGCACAATACAAGTTAATGTAGTGTAATAATGCACAGTAGAAGACAAAACATTCATTGATACTAAGGTAAATGTATTCGTTGTCAACCACGAACCATACCCAACTTGTAGGTGACATTGTTTCTAACCAAGGCTCAATCAAGTTTCTATCAAAGCTTGGAATGTATTGTTTTTCTTCTTTTTAAGGTTGGAACTAATAAAGTCATGACACATGTCCTGAAGTAGTGAGCCAAAAAGTAAGAAGTAGTGAGCGGAAAGTGGTTCTTGAATGATCGGAATTGGAAGAGTCTAGACATTGGCTATAGGCCTCAAGCACTTTTTGGCTCCCAAAATTCACAGTTATTTCAATTTCATCAATAAAATTATGAAAAATGGCAATCCTCATATTTCCTATCTTTCTAGATGAAATAAATTTCTTGTGCTTTAAATTGTTCATGATGAGCTCCAAAATCCCTTAAGTGATCGGATATGGGTACATTTATCATAGTAAGCATGATAAATCCGGGGAATGCTGGTATGTGAGCATGGAGCGGTGAGCAGTGAGCGAGAAGCGGGGATTGGTGAGCGGGGTTTAGGGTTATTGGTTTAAAAATATTTATAAGAAAAAATGGATTAAAAATTTGCTAGAATTATTTGGTAAATTGGATTGAAGTTGAAGAAGAAGTTGATGAATGTCAATGGAAAATGGATGAAAGTGGTTGTAAAAAGTTGATGAAAGCAGTTAGATGAAATGGATGAAATGGATGAAAGTGGTTGTAAAAAGTCAATGAAAGCAGTTGGATGAAAGGGATGAAAGTGGTTTAGGATAATTGATGAATTTCATTGGAAAAATGGATGAATGAATTTTAGGGTTTGGATGAAAGTGTGTCAAGAAATAGATGAAAGTAGATGACAAAACAAGATGAAAATGGGTGAGAAAATGGGTGAGAACTTCCTATGAATAGATGCAATGTTGGGAAAGACATCGGAAAAAGGCTAAGATTACGTTTTAGGGCTCCATTTAATTGAAAAGTGGTTAGGATTTAGGGTCCCATTTTCTGTAGAAACAATTGTCCTATAACCGTGCAGGTATAGTCTACCTACAACCGTGGGGTTAGGTCACGTGAGAGGTTTAGGGTTTTAGGATTTTAAATCAATTTTGGTAGTGCAACCTCAAATCACTATGAATAACATCATCTAATTTAGAGCCACAAACATTCAAATGATATAAGTAGACTTCAAATAGGAAAGAAAGGAGAAATTTAGAAATAGTCAATCACCAACATGCACTGAAAATACCATAGTGGTGTACAACAATATTTCAGCCGAAGTGGACTGAGGTTGAACTACCCTCACTATCTGATGTCTATGAATCTGATTCTGCAGCACAATCATCTACGAACTCCAGTACACGAGGATCTACCAAATGGGCCCTAGAAGTTGGCCTCGGATTTAGGGCAATGAAATCCTTGGAAACCGCCTCAGCATACATGGGCAGTTGAAATGGCTTAGGGGGACTTGGGAAAAATCGAGGGTTGGAAAAAAATGGAACCTTCTTAGAGTTCTTCACTGTCGGGTCTTGCCTATCAAAACAAGTGAACAAAGTATTAGATCAAATGAACCCATGAAGAAAACAGTAAATTTAAACCATAGAACTCAGAGGAAAACTTACTTACTGAATCGTGATGTCCTGACAATAGCTTGGACCGGTACATCCATGTCGTCAAGATCTAGAGCGGCTATAGGAGGGTGTGGCGATGGCGGTTTTGGAATCGTGCGCATGACTGGAGCAATGAGGGCATCAAAGATAGCCTTGTCCTCCTCAAATGCCAGAATGTGCCGACGTGTGGCACGACAAGCTTGAATGTTGGCCCTTGCTAGCATCCAAGAGAAGTTAAAGTCCAAGACATCGAAATAGCTATATTATCCAATAATTCGTCATAAATTAGTTGAACAAAGAAAACAACAAGTACCTGTAGACGCAATGCAGTCGACGACGACGTCCCCGGGTTCAGAGCATGCTTCTATAAGCATTTGCATGAACTACTGAGCCTTTTCCCAAGGACCCCGCCACGGTTTGTTGCCATTCATAATGATGTCCTCCTTGTTACAAAAATTCTGGAAGATGTCGTCCCATCCCACATTAACATCCACTGTATCGTGGGATGGGACGAACTGGAAAGGAAATTCCTCATGTGTCTTTGGTCCACATTCCTTGACCACCAGGGAGATGGCAAACCTCATTGTCTGCAGGCAGAAGAAGTAAGAAATCCAGTACAGTTGATGAGAAAATGCATGAGAAGTATTTAGGAGTCTAAAAGGTCTCTTACCGTCTTAGTGGGATCAGTAGGCGAGGTTAAGTGAAGATGATTCATGCCGAACCAAGTGATGAGTATTCTGAAGTTATACTCTTTGCAACATCCGAGTATGTGGCTTCTGTGGGGAACAGAGGGGGTTGGATACATCACCAACATACCACCGCTGTCGTGCAAAAACTCTTGAGCGAAGTCAAAAACTGGAACTAACCATTGAGATGTGAACTCGTTCCACTTAGGAATGGGGCCAGGTGGAACTGATATGGTAGGCACATGGAGACCTTCGGGAACATCCACGATGATTAAGTCCACAACTGATTGGGAATTGAGGACCCTGTTGAAGTAGCGAACTTTGTCACTGGAATGCTGCATAGAAAAGTGTTAGTGACAAAAAACGAAGGAGGATAAGATATTAAAAAATGTATATTGAAATACAAACGTCACTATAGTAAACAAAGCCGCAGTTTAGAGCCAACGAAAGAAGAGATGTGTGATGTAATGGTGGTTTAGGTTTTTGAAAATGATAGAGGCACGGTGGACACAGGAAGAGATGAAGGGCTTACCATGGCCAAGAAGGATAGGACATCGTCATAGGCCTTTTTCATGCCTTGAAGATTACCCAGGGCCAAGTTCAAGATGCACTCATCAATATCCAGAATAGGGTCTAGATTATGAGTTGTTGGTGTCAATCCATGCACCAAACGCTCTTGAGTTAGGGAAAAACTAGACGACCCTTCTTTCATGTCAGCTGCACTAGTAGCCGGTTCCTGCAATGGTGTCTCAGCCTTCCTCTTCATGCCCTTCTTCTTAGCCTTCTCTTGATCCTTCTCAGCCTGGGCAGCAAGTCTCTTCCTCTTGTTTTCCTCGGTCTTCTTCTTGGCATCCTCCAATTTCTTCAATTTCCTCTTGTCAGATGCTTCATGCCTCTTGATGGCCCTATCTCGTGCCTCTGGGTCTAATCCGGCGAATTCATCGAACTTTGACTCAACAACGGCGGTATCCTTGAGCCTCTGAAAAAGAATCTCCTCTTCCGATGGCGTGATCCCGAAGTTGCACTCCAGGTACCAAGGGCAAGCCTGCAAATGAGAGCTCGTGCAGTTCTTCAACTGTGTGGGCGAAAACATACAGTCTGCGGAGGATCGATCTAGCCACGTGGTGAGAAATGGGGGCAAATCAACCTTTGCAAGGGCTTTCTTGCCATATAACTCGAACTTGAAGTACCTACAAATGAATTTTTCATGTTAGTCTATCTCACTTCATGGAAGAGTAGTTTGGTGTGTGTAAGACCAAATTGCAATAGAAGTTTAGAATATATGGAAGCGACCGCATGTCTCAGTGTACATCACAAAAAAGTTTAAGAGAAATGGAACCAGCTCCATTAGAAAAGATCCTAGACCACTCAATTAGACTAGACACATCTACATTGGTAGTTCTTCGTCGACTGTGAAGGCACATTCAAAATTAGAGGAAGAGAAAGGAATGGTTAATCAGAGAGACATGTACCTGTATATCACGCGTTTAACTGCCAATACGGATCCCCTGAAGTCCTTGAAGGAGTCTGACTTTTTGAAGGCGTCAGCACCCTTGAACGTACCCGTATAAGCATGATCCCAAAGCTTCATTCTCCACCCCTCCAAATACTCAGAGAGTGTTTGCAGCTCAATAGCAACAAAGAAGTCCACGGTTATATTATCTGCCTGGATTATGGAGTCGAACATCTCAGTAGCTGTCTCTTCAATCTGCTTGTACATGGGGATCACCATCCATGGTAAAGTAAGTAAGAACAATAGATTTTTTTGTATACTAGATTAAAGGAATGTGAAGATAGCAACTGGAATTATTTATGGTACTCTGACGAGGGGTAGGAATTCATAGAAAAAAATATTACCCTTGCATACCAGCATGCCTTACTAAGGAAAACTTGTAATTTTTCCTCATTCACAGGACGCGGTGGGAAGCAGTGTGCCTCTCGAGTGGGAGCTGAGGCATTGATCCATTTCAACCACCTAATCTTGAACACCGCATTGACGTTGGCTGTCACAATCATTTGCAACTTTTCTAAGGTCAACTCGGGGCTGGAGTATAGGCTCCAGTGCCGTTCAATCTGTGTCCAAGCAAAGAACACCTATTTAGAAACAAAAGACAAGAGTAGAGTTTCAATCCTCTGAATTCAACTATGAGTGGACTGTACCTCTTCCAACCAATCTCTTCCAAGTGCAGGATTGGCCATCGCTACAATCTTCGATAACTTCTTGTACAACTTCTCCGTGGTTTCCTTAATTGAACACTGCATTGCCATTGCAACTCCCTCTTTGGACATCTCATCGTCCGCGGTCTCCTCATTGTATTTTCGAACTGCAGCATCAGCAGCTGCTGCGATTTCTTGCTGAAATAGCAAGCGTAGCACATAAGAACAAGGTGTGCTCGGACAAAAAAGTGAAGTAAAGAACAATGAGATATTAATTTGCATTGAAATGATAACCAACTAGTAAAGGAATCATATTTAACCTTGAAGATGAAGGAAGTGAAGACTTCTAGGGGCATAGAATACCATGTCCTCCGTGTATTCTACTGGCAGATTTTAATGTCATCCTGACTGAGAAGCTCGTTGAACTTCTCGAGATCCATGACTCCGTATTTTTGCACTCGATACAATGTCTGTACGAGGTTTGTCTTGACATGAGAGTTTTCAGTATGCCTGTCACACCATACCACTCCAGCATATGAGGTGCCAATGAAAAAAATAAAACCAAGAATTCAAATGAAAATGAAGATGTGTAATAAGTTCAATTGGTTTAATCCAAGTAGGTAAGGCGTACTTGTTGATGTCGTGCATTGCCTGCATTGCCACCCCGATACGATTCCGTGTATCAAGTACAATGGAGTCCATTGAAATATGCCAATCCCTCTCTATTTGATGAAGTCGGTTAATATGGTTCATCCAAGCTATACGTCTGTGATTCCCATCACAGACGAAGAACTTGTAGTCCACTAAGTGCTTTAGAGCTGGTTTGGACTTCAAAGAAAGATTGAACTGATCATTCACCGAATTCCATATGGGCCCCCACTCATCTTTCTCTCTATCGGAGAAAACTGTTGTCTGACCATCTTCATCCGAAAAGGAGACATAAAAAACCCTCGCGCCTTCTTCATATCCATGGCTAAACTGATTTTTAAGCAATGTAAGATCGCAAGAGAGTGTCGGTCGGACCATAGGCATAGGCACCAGTCGGCAAAGGGGAATCCGCATGCGGGAGAGATCAGAGGTGGTCAACCGCAAACTCAAAATGATAGACACTGTGTCCATTGTTTGGGACTTCCTGATGTCATCTTCCATGTAGTGATGCTAACCTCCAAGAAGGTGGTCCTCCACACCGTCATCCATTTCCACGTCCGAGCCAATGCCTGGTTGTGAACCCACATCCACCATCGTTGACCCACTGGACCTCGTCAGAGAGTGAAGAGGTCCTGATGAAGTAATGTTTTGTATTGAGCAGAGAAGTATAATTAAATCATAATTCAAATGACAAATCAGCTTCATTTGGTCACGAGAAAATGAAATCACAAGACGAAAATGGGAGTCTCATAATAATAATAATAAAAGAAACAATTGTTCAAGTACTCATTCGTGTTATCTCAAAGTAAGCACTATGAAAGTACTCAATCCGCATCAAACAGCGCAAACACAAGCCTCAGTAAGAGACTTGTACTGTCCACAACAAAATATAAGAATATCAGCATCAGACACTACGCCGGATGTGACCTCTACATCCACATGGTTGCATGTGCAATACTCTGTCATCTCCTCAATGACGTAATCGACCTCCATATCTTGGTCATCTCGTACGCTGGTGCAAGAGGAATGAGGAGGTGATGACACTCCTTGACTGGACATGTCCTCATTGTCTGTGTCTAAGTCTCATATTAACGCGTCCAAGCTTACCCTCGGTCTCGGTAATGGATTTTCCAGAATATCAGGAGGTGGTAACTTGGCCGTCTCCATCTCCACGAAAACCTCAAGAGGCACTTTTGCAACTGTTGCTATGTCCCCACATCCTTCAGTCCCATCAATGACAACGTTGTCCAGGGCAGCCGGGATGTCCTGAATCAAACCAACTCCAGTTATGACAAAATCATGAGGAGAAACATGGAATAAAACGTGAAGCCCAATCATGTGATCCCTCGATGTCCAGAACTCTTATGTAGAATCCCCCTTGATGAAGAATATCTCACGATTATGGAAGCCCACCAAGCGCAAACTCAAATTTGGAATGCATGCACATCATATAGAATACGGTAATACGCATATAGGGACCAAGGCTGGATTTCCTCTCGGGCCCAAGAGGGGACCCGGGGTCACCCACGCTATGCACAGATACCCGCACAGGGACCTCTCACGCAAAAACTGAAATCGCAAGAAAGTAAAATACTCTAATCAAAATAAAGAAGGGTGGCACTGAGAATACCTAGAGAAGACCAACAGGCCTGAAAGCATGAGCATTCACTAATCAAAAGATGAAACCTAAAATCCCAAAGACAGTGAGGGACTAGAATCAAGGGGGCTGCGGGCTCCTCCCCTACGCTCGGTATGCATGGGGTCCCTCACTGTCTGGGACCTCTCGGGCCCGAGAGGGGACCCAGGGTCACCCACGCTATGCACAAGGACCCGCATAGGGACCTCTCACGCAAAAACTGAAATCGTAAGAAAGTAAAATACTCTCATCAAAATAAAGAAGGGTGGCTCTGAGAAGACCTGGAGAAGACCGACAGGCCTCATAGCATCGGCTTTCACTAATCAAAAGATGAAACCTAAAATCCCACAGACAGTGAGGGACTGGAATCAAAAGGGCCACGGGCTCCTCCCCTGGGCGCCGTATGCATGGGGTCTCTCACTGTCTGGGAACTCTCGGGCCCGAGATGGGACCTGGAGTCGCCCACACTATGCACAGATACCCGCATAGGGACCTCTCATGCAAAAACTGAAATCGTAAGAAAGGAGAATACTTGCATGAAAAAAGAGAATGGTGGCACTGCGGCGCATCTGCGGGAAACCTCTCTGTTCTGATTGGATCCTGTTTTACTGAAGAGAAATGGAGGTTACGCGCATTACGACCAGAGTGATGATTTTTGAAATGTCTTGATTATTGGGTTGTAGGACTTACTCCGGAGCTTGATGTCGGTAGTGTCGCTACTGCGATAGGGACTTCTCCAGCGTGGTTCCTTCGTGATCTCAGGTTACGTTCCATCACCATGGTTGCTGTAATGAAGAAACCGCAAGGGATAATCTTTCGATACAGGAGTCGAACATACAACGCGCTCTTCCAAATTGGTGTGTAGCAAATGAAGAGCAGGAGACTATGTCAGTGCCGTCTTCCCTCTGATGACAGGAGTCCCTCGGTGGGTGTACTTCCTTTGGCGTCGGCGTTGGCGTCTTCGTGGAGGGAATCGCGGCCAAACCTATGGGGCTTTAGGTCTGGTAGACCCACAGGAATCGCTTGCTCGGGTTATCAATTTAGGATTGTTTGTCAATGGAGCTTCACTTGAAGATTTGACTGAAGGTCCACTGGCTCGATGATCTTGTGTAGTGGATGTTTGTGGTTAATTTTTTGAATGAAAATTGCATGTAATGAGATATGTATGGGATACACACTGTATCTGGTCTGTCTCGCAAACTGACTTATTTGTGATCGTTCCAAAAAAGTACTTTTAGTACTTGACAGTTTATTTTTGGGGTCACATAAGAACTTTCTTTTTAGATTTATGTCATTTTCATTCAACTCAGCTATCTTCCTCTAGTTCATGATTCTATGAGTCGCGAATTTCATTTCCATTACTACCTAGATCCAACTTAAATTGTGTAAGGATTACAAAGGGATACACGCTGAAACTAGCATGGGGACTATTTGAATTGGACTACTTCTGACAAGTAATAATTCTAATGTGATTTTACATTTTCTTTCTTCCAGAATTATAAAAATCCATCCGTTCTTTTCCTTTGACTACTAATGATGTGAGTTATTATATTTTTGTAGATGTGGCTACAATATCGAAAGGGTCTATCCCTTAAACCCTTTGCAATTTTGTATTATTCATTTCCAATACTTGTGTCCACTTTATATTCTATCTAAATTTTTATGATGGGTTTACTATAAAAAAGACTTTTATCCAAAATGATTATTCCAGGCTTCTTATAATAAACTTTTGTAGGCATATATTTATTTAAATATTTTATGAAAGTGATAATTTCGTTTATAGCCTTGTGCTGTTGATTCGTGGCTTTTGATCATAGTTACTTTGTAGGGAAATCATCCTTATTTAGGATGACGCATGGTGGCTCTTCAGAATATTATTCTAGCGAGGAATTTTTAACATACTGGATGCATGGAATAAAATTAGTCATTTTCATCTAAATGACGCAACTAATATATTGTTATATACATGATTCCATATTTGATGAGTACTACTATATATCTTTAGTGGATGTTCTTTTTGACGTCTACTAATAATCAGGCATCTAGGATATTCGTAGTCACATGCAATCAATGAACCGTCACCTTCCCTTAAATATGAAGGCGTCAGCGTGTTCCTAGGTTCAGTGAGTGCATGCATTAATTCGTAAATGGTTCAAGATGACCCGTGTTTTTATCTGCACTTTCTATTTCAATGTTTTCTGAGGTGTCTTACCATCTTCTTTGCTCATTCTAGAAGATGTCACACTTCCCTTTCGTTTCAGGAGATTGTAGCGGTAACCATTCTGAATGATTTCCGAAGAAGTGCTTTACAGATGTGCTCACTTATGGCCTTTGTGTTGTTCCTTCATGTTCCATTACTTATACTTAGTATGTCATGTTCTGAAGTTGATGTAGAGAGTCATTTGTAGTACAAGTTACATTGTATTGGGTTAGAAAGGAGTGCTGGGAGATCGGACTTGAGTTCGATGGCGGACTTCATTGATATGGTTGTTGTCACTGCAAATGGTGAAGGGGTACCTATCGTTTTCCCAGTGGAACAAGGCAGACATGCCGAAGTGTCGCTAGTTAGATTAAGTCTTAGGTTCCAATTGAGATTGGATTCGATCCATGTCGATGAGGAAATTTATGAAAGTGAGTCAGGTGTTCTTACTCACACTGTCAAACAATTACCGGCATCCAGTGGGGAGAACACTTTCTGGAAATTAAAATCCGGAAAGTATAGGGCCTACGGCATCCATATTTTTCAGGGTTCAAATTCCAATGACGGAGTGACATTCAACCGGTCCTCTCCTTTGTCTTATAAAACTCCTCCCTTAATTCATGTTAAGGTTGAAGGTCATTCTGAGAAAGTCACCTGCTTGAGTTCTGATTCAGATGTCAATTCCCCTGAACCACCTTCTAACTCTGAGACTCTTCCTGCGGTGCCGACTTTGCAAAACTTAGGTGCATCAAAAGAGAATGCAACCGAAGACCTAGATGTCCGGAATATATCTGCAGCATTTGTCCTTGATTGTTTGAGAGGTCTCCGTAACTTAAAAGGTTGCAGGAATGCTTTGTCCAAAATTGATTACAACACTATTGACATTCATAGAGTGACGGTGTTGCCACCAACTTTTAATGGCGATGTAGTTTTTGAGTTGCCAGCATTAGACAATCTTGGGGCTCCATCTCAAGCCAAGCAAATGGTTGGAATGGATAAACGATACGATGGACATGTTTGGTCCAAGACTGTCACGACAAACATAATCAACCGTCAAGGCTTGTCGTTCCGCACGTCAGTTTGCTTAGGCCATCTTAAGTGTATGAACACTGAGTGTGCGTTCCTTAGTCGCGCTCACCGAGTGAAGGAGGTCAATGAATTGGAATGGGAAGGTCTAGCACCCATTCCACTTGAGGTTGGACGTACGCATCCCATAGGTTCCACACTTGTATGTAAAATCTACAAAGAGGCACCATTGTGTATTGCGAGGTGTAATGTGCGGGTTTATTATGTTGGTGGAAACCCGAAATTCACTAGGGCGTTTGTTCATCTTGGAATTCATGAACATCCGGTTAAAGATGGTGAACTCAGAGACATGCAGGAGAAAACGCGAACTCTCATTGGTGAGCAGCTGGAGAAAACACCGTCAGCGACCAATTCTTCTATTGTAATGGAGGCTACTAAGGAACTACTTGGTGAACTACTTTTACGTCCGGATGGGGACCTGCCGCAGACCTTGGACTTTGCTGCCCTAGTTCCTGTATTAGAGAAATGCAAATATTTCAGCTCTCCAAGTATACGAAACGAGGTGACTTCCTTTAAATATTTGAGGAGATTTGGAGTGATAGATAGCATTACGAAGTTGAGGGGATCGAGTGCCTAGGCCTTCGTTCAAGAAAGTAAATTTCCAGGTCAGGGGACAAATGTTGATAAAGTATTCGTCTTCAAAATGTCTGAAGTGGGGCCAGGTAGCAGAGTCAACCTGGTGAAGCGCATGCAAACTGGAGGGGACCTTCAAGATTCTTGGATCATGTTTGATCACGTCAAGCGTGTTAGAGGGTGGACAACTATGGCATGTCATGTTTATGACTCTTCGTATTATCGTGTGATGACCATTGCATGTTGCGACATGCAATCTGAAGATTGCGCAGCACAAATTTTATTCTGGAAGAATTTGAATTTTGTACTTGAAAGAAATGGTGTACCAATGACTCAGTTCAAAGGATTCATGGCAGACAGTGCTCAAGCGAATTGGAATGCTGTAAGGATGGTCTATGGTTCTGGTGACATTGCTGAGCCAATAGAAAATCGAGAAAGAACATGCCTCTTCCATTGGTCTCAGTCCATGGAAAAGCATACAAAGGCTGAAATTTGTGGGGACATGCAGGATCAACATCGTATGCTATACAAACAGTACAAGAATGCTACGACTCCTGAAGAGTCCAAAATGCGTTACCTTGCTATTAGGGCATGGTGGTTGTCATCAGGAGCTACTACCGAAGAAGGACTCCATCGATTGGAGCTATGGCTTTCATTTTGGCATTTCCGTTATCGCCAATGGGGTGGTTTCATGCAACTTGTAAGTCTTTGAACTACATGACTTTCACTTCATAATCATTTTGATATTGTTATATCTATCCTGAGTTCTTCAAGTCTTCTTATAGGCCCCGCCATTGTTTTGTCTCTTGAAATTGGGGAATGGCTTTACCCTAGGTTGTACACCATTCATAAGATGTCGTCATTGTTGAAGTCAGTCATGCATGAGAACTATATCCTGAAGAGTTTGTTAGGGCCAAGTGGGGTTACCTAAATACCTAGGATCATGGATTTATCATTCGTTTATAGATTGGCTATTGAATTCCTTGAACCACTGCCGGATAAGTGGTGCATGGCTCGACTACCCCTCGGGGCCGTTTCGGTGCTGAGAGGGGCCATTCAGAGGGTACCCTCAGGCAAACTGTATAAGCTCTTCTGATTAGACAATGTACTTCAATGGAGAAGTTTTAAGAAAGCATTGCGGGGCAGTTGGACCGTCGATGAGCTCTATTGGTAGCCTACTTTCTTCTGTCCCGAATATTGATTGCATTGAAGTGTACAGAGATCTGATTATGGTATTTCAATTCTGCATTTTCCAGAATCTTACAAAATTGGAGCTTGCAGAAATGCCATCCTGCAACTTAGCCGAGACTGTCCACAACAAGTGGCTACAGCAATCTGGAAATCGTGGAAATGATTTATACATTGCCACAGTGGACGATTTTGTTAGAGCTTTCATGCAAATGGTCCGATATTATCAATACCTTAAGGGGAATCAAGCCGAGACAGGACCAGGGAAGGAAGAATTACTATTACGTGTTGCCCAATGATCGGCTGAGTGGACTGGAAATCCCAAGGCTCTAACGGATGCTATTTCAAACATCTCTGGAGTGGCAGAATTTCTGAATAGAGAGATCCATTTAGAAGGTGAAGAAGTTTTTGGGTCACAGAAAAGAAAGGCAGACATGCCACTTGGTTGCGAATACGATTCTCACAGACCAGACAAGGTAAATTTCTCTCATCCTCGCATTCAGACAAGATCATGGAGAGGCACACGAAGTGCAGAAGATTTGAATCCAATTCTTGAAGACGTTGCTCCAATGATAGATGTGCACACTAGCGACGTGATGTTGGATGAGGAAAACTCAGGCCAGAATATTGCTCAGACCTCAACTCATGTGTTAGCAATTCAAGAGAGTGTCTGTGATGAGATGCAATGGCACATTGCTCGATTACCCAAGACATCAGCAAAGGCGTGCTTCGCACTTCAAGCGATTACTAGAAAGAAGTGTATAGCCAAAATAGTCCACAACAACATGGCAACAGCAGCGCCCACTTACACAGGTATGATGGTGAATTATAGAAAGAATTGTAATGAACGTATGCAATTTTTCTTCTGCAACGACGACATTGAATGTTGTGTCAAGGGAACACGTAGAAAATAGGTGGTATCAAGACCCCCTGTTCCGATCATATGGCATGTTCAAATGGGCACCAAACTCTCGAAGGCCGAGATTCTAGCCTTCGAAGCAGCCAGTTTCCAACTTCCGCAGCGTCAACTCATTTCACCCCGAAGACTGTTTGGTGGAGAAGCAGGCATCGATTTGGTGCGTGGCTACCCTGTTCCATCTCTACCTGATGAGCATCCCAACATTCGAGCGGGCAAAGTCATTCGTCGCAACCCGAAGGCCCCAACAACTAAGCACTAGAACAATTGTGCTTCGGCCTTGACTCTTATTGCACACATTCAAAGGGTAACCATGGTTCCTCATCCTGGATTTGGTTGCATAGTCTCCCTCATTTCTGGTGTAGAGCCTCGAACTGAAAAGTATATGCTTACAATCTCATCATTCCCAGATTGTACCTACCCATATTTCAAGGAGATGAAGCTGAAGTGCCTTGGAAAGTGTGGAACCTGGGCAAATTGTAAGCATCTTTACTTTGTCTTCACTGTCATTTGCAACCTCCAATCTACATCAGATGGCTTCATTCATGCCGCGAGTTTCAGTTTCAATGAAGTCAAGGAAGTCCTTCTCAATGGGATACTAAATCATTTGGGATCAAATTAGGATTATATTTCTACAAAGAATGAACACTGTGTGTGTTTATTGTACTCATCATTGAAGATGTAGTGAGACTACAAGGGCCACTACATGCGCTTCAATTATACATGTGAATTTGCACCCTAAACCAATCTCCAGTCTACTAGTACTTCACATTATGTTTCACTGTATTTTGCCTCTCACTTCAGCTTAATGTACCTTATGTTCCTTACTATTGTGTTTCCACTGATTCCTAGCATGTGACCTACATGTAAAATCATAATATATTGGTCATGAATTGGGGTTCTTAAATTCCTTATACAAGCAAAATGGCCTTGTCCCAATGTCCTTGAAACCCTTAAAATATATACATAACATGTTTAATTGCATTCTACTGTATTATGGTTGTTGAATCCCACACTTTCATATTCCACGGTCTTAGGTCACCCTACTTCCGTGGTCATAGGTCAAGCACCGAAGAAGTTTTAGTTTATGCACAACAGAATTTTATACTGGGTTTCACATTTTCTTCCTTTTGATTTTCTTAGTTCACCTACTTTTCATCCACTGTTTCCATCTATTTCCTTCTACTGTTTCATCTACTGTCATCCACTTTTTCATGTACTTTCATCCATTTTTTTAAACTACTTCCATCTATTTTTTTAAACTACTTCCATCCACTTTTTTATCTACTTCCACCCAAATTTTTTTAACTTTCATCCAATACTTTGCTGACTACCAAAAATTCCTTCACTTTCATTAAATTTTCATTGACTTTCATCCAAAAAAAAATTCACATCCTTCGCTTTCTTTCTTTTTTTGTCCAAGATCTACGCTCACCGCTCCCCATTCCATGCTCCCCGCTCGTCACTCCCTGCTCCCCGCTCACATACTAGCAACGTCCTGATAAATCCTAACATGATGAGCCTATTATCCTTCTTTCAAACTTCAAAGTTCCTCTCAATCTTTGGATACTTCCATTTGGCACCTATATACAAGTGAAATTTTATTTCTTTATTTTTCAGTGATGTCAATACATATCTTCTAGAGGTCATCTAAAGTTCAAAATTTTTCGTGAAAATTTGAAATTACTATGAATTTTTGAATAACAAGTGGAAAAATTCATATCAAATACAAATTATGCTTTAAAACTTTGAATCATTCTCTATAGGTGTCTATTATAGTGGAAAATTAATTCATATTCATTGTTCACTTTATAATTTAACTACTTTTTATAAAATATTTGGTACCCTAAAAAAGTTGCTATGCTATGCTGGTAGAGCATGTATTCAAAATGGTCAACAATCCAACAATCCAACAATCATAAACCACAAAATTCTTGTGAATTATTCTATAGAAGAGCTTTGTGCATTTTTACAATGGACATTCACAACTTTTTCCTAATCTCCAAGATGTGAGCATAATTGATATTGTCCAAAAATTTTAAACTTTCATACAACATTCATAAAAGCAATGTGAGCCTATGAGAGAACTTGTGCTGCAAACCTCACAAAAATTGATGAATGAAAAACATCTTGTTTTTGAGCTCTGGACTACCAATTCTATTTATTGTCCGAAAAATGGTTTTGGTTTCCTTAGGGGTTAATAAATCACATTTGCACCAACTTATTATTGTATTAAAAATTAGTACAAAGAACTTGTCCTAAAATCTTATTCATCCTTTTTATTCACAATACCATTTCTCTAGTTTCATTTTGAAATATTACACTCACTTATTCAAATTTTTAAAATCAAATAATGCTACAACTATGTAGAATTTGTACATTATAACATCTTAGCTAAAAAAATTAGTAGGATTCTTTACCAATTTCTTGGAATTTGCAATTGAAAATTTAAACAAATTGTCACCTTTTGTCTACTTAGGTCTTGAGAGGTTCAATGGTCAAGTCACTTTTGAGGACCAAGGTTATATTTGTAAAAATCATGCATCAATCCATTAGATCTTGGTATATAAGGTAGGAGGTTTTAAAAGCACACAGGCTCTAAAAGTGCACACCTTTGTATATGCACAATATTTGAACATGTTACTTTTTCATCGAAGTCAACCACTGATGTACAAATAGTGTACATTTGAGGAGGTGGGCGATGTTAGAGCCCTTTGCCGTTTCAACTTCAGAAATTCAGAACTAATTCTACAAAACTCCAAAAAACATGAAATGACTTAGGTTACGTGCTAATTTCACTTGTCTTTCAAGGAGAATTTATTGAAAAATATTTCAAGAAGTTTTACCTCCCCAAATTCTGGTTTCAGCTCTTAAATGAGCGCTTTATAAACCTCCTACCTTAGATGCTTTGACAAGTATTCCATAGGTATATGGAGTGATGTGTACATGTAACTAGGAGATGTTTCATTGGACAAGTTAGGGGTCACCAAGTTTGCTTGTTGGAGAAATGAATGGTCTAAATAAATATGGATTGTTAGGGTTTGGAGACACAAAAATTTACAAGATGTTAACTTGTAGTATAATATTACTAAGGTTACACAATCTACTTGTGACCTATTTGCAAAAATGTCCATCTAAATTCTTACCTAGAATGTACAATTTCCATACATGATTGAGAGCCTAGGGTCATTCATTGGTACACCTATTTTAAACACTTTGAAAATTTATAGTTTATATATAACATTCTTAACTATCATTATCTTGAATCCCCTTTGGATTCTCTAAAGAAAGGGATTCTTCCAAGATACCTTGAGGAGAGTCATTGATTTTAAATGAAACGCCTTAATGTGTTGCCATGACAATATGCAAGTTGGTGGTGCACCCTACATGTGGGGGGAAACAGAGCCACATGACTTAAGCTTATATATGTCATAATATGTATGGAGTCTAAAATATGAATTCTAAGATATTTTATAGTCTTCTTTCAACTACCAACAAGATCCAACAAGAGCTTTTGTAGCTTAACCCCTAAAAGACCAAACAACATTTTTTGGCAACATAGACAAAGAATCTAATTTCTCTTTTTTTCCTTTGAAATTTTTTGACAACATATGGTTTAGGAGTAGCTTTAAGGCACAATAATTTTTGTAACTTTTAAGTACATGGTTAAAAATTTATTGTATGATATGTGTTTTTTTTTGTTTTTTTTTTAAACAAGTGTGTTCAGAAAACACACTGCAAGGGGTTTCATCAAGAGGAGAGTCTGTTTTCACGCAAGGTAAGGAACCTGTCGCCGCTAGGTATCGAACCTGCAACCACGCCATAAGGTTTTTTGGTACCTCACCTCCATCACTTGGTAGTTTAGGGTCATCTCGGACCGATATGTGGTTTCTTTTCAACTTGGGCAATCCATGCTTATTAGAAAAAATCACTTTTTTAAGAAACAAAAATTTGAAATTGATTTTCTAGATTTATATGTACGTGGAAAGCTTTGAATCGTTTGATTTTGATTAGTGAGATGAAAGTTACGAGGAGTTTTAGTTTGCAATTAGTTATGGAATCTTTACTCTAAAACAAACTTTGACGTTCTTTCTTTAATTCAATTTTCAATATTTTTTGAGATAAATAAAATCGTAGGATGTAGATTGTTTAGTAGGCAACATTACAACCATCGGGATTGGAATTTTTCAATTCCATAACTAAATTCTTAACAATTTAGTATTTTTAGTCATTCTCTACTTCTTTCTACTCACTATTTTTTCAAGCATGAATATGAAATTTATTTTGTTTGAATTTTTTTGTATGTATTTCCAACTTATTTCTGCAATATATTATAGAGAGTTGCAAGTTGTAGAATCTACACATTTGGGAATAAAAAGTTGAAAAGATGAAACATAAACAATTGGAAAGAGTTGAAAATACTTCTTTTTGAAACCCAAGCATCATGATCTTGCAATTGGTAAGGTTTTTTCTTCTAAATTTTTTAGGAGGGTGTACTCTAACAAGTCAACTACAAAATCCTACCATTGGATTTGTTAATGAATAAATATAGAGAAAAATTTTAGCCTTACTTTGGGTTTGAGTACTTAGAAGCAGTTTTAGGCCTCTAAACATGAAAGAACTTCAAGAGTTAATAATGGGAACTATGCTCAAACCCTTATTTGGTTGCATTTAGGTATTGCTACCTGAGCTACTTTGAGAACGCCACCCTTTTGAATGGCTAACATACAAATTGTGCAAAATTGAACACATAAATAAAGCCATACAAAAATGTGAAATGGAAATGAGAGGTAGATGTGAAGGCATCAAGAATGAGTGAGGATGGATCCACATTTTCAAAGTACCTACATGTGAAAGTTTACCAAATGTTCATCAAAGTCATTCGGATGCAATTCATTGGTATCGTCCCGAGAGGTATCAATTGAGCACGAAGTATGGAATGGCCAGTCGTACTGCGGCTTTGAACATCCTCAGTCAAGGCTTGAACAACCTGAAGCATTGCTTTTTGTGGAGTCCATGGCCAGGAGTGCAGTACTGAAGAGGGCAAGGCAGCAATTGCAGTGTTCCAACCCGGCCACACATTGAAGTTGCTACAACAATTGCTCATGGCCATGATTATGCAACCCTTGTATTATATGTGAGGGTCATCAGCATTAAAATGTCTTAGCAGACAACTTTTGTAAAAATTATATCAAATCAAAAGGACCAAAAAGTTAGGTGAAGATCAAATCAAATGTAAAAAGTGTTGAGTTGCATATTTCTTTAAAAAAAAAATTTAGAATATAAACAAAGAATTGAAATATCTATGCATAATTTTTAAAAATCCATACAAGAAACTCCCTCTAATTCTAATTCAAATTCATTTGCAATGTTTTATTTATGATTAAAAATTATTATTATTTTTATTAAAAAGCTCCAAAAGTTGGGTAGCTTGGCTTGTGATACATGTACACAAGTGTTTTCACACACTATAATAAAACTTAGTAGTGAAAGAACTCCCTTCAAAAATGGGTGTAGTTCTTTTGATTGAGAGAGGATAATTTAATGTATATATGAGGTAAGTTCTTTACTTCAATATAAGATAATTGTACCTAATTGTGACCATTTTGATAAACCGTCCTCTCTAGTTTCTTGCCTAAAATGTAGTTTCCCTAAAAATGAGGATCATAAGAGCTCTCAATTGGTTTTAGGTACAAGTTTATTCACATGTTGTCCAAAAACTACATACAGGTTTAGAGAACCTAAAATTTACTTTGGACTCCCAACAAGATCCAAACATTTTCTTGGTAGTTTAATAATATAAACCAAATTCAATTGCTTGATTGGAAAAAATTTAGGTGCATTTACCTCATATGCAGTAGTAATCACACAATTCTAAACTACATATGTTACGTACATATGTCAATTTTTGATTGCTATGGACAACTAAATAGCCATTGTTTCATTTACCTTCCTCAAGAATTTGTTAGGTATGAGCCTTTGACATTCTTATCTGAGGAATTTCGAATCTAAAAGATGTAATGACAATTATACAAATATAGAGACATGTATGGAGGTAATGTTTATGAATTATTTGGAATTTTGTTACAAACGGTAGGTAATTCAATTTTGGAGAAAAGTTATAGGCCACAATACTTACCTTTTGAATGCTCAACATTTGGTCACTTTCCTACAAAATTGAATAACCAAGTACAAAAACATACATTTTCAAAATATTGAATGAGTGACTTCTGAAACTTTTTCTTGAGTATATTCAACACTCCTTTGTACTTGTAAAAATGATCTATTGATCATCCTAAAGCAATACAAGGTTAGCATATCTATTATGGGCCTTCACCCAATTGCATCCCCTATCTACATCTATCCAACATTTCATCCCACTAATCTTTAACAAGTATATATACGTAGATACTAAGGTAAACTACCCCATTCCAGACCAAATGGGAGCAAGCCCATTGTGGGCTAAATTATGCCAGTGAAGTACATTTCAGAACTTGAATGTACACCAATAACAAAATTTAGCCCACGATGGGCTCATTCCCATTTGGTCTGAAATGGGGTAGTTTACCTTATTAGGAGACGCAATTGGAAGAGGGCCATAATAGATATGCTAACCTTAATAATACTAGCAAATGATACATGGTCTATTCTAGTATATTAGTTGAGATATCCTTTGATGGAAGGACTCTTTGTCATGTTCAGTCTCTAAAAGTACATGTAAAAAGAGATTTATTAAATCATTCTATGTGACTTTTTAAAATAGCTAACCTAAACAAAGGGAATTTTAACACAATTTGCAAATAAATTCATTTCAAATGCCAAAGTTTTGTACAATTGTACCAATTTTACTAGAATTAAAGGTTTATGATATAGCAATTTCAATCTAGAAGTCACATCACAAAGCAACAATAACAATTCAAGATTTCACTTTTCTCAATGCATATTCAAACCTTCTCAAAGCTATTTCTTATTCATGTAGTTTTTTCAAAACCACTAAGTACAATTAGACAAATACACAATGGCATCTTAGAGCAATAATATATTATAAACTCTTACAAAGCATCCTTTGCGACTTACAAAGTTTCCCAACTACCAAATTGCAACAATTGCTTCAAACTTTGGTTGTTGATTGGAATGTTCCAAATCAATGGACATCTTGTGTATTTCACCTAGTTCTCTGAAACTTGATGGTAGATTTCAAATGCCAATTGATCCAATTTGGGAAAAGTATAAAACTTCATTTTAGAAACAATCCCTTCTTCCATATAAGATAAAACAACCCATTGTAGACCTTTTATCCATTGCTGACTCCTAAGAATGAGCCCATTATGGTTCTCTTTTAGTTATTGAGATTTGGGCCACATTCAATGTCTTAGCTAACTGGAATAGAGTAATTAGTGACCACAATAGGAACTTTCAATTTTTTAGTGTTAGTTTATTGTAGGAAGTGCCTTTTTCAGATCTTCTATGTTAGAAAATATTGTGATTACAATAGGTGAGTAAGATGAGTGTTATGGATCAGTTCTGGTTGGTTTTGGGGTAGTCTATAGACTCTTTTCGGTCGTGATGGGCTGAACACTTCACAAATTCATAACAAATTCACACTTTGTTGAAAAAATATAGTTTCAAATGCTCTCGCCATTTCTATCACTTGACTTTCTCTAGAAAAAAAAGTAGAAAATTTCAGAAACAACAAGAGGGCAAACCCACCATTTGGTCTATGATGGGTTGTTTTACCTTAACTACAGTAAGGTTTGTGTGAAAAACATAGCCAAACAAATTTTCATGGTTGAAGTTGAATTTGTCTACAATTATACTCCTTGTAAGTGATCACTCTTGCAGCTATTCTTTGAGAGCATCTGCAATGCTTCCGGGAATGTGCCTAATATTGACACTGTAGAGAGTGCTTTATTACTTCAAATTAAAACCCGGCTCCAATGCAACCTTTAATGGGCCCTCCACTTCCACGGCCTCGATATGCAACCACTTGGGATTGGTATATTTGCAAAATGTGCAGGACCCACGAGTTAGCTCAGCTTAGGAATGATCATTGTTGTCATACCTTTTCAAGCATTGGTATGTGTGTCAATCAATGCAACCTTCCTTTGTTTGCATGAAAAGTCTTTTTTAATGTAGAATTGTCCTTTCTTTCTTTTTATAATGTAAAAATTCCATTTGATGTTTAGATTGCCAGCTTTGCATTGGATCGATTTGTTCTAGAAAATCCTTGGCACTATGCAAGCTTCTTGGAATGCCCCGCAATCTGAAAACACAGGGACTGTTTACTAACATAGCATTGCAAATGCTCTGATTCCAAGATGCCCTCATTTTCTAATGTGATGAAGATTAGAAAGGTATACCAATGATGAATTGAGAGTTAGGTTTTGTTGCAGCTTACCATGGAATTGGTATTGTACTATGTGTGATGATTTTATTGTAGATATTTAGAAATCTGTGGCAATTTCCTAAGTACAAATGGGACCAAGAACATAGGGGTATTGTCTCAATGTATCCACCCAAAGATGGATTAGAGTAACAGTAAAAGAACTTCTCTACCAATCGCAACCTTGGGATTTCCACAAAACAAAGCCTGAGCACCCCTCTTCCCAAAGAGCTTTTTGATGACACCAAGCATGTGATTGGGGATGTGTAGTCCATGAGATCTCAACATAACAAACAAACAAATAGCTTAACTTAAGGTATGGATTATTTTTATTATATCCTATTGGCAATTGAAACTAAATTCAAATAGACTTTAGTATAGATATAGTTAAATACTGTATTGAAATGAGTTAATAGTTCTCAAAGTAGTGTCTCTAAGAGTACAAAAAATTAATCAACATTGTAGTAGTGAAGCTTGTTTTTTTATTGTGGTGATGAAGTAATTATTTATTTGGTTGGAAACTTTTTGTCAAGCTAATTAGATATTTTCTGAGATTTTCTTCAATAGTTCAAAAAATGAATTCAAAATAGGTAATTTCATATTTTAAAGTACCCAAATTATAATGGTTTCATTTATTCTAATATTGAAAATTATAAGGTTCCAAGATTTTGCATATTTTTGAATTTCCTATTTTATAATTATTTATTGATGAATGAAGGTCAATACTAGTGTAGTAAGCTCTAAATTTTGCATCATCCATCAAGTCTTCACTTCACAAAATAGTGAAATTAATTAGGTTGCCTTAACAATTGGGTTGCCTTACCACAATAAAGTTACTTTACAAGCCATCAAAGTCAACAAATATTTCTAAACATATTTGCATTTGTATACATGGAGGTTCATGAGCCCCAATTACAACAACACCTAATTCAAAAGTAGTGCATTCTTTTACAACAACTGAAAATATTTCTCAGTTAGTGTCAAATGTTGAGAAACTAGTGTGGGGCAACCTATTTTGTGTTAGTTGAAAGACTTCACTTCACCAGCTTCGTCTCTCTGTCTTCCGTCTCCTGCGGAGCTCGAAACAAAAATTTCAGTTGAAATTTCCATAAACTGGATCAAGATTGACTGTAGGGTTCTTCGCGATTTCTCCAATAGCTCATTCAGCCTGTGCTGCTCTACTTCCATTCTCGCAAGCTTCAACCAATTTGAAAGTCGATCACAAACCAGAGCACTTGCTGAAACTGGAGACGCATTCTATTGCTTTGGGAGCCCCTGGCTGGAGTCTCTTAGGCGGACATGGATTGAAGCTGTTCTGAATGCCAATTAATTTCTGTTTGAATTTCGGCAAGAAACTGTTGATTTGAGGCTGTGTGTGTAGGAGCAAGGAGTGTCAGAGTGCAGAGGTGTGAGAGTGTGTGTGTGCAACATCCCCATTTTCTAAATTAAGGAGTTTTCCATTTGTCGTCGTGCCTATTCGACTTCCAGCTACGAGAGTATCATCGTCTACTCTTGGTGGAGGTTTGGGGAAGCTCAGTGGATGTGGGTACTCGCCGAAGCATCCAGATTTCTCGGTGAGTTGGAAATATTCAAGAGCAGAAATTGCAAGACGTGTGCAATACATAACACAACTTTACCTCATATTAATACAATGCATTACATACAACAAGGGTGGGTCCTTGCACAATACTATAACAGAGTCACCATCAAAGGAGATCTGAATTCCCACCCCAGGGAGTTCGAAAACAGGATCATCCCAGGGCAACAATTTATTAGACTGGTAATAATTATAAGCTCCCTTTACCACACACTGTAACTATTTCCAAAGTACTCAAATGCAGTGTGGATGTTGAGTGAGTGAAGTATCCTTTATCCAAGTACTCCAATTAATCTTTTCAGCAGCCAATAACTCCTTCCTCACGTTGACAGCAGGTTTGTATTAAAAATACAGAACTTCAGAACTTCGAAAGTTCCAATTGAAACTTTCTGCTGCAATGCTACCTGAGTGACACCTCCTGCACATGGATGCTGCTCTCCAAAACTCTCGAAACCTGAAATTACTTAAGACAACCTTCACGTCATGGGACTATAGTTCTGAAGACCAGAAAGGTACGCCAACAACAAATTTGGAGCGAGGATTTCTGGAAGCTACCAAGAGTTTAGGAAGTGGATTACTGCGAAAAAAATTCTGGCAGAAATCTATAAATCTAGGGCAATGGGCTACGAAGGTTTTGGAGCAGTAACCCCTGGGCCAGATTTTATCCACATATCCACCGAATGATGGATTCGAGAAACAGTGAAACAGCTGCTCCACCAATTGTACTCTTTGGACCTCAATGGCAGAGTAGTGGCATTTACCAAGAAGATAGTCATCTTCAAAGAATGCCAACCTTACATTGGTGTAACAATTGACATCCTGAATCAATTTGACTGAATCAAACTTTATTCGCAGTTTATAATCATGTTGTTTCGTGCATAATGATGGAACCCCTGCTGGCCAACCTTGACAACTGATGGTGAAACTTTGATCCATAGGAGGACTATTTGGTAACTCTAAAAATCCACAAAAATCTAGACAACTATCTACATGTGGGCATGTGTTTGCATATTCTTCATCAATCCAAAAGAATGTGGGATTGACAATTTTCTTCTTTCTGAATTCGTTGCACCATCTAAAGGAAGATCTTGACTTGTACAATCTATTAAAACCAAAGATTTTAACACATATGGGACAAAAGAGAGATTTGATGAAATAAAAAGTGAGGGGATTTGCGTCATCTAAGGCGATTAGATAGGGCACTAGGCCAAATAAGAAGAATAAGAAAAATAAACTTCTTTTGTCAGAGAGAAGAGGTATTAAACTCAACAAAAACGAAATAGAAATGTAAGACAATCCAATGAAGAATTTGATATGCCCCAGACCTGCTAGAAAGCGGTTCTCCACATAAATTGATTTGAATGTGTAAACCATTTTTGTACACTCCCAAGTAATATCTTCAATGGCCATGCAATGTAGAATGCCACTTGATTCATTGACTACAATTGGATAAGGTCTTTTCATCCATTGGCACATATTCTCAACCAAGTTTTGTAGTCTTTCAGTAGTCAAGTACATCTTCTTTGTCTTCTTGTTTCTAAAGGTACAAGATAGGTCAAAAGTATGGTTTGTAGTTGAAGTATTCTTAGAAGCTTGAATTGTCAAATGAAACCCATTTATCTCGGGACCATCAAATTCCAAGATGGGTGCTCGTTCATCGTCTAAAATATGAAACACAAAAGAACGACCAATATCATCAACAATATCCCAATCTTGAGAAGGTGTATCATGTAAATTTGACAATGATGTTTGCCTTCTTCCTCTCTCTAAGTGGGAATATTCAAGAATCCCAATCAAAGGAGCAAAATCAAACATCTCAATCCCTGGGGGTAGCCCTTCAAGGTCTTGGTCTTCTTGCACTGAAGTTGCCACTTCACACTCTTGAATCTCTGAATCAAATGTGGAGTGAATGGTTGCATTGGGAGTGGTTTGTTGAAGAGAAATTTGATCACCATGGAGGAACTTTTGAACCATCATGGGGAAATCTAATAGCCTTGTTCCTTCCGCTTGCTCCAAAGGTTCCAAAGAGCAAACTTCACCACAAAAATTGGTAACTATATTGTCATGCCAAGGACTACAAGGCACCACATGTTGAAGGAACCCGCGTCGTTTTACAAATGCAACAAATTGTAAGGGGACCCGTGGAAACCATCCGGAAGCTAGACAACCCCAAAAGATCGTTGAAGGAGCGAATATTGCAAAAGCAATAAAGCGGATAGGTAGGTCATTGAAAAAATTGTCCAAGATGACAGAAAGAAGTATATTCAATAACCCAGACAATGCGAATAGAAGCTGCAGTCGCTTATTGATGTAGGTCATTAAGCCATTTTCATTTCTACCTTTGGGATTTGCATGTTTATTTTTCTTTTCAGTGCCAATCAAGGGCTTTTGGATTACCCTCCCAACCACCGTGGTCTTGCCCCAATGAAGATTTGATGCAAAGCTCCTTTCTTCATATAAGATTTTGTCTACTTCTTTACAAATTGTGTCTATATAAAGTGTGTCATTATCTTGGCTCCATGTAGGATATAGAATACCTCTTGCATTGCCAAGCCTTGTCACTGCTTCTCTACACTTTTCCACCTCAATTGGATGAGGTCCCCTGGCCATTTCCTTCCAACTATCTTCCCAAGTTCCTTCATCCACATGAATTCTCAATTCCTCAGGTGTGAGCCCATAGAACAGGGGTATTATCCGAATTCTATTCCTGGGATCATTCACCTGAGCTTCCACAAAAGCTATCAATTCTATCATAGGCCATTTCCTTTCAAAATATTCCTTAGTTATAACCACAATTCCTACATCAAACCTTGCTAATTCCACATAGATTTCTTGTGCGAAGATTTCATGATAATCCATATCTTCTCGGTCAAAAAAGATTTTGACACGAGACTTCAATCTTGACTTCATTCTCTCATATAAAAATGTTGCAAACTTTTTCCCAGGCCCATCTGGAACACCTCTCTGGGATATGAAAATACGCAACGGACGTCTCGAAACTATGCGTTGACAAAGTAAACACGATAAGCATATTCCCACAATGAAAGCGGAGACCACGATTCCTGCAATTGCCCCCCAACTCAAACTCTTTCTCTCCTTGACTGTGGGTGTTGGTCCAGTTGCTCCGTTGCTGGGACTTGGAGGATTGAACATTGAAATTGGAGGTGGACTTCCACTAGGCAAAGGAGAGGATATTAATACACGTGAAGGCGTTGGAGGAACTTCTGGGGGAGAAGCAAGAGGATGAAACAAATGACGATGAGTCAAATAATCATACAATTGAACATTTTGGAGGTCTGTAAAAGTGCAAGCACGAACAGGATACCCAATGGTAATTTATAAAAGGCAAATTCATATCACTGAGTGACTACAAAATGAGCTTGATCAGCTTCTTCAGAAAATCTCAAAAGTTGAAGGTTCGTGGAAACTTCTATGAAGAAAATCCAAACACGGTGAAGAATCTTGGTTACATTAGGAAATTGATGAGGTAACCTGTAACCATGTTATTGGGTATTCTACTTGAAGGGTGATTGCAAGAAAGATCGACTGCATTTGGTAGCGTTTTGCAAAATTAGTTTAATTTGTCTTCCATTTATCCACTATAATTTTTGAATTTAAAACCCAATGCCCAAAACAAAGAACATTTTTCTAGATGTTTTGATTGTAGTTGTATCCCTTATTTTTCAAAATATTAAAAAAATTATTTTATATTGAAAAGTTAATTTCTCTAATTTGTCACACTTTTGGGCTTTTTTGGTTTTAGTATTGGAGAGTATCCAGATTTAATGAACTAAAGCTGAAATTTTGGTGGTCTATTCCCACACTAGTTGAGCATGTTTCCTATGAGGGGCATCAAAAAATACATCATTTTATGTCCTCCATATTTGTGCAAAGAGGCCAAAAAAGGGGCTCTATGGTGAGCACATTTTTGAACATTGAAGATGGTTTCAAGTTCATTCTTTTGGTGAAATCTCATCACCATCAAGTCTTTACCAATTGACAATTTTTAGTTTTTTTCAATTTCACTACGGTTTATTTATTAAAAATGAAAACGTTGAAATATCTCTTTTGGGGGCCATATATAATTGTGGGTAGAATAGGGATATTTCAACGTTTTCATTTTTAATAAATAAACCGTAGTGAAATTGAAAAAAACTAAAAATTGTCAATTGGTGAAGACTTGATGGTGATGAGATTTCACCAAAAGAATGAACTTGAAACCATCTTCAATGTTCAAAAATGTGCTCACCATAGAGCCCCTTTTTTGGCCTCTTTGCACAAATATGGAGGACATAAAATGATGTATTTTTTGATGCCCCTCATAGGAAACATGCTCAACTAGTGTGGGAATAGACCACCAAAATTTTAGCTTTAGTTCATTAAATCTGGGTACTCCCCAATACTAAAAACAAAAAAGCCCAAAAGTGTGACAAATTAGAGAAATTAACTTTTCAATATAAAATAATTTTTTTAATATTTTGAAAAATAAGGGATACAACTACAACCAAAACATCTAGAAAAATGATCTTTGTTTTGGGCATTGGGTTTAAAATTCAAAAATTATAGTGGATGAACGGAAGACAAATTAAACTAATTTTGCAAAACGCTACCAAACGCAGTCGATCTTTCTTGCAATCACCTTGAAATCAATTTGTAATAACGTTCTCATGTTTAGGAATTTTTGAGAATCACGGACTGAAGTTGTTTAGAAACAAGAATTGGTGCTTTATTCTGAGACTATATATAATTTATAATGCAATTGAAATCAGTTTCAAGACCAAAGGAAACTGAGCACAAACGAGAGAAATATGGAGATTTCAAGATTGAATGCACTTCATGTGGGGAGTGACGAGGTTTGACGTTGGAAAGGCTCAAAATGTCTTCGAAAGTCCCAGATAGGTTTCGAAGTCATTTTAAACTTCAAGATGTATTAAGTTTTCTTTTAAAACTACATTGTTGGATTCCTCTCTTCAAGGACTGTAACAAGATTTTCTCAGTGAGCTAAAACATGAAACTTTTCATGCGCATGACATAAAATTCACTGTGTTTTGATTGACAGTTTTGAAACGAATTGTAATACTTGTCATGATATAAAAGATGCGACGTAATCTTAAATGCAACTGGGTCTTCTAGAAAGGGAACGCACAGTGATAAAACGGGAAATTCCAAATGCAAACGTGATAAGTAGATAGTAACATACCAGCTAGACGTGATGCAGGAGTGGCATTCAAGCCGATAACAATTGGAGGAGCTGGAATGCCATCGTTGCTGAAGCTCCAGGCATACACATACGGCACATTATCACTTTCAATCCCCTTTGCAGTGGAGAATCCCATGTACATGTTTTCCAGGAGCAGCGATAAATCTATTCCTGTTTTTGACCCTTGTGGCTTAGCAGGCTTGCCTTCCCCGTAGATTGCAATGGAAATATCCATACGAGAATCGGCTTCAAAATAGTCGATCCAAATCTGTGTGTAAACATCTTTAACAAATGAGTATAAGGGATAGATAGGGTCGACTATGAAAGTCGAAAGCATACTTGCCAAATTTACACCAATATGATCGTCATCGGGATCGTGGAACTCGGGGTTCCTGAACGTGTCCAATTCCACTCCGAGGGTATGATTGTCGGACTCGTAATTCTTTACTGAAGTGGAGGTGTTCGTGGTGAGAAGTCCCATATAGTCTTCTGCAGCTCCCACTGTGACGTTGTCTGGAACCACGATGAAGGACATACCAGGACCAGAGCCATATCCCCGGGTATCTCGTTGAATCTGGATCTGGTAAACGAAAGTGGTACTGAAAGATTTGACTTGTTTGGTGACTGGATCTTTTATTTGCACCAAGTCCGGATAGAGAAACCGACCAGGGACGCTTTTGTTCCACGACGCCTCAGGAGGATCAAAGTAGAAACAACTGGTGTTGGATTGGAAAGTCCAGAGGCTATCATTGACCATGTAAAAATCTCTTTCTTGGAAGCCATTGAAGGCAAAAGTGACAGCTCCAGCACGGTATGTACATGGCAAGGTTAGAAGAAGTGCCAGCATACCCAAACAAATCAGATGAGCCCCTGCTGCTGGAACGATGAAGAATCTCAAGAACCGGAGCTTGGAGGAGGGCTCAGAACTCACACTTGGTCTCCTTGGAACCTGGTGAATTCGCTGGTGGCACCCTCCCAAGGCTGAGAAGTCCATGACGATTGTCTTGAGACACAGTAAGTATATGCGAAATGAATGAAAAGGATCGGACTCAGTAGATAGATCGATAATCTGGTCAATAGCCCGTGGGGTATAGTATCAATATAGCAATGAAACCCTAAACCTAGCTCTCCCACCGTGGGGTTTCACAAGATTCCAATTTCTGAAGAATTACAAGCCTAGTCCTCCATTACTTGAATGCATTGATAGCAAGTCCCGAACTTGACACCAAAGAAATGGCCTCCCCAGTTGTGAGCACAGTCATGGTGGAATTGGTACATGATATGACAGTTTGATTGTTTGAACAGGATTTAGAGTGTCCTTCACCTTCGAGAAATCTCTTACGCAGTTAATTTTTGATCCACGAAAATGGAAAGAGCAGTTCGACTTCGAATTATTGAAATTCCTGCATCATGCACCCGAAATTTCTCATTAGGTTTGAACACAAATTAAATTTATATCAGTTTCGTTGAATTGCCGCAAAAAATTTCCATTATAGTCTATGGTGCCGTGGACCCTCAAACAGAAAAGGATCAGAAGTGGTTTAGGGAGCCAGAAGGGAATCGATAGGGTTTCATTGTCATCCTAGCTCAGCGTTGCACAAGGTTGTGGATAAAATGTGAAACTTGCATATTAATTTACATATCTATTCGCACAACAAGTGAAAGTAAATGTCAAAATGGCTCGTGGAAACCCCACCAATACATGCAACGGAATTGACGTTGTAGTCATAGTCACATTTGTTACGTACAATTTGCTTATTTCAAATTCAAAATTGTGACACACAAGTGCTCACTCTTAGAGAGATCGGGACTGGCATGCATGGATCTGAAAAAGCAAATTTTGCCCAAATTTCAAACATGACCATACACTGAAGATCAATGTTAGGACAGAATTGTCCATATTAAGTTGTCCCCTTTTGACAAAAATCATCTACTTAGTAGCCCTAGTTGCAGTACTAAAAAGGAAAGCAAACCATATAAATTGTCTGCAAAAATCTCCACGATGACGAATCTGATGACTCTACCGACAAAATCTCTGTTAGAGATGGTATCCATCGTCTCCGATCCGCGCGTTTTCACCTCTGAATTCAAAACTAGCCCGAATAACAAACCATCATGCTATCCCAAACCAATCTCACTGATAACGAACTTACACTTTAATTTGATCAATTTGTATCAAATGCAAGACTTGACGTGACGAACAAATACGGCCTTAATTTACTTGAACAGTAGGGGTTCGAATTCAAGTCAATCTTGCAGCCAGAATTGCAGCTTTAATGAGAAAATTCCATACAGACTTTATTTAGTGGAAGATACAAGACGCGACAGACCTTACTAGCGCACCATATGTCGCACAGAGAGACTGTCCAATCTTGATTCTTTTCGCACGGAAATTTGACACGTTTCCCAAATGATTTTGCAATCAGGGAAATCTCGAAGCCGTAGGAAAAATCAGTGGCACAAATTTTTAATTCCCCTAGCCTGACGACCAAGTCTGTGAACCGAAAATAGCAATCCGAGAACCAGAGTTCGATTGATTGATAATCTCCCTGGCTCTAGCTAGCCTCTGTCTAAATATGCTTCAAGGTGGGTTTCGATCCAGCAGAAACCTGACCTACAAATGAATTTAGTTCCAAGTCCTCAAACAAGTGAATCGAAACCACACAGCTGATCAACATGAAGACAGTTCCCAAAGAATTGTGCTTAGCAATATTATAAGTACGAGAATGAGGCACTTGCCTTACTATATCTGCTTCAAGATCCCAGGACGGCACTGCTCGATACTAGCTGGCATCAATATATATAACGCTCGACTAACTAACAGCCAGGACGAAACTGTACGTACGTGAACATGTGACACAAATTAACTCAGACAGCTAGAGGCCCGCTCGATCGATGAGAGACAGACTCCGTTTTGGACCCCGTTCAGAATCTTCAAGTGGAATTTGTAATCTGAAGTTGATAAGGGAAGGGCTGCGGCCACGCACTCTATCCTTTGATTCTGGGAAAAGTTCAGAAGTCTGTACCGACTGACGGACTAGATGAAGCTTAGCCATGGAACATTTTAATTTCCCGTGGGCCCTGGTACTGGTTGAGAAGCGGCGATCGAAGTGGGGGAGCTTCATAAAAGAAGCACTCCCATAGGACGCAGAAACACATGCAGAATAATGTTGCTATGTTCTCAGCACTCAGCTTGACTGCGGGCGCCTTCGGCCTTGGCCCTTGATGATCTCTAAAGGTTGAGTCGCAATTGCAGTTGGCTGGCGCAGTCGGTAAAATACAGGGCAGCACAGGGCAGTGTTGTACTGTACAGTAGAAGACAATGGCACAAAGCATTCCTAGACTCTAATGAACCTTGACAGGACGGCCTAATGGCCTATGAGCCCTAAAATTTGCACTTTGCACTCCATGGTAACAGGCCCAAAGTTCAAATTGAAATAAAATAATGAATTATAGAAACTTTCAAAATTTCCAATCTGAAGTGGAAACTAGACTTGATAAGCTTCATTTAGTAGTTGGCATCTACTTCAAAAAAGTTCAATTTTACGACCAAAGGAAAGGAACAAAATTGCACAAGTTGCCAAAATGCACTAATTATATGGTGATTCATGGATTTTTCATTTTCTAAAGTGTAAAAGTAAAAAAATTACACAAATAGAGAATTCCCAACAACCCTCATTGGATTGGATTTAAACAACTCTCCCAAAAAATTTGGTTGAAGAAAATATTTTTCATCTTGGATCCCTAAAATCATCTACACTAAATAGGGATATTAAGGGGACCAAAAAATTAAAGGGACTGATAGTGAAAAATTGTAGATGTTTGAAACATGATGTACATCCCCCAAACACTTCAATAACTACCGATGTACAGTAAAGGTAGATATTTATATAGTGTGAAATGTTGATTAATTAGTATAGGTCCCCTTAAAATCCCTATTCACTGTAGAAGATATTAAATGTCATTTTAGACATTTCAAGGTTAAGTATACTTTACCTTGGCACATTCTATTCTTTTGTCATTTATCTTGCCCTTAATGGGCTCTATCTTAGTCATCTAAAGTCCAAATCCCGGGTATGCAACTCTTGTATTATATACAGGGGGCATCGGCATTAAAACAGCTTAGAGGATGGCTTTTGTTAAAATTATATCAAATTAAAAAGACCAAAAAGCTAGGTGAAGACCAAATTAAAAGAAAATTAAATGTAGAAAATGCTGAATTGCATACATTTAAAAAAAAAACTGACAATATATATGAAGAATTGAAACACTTGTGCATAGTTTCTAAAATTATAAACAATGAAGTTGGATCTAGTTAAAATTAAATTTTTATTAGAAAGATCCAAAAGTTGCCTAGCTCAGCCTATAATACATGTATTAAAAAAACTCATATAATTAGGTTTTTAATGCTATTATTGTCTTCAAAAATATTTGTTTCATGTGCATAAATACATTTTTGGATTCCTTGTTAAAAGGGCTACAAGATTATTCTACATTAAAACAAATTACATCCTTTAAGATTGGATTAAAATGCATTATAAGTGATTATAATTAGGGCCATATAATATGGAAGTTGCGTACCTAGGGTCCAAATCTGAATAACATTTATTCTATTTCAAGTGAATTTTGACGCACTTTCAAAGGCAATTATTTCAAGTTCTAATTTTGTACTAAACAAAAGATAGTGCTTAAGATGTTTAGTGAGTCATTTTAAACTTTTGATGGATGATGCTCTTACCCTATGTCTAGATCAATTTTGAAAATAATTAAGCAAAATTTGAATCATGCCAAAAATCGAGAGTATTTGCAAATAAGTATCCAACACTAAAAGAGACTCGGGGCTAAAGAAGCCCACGAGTTCTTTAGAATTCCTAGACTATGGGAACTCACCACATTAGTGATCTTACATGGTCTATAGGCATTCATGTCAAATAATAATAATAATTTAATTCATTTTTAAATTTTAAAAAAATTCAGTTTCTTTACACTTTTTGAAATTTTGGGGGAAAAAAATTAATTTTTTTTAAATTAAAATTTTTTGGTAGCAATGGCTGGTGCAAAGTTCCCAAACAACAAGGAGAACAACCAAGGGAATAACCCTGGAAAGGCCCTTCCTTGCCTCAAAATTAGTTCTAATGAAAAAAAAGAAAAAAATTTATAAGTTTTTTCGTTCTTTGCGAAATCTGAAATGCCAAAACCAAAAAGTTTTCAAATTCAAAAAAATTGTACAATTGAAATTCCAAATTAAAACATTTCGACATACAAGTGTTGAAAGTTTGAAACTAAGTAATAACCTAGTAGGAGTATGTTACAACAATTATTCATGCAATTTTAAGGACTTGACTGTGTGTATATCATGGACGAGATTAATTTATAAAAATTGTAAAGATAATGCAACTTGGAAGAAGAATTTCATTTTGACTTTCAAGCAAATGAAATAAATTATATTCATGGGATTATGTCCAATCTTGCACTTCATAGGTTCACATTTGTATGAAAAAATGTCCTAAATGGTGGTACCTCTTTGGATTCATTCTTCAAGGAATGTTGGCTATATGCTTGAGAAAATTCAAATCATTTGGAATTGTACAAAATATACTTAGGACAAAAATAGTAAGTAAAGACTTCCAAAACCATCCTTGTACCTACTCTTGACAAGTAGGCTTCTATTAAACGATATCACCCAAAGTATCATTTAACCATTCCCATACTTAATTACCATTGGTAGATTGTTGATTTCTCTAGATTTAAGTTTTAAGATGGAGCTGTGTGATGATTTCAATGGCTTAGGGAGTTCCACTCTAATTTTTCTTAGAAATTACATGCCGAGTCCAAAAATTCTAATTATTTTTTCAAATTTCATGATTTCCAATTGCTACTATACTACTAAAAGAGAATGTAAAACTGAAGGTGCCTCCAAGGCTCTAACTATGCTGAATTGCTTATTGTGACAGTTAACCCTTAAACGTCAACACGGTTGTTTTTTGGCCGATGGATGACTTCACTATTGACTGCAGAAACAGAGAATGTACCTATTGGTCCAATAATCGGAGCAGTTTTGGTGTCTACGGTGGTCATAGGGGTGTGTTCTTTAAGGGTTAAAGACGTTTCCACCTTATTTGGAGGGGCAAATTCCGGAGTGGATTGAGGATGCCCTTGGGATCAATCTGTGGACACAATCTCCACATGTCAAGTTCTCAACCCATGTGCCAGTAGCCGCCCATTTGTGTCCAAAAGCAGTGCAATTAGAGAGGATTACAGACCCAAGTGCAGGCACATCATCTTCACTTGGGTGAAAGACTTCACTTCACTACCAGCTTCGTCTCTCTGTCGTCTCATGCGGAATTTGAGACTAAGTTACATTTCAATCGAAATTTCCATAAACTGGATCAAGCCTTCTGGGTACTTCACAATTTCTCCAATAGCTCATTCACCCCGTTCTGCTCTACTTCCATTCTCGCTTAGTTCAACCAATTTGGAAGTCGATCACAAAACAGAGCACTTGGTGAAACTGAAGACCGCATTCTAATGCTTTGGGAGACCCTGGAGTCTCTTTTGGGGACATTGAAGCTGCTCTGAATGGCAAATTCTGTTTGAATGCTGTTGATTTGAGGCTTCGGGTCTGGCAGCAATGAGTGTCAGAGTGCAAGGATGGTGGTGGATGCAACAGACCCATTTGCTAAGGAGTTTTCCATTTGTCGTCGTGCCTATTCGACTTCCAGCTATGAGAGTATCATTGACTTCTCGTGGTGGAGGTTTGGGAAAGCTCATCGGATGTGGGTACTCGCCTAAACCTCCAGATTTCTCGGTGAGCTGGAAATGAAGCCCAATTTAGGATTCATGTTGTTTTTTACAATTTTAGTTGGTGTTTTGGGGAATTTTATTTTGTTCAATTTTTTTAGTGTTTTGGATTGATGCATTCAATGATCTTCACTAATTCTGGTGATATAAGATTTGGCCATATTTGGATTCGATTATCTTCACAGTATGATCGGTTGATGTGATCAGTTTAAAGTCATGAAGTTTTGCTTTTTTAGGGTTTAGGGTTCAGGCATCTCACTTTGTCTTCCTTCGGTGGTGCGTGGTCTCTCTATTGTGACGTCGCTCTGAAGCGCGGTTGTGGGTGAATGCGTTGGGCAGGTCGACTATGACCCCTTTGAAGATTTCTTTGGCTTAGGAATCGACATGAAGATGAGGTATTGTATGTTCTCTCAATTGTTATGGTGAATGATAATAGCTAGTTGAAGTGTTCAAGGGTAGGGTTTGCACATTGAAGGAGTCACTCGATTTAGACCTGGGAGGTGGAAGATCTTGAATTTCAAAATACTTTTGTACAGCGAATTGATAAGTTAGCTTAAAAGAGTTTTTAGCGTGTGTTGGGTTGTGGAGATATTAGTGGTAAGATTGAAGTGAAGATTGTTTGCAAAATATAGAGCCGTGTCTCTGAATTTCTTACATTTGGGAGTGCAGGAAGCAAGAGGAGAGCATTGGTGGCTCTGAGTCTTCTTACGTGGAGCATAAAAAGCATGTGCCTTGCCCTGTGTGCCGTGGAAGAGGCTACATTCTGGACGGTCCCAAGGTTCGTCTTCCTGACTACTTCTGCAAGTCTGAAACATGAGGGGAATTCCTGGTTTTGCGGTCCCCTTTTGATTCATTGCCCCATCGGGTCTCCTCAAAGGCATCCATTGAACACTTTAACTAGTTAGTTGAAATTAGAATTCCTTAAGCATTGGAGACAAAGAATGGGAGACTAAGAGGTTGATTTGGATAATTGCACTAGAACTTGTCCATTAACCCTCCCTTTTTTTTGTGTCAAGAGCACAGAAATGAACTGCATAAAAATGAACGGCAAGGAAATAGGAATTAGTAGTTTAGAATGCAACGAGCACACTCAATTCTTCTCAAATCTACTGTGCCCCCCTAATGACTTGCACAGGGTCCAAATAGCTGTTCATATTGTGTTGGGAAGGGGATGGTGTTGGAGGATTCCGTGTGGGAGTCGGCTTGGGAAACAGCTCAAACTCGGTTAGTTCACGTGGCTTTAATTGTATCTGCATCCTAATGTTTGCCACGCGGTTCTATTTGTTCCTTTTCTTCCATTCACACAGCTTTCCAAAATACTGTTCATGTACTTCATTCTTGCTGCATCTGACAATTCTATTCTCACTATTTCAAATCCATATAACAATGCTGTGTTCTCAAGTGAGTACAAAGTGTCAAGTTATTTTGGCTGAGAAGTTGAGGATCATAACCCATAGTGCTACATTCATTGGGAGTCTTTTGATGAACTAAAAATACTCACATACTAGATTCTAGAGTATAAGTTAGCATTATGTCCCACACCCTTTTTAAGCCTTTCGGCTTTTGGCTCTCAAAAGCAGTCTAACCCCTAAAAGCCTCTTTGCAGCCGATGTCTTCAATCCAGTTTTTCCATTTAACTAAATTGAGGCTAGTGTAACAACCAAAGGCAGAAAACAGGAAAGTATTAGCAACACGGATTGACAGCAGAACTGAATAATGGTTGATGATCCTTGTTTTGTTGATATTGAAATGTTATGCAATCCGTTGTTCATGTTTACATGCACCTTGTTGAAGAGATTCAGTGGGGCTGAATCTATAACTGTGGTAAAGCGGATTTGATGCAGGTCACCTCTGATGGTTGAGGACGATGAGGCGCTTGACAAATTTGATCCTGATGTGCCTAAAAGACCAGAAAAGCGAGTGTACGGGCCTCGACCCGAAGCTGTTCGAACGAGGATAAGCCGCTCGTTAAAGGTATCCCTAACACTCACTTGCTGCTTTCATCGTCACATGGCATATTATAGTAGTAAAAAAGGAGTCATCATAATCCCTGCCCTTTCCCACGATCATCGAGATTTGTAGATCTTCAAGTTTTGGCAGTCCTGTAATAATTTGATTTAGTTTGGAGGAGAGAGTTATGTCCAATAATAGTCTTCAGATTCCTAGTCTTCAACCAAGTATCTACTGCACCCCCTTGTCTTCAATGCTTGACAAATGTGAAATCTAACCTACTTAATTAGAAAGGTTTTGAATAGAATTAGATCATTTCCAAAACTTTTAGACAACATCATGACTAGAATTTTCCCTATGATCCAGGAAGTGGTCTCCCTATGGTTAGTATTCATACAAAGATGTCCCTATGCATGCTCTTCTATTGCGTTTCTTCAACCAAACGCTTTGTTTTTCCTTCAACCATGACATTGAGCCAAGTAGGTTGTTGTAGGAGTTGGAGAGACGGACAGGTGCTCTTAGTAAGCGGGCCAAGCATCAACACCAAAATCCCATGATTCATTCTCGAATGGTGGCTGCTATCAAGGTATGTGTGTTTACTTCTCTCTTGCCGATTTCTCCATTTAGGACACTGAATGTGAAGGTTTTGTGTGTAATGGTAGGTCGTTCATGTCAAACCACTATAAAGATGACATAATGCTAAGCTAACTATTCAAATTTTCTTTGGTTAAGAGTGACAAAGTTGTAATCCATAACATTGCATTCAATTAGTTTATTCTCGGACGTTCTTGATTCGAAGTATAACTTTGCATTGTATTTCGAGATCTTTTTTATCCTCCTACCTCTCAAAGGTTATCTAGTCCGTACCAAAGCACCTTTGAGACTAAGGATCTCAGAGGCCTTCAAGTTGTTGTCATGGTTTGGACTAATGCAAAGTCTAGGGACTATTTGAAGAAAGTTCGACTTTCTTATATTATTCATAACCATCCAATCACCCCTTTTTCTTGTTCATTCCATCGATTTGTAACTGTTAAAATAAAAGATCTCGCAGTTTTCGATCTTTTTTCTATTACTTCAGATTTGAATCGATAATTTGGGCATTCATTTGACCGCTCTTACACTAGCAGTTTGATCTTCTGAGACGTTGTCCAAAGACACCATGTGCTGCTGACTAATGATACATCTATTCCATCTGATTTGTGTCATCGTTCCTCATGCATTTTCTGTTCCAGGCAGCAAAGAACACTGACGCTGCCAAGCTGAAGGTTTCAGAGAATCAAATACGTTTTTTCCAGAACCCTGAGAATCGCAGGATGCGAGGATTGCAGATGAAAGGTACAGTACTAAGTCAGATGGACTCATAATAAGCGTGTCTTTGCTAAAAATTCCCTGCATCAAGAGCATCCTCTAACGCAACAATACATTTTCGAGTTTTCTATGAACTCACATTAAACATTTCAAGGCAGGAACAAGTTCAGAGCGCTCCCCAGTTTCAACTTTAAAAGATCACAACTAATTCAATAAGCGTCCAAAATGTATGAATTAAAGTAGGTGAGCTGTAACCTTTTCTCTTCTTTAGAAGAAAATAGATTGAAAAATGTTCTGAGGTGTGCAACCCCTGTGAAAATCCAATTCAGATCAGTGCCTTGAAGCACACTTTAAGACCACTTCACCTTATTCACAATTTCCATACTGCTTTTCCAAATTGTTTCCAGATTTGCGCTGTGCAGTTTGGGCGCCGTGATTTGAAGTTTCAACACAGATTAGTAGTACTTTTGAGGCAAGATTCTTTGAGCACAAGTCTTGAACTTTGACAGCTCCTAATGTGCAGGAGTGAAATTTTCATGCAAGAATTGTGGGAAAGAGGGACATCGTCGACATTACTGTCCGGAGCTTGGATATGTGCCGAAAACTCGGAACACGGAGCGCGTGTACCGCTGTGGAGTGTGTGGGCAAGCAGGGCATACAAGACGACAGTGTCCGGGCAGAGGAGAGGTGGAGAGAGAAGAGAAGGAGCTGCGAACGTACAAAGGACGTGCCAAGGGAGTGAAACGAGGGCCTTACAAGTGTGGACAGTGTCAAGGGAGGGGCCACAGTCGAAAAACGTGTCCGGAGCTTCAACAGCAACAAGAGTGAGACTCATTTCTACTAGAAGGTCAGATTTAGACAAAACTTGGCAAAAAGGGAGTGATTACCGGGGCTGCACCTCAACCTGCACCTCAGTGATTTTCTTCTACCTTGAGAATAGGGGTACTTTTGAAATTGACACTAGGCTCTTATCAATAGAAGCTATACATTTTACGCAAAAAATTTGTACGGGTCGATTTTGCAAATAAGTGGCAATTAGGTGTAGTTACCTTGATGGGGGTTGTACATGTGCACTGGCGTTTTGAATTTGCCCTTAGAAACAAGGTAGAAAAAAATCGCTGAGATTGTCATTGAGTTCCATTCAATTCTCAAGTAGTTGGCCATCTATGAGTCAAATTGTCACACTTATCAATATTCGTTATTTTTTGTCATGTGTAATTTCTATAGGTATGTGTAATGTTGTGGGTCAAATGATTGGAATATCTTCTTTTTGGACCCAAGATGGGCAATGTTGTAGCAGTGGTGACAAACTGGCAAAGTGGGGAAAATATGAGGACCATGAAACTCCAACAACTGAAGTGGAATGGGTCCTCTTTCCTTGAGTCTATTTATTCTCTCTACCTCAATGGGAAAGATTAAGCAATGGTGTAAGAGTTTTGAAAGTTTTAGTATACAATGAGAATAAGACATAATTTGTAATCGATAGTTGCATCTTGAGGTTCATTATTCCAAAGAAATAGTCTCTTATGCTTAATTGTAACATGTGATTATAGGAATGTGGTAGTAGCCTATGATTGTCCAATTGGGTCTTTGAAACTTTCAATAAATGAAGATTGTATTGAGGATGAAGTAGAGAAAGGCATAGAAATTGTACATTCTGTAAAGACACTTGCAAAATACTTGTTTGAAGTTTGGCGACACTAAAATACTTGCACACAATGTTAGTAAAGTGGAAACACTTAGAACCATCAAAATAAGCAATTCAGCATAGTTGGAGGCACTCTTTTATAGAAAAAATATTTGTGCAGAGATAGCAATTGAAAATCATGAATTTGAAAAAGAAAATTCAATTTTTTGGATATGGCATGTAATTTCTATGAATTTTCAAAAGGGAAGCTCTCTAGGCCATTGAAATTGTCATATAGCCATCATATAGTTTGGATTTAAAATGAAATCTAAGAAAATCAATTGTCAACCAATAGATTAACTCCTAAATGCCCAGGGCTTTTTTTGAGCTTCTTGGAATTTGCTTTAAATTAAACAAAAAGACAATATTTTGATAAGTTCTATCAATTTTTTTTAATTGTAATTGTACTAATTCAATGTCGCGCCCCTTAGTGACACTTACCACCTTAAGCTCACTTTCCAAACACTTAACACCTCAATGCCACCAAGGTTCACGCTCTCCTAACACTGCACATACCACGCACCCACAATGTTAGGTTCCAACTCAAATCACGGGGTTCCCCATTCCTCCGTGACTCCCAATCCTTTCCTTCCAATACTTAACTCCCACAAGACATCGGGCATGTCATTTGATGACATGGGGCGGAACTTCCATTGATGTCCAAGCACTCGGTGAGGTACTACTCCCACCAGTGCTAACCGCCCTTGAATGGGACCCAACTCCCCACTAGACCCAACCCAACTCATTTCGGGACTCACCTAACGGGACTCACACCATGGCCTAGTGTAGAGTGGGACACCACCCAACCGGTATGAAGGAGTGCCCAAGCACTCCATGGTAAACACACAAGTGGTGGTGAGGCTCCAACACTAACCTCACCACCCGGGGCCACTTAGGCTCACCATGGCACCATCCGGGAGTGAGGAGGGAGACCACCCCTCCTCATAGTACTCTCTACGGGATTCGGCAGCCCCCCCATACTAGAGGTCACCGGGAACCCCCAAGATGCACCCCATCTTGGAAGACCACCCATTTTTCCCAATTCGCGCTAGTTTGGGACTCCCGAACTTCCACCCGGCATAACTTTGCGGTCCGGGATCCAAATCGCACATGCGACCCCATTTTCGACATCTACGCGACGCGTAGATGCCAATGGACTACTCACTTGCTCCATTCGGACAAGTACTCTCAAAGATATCGCCCTCCAAAGATTCGGGACACTCCCGGCGCTCCCGGGACACCCCCCAACTTTGAACGCCCATAACTTTTGACTCGCAAGTCCAAATCACGCGTTCTTTGAACGGCTGGAAGCGTCTTCTCAAGACCTTTCCAAGCGTATATCACACGCCCCCAAATTCGTCCGGATCAGAGCGCTACATCGCTCTGATCGCTCAGGACTCCTAGTCCCCCTCACCTCATCTCTTGCAAGGCTTGGGGCGTCACCCCCAATGTCCCCCTTGCTCACCAAGGTGGCACGGGCACGCCTTGTGATGAGGGTCGTGACACCCTAAATGTTTTTGACTATATTTTCATCAAAAATTCTCCTAAACTACCATTTCTAGTTCAAGTACCAAATTTTAGGAAAAAAACGTTTTTTGACACTTGTAACCATATATGAGATCTTGTATTTCGTTGGTTTGAGAAGATTTTCACTGTGTATTCTAGATTGCAAGATATTAGCATTTGAATTGATAAAAATCCTTTTTTTTGGGCCTTGCAAAAACCTGAGCAGCTACATTTTACAAGGTCACATTGTATGAACAAATGTCCAAAATGATGGTGCTTCTTTGGATTCATTCTTCAAGGCAAGTTGGCTACATGCTTGAAAAAATTCACTTCATTTGGAATTGTATAGCATATAGGAAAAAAATGATAAGTAGAAAGAAATAGAGAATGATTTAAAATACTAAATTGTTGAGAATTTTAGTTATGGAATTGAAAAATGCCAATCACAATGGTTGTAAGTTGTAATAAACAATCTACACTCATTGTTTTTACTGTGTTCAAAATTTATCTTAGAGGAGAGATTCCATAACTGCCTACAAACGAAAACTCCTCATAAATTTCATCTCATTAATTAGAATGGAATGATTCAAAGCTTTCTTACAAATTTAGCTTTGAATCATCCATTCAAGATTGGTTTTCTAGATTTATATATAGCATTATATAAAGCTTTCTTACAAATTTCATCTCATTAATCAGAATGGAATAAATCTACTCCTTGGGCATATATTGTGTGAAAATTTCAAAGAAAAAAAAATAAAAATCGTTTTGTAGTGAGTAGCCCCAAAATGCTAAGTTGCCAAGAAACTTATCTTGGGCATTTAGGGGGCTAGACATGTTAAACATCACATGGGAAAAGAAAATACAACAATATCACTTATAGATTGGAAGATTATAATGTTTGATTGAGAGGTTGTTAAAATTATGAAAGTAATTTGAAGTCTTTCAATCCTTTTTTCACATGTCAAAACAAAAAAGTTAGTCACCAAAAAATATGAGTTTAAAGGGCATAACATGTATAACTCCAATCAATTTATGGATTTTCAAAATCTACTTTACAATTTTTTTAAATGAATTTTTAGTGTGATATCTTCTCCAAGTTCTAGTGTATTTGAGTCTCATTTCCAAGAGCCCTCAACACTAGAAAATCAAGATTTGCAATAGACACCCTTGCACAAAATCTTGACTAGAAAAATCATAATCATTCATTTTCAAAATCACTTTTTTGATGCTAAAATTGGACTTCAAAAAGAATTTTTCAAAAATACAAACGATCAAAAAAACAAACTTCGCAAGGTTTTATTTAACTTCAAAATATTTTCACCACCAAAATTTGGTGCCTCAGGCATTTAGAGGTTAATGACACTTTGGGGGACAATAGTTTAATGGAAGTCTACTTATCACTGTCATATAGCTTGAATCTAAAATCTAAATCTAGAGAAATTAGGTGTCAACCAATGGTAGTTAAGTACGGGAATAGTTTAATGACACTTAGGGAGATACAATTTAATGGAAGTCTACTTGTTAAGAGTGAGTACATGGACGGTTTTGGATGTTTTCACCTCATCTTCTTTATCCATGGCCTTGTTAAAAGAATTTGTTTGGTGATTTTGGATTGATGGAGGAGTAGGCCAATTGCATCAATGCAAAAACTAATGAAGCAAGGAGTTTGAATAAGGACTTTGAGTTCAAGTGGGTTCTTGTGTGCAATGTCTTTCCCACTAAAAACTAAACCTTGTTCCAACAACCTCTTATAAGGTAGAAACACCCAAAATCGTCCTTGTACCCATTTATACACAGTAGATCTCCTTTGAAGTGTCCCTAGACTTCTATCAAAGTGTTATTAATCTTGTCAAATTTTGGGTTTAGATCCAATTATATAATGGTTTCAATGGTTTAAGGAGCTTCCACTTTGAAAATTCATAGAAATCACATGCCATATCCAAAAAATCTAGTTTATTTTTTTCTAAATTCATGACTTTCAATTGCTAATACTACAAAAATATTTTTTCTAGAAAAAGGTGCCTCCAACTATGCTAAATTGATTATATTGACGATTCTAAGTGTTTTCCACTGTAGCTTTGAAGTTGAACTACCAAAGCAAAAGGACTCAACTTTGATGATCATCATTTTCACAATGCCACCAATCACGATATGCCATGAGATTTGTCCAAATAAATCAAATGCCTCAAAATTTCAATCTTAGACTTTTCTAACTCAATAAATTAAACTGAGGACTGTCAATGTGTGTCCATGAATTGCAGCTCCTAGTTTGTATATATACCAATTTAGACCATAATTTGAAAGTCACATTTTTTATCTCATTTTCTAGTAATAGGAGTAATAAAGGTATGTTCACACTTTGTGTTAAGGGTGATGTTTGCAATGTGAATCTGGGCTAGAAGTAGGTCTAAATTCATCCCTATAACCTTCAATAACAACACTATTTAACACCAAGTGCGAACATACCTTTAGTGTACGGAAGGTCTACACAAGTTCTATAGTTATAAATGTTTTACCATCATTATCAATGTTTCCATGCATGGCATTTTCATAGCATTTTCAATTTGCATGATTGGTTGGGTTTTCAGCAAGGTTTTCTTTTTCATTTTTTGTGAAGTGCCATAGCGGCAATATTAGATGTTATAGTGGTGCTCCAAATTTCAACATTCATCTACATATTAGATAGAAAATATCACATTAGCACATATCACATATTTGTAATTCTCTTTTCATCCACAATTTGGCAATTTCATTGAAGATTTATTTTTCTAATTTGAAGTTTTTTGGCAATTTCATCCAAAATTTTTACTATCTATGTTCTAAGGACTTGGTACATGGTCCATTATATCGTACAAATTGAAGACTGATTGCCGGAAGTAGATTAGATTAGAACAAGTTTAGATTTGAAGTAGGATGAAGTACTTGTAGAAGTATTCTTGAACACTAGTGGAAACATGGTCTTCATACTAGGAAAAAGACTATTGGATGCCCATAAGTGGCCTAATTTGTCATATGGATCTTCTCATGGATCATTTCATGAAATATAATATACACTATCAAAGAAGTTTAGAAAGTTAATCCCTTAATGCCCAAATTGCATTTTTTTGGCAACATAGTAATTTCAAGCAACTCACTACAAATGAAATTTTTTCTTTTTTTTCTTTGAAACTTTCACACAACATGTGTCCAAGGAGTAACATTGAGTTGCAACAATTTTCATAACTTTTGACTACATGGATAAAAAGTTATTGCATAATATGTCATTTTCATTGCCCAGCAGGCAACCCAGGCAGCTAAATTTTTTCTTAAAAAATCACTTTTTTCATAAATAAAAATTTGAAATTGATTTTCTAGATTTATATTTACATAGAAAGTTTTTAATCATTCCATTTTGATTAACAAGATGAAAGCTATGATAAGTTTTAGTTTGTGGGTAGCTATGAAATCTCTACTCTTAGATAAACTTTTAAGTCAAATATTTAACTCAATTTTCAATATTTTTTGAAAAAAAAGAAAACAGTGGGTGTAGATTGCTTATTACCACATTACAACCATTGGAATTGTCATTTTTCAATTCTATAACTAAATTCTTAGCAATTTAGTATCTTGAATCATTCTCTACTTCTTTCTACTTACTATTTTTTTCTTAAACGTTGTACAATTCTAAAAGATCTGAATTTTTTCAAGCATATAACCAACTTGTGTTGAAGAATGAATCCAAAGAAGTGTAGCTGCCTAGGTTTTCACAAGGTCAAAAAATAGGATTTTTGTCAATTCAAACAATAATGTCTTACAATCTACGGGGTGAAATTTTCTGAAATTTTTTCCACATCTTTTCAAACCAATGTACTACAAGATCCTATGGTTACATGTGTCCAAAAATGTATTTTTTTTAAAATTTGGTATTTGGACTAGAAATGGCAGGTTTGGAGTGGTTTTGGTGATACATAGTCAAATACATTTAGGGGTTAAAGCATTGTATAAAAGAAACAAAATATAGGATAAGTACAACCATTACTCATACGAGTATTACTTCAATCCTCTACGGCGCTAGACCCATGAAAAGCACCGTCGTGTAGGCTCGTAAGACTTTTATTCTTTTTTCTGCACATATCGCAACCGGAAGTGGACCACCTCGAGTCCTCTCTTTCTACAACAGCGAGCTTACAACCTCCTCTTGGCAATACTTGGTGATGAGGTCGATAAACGAGACTTCTCTGAAATTCAAGGGGATTCCAACACGGGTTTTCTAGTAACATCTATGAGGTGGTACAGGTCACCACGTCTTTGAGACTCCAATGGCATATTTAGCCTGCCAAAAGAAAGAACAAATACCAACCTAGTCAGCGAAAACTTGAAGCATGCACCGCTAAAAGCGTCCAAGTTAGCATCTGAGCAAGATTCCTATTACTAGACTGGCTTAAATTTTGTTAGGTCTTATTGACCACCGCAAGAAAATTCCACTGCAGGTTCGCATGTATTTCCTAGACATTGTTTGAATAAACTGAACATTTTCAAGTGCCAATAAAAGATGTACCCAAAATCGACCCTAGCAGTTGCTTTTGGGTAAGGGTTGCAATTAGGCGTACTTACATTAGTTCGCATAAATAGCAACATAAGAGGAATTGGTTCATCTAGGTGTTTAAAAAGCGAAGGACCTGAGGGGTGAATTGCGGTCTGAGACTCGCATTGTCAATCGAGAGCCAAGCAACAAACCGGAGCTACTACAACAATAAATGCATTGACACCGTGATTGCTGCAGAGCCCATGCACAATCGGCATCCTCTAATATGAGAATGGAGTACCACATCAAAAGGCAATGATATAAGTAGTTTTGTTACGAAGTTGTGAGATATCAACAGTAGAAAAAGGAGAAGGTTCAACCTTCTTGTGTCGAGTTCAGAATAGTCAATGTCTGCAAAGATGGTAGCTTCCTCATGCTCAGTGGTAGCTAAGATCTCGCCAAACTGTTCCATTACATGAATCAACACAACATATGTCAGCAAACTTTCCGGTTCCCGCATATCACAACTGAAGTTCCGAGTACTATTTGTTGCCTAAAAGTTTGCTCCATGACATGCAACTATTGAAATTGAACATGCGAAAGCCGGATCAGTAAACATGAATCTGCAAATCTTAAGTCAGAAGGCATGAAACCACTCACAGGCCCAACAACAGTAGAGTGACCCCAAGCAACGTAGCCAGCGTTAGTATCGCGGGCTGGCGAACAAGTCACAACAAATATCTGTAGCAGACATTGCCAATAAACAGTACGTTATCAAGCCAAACGCACAAATCCTAGAGTATCCCTGAAATCATTGAAAATCCTCCGGTACTCCCAATTCTGAACGCACAGAAACAAATTGAAACACTCTGCTACAATCTTACTGATCTCAGCCTTATCCCAAAATATCTGATCCAAAATTAAAGGGGACTTTCTTGAAGATCGCAACGATGTACCTGGTTGTCCACAGCTCTGGAATAGGAGAACGCCAAGAACACGCACGTTCAAGCAAAAACAAAGAAGGTCAGATTTGGGACGCACATAAAGATTTAGTTATCAACCATAAAAACCAAAAATAGGAAAATATTACAAAAGTGTTGCAAATTGGCGCTGAACCTGGCCTTTTGCAAAAGCTCCCAGTGAAGAGGGCCCGTAGTCATGTTGAACGCCCCTGGATAGCAAATGATGTGTGCGCCTGGACAAAGCTTAGGAACTTTAGAGCGATCCTGGAACATAATAAAATGCAGAGGTGTTGTAGATGGAGAAGAATATAACTGAAAAGATAATGAGGAGGAAATGAGAGATTACCACGAGCGGCATACAGCATTGCCATCTCAGGAAAGCGAATATCATAGCAGATTCCAACTGCTACTCGCCCGACATCTGCACATTGTTTAAGTGAGATACTTTCCAAAACTAGTAAAACATTCACAAGCTTTTGAAACAAAGAGTCCCTCTAAATTAAACAATGCCTCAAACATAAAACGAATAACAAAACATCAGATACTGCAGAGCAACAAACTCACCTGTGTCGACAACACAGAGTCCTTCTCCAGGAGTTAGCGTATCAGATTCTTTGAATGTGATCTTCCCGGGTATGTCGATGTCAAATAGATGGATCTGACCACTCTCAACACCATTAACCATGTTATTGTCCTCTGCCTAAAGTTTAATCATGACACTTGTCAACCGGTTGAGCAGCCAAAAACATTCTTCAAAGGAGCTGCTAACACCTAGGGTCCATCTGCTATTTCACGGAAGAATTGGGGTATTCAAACTCCCCCAATCCTCTAACATCTTCTTTCTTTGGCACAGATCCTCTTACATATATCCCGAGTTCAAGAATGAAAGGTGAATACACTTGCAGAAAAGTGTAGTGTACTGCAACCCACACTGCTGTAGGTATAGCGAAAAAGGCGGGTGGTCAACACTGCTCTAGAATATAATCTCCCAATTATTTTCTTCTGTATCATACGCACAATTTGGCAGTAACAAGCGGTATAAGTATTCAAAATATAGCTGTACGAGGTTTCAGTACCTTGCGGAACTTGGCCTTCAATTCTCCATTCTTATCAAAGACACAACAAGTGTTGTACAAGTTACCACCACTTCGCTCAGGTATCGACCCAGCGACGATGGTGACTTGCTTCTTCCGCGCAACCTCAGCTAGCATAGCCGTGGACGGAGAGGCTTCCAGTCCAGCATCAATGTCTTCTGCATAGGTTCGGAAGCTTTCATTCAAGTATGGACAGTTCCACATCTCCTGATATCATGTCAAGTTTTCATATCAATAAGATAGAATGCCAGGTAGAAAAAAAGTAGAGAGTAAACCACTCCATTAAGTGGCTTAACCAATGTAAGGCAACTCTGCACAAGGATGTAAGCCTGAGTCTCAGTAACCTTAAGAACTGGCAGAACCACAAGAAAGTGGTTGGCTTATCACAGAATCGTGGAATCCAGAAGCAAATGTCAAGAATTGGCATAGTTTACCCTATCCAAGAATGAAAAACTCACAGGAAGAACAATAAGCTGGGCCCCATTATCAGCAGCAGACTCGATTCTCTCTCGTGCATGAGCGATGTTCGCTTCCTTGTCAGATGTAACGAATAGCTGACATGCTGCAAGTTTGTACTGCGTACATACATCACCACAACTAACTCAGATTCAATCTTATTCCTGAAACGATGAATTGCCAACATCAAACAAGCCTCAACACATACACAAGTATTCATGTTCTACTATGGTCGGATGCTTCAAACCCGTTCCTACTCTAGAAGCAAGCGTCCTCTACGCAAATCTGAAGCAGGAAAGATATTGGATTTAGAGATTTTGAACATTTTAGGGTTGTGAAGCTTTTAGACAGCACCAGGGACAGGAGTAGTATAGAGGACCTGCCCTGCAGACCTGACATTCTATAAGGTATGAAAGGCAACAAATTCCTATCAAAAGTATAGAGGACCCCAAAGTATTTACTTAAACCAGAGTTCAATCAAATCATTCCATTAGGGACAGCTCTATACTTATTTCATTAGAGCTTGAGCGGGATGATCTGCACAGTCTAGACCACGAACCCTAAACACTGCTTGCTCCACTTTGTAGGGTTTGAGATTCGTAAGGGTATTCGAAGTATTCAAAGCATTAACCCTAGAGGAAGAGGAAGAAACCCTACAGTATATAGGACTTCCACCTTTTGTCTAGTACAAAACAGCCAAGCAGCAATGCATTCCATCATAAGAAATTCATGAAATATTCAATTGGACCCCAAATTCTGAATTCAAATCCAACTAACAATTCCAACTTGAATTAGAATGTTGAGATCAATTTGACGCTTCAAGCACCTGCTTCCATGTATCGTGGAAAACTTGCACCAATATGAGAACATAGTGCTACACCCTAATTGGCAACATACCTTCCCACCATTTGGAGACTTGGGAAGAGGCTCCGAAGGCGGTTGTCGTGCCAAGTTGGGCTGAAATACAGGCGCCATAGATACTGTAAAACCTCTCCTTGAATCTAAGGTCCGGGACAAGGAATTCGTTAAATGGTGAAGAAACCCACGACGACGAGAATACGTCAAAGCTACAGGATATTCTCTCCTGCTAAAAGATGAAACACCCAAGTGAAAGCTCTGTGGAAGCAAACAGCAGCAAGTGAAGCTTGGAATGTTGCCGATCAGACGCGCCCTCATTGTACAATCATTCAGCGCACCAGCTCACTTACCAAACCCTGCAATACATTCAAAACCCCGATCCACCAGCTCACACACAAAACCGAAGAATCCCATCAAGGGCTTCTCTGAACCCTTGCATCCACTATGACCTCTTGACTTGGTTTTATTAGCTAATTCAACAATGGGAGAGACGCAATGGAGGAGCATTCACACGCAATTTGCTATCAACGCACCAAATTTTTTAAGGTTTTGTTTTATTCTGGGAAGGTGTCCGCGAAGTGAACCTGGCGGACGGATGGCCGATCCCTACAGCGAGCGAGCGAGCGAGCTCTGGGGATAACTAAGTGGTGAGGGTGATGGCGAAGGAGCTGTGGAGTGTGGACCCACGCAGATGGAGTCGCGCTTGAGCGGAGTCAGCCACAGCGGAACCTCTGCAAAAGCACAAATGTCCTTTCTATATTTAATTTCATGTATAGTAGTCTTCCGCAATTTAAAAATTACTATATTCTAAATCACAAAAGTTCTTTAGAATTACTTTTCCATGAATTTTCAATTCTTCTTTTTTAATTACATCTCTTTGTACTTGGCGATATTTGCCATTATGTCTACTTTAGTTTTTGTTACTTTAGACATTTCCATTTTCAATCCTAGAACATTGACATTGATAATAGCATGACTTGTTGATATGAGTAGAATTGAAAAGTAGAGTCTTAAAGCACAAAGAATACTACTTGAGCATGGTATCTGAGGTCACTATTGATACTAAGCTAGTACTAGAGCATGGTGCTTTAAATCATTATTGATACCAAATTGAGCCATAGACACATTCATTACCATCAAACATTTCATTCCTTGCTTGTGTAATGACATCAAACATTCTAGAATACAAATGTACACCTTTGCTTTAGAAATTGTTAAATGTATGATAATATTAAACATATCTACATTAGTGCTAATAGGGGCATCCAAGAGTAGAAGAGAAGCACTTGGATACTAAGGAATAATATTAGAGTATGATACCCAAGACCTATATTGGTACCAAGCTAGTGCCAATTGATAGATGTGTAAAGAAAACTTGCCTTTAGGTACACATTAGCCAATTCAATTGCATAATTAAGTTCAATTTTATTTTTCAAAAAATTGGTCCTTCACTAGAAGAAAAATGTGTTCGCTACAACACACTAAAATGCAACTACGTGTCCTATGCAACTGCCCTACAACTACAATCCTCTGTATGTACACCAACTTTGACATAGTTACATTATAGTTGCAAAATTGTCACAAAGTAGTTGCAAAATGCAATTATGGTTACAAGAATGTAACAAAAGAGTTGATGTGAAGTATTTTACATCCAATATTCATAAAAATTGTCGTTGTAGACAATTTTACATTTTATAGAGTCTAATGTGTCTACCTACAATTGCATATAATCTAAATTTAATAGCAATTCAATGAGAAAGCAACTGCAATGCAACTAGACTATAACTACAATTTGGCTAAAGTTTGACTAAAAAATGACTAGACTTTAACTAGAAAACAACTAGCGTGCAATGAAGAAACAACTAAAATGCAACTACTATTAGGTCTTTTATTAATTGTCCTATAGGTTAGACATATAATAATTGTAAGTTATAACATTCTTGTGTAATGAATTTTAATGATGAAATTCTAATATTTCTACATTTTGTAGATTTTTATACTTTGTAGATTTCTATAATCTACAAAAATCTATAAATATTGAAAGTTTAAGAAATTTTTGGATTTGGCAATCTAAAAAAAAGATAGATTTAAATTTTTGAATGTACAAATCTAAGAATTACAAACAAGTTATAAATAAGTTGCAAATTAATTGCACGTCAATTGGAAACCAATTGCAAACTAATTGCAAGTCAGCCGCAAACTAGTCACATACAAATAACTTCCACATAAGCAACCACGTGAGAAGAGTTCATTGATGAAATTTCAAGTAGGTTGTCAAATGAGAAACAACCTTGAAAATTTTTGCAATTGCTTTGCAACTAGTGCGACTTGTCCAATGCAATTGCGAGCTCTAAAATGACATCTAGTTACAAACGTCTCGTACAACTACAAAACTAGTTGTAAATAGTAGTCACAGAAACCCTCATTTTCTTCTAGTGCTTGGAGCTTAAGAAAATTCCTTGTTTTCTTAAGGCCTAAAAAAGAGAATGCTCCAAAAAACCACTTGGTCCAAGAAAATGTAGAATTTTAGTTGGTTAATCCCTAACAAGCCTTTACTACACATCTATAAGAATTCCATCAAAAACTATGAAATGAACCCCTTTTAAGTAAAACATGATTTAAATTAAATCTACAATTTAAATTAAATTGAAACTCTATGTTCACTCTACAAATGAAGAATGCACATAAGGGAAGAATGATATGCATATTTTGAGACCCATGATTGACCAAATCTAACCATTGAGGTTATGTTTGGTAACATGAAAAGAGATCCTTGTTATGAAAATAACACATCTCTACTTAGATGCCACCTCTATGGCTTGACATATTATTTTTCATAAATAGGCTCTATTGTCACATAATTGTACCTAATTCATTTCATTTACCCAACAAACAATCGTGGCCTTATTATAACTCTATCTATAGAGTTTGTTGTGCAATAGAACCCTTGTTTTGCTCTAGCTATAGAGTTTGTGATTTATAAGGGTCCTTGAAAGTGCAAACTAGAGCTCTACAAAATGAAGAAGCATTTTATAAGTGTGCTCTAGTAGTAGCTTGTAGATTTAATCTCAAGTGATGTTTCTAAAAGAGTGAATATAGTAGAATAGTTGCAATTAATTGTGTGGGAGTTTGCTAGTGTATCCCTGGAGCCAGGAGGCCAATTTGAGGTTGAAGACATTCATGCCTATCAATGTGAGCTGAAGCTACATCTGGAACAAGTGGTGCAATAGTTACTTCTTTTCAATCCAATTCTTCTCTGGAAATCAAATCAAAGACTTTAGTGTAGAGTTGAGAAGTTTCTATTCTTTTGGACAAATAAATCTATGCACACAATCGGAGTAGAGAGATCCTTGTGACCAAATACTCAGTCATGGTGTCAATGTTAGTTGTAATGTTTGGTCAATTTTACTCCTTGGTCTTTAATTTCTCAATTTGCAAGGCTCAAGAAGATTATCAAATAAAATGCCAAGTCTTTTCTTCAAAACTTGAACATCCAAATCTGTAATTTGATCAAAATGGTTGTGAGCTTTACTAGCAATAGCAAAAGAAGAAATTGACATTCATGATTGCCTTGAAACTTGGACTCAACATTGTGTCTTGAAGAGCTATTAGATATTACTATTGCTTTGTTGCATGATTTGTGCATCAAGGGCAGCATGCACCATCTTAGTCTTGGTGGTTAAGTTGGTAGCACTTCCCCCAACATACTCTTCAATCACATAGGCCCTTGGGATCAAAGTTCATCTCTTTACTAACATAAAATTGAAACATGTCAATCCTAACACTAAGAATGTTGTAGCAAGCTATCAAAACCCTTTGAATCTTTTTTGTTGGAAGAAATGTGACAACTAAAGTCAATTACAAACCCTTTAAGTTGTTATTTTAGAAAGAACTTCTAATTGCCTATGAAACAAGAGTCTTCATAACTTTCACATTACTTATCCAAATGGAATGAATCAAGCATAAAAGGATATTGATGTTTATTTATAATTGCCTAATGTCATTAGGATTGTACTAAAGACATTATAACCTTTTTTTCCAAGCACCAATTGCAACAAAAAATTATTTAATTTCTATGAATCCCATTTGTCCTCATCTTCAATCAATCAAAAAATCACAATAAAATGTTTCCATAGATACCTACCTAAACAAGCAATTGTATCCCAAATAGACAATAGTTCAATTCTTCAAGGAATAATTACTTGTTTTGCCAATTTTTAAAAACAACTGAGGTCTTAACTTAGCCAAAATCATCTTAAACTAAGAGGATATTAAAAAAAATGGAGACTACACTTTGCAAGATTGCAATCTAGTTACAAGTTTACACTAAAATTGATTTGGCCTACTAGTTTAAAACTTGCTCCAGAACTACCATTTTCAATGCATTGACCAAAAAAGGGATTTTTTTTCATTGTCAATTGCAGGTGGAAAAAAATTCAATGCATTTTCTATTGTATTAGTGGTCAAAGTGAAGGCAAATGGACTAAACTTTCTCTTGTATATCTCCAAACTTCAAATTTCTCTTTTGTAAGAAACATCTAAGTACTACGTATTTCAGAGACAAAGAAAGTAAATCTCTTTTGCACAATGTCTTTCGAATATTAACCCTGAAGCCTCTAAAACGCCATCTGCATCACTAGACTTTGTAACAATGGCATTTCCTCATTTTACCTTGGGCATATGATTGCAATACATCATTTTTAAGCTCTTGTTCTTTACTACAAGATCAACAGTGTCGATCGTGTTAAACTGAAGTCATTTCACACAAACAGATGATTTGCAGCAGTTGTCCAATTTTCCTGCACTAAAGAAAATACTCAGTGGACGCTTGGGGATTTAGCTCCAAATGTATGGAGCAACCACTCTAGTCTATTTTTCTTTAAATTGCAGATTAGGCAAGGATCTCACAAAGTCAGGAAACAGGCTCAATTCATCGACAGTGCGGTCACCGATGTCAATGCTATTAAACCGGTTGAAACAACTCGTGAGATCTACGTCATTCCAGAAGCTCGCACCGAGAGGGACTCCTTGCAAATCAACATTCCAGAGAACAGGGCAAGATGCCAACAAGCGCGGCAAACTGGTGCAACATTTCCAATCCACTTTCAGCACTTTAAGTTTTGGCAAAGCTCCAGGCTCAAAAGGTGGAAACAGACGCAGAGCTTTGCACGACGTCCAATCCAAGGATTTCAAAGATGGAAAAGAGCCACTGCGAGTGAACGATTGGGGCACAGACTCCAGAGAATCGCACTGCATGATCGAGAGAAACTCAAGGCGAGGCAATTTGTCCAAGGCAGGAAGCGATTTCACCTCTCGACATGTGTGCAACGAAATCACCCGAACGTGTTGAAAGTCCTCCATCCATGCTGGTAAACTTGAAAGCCTTGGAAACATTCCCAGTTTCAGTGTTTCAAGCTCCTCAAGCTCACTCAATGCATCTGGCAACATCTCCACTTGAAATCTCCTCAGCGTCAGTCGTTTCAAATTTTTAAATCCATACGGACCCACTGGAAGCGCTGTGTAATCCGATATGTTGAGATCCTCCAACGATGCAAACGAGGTCGTCATTTCTTCCAAGGTCAGTTTCTTGGAATTTGAAACGGTCCACACTCGACTGCAATGCTCTGCATCCAAGAGCGTTAATGACTCTGTTAGCCCAAGTGGCAGCGGCTCCAAAGCGAGACATCGCTTCAAGATGAGATGCTTGAGATTTTGGAGGTTTTTGATAGAATCGGGAAGTTTGGTTAAGTTCATGTTGTAGGACAGATCCAGGTGAACCAACAGCTTCAAAGCTCCCAAGCTCTCTGGTAGTGTTTTCAAATCGCTTGTGTTCAAATCCAAGACCATGAGCTTGCTTAAAGTTGTGAAAAAACGCCGTGGAATAGCAGTCAAACCCAGTACTTCACCAGAGTTTCCCATGCTACCCTCAAGAATTAGTGTGTGCAACTGGGGTGCGTGGAGTTGGTCAGGTAGGGTGGCAATCTCATTCTCTTTCAATGATATCCTTGTTGCCGACATGCGTTGACTTTCTGTGGTCAACCACTCACGGGGAAATTCGGTCAACCCGCGCCCAGCACGAAATAAACACAACCGTTTGTGAGGCAGAATGTTGTGATCCAACATGTACAGAGCCAAGTCTCGCAATACATCGTGAATTTTGAACTTGAAATTGCGTTCGAAGGTGAAACAATCCTCCAATTCTATGAGTGCCCTGCCTATCAGCACCCCCAGCAAACAATACGCGTCCTCCGTGGGATCTTCACCTCGCGATCCCACCAATTTCTCTCCTATCCAGTACCACAAGAGGTACTCCACGTCCACAGAGGCATCCTCTACAGAATCAATAAAATTTATTCAGAGCAATGTATGTGGTACTAAACCTGAGAATCACAAGATTAATTGGGCATCGTGATCTTTTAAGCAGTTTTGAGTAGGTGCTACGTGCACTTCTTTCTGTTCAAATTCTTATAGTCTCTTGACTGACAAATGCAATGTTCTTAACTGATTCTGGTCAAATAGAATTTGGTGTCTTGTGAAATATATTTTTCACAATAAGATTGATTGAATATGTCATTTTAAAACCATGAATCCAGGGATAACTTGGGTGATAGTTCACAATATATCTAACCCCTAGAGGACCAAGAAGTTCGAATTTGGCCTCATGGTTTTTTTAGCAGTTTTGAGTAGGTTCTATGTAGACCTCCTTTAGTTCCAATTTGTTTGTTTTTGACCAACATATGCACTGTTCTTCACTGATACCAGTGATTTGAAATTCAATCTCATCTCAATTATATTTTACAGAATAAGATCAATTGAATCTGTCATTTCGACAACCAAGAATCCTTGGTCCTTTACGGGATAAGCAACTGATATTCAAACAGGTCAATTCCATTCCTTTTAAACATTTTTCCATCAGCAATTTAACTGAGTAAACGGCTTGTTGCACGCCTAACATTTGACTAGAGATATTTCTGGACGTCAAGAATTGAAGATCTTTTACAGTGATCATGGATGTGATACTTCTTACCTGGAAATGCAGCAAAGTACAGAAAGCATTGCTTCGCACGAGTATCAATGGTATCAAGTTCATCATAACTCAACTTCATACGATGGAAAAGCTGCACCTCAACATTTTGGTCAAGCACACACGAGTCTCGGAGTTTTTGCAAATCGATTTCCCAACGACCGACTCGTTTCTTCCCCACCATGGCTCCTCCAATGACCTTCAAGGCCAAAGGGAGGCCGTTGCATTCCGCAGTGATCAACTTGGCAACACTCTGGAGCTCATCAGGGCACTTGCCTACTCCTCCAAACGCATGCACAGAGAATAGTTTCCAGCTATCTTCCTCATTCAAGTTCAGCACCACAAACTCCGCGGCATTCGCCCTCTGCAACACTGATTGCTTCCGGGTTGTCACCAGAGTCACACTCCCGAAGCCCTTGGCAATATCCAACCACTCTAACAAGCTTTCTTCCCACAAATCATCCAAAATAAGGAGAGCTTTCCGGCTCAGAAGCTCATTGTACAGAATAGTTCTGGAATCTTCTGGAGAGCAGGAGTTCCATAACGATACCCCAAGTCGCATGCTCAAACTCTCATAGAGAGTATTAATTGATGCATCTCGACCTATTGTTAACCAAATGATCGAGCCTTTGAATACCTGCCCAGAGGGTGTACAACAAGGGTATTAATTCAAATGCCGCCGTACAAAGTATACATATAATAGACATATTTAGAGCTGAAAATATTGACATATACTTACATTAAACATATATAGAGATTTTTATACAAAATGTTTTAGACAAATAAACCCTCATATACGGTTTTTAGAGGGGATCGTGAACGCAGATGATTCTCAAACATAACCTAGAGTGCACCACTGGGAATACCTGTTGTATTTCTCGGTCGTTGTTCACTTGTTGCGCTAACAGCGTTTTACCAGACCCTCCTTTCCCCCAAATGCCAACAGATCTCGAAACGAGCACCTTCCCATCCAATACCATTGCCTTCAGTTTTTGGGTTATGTCGTCCATTCCAAACACAGCCTGCGGAACTAGCTGATGTTGTTGCCCTCCTTGTATTGATGACAATGTTGTTGAGGTCAAGCTTTGTCCATTACTCAGATTATCAACACACCTTTTGATTTCGTTGAATGCGAGTTCTTTGGCTCGTGGGTTGCAACTCACGTCAACATTTGTGAGTGCAGTTCGTGTCACCATAGCAAGCTCCATCCTCCTCTGATCTTCATGCATTTTCTTCATCCCAGTTTCGAGTTTCTGTTGTATGGAGAGGGTAACATCCAAAACGACGAGAGGTGATTGCACGCAGAGGCTCCTAATCTTGTCTGCAATTTTGAGAATCTTTGTTGCCGTATTGTACCTTAAGAAGGGGTTCATCAGACGGTTCTTTTTTGTGCACTCTTGCACTGCTTTTTCTGCCTCATCAAGAGCGCTCTTCAGTCTCCGCAACCATTGATCCACCGCGGTACTCGGATTCGATTGGCTCACTGCATGCGTTACAAGTGGGGAAATATCCCTGAGCAAAGACTGCAAGCTTCTGCAATACTCCTTGCATCTGTACGCCTTCTCTGCCTCCACGATGATGCGATGCACCAACTCTGCCACCAGAGCTGCAGCGAACCCTGGATCTGACATCTTTGCCGAACCCTAGATTGTGCAATGTATCCTAAATGGTGATAATAAACTATGTCTGACTTCCAAGCAATGGGCACTTATTTATAGCTTTTTTTGCTTTCCTTCAGTAACACTTCGTACCATGTTGAATACTCTCTCTTTCCAGAATGCTTAATCATCATCTAGAGTAACCGATTTAGTCAAGCAGTAGTGCCCCCAAAAAACATTTAGTATATGCAGGTGGAAGGCTTGCGTAAGTTTACCACCACTTAGCATATCGCCCACTTCTGCATTCACGAGAGACTAAACCACTTCTTCTGCAGGATCAAAGAAACCACGATTCTGTGAATAAACTTGCGATTTAGAAACATCTCCGTGGCCACATGCCAGCTTGATCTCCACACCATAACACTGTCAAACCCAGACACTCAATCAGAAATTAGATAACGTACACTGACAAAGTCCAGGGAAGAAGACATACCGTAATAGAAACGCTTTAATCCTTAAATGACCAAGGATTCATTAACAGCGCACAAGACCACTAAGACAAGAACAGATTAGCAACTCAATCTAGGAATGAATATTGATCAAATCTAACCGAATTGAAACCAACAATCAGGTGGCTCCATGCAATATGAAGTTGCACGATGTGAGTACAATCTTCTATACTCCCTTTCAGCAACCACATGAAACCCAGTGGTGACTCAAAAGTTTATCAACAAGCCTAATGTAAATAGCTGAAATATGCAAGCGCAACACCTTTTGAACTTTCAATCGTGGTTCGCAGTTCCCACACTCAGAAATGAAAGCAGCAAGCAATGGCTATACCTCACAAGAAGAAAATGTGTACCTCAATAATAACTGCGTTTATGCTTGAAGATTAGTCACTTGCAGCTGAAGTCCTTGAAGTCCGGCCAAATGAGCAGTCCACGGAGAAAAAACCGTTTGCATAACAATCTGCTTCTGCAAGCACATTGGGATCCATTCTAAGTCTTGTACACACCAAACACGGACGTTATACATGATTGAGGGTATCGATCATTTCCGATCACCATGCTCATGAAAAACATGTATACAAGGGTTCAGAATATTGAAAAAACGAGAGTATGAAAAGTAGAAACATGTCCACAACGTACCAGAGCTGGCCAGTGACGACTGCTGCAAATATTGCGGGGAAGAGAGATCGATCCTCCAAGAAGAGAATGCACGAGAAGGAAGAGATGGTGGGACTCAACTGCTCAAGTGAGAGATATATGGCGAGCCAGAACCTTGGAATCCCCCAACAGATAGTCCTGTAGCGACGTGCTTGACCTTGCAAAGACTTTGCAATAATAACTGAGAGTAGGTACCACAAGTGTTGCATCGGATTCCCTCCTGCACAGTGCCATCCGAAGCTCAAGCGCGGCCTTCAATTGGCGTTTATTACCGACTAATCCAAAATTCAGGAGCCACGCTGTCTGTACGTCTGTACCATATTAATATAATACTACAGTGCCCTGACAAAAAGATTGACCCTCCAGCATTTGGGAAGTTTCGGAGCTGCCCCGGTGTATTGCCTCCTCTTTGTAGAAAGAGCCGGGATTTTTTTTCAAGGTTACATCCTCTTCGTGTCAACATCTCCGGGTTCATTTCCTTTAGAATCAAATTCTCACTGCCTACTTTGCTTCCACTTTAGATTTGCAAAGGCTACAATTCTTTTTTAAATGACATGTTTATTTTGAAATTAAACTCCAAATTTCATTAAATCAGGTAGATACAAATGACAAAGCAAGGTTTGGCCACCACAATCAATCCTAAAGCAATGCCCACCCGGTATAATCCAAGCACTCCAAGCCACTCAATGGCCAACCATAAAGCAGTACTCACCTTGTCAAAAAACATACCTACCTCCATCACTTTGGATATTAGCCTTGGATTTGAAATGACAAGTAGCTAAAATCTAACTATTTCATAAAAGTAGTAGCTACATATCCACCCTTTAATTTTTGCACACCGATCGGTTGCCAATACTACTAATTTTTTGTTTGGTTTTGAATCCTTCATTTTCAAAATCCAACCATTTATTTTTCGAAAGGCATCAGCCAACAATGAACAAACTAGTGGTTCTTCCCAAGTATCGATCCCTATTTCTACTCACCATTGAGAAAATCAATCTAAATAGACACAAAATTGATATTTTATAAAAAGTTCAATGTCTATTCTTATTAGGCAGTACTATAATCAATCATACCAAGTCTTACTTCCTAAAAGTAGAATGTTGATTTTGGATGAATTTTAAAACTATTTTTGGTATTAAAATGATTTATGACAGATTTTAAAATTTTGATTGGACATATACTAGTCAAGACATAAAAATAAACAACTTTCCAATTAGAAGGAAATTTTAAATAAAAAATTTATAAAAAGACAATTGCATATTGATTGTCACCTATTACATTCCACTACTTCAAGTTCTATGACTACTTGATTGTTTGTACTAAACCTACATTCAAAAGTGATTTAATAATCACCAAACTTCTCCAATCTAACAATGTGTGTGTCCACCCTTTGCTTAGGTCACTTCTTCCAAACTAGAAGACATAGATTAACACAACTCAAGGAGTTTGTTAGTTTTCCACAAATCAAATTCCATTGACATTCAAGAATTAGCCTCAAGTCTTCCAAAATTTGGACAATACTTGAACCATGTTGAACAAGTCTTCAAGGATCTTCTGGACATTTTCAATTGGATTGAGATCAAGTGAATTTGCAAGCCAATTTAACTTCTCAAAATATTAATATTAGTATTTCTAAGTCACACAAAATTTGCTATGGTCATATGAATAAGTCATTAATGGTTTATGACTCATTGATTAAGAGCCATCCATATTTGTTAAAGTTGACCATGGTAATCTTTGAAAATCCCACTATATACCTTTTCTTGTGATTAAAAAAACCCATTATAACCATAAACTAACTTCAAATAAGATAATTTTTTTGGTGGATGGTGAATTTCACAATGGAAATCCATATTGTGCAAAAAAATCTCTAAAAACGAAAGAATGGTTTTGAAGATTTGATAGGTTCTTGTGTTGGAGGATGAAAGACAGACTTTGACCCACAAGGTTTAAAAAAATGCAATAACGTGCTCCATATTTGGAATTTTTTGAAATTCACAAAGCGCACCCAAAAATCAGACTTGATGTTCTTGAAGTTTGGAAATTTTCATGAAGAAATCACGAGAAACGGTGCCGTGACATGCCTGTTTTTGTTTTTGAATAAGTACCAATTTTATGGCTGTATGAGTGACACGCGACTGACAATGTCAAATATTGTTAGTCAGAGCACTGTGCAATCCCATTAAAAACATCAATGCAAACAGTAACTTATCACCAGAATGATAATGTTGTATTCGTACAATCACAGTAGAATTAATACTCATTCTACAGTACTCAGTACTCACTTGCAATTGTGCCTGGGTTTATGACTGTCTGTGTCTCTGATCTATATTAGTGTCGTTGGTATAGTCCAATTAACAGATAAGTTGCTTCTGATTCCATGTAGGCATACTGTATATCTGGAAGCTGATCTCAAGAACAAAACTGGCAGCACCTGCGCTAGCCTCACAGAATTCACGACGCACGCTGCGTGAGATTCTCTGGACGAGATGGGAAGCGCTCGACAACCTTCGAGACCCAGAGATCGATTTGTGAAGTATACATGGCTGCAATTTCTATGAAATCTCTACCACCGCTGCAGAATAGACTCCAGGGCTCTGGCTTTTGCCTCCACCATTTTTAGTTCTTTTGGGCGTTCATGTTCAATTTTCTTGCCATTTTTTATCTGTTGTCATCTAGAATCCCTTATCAACTACCAACTACACCTATTTTCAGCACTTTGAAAATTCATAGTCTATTCATACAAAATACAAAGTCCAAAAAATGTATACTAAGAGAATCTAGAACCCCCTATCAACTAACAACAAGACCCAACAAAATTTTTGTAAAATTCAGCAATAGAAACCATGCCCAAACCCTTATTCAGGTGCATTTAGGTATTGTTTCCAATTAGAAACCATGCTGTTCACAAGTCGTCCTCATGTGAAAAAAATCAGTGGAGGTTGAAGCCTACTACCCCAGAGACCTACTTATTTACGAAGATCTGTTCTGTTCTAGTCTTGTTTCGATAACTAGATGTCCAATGGTTAAAATAAAGACGGTTTCATAGATGTTGTAATGGGAATCACGATGGTGGTATCTAGTCTACCGAACGTTCTCTTTGTTCTCGCACAGACATCGTAAGCCTCAAGTACATTGTTTCTCAATTTTTTTCAGAAAGCACACTGTAATTCAGTAAGCTGAACCTTCAAATCGAGTGAAGTTGAGATCAAGCTTCATCTTCAGCGGGGAGATTCAGGTCTGAGCATTGACTTGTCTTTCAAAATTTGACAAACCCAAAGTTCGTGCAACTAGGGCCTGCAAGCAAAAGTTTTGAGCATATTTCAGTTTTAAACCTCAGAAGAAACACTTAACCAGTGGTTCTGGGATAAGATAGGTCCCCATGTGACAAACTTCATTGCATATGTACTATGCACAACTCGCTAACCAGCTCACTTGGAAGACTCTTAGGGACAAAACAAGGGAAACTGAAATAATTTATGAGATAATTGAAAGTATGAACAAAAACCAAAAAAAGTGCCATTTTGATCTCCCTGTCAAAAGGAAACTGCCAAGTGGTTAATTATCAGTCTTCGTGTTGTAAGTATGGGATGAAATGCTACCTTCACCACAAAGTACACGAATGAGGCGTGGTAGATTCCAAGACGAATTCCCGAAAAATAGTAAGCAAACTCATGAATCTATTGGCAAAACTGCAGAATATAGATCTAAAATGGGCCTTTCAGCTGGCCACTCGATAGCAGATGTGTCATGTATTGCTGCAACCCACCAGAACCGGCCAACTAATTAGTCGATGAATGACCGGATATTGACCCACACAAACACCTGACTGTCCTCAGTCTCTCATTTCAATGACTGGAGCTTAGTCAGCTTTCCCATCTTCTGTATCAACAATTTCTATATTCCGACTTAATCTAGTTTTCAGGGTATGAACTTGCTACTCATGCAGAACTGAATACATCTTTACACTCATGTCTACGAAAAAACTACAACAGCCTGAATTCAGCAAATTAACAAAGGAGGACATTCGCACATCTAAACACTAAAATCAAGTAAAATAAATACTTACTGAATGATACATGTAAGGGGTCTTCCCCTGTCGATCAAAATGCTTCGCCATGATGGCATACTCAAGAGGGCCCCAATCCTCCTCCTCGTAAATATTGCCAATCGCTGATTTATAGAGCTGATATAAAAATAGGGCCAGAAACCAACCAATTAGAAAGTCCCTACGCGACCTGATCAGTATACCACAATGACATATAGTATCACGTTGATTCATTTTTCAATGGCTGAGCTAATCGAGTATCAAGAATAAAAATATTCGACTCCAACTTCTTTGCAGTTTATTAGACACAGAAGAGCAATATTCCAAAACAGCTTGAAATACGTTACTTGATTCCTAACTGTCTTCTATTTAAATTGAGTCCCTTCAAAACCTAAGACCTGAATAACGAGACCTTGAAATTTCTAATAGCCCTCGTCACCAGGCAGAATCCTCATGCACTAGTTTCTCGTCTTCGTAGATACAGAGGCAAATCTACAGTCGTCATGAAAGTTGAATAATCTAATATGTAGGTAAAAGCCGAAGAAACTATAAGAACAGTTCCGCTACACAGTAGAGTGGTCACCATGTCTCGTCCATGAGATAAGGGAAACCCAAGGGGTACGAGTAAGAACCTCTGTGGCATCAAATAGAATGTCCGTCCCAGCCGGATAAGTACTATAAGGTTGACCAGTTCTTGGGACTCCTGCTCTCGTGCTGCATCATTATAAAGAAACAGAGTGAGCTACAATACACACACTAATTGTTTCCAAGTTCCTTCGACAGAAATGGTACCCGGCAGGTGCCGACGCCGACATTGACCACAGTACAGATTAAATCGAACTGTTAGACCAAAATTTTAGAAACCGATAACAGAACCACATAGAAATGATTGTGAATGTCCAACTCTCAACATAAACCGATCTGCTAAAGCCGAATACGTAACAGGCAGAATCACCTAATATTCGTGTAGAAGTAGGTGACACCAGCGAACAGCACATAAAGTCCTGCGTAACGCAACCCTCTCTGCACTTTGCGAATCTCCCAGACGGAGCTAGCCGGCTTAGCTCTCGAAAAGACACCCTAAACAAAATCGCAAAAAACTCCCTCATCAGCAACACAAAACTTCAACACCTAGAATTTATGATAAAAACAAATCCACCAAGATAATGTATCTGTTAAAGAAAACGCATTGAATTGACAGATCTTAATAAATTGAAAAGATTCTTTAACTCGCATTTACAGGAATTTTGCGTAGCTCACCTCCCATATATTTCTGGATGCCATAGCTTCTGTGGTGATCCTCCTTCTCACACAATCAAAAACTCCATAACGCTGGCTACGCTCCTAAAGACCATGAAAAACTGGAACGCAACTAAATCAAAATAGGATACTAGAAGATCGACTATCCATCCAGTAGGTCACTCGACATCTATTATCCAATGCGTCGAAGAAAATTTTGAAGAGGTTACTGAGGTTTACGAGTACGACCACTGACGGAATCAATTACAAACCATTTGATCATCAGTATCATTATCACCAACGAAGGCGAAGAATCCTCATCCAACAACTTCCACGTGCAATTCTCACCACTAATTCTAACAAACTTCCATATGACGTCACACTCTCGGAAAGGCAGGAAACGAACTTGGAAACATAGCTTAGAAACGAACTCTTAGCTCTTCCAATGAGGAAGCGAAGTCTAGTGTTAAATACCTCCAACTCGACAAATAGGAGTAAAAATCCTCACAATAAGCTTCGGAGAGAGAATTTTGCAACAAAGTAATGCAGGTGATCGGAAAGTGAAGCTCAGTTATTCAAAGACCTTTCTCTTGATCCAAACGAGCTAGAGACAGCAACACTTATTTCCAACTGAAAACATCATCGCATTCTTTTAAACTCGAAGATCTGTTCTTATACACGTCCATATTAGGTCACACTCTCTGGCTCAGTAAGAAGGACTAATGATTGCATAAGACAAATGCGCCACGGACAAGAAAAGTAGGAGACCTGACAGACAGAAACGGAAGTCGGAAAACATAGCACTAAGCTCTTGATCAAGAAAAAGAAAAGTCAAATGCAATCTGCCCTCAACTCGACAAATAGGAGTGATGATCCTCACATTAAGCTTGGAAGACAAAGATTCCGCACTGAGGTGTCTTTGACTCTACGAGATTCAAGAGAGCAACTGAGATAGACAAAAAAACTTTCTCTCGATCCAAACGAGCAAGAGACAGCACCAAAGACGGGAATGCAAGGACTTACATCCAATTCAAAAGAAGAAGACGTGACCGAGGCACTAAATCCTCAGAGCCCAGCTCTCTCTTTGGCGATTCAGAGAACCTTTGAAACCGCAAGAACTTCAAAATACATTTCAAAACCAGAAATCTCGAGAAAAGCATAAGCGAACACTCTCGAATTCACAACTCGTCTTCAATGTCCACAAACCAACATGCCTACTCCGGGAAAATCGTCTGACAGTTTTCAACATTATTAAGGAGCTCTCCGCGCTACACATCAACAACAGAAGCTGCTGCAGTACAAGTAATGAAACGAAAAACAGCACAATTGTTCTGGTCCAGTAAAGGCAAATACGTCATGGTCCAGGTTAATGTGTAAATAATAACCAAAAAAACACAATTGCATCAACGAAATTCAGCACTACGAAAAGAGAATCAAAACAATTAGGTCAAAAAAGTATGTAGGAATGCAAATCTCATTACACAAATAATAGTGAATGTCCAAAGTTAAAGCGACAACTTGTTAACTTCGAATCTACACCCAAAAAAGGACAGATAATTCACACCCTGAATCCTAGCAGAGCCAAATCCTCAAACAAAATCAGCAATGCCAAGATCCTTACATGCAACTCTGGAGTTATCATACTGAACCAGATTATAAAAAAATCTCCTACGAACCCAAACTCCAGTTACAAGCTACATTATTCCCGCACACAATCAACCCCGAAGTATCACGCACAACCACCTCCAGAGAAACCCTAATCTGAAACGCCTTGTGCCAATTACAGCCCCGCAAAACCCCATTTCGGAACCAAAAACGTCAAGCAAGGTACCAAAAAACAGGATATCATACTGGATCAAGCTAGGGAGATGTACCTGCGATAAGAGGCGCACGAAAGCCAGGGCTGGATTCGAAAGGACACAGGCCGACAGACATCCAGTCGTGAATTCGTTGCAACACAATCTGAGGAGATTGCAATTGAATTATTTGCAATTACAACGAAGGAGATGCACCGACACTCATCGAAACCCGGATACTGTATACCCTTGTGCCGTTAGATTGATATCCGTAGTCGACTCGGCTGCAGTCTCGAGCCTTGTGATTGGGTTAGTGCATTGTCGCGCTTATGGTAGAACCGCCCATTACCAGCCAGAACCCATGGTCAAGACATAGGCAATGGGAAATTCAATAGAGAGAGGACTGACAGATAATCATTAAATTTTCAGTTTCCAACCATCTTGTAGCCATTACTGTAATGACAGATATGCTTCGATTTGAGAGCCCAGTTAGTCTCTAGATGAGCAGTGATGGAAGAATCTATATATTGGGGATGGGAGCAGGCCAACTTTTGGCTTCTAAAATTCATAACAATTTTATTTTGAAGAAAAAAATTACGAAACTTTGGCAATGCCCATGATTTCTATCTGTCCACAGGGCTGTAAATTAAAATTGCCTTGAACAGCTCCGGAGCATGCACAGATTCCTTAAGTGGTTGGTCATGGGCGGTTCTACTATATATGATAGTTGTATGACGAGCCTCTTGCGGAGGTCCAGCCAAGGGTGAATGTAAAAAACAAAATCATCCTATTTTGTGCCATAATAATTTTATTGTTAACACCTCCCCTTTCTAAATTGGGGCCTCTCATAACAAAAAAAGTTTGTGTAGCAAACAAAGGGTACTTACAATTTTCCCAGGGGTAAAACACAAGGGGGCAAAATCGCCTCCACAAGGTCCTCATCATACAACTATAAGTGCAACGTTATAACACTTAGACTACAGTGCCAACTATATATATTTTTGCCATACATAAATGAGAATAAGCAATTGATTATTTTTACTATTATTAACCTTTAAAGGACGGGCTCATAACTTTAGAGATCATCCCTTTTGATACCATGTGAATCATTGGTTTAAAAAAAACCAAAATTATTCACTAGAAGTCAAACTACTATACAAGACCTCCCCTTTTCACACAAAATTTTAAGGAAGAACATCTACACTTTTGTTCTACAAAAAAGGATTTTCTATCATCCATTAGCAAAAAAAACCTGCAATATCCTTTAAAGGTTAAATGGCCTACTTTCATATTGGTTGGAATTCAAAAGGATACTCTAGAATATCTTCTTATGCATTTTTTGGACATAGTATGAATAAATTATGGATTTTTAACTCCTAAAGGTTCATGAATATGTTTCATAAAAAAACCCTCCCAAACTATCATTTCTAGTGCAAAGAGCTATAATGATAAAAAAAAACTATTTTTTTAGCATATTCAACCATATGGGCTTGCATTAGACTTGAATGAGAATGTGTAGAAACCATTCCAAACATTGTAAACATGTGTTTATAACTTCAATGAACATTACCATATGGTTCAAACACGTAGCAAAAGCTTCATTTATTATTCAACAATTTGAAGAGATATTTTTGGACTACCATTGCAAGTATATAATGGAGTTTAAGGAATCCATCCAAGATATTTTGGAACTCTACAAAAGCTTTGCAGGAGTAGAAATCCCTTTTATTATTATTATCATAAATTAGAAATTCCTTAAATATTACAAACCTTGGTATTTGACAAATGCAATATCTCATGACCACTTTACTTAGTATACATCCAACCAAATATTACCAACAATACATAATGCAAATACAATCACAAAAGGCCTTTAGTCAATAAGTGCCCAACATAAAAGAAATGCCTTACTAGTTTTATGGTAGTAAATGATCCAAGTCTCCTTTGCAAACACTAGAAACATACCAATCTTCATAATATTAGTCAAAAGCTATTTCTACAATCATTATGACTCAAAATTTATTTGCACTGGGGCCTCCAGTGCTACGTAAAACTATCAATAATTGTGTTGCAAGGAAGAGATATCAATTTTTTTCTCATCATTTATCTTTTTAAAAAAATTGTGTTGGCTGACTGTTTTTTTTAGCGGGCAGTTTGCGGGCATGGGAACACTCCGCGAAATGCCTTGGACTTGGCTCTTCGAATGATGTTTCTCTCGCAATGGCTGTGCTGGCTATGGTGAATAGGGTTTAACGTCTAGGGCTCGATCCCGGGTAGCTTCATGTTCTTGTTTTTTGAGGATCGCAGTGCTGTAGTGTATGATTCCTGGGTTACGGGCGCTTTTTGGTATGTCAATTGCTGGTGTAGTAGTGTTTTAAAAGAGGCAGAGTGCAGATTCCCGTGTCTCGTGTTGTGCTCTGCTTTCACCATGCTGTCTAACAAGTCCTTCGTTCGGAAAACTCGCCATGGAAAAGTTGTTAAGGTAGGCTAATTGATGAATCGACCTTGTTTTTCAGTTCGAGGCACTGTTTGGAATTTCAGGTTTCAGGTTTTAGGGTTTAAGGTTTATTCCGCTGTTACGTGAAACAGGAAAACGAGTTTTTAAGTGATGCATTGCACCTGGAATTGTCAATAAGGGGATTAGTGTGGAGCAGCTGGTCGAGGTAGGGAACGATTTGATTGGCGTGTGGAGAAAGGATGCAATTTTCAATTGAGCGAATTGGTTAATTTTTGGTGCAGGTGGTTCGAGAACATTATTTGCGTGACGATATTGCGTGCGGAGCGCTGTTCTGTCCAACATGTGATAAAGCCCGAGCGAAGTTGAGAGAGACTGCTCGCAATATTATCGTGATCGACACTAATGTTGCTCTCCATCAGGTCTTAATTTCGGACAATGTGTTGGTATTTCATGTCAATTCGTTTACGAGGCTATGGCATTAAGATTTGATGGGAATTCTAAACAGTTTTAGAGGGAACAATTGGCAAATATTGATTAATTATTCTCTGTCGTGAGCATGGTTCAGATGGATTTGCTGGAGAACGAGGTTATGAGTGACGTGGTGGTCCTCGCGGTGGTGCTGGAAGAAGTGAAGAACAAGAACTTGAGTATCTACAATCGCCTTCGAACAGTTATTGACAACCCTCTACGTCACTTTTTTGTGTTCTCCAATGAAAACCATAAGTACGATTTCTTCGACCATTATATGCACAATCATGCGTCATGCTGAACTTGCAGAACACTGCCTTTGACCTTCAAGCTCTGCGCCACCTTAGTACGGTTGCAAGGTCTCTTTGAGAAGCTGTCCGTGGTGGATTTTCATATTTTTTCAAAATTTATTCTTGATTTGTCTCGAAGTTCATATGAACTACAAAATAAACACTCTTAATCTAAATCAACGTTATATCTAGTCACATGTGAAGTTTAGACATTCTAAATCTAAACTTTTTAAGATAAGAGCACCCAAAAGCGTCCCTGCACCCAAAAGCGTCAAAATCTATAGAGTATAATCATTTCAGGCTGTAAATGTAAGTAAACAGTACATGGCTTATTTGTTTTGACCTAAAATGATAAGAGGTGTACTGTCCAGCTACATTTATGTTCTGGAATGAATCCCTGACGTAGAATCTGACGCTTTTAGGTGCAGGGACGCTTTAGGGTGCTCTTACCTTAGGCATCAAACTTTTTTCTTTTAGGAAAGATTGCAAATTGCTGAACTTCATCTGGGTTTTAGAAAAAATTATATTTGGGAGAGGTGTTGATGTTATTTCTAGTAATTTCCATTTTGTTTCTGACCAAATAGTAAAGAAACATAATTTCGAAGCAGTCATATCAAATATATCTTCTAATACATAACTTAATCTATTACGATTAGTCAAAGTTTAAAGCTTCAAATTTAATTGGACGGAGATTTAATAGTAATACTAAAGCGGAAATTCAATTTCGCTAAACAAATTATTTCACGTCACTTGTCTCAAATGTTCTTTTGAAAGCTAAGTCATCAAGCTGGGGAAGATATATCTAATGGTACATCTAGGTTTTGCTTACTATTCGAAGGTCTTTTAGGGATTGAATGATTGAAAGCATATTTGCTTAGATCATGATCCTTAATTTCCCATTTAATCACTGAACATCTCTTACTTGCGCATGCAGGGATACTTATATAAAGGCATTGGCTAATGAGACACCTAATGATCGAAACGACCGAGGTATGGTGTTTTGTTGCTCTTCGTTCTACCTCTGTTTGTGCCCGTAGTGTTTGTAGCTTGAATTCTTTGTTCCTGATATGGTAGGACGTGCCCCTAAACTGATCGTTGTTTCGTTATACATTGGCAGCCATTAGAGTGGCGAGTCAATGGTACCAGCATCATCTTGGAGCTGCGAAAGTTTTGCTGCTCACTAATGACATGGACAATAGAAGAAAAGCCCGTGAGGATGGTATCGTTGCTGAAACAGGTATATTGCTTTCTACCGTAATAACTGCTTTGTATGTTGGTGCGTGAGATGCATGCTTAGCTTTTCTATTCGTTCGCTAGGAAGTGCTAATGTTTTCCATTTTCCGTATTGCCCCACTTGTTCTTGAGTTGGCGAGCACGATCCGATACTACTAGACTATGCTATCTGACCATATTCTTCTTGCAGTTGATACCTATGTTCAGTCGTTAGGGAAGCCCGAATTGCTGGACTTAGTAGCACGATCTGATGCTATGGATGTTGACGGGGTGGAGGATTTGCGCCCCAATAAGAAAGCGGTTGTTTATGGAGAGGTATATCTTTTATCAGACGTCCTTGTTACAACGGTTTTACTTGAGTGATCATTGAGATCAGCACAGGGAGCTCTATGTCTCCAAATGTGCTTGGAGTAGTGATTCTGTATTACTTAGTCCTTCGTGCTGATTTATGTCTTGGGTGACTTGATTACAGCACAAGGTGATATCAGAGATTACAGCCGGTCTACATAACGGACGATTCCATCAGGGGAAATTAAGAGTCAATCGTTACAATCCCTTCGAAGCGTACGTCGGAAGTGAAAGCGTGGGGAGTGAAATTCTGATTCATGGCAGGCAAGACATGAACCGTGCTTTCGATGGCGATGTTGTTGCCGTTGAGCTGTTGCCGCAATCGTCCTGGGTGGGGAGTGAAGCGGGGAAGATCGCAGACAGAGATGGTAATTAAATATTTATTATCTTGTGGCTGCTGTCTGTTAACATCCACAGGACCAAGAGGCTCAAAGTGGACGTAGTATTACTTAACATTTTTGGGTGGATCTTATGAAGACTGTATTTTGTTCAATGCTAATTTTTTTTACTAGCGCATGCTATGTCCTTCACTGGTTCCGATGATATAAACTTTAACCCCGTCTGGATTGTATTTGTCATATTATGATTAATCAAATTCGTCATTATGAAACCATGAAGTCTCGTTTCTTTGGGGGTGACTTGCTAGTCGGGCTCTGAGTAAGAACTATCGTTCTGCAGATGAGGAAGAAGAAGAGCAAGTGGGCTTGGTCCCCGCAAGTGCCGATGATGCTCCCAGAGAGGTAGTGGTTCAAACTGTCGATGGAAAGTCTGCAACAAGTCGGCCCACTGGACGAGTTATTGGCATCATCAAACGGAACTGGCGCCAGTAAGTTTTGTTGTCTCAAAATGTGAGTTCAGGGTTCTAGTATGTTTTTGAGCATCACATCTACTCACTTACTTCTGTGTTGTTCCAGATATTGTGGATCTATTGAACCCATGAAGATGCCTGGAGGAAGCGGAAGTACTGTTAATGCATTGTTTGTTTCAGCCGATCGTCGAATCCCTAAGATTCGCATCCAGACACGTCAGCTTGCTAACCTGATTGATAAGCGAATTATGGTATCAGTGGATTCATGGGAACCGACGTCAAGATATCCGAGCGGCCATTATGTGCGCACGATCGGAGACATTGGAGATCGTGCTACAGAGAGTGATGTGAGTTTGTCTTTTTGTACCACTAACCTTTATCAAAGCGAATCTTTCGATCAATGGTGCATTGCTTAGAGAACAATTGCTATTTCTCGATTTGTGTTTCATGACATTTCCTGGTTCTTGCAGGTTCTGCTCATTGAGAATGACATTAATAGTCGGCCATTTTCCGAAGCAGTGTTAGCGTGCCTTCCACCACTCCCTTGGTCCTTCTCCGAAGAGGAACACTTGAAGAATCAGCGCCAGGATCTTCGCCATGTTCGTATTTTCAGCGTCGACCCAATTGGTAATCATCTACTGGCATTGCTTTTCTTCTTCACTCATTTATGAAGTATCAAAAATGAACGAATGCTGTTTACTTTTGTGCAGGTTGCAAGGACATTGATGATGCACTTCATTGTACACCTTTGCCCGAGGGTCGTTTCGAAGTTGGAGTGCGTATCCTCATTTTTAATTCCTACTTATGTCGGATTCCTCATCTTTGCGTTTGTCTCTGGATTAGTATGCTCAACGATATTTTGTCGCTGGTTTGATCTTAAAATTGAAGCTTGTCCATAGCTTGAAAGACGTTTCTTGCATGTGGTCATATTTAAATGCAGATATAAATACATAAGTCATTATGGTACATTTTCCAGTAGGTGAATGTAACGGTGATTAGAGAAGTGTCCTTGACTGGGCGCATCACAGACATTGCAGACGTTACTAATTTTGTGCTACCAAACTTGCCACTTGATGTGGAAGCATCACAGCGAGGCACATCAGTGTACATGGTTGAAAGACGCATTGATATGCTGCCCAAACCCCTGACTGAAGGTGTTTAATACGAAACACAAGACATAACAATTGTTTGATATAACTCGCCTTCGCCATCATAGGATATTTATGATTATACCTAATCAGCTGATATGGTTTTGTTGTGTGCAGATATATGTTCTCTTCGGGCAGATGTTGAAAGGCTTGCGTTCTCAGTCATTTGGGTATGTCTTGAGCCTTGCGAAATCTTTAGTCATTATTCTGTCGCTTCTACGAACGAGCATTTGGATGTACGAGCAGGAGTGCGCTACTTTAATTCGAAGTTCCTGACTTGTGGGACCTTTTCCCCACTTGTTGTCGTGTGTCAAGCTGATATTTTCACATATTTATCATTTACTGCTGGATTTCAGATAATGACATCAGAAGCAGAAATTGAGTCAGTGCGGTTTACGAAGAGTGTCATCAAGTCAAGCGCCGCTCTATCATACATAGAAGCTCAAGCTCGCATGGATGACAGGTTTGTCTGTTCTATCCACTTCTTTATTTTTCCTGCATTGGGTATACAGATACACGATATTTCTTGATGTCAAAAACTTGAGAGTGTTGTCGGATTTATGTACCCAGCTTTCATCTGTTGTGATTCTCGGATCGAATATATCTAAACCCATTGACGGGACGTTTTTTTCCTGGTGACATTTGGCAGTCGTATGGAGGATGGGTTGACAGTGGATCTCCGGAACATGAACAGACTAGCGAAGGTACCTTGGGTAGATACGAGTGATAGAGATATTCTTTTAGAATATCGCCCAAGCGCAAGTTTTTGTGGTACTAGATTCGTTATATTCAAGCTAGTATTGGCTCTTAAATCCTGTATGAGGCAGTACGATAAATCTTAAGAATATACGTTTTGTTCCTACAGATTATGCGATTAAGGCGTATTGAGCGTGGAGCCCTAACCCTCGCATCACCCGAGGTCAAGTTTGAAATTGACACAGAGACACATGACCCCCTTGATGTCGGTGAGTCTATCCTTCTGTTGGAAATATTCTTACTCTTATCACTTCACGAGATCGGTTTTCTGGGACGGACAAGTGCTATATCCAATATTGACAAATTTTCCTTACAATTGTTGATATAGGCATGTATCAAGTGCGGGAAGCCAATCAGATGGTTGAGGAATTTATGCTTGCTGCCAATATGTCAGTAGCTGGGAAAATCTTGCAGGAATTCCCATCATGCTCCTTGCTGAGGTATGTGAATGAGTATCTCACTTTTGAAACATGGAGCTTGGAATATATTCCATCAAATTTTTTTCTGAGTATGAGCATGAAGATATGATGTCCCAGGGTTATTTTTTTGTAGTGCATTGGACTGCTGGATTGGTCCGCCAACCGGGACTGCATATATTGCATGTGAAGTTGATCAATGATTATCTGAGGTTGCAGGCGGCATCCAGAGCCAACACCTCAAATGTTTGAACCATTGCTACGGACGGCAGCTGCTGTTGGAGTGAAGTTGGATATATCCTCGTCCAAGTCACTTGCTGACTCCTTGGATCATGCTGTGGTAAGTCCACCTGGTCAATTGTCCTTTCGCTTCGTATCGGACTAGGATTTAGAACAAAAGTCTAATACAATTTATAGATGACAGGCATTGTGTTTTGTTTACTTTGTAGGGTGACGATCCTTACTTCAACAAGCTCATTCGAATTCTAGCAACTCGGTGTATGACACAGGTTAGTTCTTTGATCCTGTCCACTTGGGTCTTATTCCCAGAGAAGGTTTAGACGTATGGTGGTTCTAAAAGGAGAACTGGAGTCGGTTGAAAAAATGCTCTGTTTGTACTTATTCAATCTGGACTCCAGTCTTGTCCTTCATTTTAATTGTCACTTTTAACCGCTGCTTCTGTTCAAATACTTGGCAAACAGGCTGTGTACTTTGGCAGCGGTGAACTTAGCTTCCCTGAATATCTTCATTATGGACTTGCTGCTCCTCTATACACACATTTTACTTCTCCGATTCGGAGATATGCAGGTTCTTCTCTCCTTACCTATCCACATTTGACTCAGGGAAATTGATCCGGGCTTGAGCGTATTTAAAATCTATTGCAGGTTGGGTAGATCTAGATATTAATGCAGCCCAAGTTGAGTAGTCCCTGTACCAGTTTTGGGGGGTGCTGTTTTGTTTATTTGAGTTTTTTATGTTGGTTCTCAAACCATGTGAATGCCCGTTGCAGATGTGATAGTGCACAGGCTGCTAGCTGCAGCTTTGGGCTTGAGCACTCTACCACCGCAATTAAGGGATGCTTCTACTCTTACAAACCTTACTGACAGTAAGTATCTCATTCCTTCGTCATGAAGCTCTTCGTTTTACTTGCGGGTCATTTTTGGTGCACCTGTGCTGAGACATAAGTTAACACCCGGTTGTCCGCTTTGGCATGTTTTTCTCTTGGTAATCCGGTTTGCTGCATGTGCCTTCTTCAACTGATGGATTTGTTTCCTCTGCGTTATACAGATTTAAATTACCGGCATCGCAATGCTCAAATGGCTGGTCGAGCATCCGTTGAGCTCCATACAGTCATCTTTTTCAAGAAGCGGTGAGTCAACTTGTCTCGAAGTTTCGAATTTCATGTGTATTTTCATAGAAATTATGAATGTTTTTTTTCCTTGCTTTTCACTGATTGGGCGTATGCTGAACATATGCAGGCCAACTGAGGAGGAGTCCAGAATCGTTAAAATTAGATCCAATGGATTTATAGTTTTTGTTCCCAAGTAAGTTGATCGTCTCCTTGTCTCGTTCTTCCGTTGGAATCAGTTTACAAGGATCTCCTGTTTTTTACTTGTTTTTTACATTTAAATTCGATTTCTACATTTAAAATTGGTTTCTACAAAGATGTTTTCGCAGGTACTTTGATAGGCACCAGGTCTAGGGAACTTTTTGGTTTTTTCTCTTCTGTTACGCTCATATAATACCTAATCGGTGTTGCAGGTTCGGAATAGAAGGGCCCGTATACTTGGTTGGAAAAGAAGCTAAGGGCACTTCCGGGAGTGCAGCTGATGGTATGTGGATAGTAGATGATGAGAACCAGACAATACGCAGTAGTGATGAAAGCCGGACGTTCAAAGTGTTGGATACTGTCCGTGTGCGGATTGAAGTTGTTGAACCCCAACCCAACCGCCCTAAACTACAACTTACCCTCCTTATGTAATTTCTTAGTTGTGTATTGACAGTTTGAGTTCCATTTTTCCATTTTTCCTTCTCAGCTTGGCTTAGTGCTGATTTGGGGAGTGCAAAGCAAACAGCATACTTGACTTTAAGGGTTTCAATTGGAATTAGCTGTAGAACATGGCGAAGGGCTTCCCTTTTGTGGAATCCTCCTTGAGGCGCATTCACACTGACAGTGATTGAGAAGGTCTAAAATATAATCCATATGAGAGTAAATAATTCCCTCAAGTTTTATGGTTTGTTCTCATGAAGGTTTGTTCTCTGATGCCGGTGCTGCTTTTTTACTTTGCTGCTGCAAGTTTCCCTGCCTCAGACTGTCTTGTAGAGGTCAATCCATGATAAAAATTCATCTACTTTCGTAGTTTCAGTCTGCGGTAGTCACTGGAATTGGGCCTCGAGTCTGGTAAGCTAAGTTTACTGGCATTAATGTCTCTTTGTCGTATTCAGGCGTCAGATTGTACTGCTAGACCACTTCAATCAGATTATACAACATGAAAGATTTTTAGGATCTATGGGCAATTTTTGAGTGTGCAATTAGGAAGGCTTCATACACAGAATCCACATAGGTATCAAATTACGAAGGGTCATCAAAACATATTCCATTTGGCATAAACCCTTAACAATCAGCCCTCCCTTGGGGTAGGTTTCCAATGTTTTTTTCAATGATTCTTGCCTAACATATACAATATCCATACATGAGAGTATGATGACATGAAAGCAACTACAGTGAATCCAACGAAGTTTGATTATCTTGGTACCCGAAAAGCAACGTAATGTTGCAATACGTCAAAAGCCACTGTGACCATAGCTGCCTGTTTTCTAATGATGCAGAATCATCGGCACTTGGTAAGGAATGCAATACCCAAAGGATGTGTTCACAAAGTCGTCATGAGAAAAAACTCAGTGGATGCTGAAGCCTGCTACCCCAGAAACCCAATTATATACGAAGATCTGTTCTGTTCTAGTGTTGTTTCGATAGTTCGAATTTCAATGACAAACAAAGATGGTCTCGTGGATGTCGTAATAGGAATCACGATGGTGGTACCTAGTCAACCGAACGTTCTCTTTATTCTCTAAGATATCGTAAGCTTCAAGTACATTGTTTGAGAAACATCCTTCTAGAAAAAAAGGAAATTTGAGAATGTACATTGGATTATCTTATTCGTAAAGGTTGGAACCTAAACTGTGTACTCGAACTTCCAGTAAGCCGATGGCATTGACAAAAAGAAAAGAAAAACTACTGCAGTGAAGCAATCTCCACTCTGGCGAGAAAAACTAGGACAATGCACCCTTCATGTGAAGGTAGGAAATGCAGTATTATATACATTGAGATCTAGTAATCTGCAGAAAGTCCGCCTACCTCAGAACTCGTATCGACGCCTTACTTTCATAAACTCTAACCTGAATATGAACTCCACCGTACGCCAATCTCTCTGAAATTGGAAAATGTGGAGTTCCAAGTCTCAAAGAGAACTAACGTGAAGACTCCCAAGTGGCTAGACAGGATTCTGAAGGCCTCTTTCAAGGATCTGTATGCTCACGCATGATTGATATGTACACTACAAACAAAGATTAAACAAAATTACATGAAGTCATGAACCAAAGAATCCATCCTCATGAATCCATAGAATGGGATGGAGTAAGATCCTCTTCCACTTCAACCTGCATCACTTCCTCTTCGACTGGCCATTTACTCTTCAACAGCCTTGCAAGCGAGCTTGTGCTAATGTAACAGTTGTAATCATCACTCGGCAATTTGATGACCTCCATCTGCTGCTTGAAGGGCAAAGTCAAAAACAAATCTTCTGAAAGTTGTCCAGAATGGTCCCCCGGGAGAATCTTCAATAAGAAGCGCCAATTCTCTAATAGTGCAACTCGATCTGATATTCCCAACAGCAGATTTCCAGTGACCACCCCTTGAAAAATGAGAAGGATAACCCCGGCAAAATCAATTGCCACAACCTCGGTATCCACACTGTAACTCACGGCGTTTGAAAGAATTTTCGGATACAACTTTAAATGCAGGAAGTACTCCACCACTTCCTCACCCACACGGGCTTTCAGTAAAGCCTTCAATACCCAACAGATTGTCGAGAGCTTAGCTCTAAACCCGTGAACTTGAATAATGTTCTTTCCATCACATTCTTCATGAAACTTGAGAATCATGTCCTTCGCCTCTCTCATAATAATCATAACCAAGTCCATCTCAAAAGTAGGAGAAAGACTTTTTCCAATGCCCTGTAACAATTCCTCGAATAAAGCGCGATAACAAAGGAAGTTGCCTTCATGACGCAAAGCACTACGTATGCACTGCTCTATGGCTTCGCATGATTGCTTCCAAAAGTCCTCTTGGCTCCCAACTAAATCCAACCGGGCAACCAAATCCTCGGCATGATTTCGGGGAAAGTCTGGAGAAGAAGTGTACTCCCGAATCCTCAATTCATCCTCAGCGGACCAAATTACGGTCGACAAATACCGGCAAATGGAGCTCATTAAGTCATGAAACTGAATCTGGGACGCTACTTTGAGAAGCTCCAGACTGTACGTCACATCCTTGAAGTCCTTGAGAAATGGTGTGTACATGCGAGAAAGACAGTCTTTGTAACATGCAATCTCCCCGTGAACCTCAAGAACAAATTCCAAAGAGGCTTTCTCACTCTGCTTTCCCCACCTCTCACTCAAGCAGGTCTCAAAGTACTTGCTGCATTTCCTCAAACGATTAGAATGCACCTTCAACTCGGCCAATGTTTGGCTGTGACGATGTTCCATGTCTGCGATCGTCTGCTGGTTGATTCGGTTTGGCACCAAAAGAATAGAAACATCTTGATTTCCAGACTCCCCGCCACACCATACTACCTCCCACTTGCGCTCTTCCGTCTGCGAAGATCCTTGAACTGCAGACATCCCACCACTCCACACAATCTCCCATTTCTGCGCTTCCATCTGCAAAGATCCTGCTCCCAAATCTTCCATCACGATAGAAGAAGTAGTTGCTATTACTCTTTCTGCACCACTTAGAACATACCCTCAATGATTATACGCCAGTCAAGCATAAGCAACAACTTAACACGCATTGTCACATTAGTTATTCATTAGACACTTGGAATTCTGTCCTGAATACCAAATCAAAATTGAATATAGCATCGAAGCTCTCATTTCCTTACTCAATCAAGGTTTTTAGGTTAGGACTTGTGAAGCTGTCTTGACGTCGAGCATACACTTAAAAAACTCTCTTGATCTTGATGTCATTGTATGCTCAATAGGCATATAATCAAACTGAACCTGTTCATATACATGCTTGACTAAAGATCTTCTGAATACGGAGATAGAATTGAAGAAGGAATCCGACATGCTTACCGTATGAAGTAGACCCAACTTTGTTGCAGGACGATGATAGCTATGGCTGGAAGCAGAGCTCAAATTAAATTTCTCAGAGTAGCTCTACAATTTCCGATTTTACTAGAGCCACACCAATGACACGCGAATTGAACGTCTCCGTAGGTTAAAAACAACGCCGAAGCGCCAAATTCGGAAACAAGACCCCGGAATTGAATCTGCAACCCTAAACTTAGCCCGTGAACTGAAGTCGATCCGAGCACTGTGTCCAAGAGCAAGACTAGCAACGCCCAATCAGCATCGACAAGCTAGATGCGAAAGAGCTACCGACAATTGTTTGCAAGTGCAGGCAGAGCCCAATTGTACTTCTCAGAAAATTTCTGCATAAACTCAGAGAATGCAACGACAAAGGAGAAAACTAACACAACTGGAAGCCGTGCAGAGCACATCGAAGAGAATTCCCAAAGCACGGCACGATGAAGGAGATCAATATGAGAATGGAGCTGTTGGGGAAAGACGCCCTGCAACAAAAAGCGTCAGCGTAAGGAGAATGAGAATGGTAATTCCCAATCAGCCCTTTTATTTTTGGCACCATGGGGCCAGATTGCACCATTTCAAAATAAATGTCTAGTTTTCACCAGATGAAAAAGTGATCTTTTTTAGCTAAAAATCTTCCATTTCCAGCAGAAATATGGCTGAAATCCTCAAATTCGGATGAAAAAGTGCATGAATATGATTGTAAAGTGTTTACTGGTCCCAAAGATGAATTAATATAGAAACACAATGCTTCATTAAATTTCAAGTGATCACCATCCTAGCACTTTCTCAAACAGTTAAAAAGAAGGGTTGTTCCCAGTACACTAAAAATGAATTGAATTGCAACTTAAAGTTTGCAATACTAATTATGAACACTAATTGTTGGCATTAACCCCTCACTACCTGCCTGACCATACATGGTCGATTTGAATTGTCATGCTCTTTTTGGTGTAGGCAGTTAAATTCTTTTGACCATTTAAAATACATTTATGGGCAATTTTGAGGTTAACTATAGAAATTATTTATTTTTCATCAAAAAAAGGTAAATGTTTGATTTTTGAAAGGTCCTCAAAGTCATATATGTACCATTAGTAGAAGAGTAAAGCTTGCTAGCTTTACCTCATTTCCCAACTTTGAACAAAGTTTGTCAATTTCACTTGATTTGAGACCTAAAAAATTGTACTTCTCCATTTGCTTTGAAAATGGTCCCACTTGAAAGAATAAAGTGTTTTCATGATTTTCTCCTTTGAAAATTGAAACATGCAAGTGTTAATTTGGAGTTATTTGCGATTTCTTCTCATAAAAAAAATTGCATTTCAACAATTGCAAGGTGGAGTGTATAATGAGTTTGATAGCTTTTCATTTGACCTTTAAAGTTTTTGGAATTGCATTCTAGTGTGCTAACGCAATTTCTAGTTGTTCATGTCACCTCCAATTCCAAAAAACTCTTATATGCATATTTCTCAAACATTGTGGGGAGTAGTACACAAAAAAATAGGATACATACATTTCTCTTGTTATAAACTCACAACTTCTATGCAATTTTACACTCAAAATTGGTAAGTATACTAAGAAACAAGATCATTAAACATCTATATGGTTAGATTTTGAAGAATTTTTTTTTTGCTTCATTGGGGATAACTATAAGCTCATATTCTTTTTCATAGGAAAAATACACTTGGAAAGGCTTGGGCACTTGGGGGTTAAATGCTAACAATGTTGCTCACGTTACCAATGTAGAATGTCAACTAAATTTTCAACCAAAAAATAAATGAAAATAAGGATGAAATAGTTCACCTTGCACTAAATCACTATCCAACATAAACACTAATTATCAAACAAATGAGAATTAGAGTGAGTGACATGATAGGGGGAATAGCATTATATGTACCATAGCACTAAATTTCATTATTAGGGTAGTTGGATCTTGTTGGTAGGCTTTCAAGTTTTTAGAGCATCTCCACCATTGCATGTTAAGGAGGGCCTTGCAACATAACCCTTCACATTATTAACCATTTGTTAAAAGGTTCGTTTGACACCAAGAGAGAGCCCAAGTGTTGACGAGAGAAAGTTATGAGGTGGTTCAAGGTCTCTAGCTCACACCACAAATATTTTCTTTATGTCAACCTTTAACCCTTAATTACATTTGATGGCCTAGCAAGTGATCTAAAGGAGAACAAAAAATCTCCTATTAGTGGGACATGGGTCTTGTTCCTTGCCCAAAGTTTGTTTGGTTAGGACATATAAAATTGACCAATAACAAACCTTTGAATTTGTAGCCTAAAAGTAGTGCTTGGGAAGCCTTATTCACTATTGAAGAAAGTTTAGTAGGTTGAAACATTCCAAAACAATCTTAGAGTCACTTTTTGTCAAAGATTTGCTTGAACCTAATTAAAGTGTTTGGCCTATCATTCTAACATCCTAAGCAACTATATTTTGGTTGTGAGGAAATTTTGACGTGAAATTTTAAGAAAAATACATAAAAGTGTTTTTTAAGATGGGGTTTAAGAAGAGGGTAAAAGTATTTTGGTTTTGAGCGTGTATTGTGCATGAAGTCTATTTTCATTCACCCCAAGAATTTTGTGCAAAAACATATTCATTTTTTTGTAAAAAATTTATTGGAATGCAATCATATTTTTTGTGCATAAACATTAGATGTTTTGGGGCCTCTAGAAGACCACAAGTTTTCAGATTGTTAGGAGAGTGGGAACTTTGTCACATTAGCTATTTGATGTGGTCAAGAGAGAGCTTCGTCAATTCATAGTTTTTCATTAATTTAAAAATCATTTTAAAATAGATTTAAAATTTTTTTTTAAAATTTCCTTAATTTTTAATTTTGTAAAAATTATTTTTTTAATTATTTTTTTATTCTACACATCAATGGTTGGTTTATAGGATCGGGAATAGACTTGAAACAATCTTCTCGATGTTTGAAAAACATCTAATGAAGTGTTTTTTGTGATACATCACCTCAAAGGACATGGATTAAAATATTGGATGGAGATCTCATTTTTAGTGACCTATTTTGAAAAAGTTTGTTTTGTTTTGTATTGAACCATAATGCTCCATTACTTTCTTTTGTTTCTCCCACTATGATTTTGATGAACTCCACCTATAAAAGAATTGTTGATTAGGAAGGGAAGAGCCATTAAGGAGAATGGGAAACTTAATTGAAGAATGGGAAAAGAAATGTAGCAATTGCTAGGGAGAGGCAAAAGTCTCAATTATTCAAATGAAGAAGTTATGCATGGAGGACATGTTTATCAAAAATTTGACATCCAATATCACTTTGAAGTCACTGATGGATAGAGTACATAATCTACAAAGGTATACTAGACTAACTATAGAACCTCCATTTCATTTTTTGTTCTAGAGTATCAAAGTTAGAAGAGGTCAAAAAGACAAACAGTCTTTTAGTGTAGCTTGGATTTTGATATATGATAGTCATCCTTAGCAAATTCGTTCAAAATTTGATGTCTTTGAAATATGTAGGTACACCATTGATTTGAAAGATGACTAACAACATGAGTATGCCCATTTTTTTGTACTATTTTTGCTTCTTTGCTTCTCTATTGCCATATGAAGGTTTAGACAATTGAAAAAAGAATTAGAAATTACTCATCCCTTCACATTCAAATCAATTTAAGAAAATCTAAGCATCCAATCGACTTGATTCTTTGTATAGATGATTCTTTGGATTCTCTTCATAGAGATCCTACAAATGCAATTTTGTTTTAAATTTTATTCATGGCCTAATTTCGAAAATATATAGAATGGATTCTAGAAATCACAATTTAACAAGGTTTGGGCATTTAGAGATTAAAGGTTAATTTTGAAGTTTCTATAGTATTTAACTTCTAAGTGCTCCAACATCCATTTTTTACACGATGAATAGATTGAAACTAAAGTTTCATCCTCCTAACTACTTAGATGAAAGTTATTTTAATTTATAGAGATAAGTTATCAAGTTGTTGTCCTATCTAAGGGTTGGATTTGGTGTTATTAGAGTACATATGTTTCTAAAATTACAAATGTGCAAGGATGTCAAGTACTCAAGTGGTCAAATTGCATTGACTCTAGTTCAAAACTAGATTTGCCAAAGTGAGGTCATAGATGTTAAGAACCCGAAAATTTCAAAATGTGAAGAGAACCTCATTTCAAATCCATTCCAACAAATTTTACTCAAAAAATGACAACATTTTGCTTGGAATTGAATTTTGTAGGAATTTTGAAATTTTCCTTTCAAGATTTATAAAAAAAAAGATTGGTGATAGTTCTAGTGAAACTAACTGTATAGATGGAATCTACAATTCAAATTCTACAACTTTTTTTTGTATATCAATTCCAAAACATGCTTCCAAATTGAACTTTATAATGTTTTTTCTCAAATTGTCAATCTTGGAGATGAATCTGGACATTTAGAGGGTACCCCCCAAAGGCTTGACGCACATTTTAGGCACAAATTATAAAAAATACCACTTTTTAGGGCAATGAGAAAAATATGAAAAATAAAAAAATAAAAAATCAACCATAAAAATTTGTGTTAGACTACTATGGGAATGTGTAGAAAAAATTTCAGAAACTTTGACCGTAGGAATTGGAAGATTATAATGTTTGAAGTTAGGAGAAAAAGTTTTTTTTTTCAGCCTTGTCCAATAGGGCCAACAACCTTTAACCCCTAAAAGTCCAAAATCATCTCTAAAATTGACAATTTGAGAAAAATCATTATAAAGTTCAATTTGGAAGCATGTTTTGGAATTGATATACAAAAAAAAAGTTGTAGAATTTGAATTGTAGATTCCATCTATACGGTTAGTTTCACTAGTACTATCACCAATCTTCTTTTTATAAATTTTGAAAGGAAAATTTCAAAATTCCTACAAAATTCAATTCCAAGCAAAATGTTGTCATTTTTTGAGTAAAATTTGTTGGAATGGATTTGAAATGAGGTTCTCTTCACATTTTGAAATTTTCGGGTTCTTAACATCTATGACCTCACTTTGGCAAATCTAGTTTTGAACTAGAGTCAATGCAATTTGACCACTTGAGTACTTGACATCCTTGCACATTTGTAATTTTAGAAACATATGTACTCTAATAACACCAAATCCAACCCTTAGATAGGACAACAACTTGATAAAGTATCTCCACAAATTATAATAAATTTCATCCAAGCAATTAGGAGGATGAAACTTTAGTTTCAATCTATTATTTGTTTAGAAAATGGACGTTGGAGTGCTTAGGAATTAACTCCTCCTAGAGTGAGATTTTACACTACACATGATTATTTCTTTGACATTTGCATCTTGTTTCTTGTAAGTTATATAAGGGAGGCAACCCATTTCTAACCACTTAAGTAGATATATGTATTTGCAAGGGAGGTTCCAATAGTGGGGAAATTTTTCCATGTACAAAAATAGAGTTCATAAGGTTTCCATAATTTTCCAGATTTTTATTTCTCAAAAAAGAATTACTATGAATTTTTCAATTGAAGATTCTGTTCCACTCATATTGGTCATATAGACCTTCCAATTTTCGACGAAGGGTTGGTGGCAAAATTGAGAGCCTTGTAGCCAATCATAGTCGGTCATAACTGCGCTGGGAAGTATGCTAGGATTAATTATGTTAATCACCTCTTGAATTAAATTACTCTACCCTATGGCACTAGAATGGGCCGGTGATCAAGAATGGGTCGCCTCCCTTACTTGCCAAATTTTAGAAGTAGAGGAGGTGTTTGCACATACTACCTAAAGCTACTTGAGCTGTTTGAAAAGTGTAGGGCAATATAACTTTTGATCCAGGCACCTAATGGGATAAAAATTACATTTCCATTTAGGGGGTACATGTTCACACCTTGTGTCAAAATTTGAAGAACCTTGATTAGGATATGACTTCATACGCACCTACCTAAGATTACTTGCGAACATTCAATGGTCATTTAGTCCTTTCAGGGTTAAGAGCCCCATGATCATTAATGTAGAATATTATGAATTATCTCGTGTACTTTAGTCCCACCATTTAGACGCCATTTTATAAATTGATTCTGGGCTCTTCAAATGTAGTCTTGAGGCTCCAAGTCCAAAGGATTGTGAATAGTTAGCAATATACTTCAAGGCCAACACCTTGTTTTTATTGATTTTATTAATGTTGTGTGATTCTTGTATGTGCATTTGTTTGTATTCACCATAAAAGTTACTCAATGTGTGGAACTTCTACATTCTTTCCAAAAAGACCTTTTAAAATTTTAGTCATTGCAAAATTAATGTACCAACAAAAATTTCTTTTAATATAAAGAAATACAATTCAATAATATCTCAACCTGTACTACTTTAAGATAGTGTGAATTGGTAAATCTAGAGCAAAAAGATAAATCTATGTTTCATATTAAAACATCTCATACATATAGATGTTCAATCCAATCATTAAATGTTTTAGCAAATTTTTGCCAAAATCTTGCTTGATTTTGGTACCGGCTACATCATAGATATTCAAAAAAATAGTGAAAATATCTAGATGAAATCACCAAATACATCCCCAATATGAAATTCGTCAAATTTTGGATGAAGTTTACTGATATTTGACAGTATTATGGATGAAAGTACAGACATGATAAATGGATATCCAAAATATGGATGACTGTCCCAAAAACTCAAACGCTGATCCAATCAGATGACAGGATACCTTGGGAGTGTGCAATTAGAGAGGATTGGACGCACGTCGACGTTCAATTTTCTCCCAAGGTTCAGGGTTTAGGGTTTAACGTTTCAATTGCGTTTCAATTGCGTTTTGCGTTTTGCGTTTTGGGTTTAGGGCTCAAGTTTTTTTCGCCCCGTCGTTCCGAATCCACGAATGTTTGCTCAATTTTTTGCAGCCATGGCGGACTTAGCCACCCCTGAGTCTCCCTAACACTGTCCCCACCCAGAATGGCACTCTGGAGAGTCTCCTCATTGCAATGGGCTTCCACAGTGCTCCCCTTCTCCTTCCCCAAACCCTTCTTCCCCACTCCCGCAACAACCAAGCGCACCACCTTCTTCCCCAAATCCTCTCTTCCTCATCTCCACTGTTGCGCTTCCTCTGTCGCAGCATCAGGACAAAACAACACAACTCGTCTCCTACCAGATGACAAACCCTTGGACATCCCTCCTCCGAGTCTGCATTTCCCCTGGGAAGGCGGCGAGTCGCAACGTAGCCTACTCCTCCTGGATGGGAACGCCATTCTATATCGAGCTTACTTCAAGATCATGGCGAAGGTGCAGTACGGGAGTTTGAAAGACATGGGATCGGAAGCGGATTGGGTGTTGACGGTGTTTACTGCGCTGTCGACTGTGATTCGGTTGTTGGAGATTAAGCCGACGCATGTGGCAGCGGCGTTTGATTATAAGGGGTTGACGTTTCGGCATGAACTTTTTCAAGCGTACAAGAGTGGGAGGCCGCCCACGCCGGATACGGTGTGTCAAGCGCTGTCGTGCTTGAAACCGGCTTTGTTGTCTCTCGGGATCTCTGTCGTCGAAGTTGCAGGTAAATTTTTGGTCCAAGACTATCAACTTGTCAAATCGACCATGAACCCTGAATCCTGAAGCCATGTGAACTTTCTCTGCTTTTCTTTCCCATTTTTCCTGTACAAATTTCAACTCTACATCCGTTGTGCTTCTTATATAGTAATTGGAGTAGATGGCTGTCCAATTTGTAACTCTAAACCCCGAAACCGTGTGCACTTTCTCTGCTTTTCTTTCCCATTCCTCTTGTACAACTTTCAATTCTGCACCCGTTGTGGTTTGAATACGGAAATTGCAGTAGGCGTCTGTTCAATTTTGTATGCAATATCTTTTGATGATCATTCTTGTTGCGAAGTTTGCTTGAGAAGAATTTAGACATACACACGGACTTGTTTTGCCCAATTTTTCTTTAATTTTTTCATGAACGGATGTCATGGTCTTTACTGATTGTACTGATCAAAATTTGACCCTCTTTGAATTATATTAATTCCACAATATTATCGATTAAATTGGTTATTTTTAAACTATGAATCCTTGGTTCTTTAGGGTTTAACGAATTCGGCGTTCAGGTGTGGAAGCGGACGACGTGATCGCCACTTTTGCGTTACGAGCCGTGGATGCGGGCATGAATGTCAGCATTGCGTCTCCAGATAAAGACTTTTTCCAGATAATCTCTCCTCAGCTTCGATTGCTGAGGTTTGTACCTCGCGGGTCCGGCATCGTTCCGTTCGGAGTGAAGGAGTTTCAGGAGCGGTTTGGCGACATTCAGCCTGTGCAGTACCTGGAGGTTCTGGCTCTCATGGGTGACAAAGTGGATAACATTCCCGGTTTGGCTGGAGTGGGCGAGATCACGGCTCTGAAATTGGTGAAGGAGTTCGGGACGGTAGAAAATTTGCTGGCAAATCGAGAGAGAATAAAACTCAAAAGGCCGAGGATGAGCTTGATGGCTGATGACGGTGGCCTCATGCTCAGCAAGAAATTGCTCTCTTTGAGAGTGGACTTGCCTAACCATATGCTTCCTTATAATCTGGATGACTTTGTTTGTCAGAGTCCGAAGGACGATGGTGAGCAATTCGTTAAGCTTTTGAATGCCATGTCTTCATACGTGGATTCATCTATTTCGAAAGAGATTCTGGATCGCGCGACTCAACTTTGGGAAAGATGGGACGCGGTGGAGAGCGTTGTATAGGTGGACTTGGCTTCAAATTTGTGACTCTGTGTTTACTTTCATGGTTTCATAGACAATTTTGTCTACTGCGTATTTTCATGAAAGGAGTCCATTGAGGAGGTATGCTGATGTTGATACGGAAATTCCCAGTGAGTTCCAGACCTGTCAACCTTCCTGTATTGAAATTTCTGCTGCTTTGAAACTTTCATTAATGTGATTTCATGAGCCTCGGGATTCATTTATAATACGTGCTAATCAATCACTTTGATGCCATACCTTAAGGAGATCTCTTTAGCTCAGAATAGCATTATAAATTGCAATTCCTGTGGGCCTTCAATTTTTCTTTGGTCAAGACTTGCTGTGTGCGAGCCGTAATTCTGATTCATGAATCTTTAGACGGTCAGAGTTATTGACGAAGAGTGGACGTAACATTGAGTATACAGTGGAAAGGGTGTAAACCCAACACCCTTTCCACTATAGCACTAATGAAAAATTGTTCAAGAAATGTAATGGGGAACTATTGACGTCAACATTCATGTGGTCCCAAGACTCTTGCAACTTTTGAACCATGTGGCAGTTTTGGCAACTTCAGAACTATGATAACTCATGACTTATGCTTCAGGAACTCTGCTTTCAAGTGTTGAACTCAACATAAAAGCTGGAAAATTCGTCAAAGAAAGTAAATGGGTCTTGGATACTGATCCTTGGATACTCTGTTTCCCAGTTGAATAACAGATGGGCCCAAGGTGGGACGCGCTCATTTCAAGAATGATATGGAAATGTTTGGCCTTCGGGTGAAGATCACAAATGATATGAGAAAGTGTGATGGGTCTATTTACGAGTATGCCGTATGTGACTGCTGGACGAAAATTAACTTGCCTTTCAAGCATGGACCGCAGTGGACGGGTGGAAGACTTTAGAATATTTATTACGCTTTTCACAGAACGACGCGGAGTTAGGAGGGACCTTGATTCTAAAGTATCCTTCGCTTTGAGACTCTAGGCCTATGCTCTAAGTTGTAAATTGGCAGCATCCTTTTATGGTTTAATTCAATACATTTGTGCAGGATGTATTTCTCTTGTATAGGATTCCTACATTTTCATATTATTTTCGTTCTTTGTTTGCATAGATTGCCAAGTCACTTAGTTCTATTGTACTCGAAGCTACACCTGTTACTTCAATTTGTGTGCATTTCACTTGTACAATGGGGGGACAAAATGATACGTGATGGCAATTTGTACCATTCAGTTTCCTTCGCATAATGTAGAATACAGTTGTCATTTTTTGTTTTGCACAATCAACACTCAATTCTTACGCAATCTCAATCAGGCAGACCAAATTTAAGTTAATAAAAAACAAAACTCCCTGCTTGGTGAATTTTAACTTAATTTGTTTGTTTTAACATGATAGTCCATTGAAAAACATTGGTGATGAATTTTTTAAATTCAAGTGTGGAGATATGTAGGAAACATCTACACACATCTTTCTACAACAAGCATTTATTACACAAATGTATTTGTGTAAGGTAGGGTGCTCTAGAAGGACCACTCTGAAAGGACCACTGGGTACATTTTGGTTCCTTCAATGTACCAATAGTGTACATTTCAGGAGGTGGTTCCTTTTAGTGACCACTGCATTTCAACTTCAAAAATGTGCAACTAACTCCACGAAGGTCCAAAAATCAATGAAACGACTTGGATTAGACGCGAATTCTATTTTACTTCCTACGAAAGTTTACTGCATGTTTTTCAAGGAGTTCAGCTTCTCCACAAAGGCAATCCGTTCTTAAAAAGTCGCTTGAAGTGCAGACTACCTTCATGATTGAGAATGTTGACACAGAAGACTGAACAGTAATCACCATCCCACTTTCGATCTGTGGAAGGTGACTCAGGTTGATATTACCTCTTTTCAATTCTTGTTGGTTACGTTAACATCCTTAAGTTATCTGGGTTTCAGTTTCCCCAGTTCAATGAAGGCCCCACTGGCACTTGCAGTCGGCAAGCCTACAAGCAAAGGACTATCTTCGTCTACCGGGGTGAGCGCACTTGTTTGCATAGTGGCAAACATGGATTCCAGTTCCCCTTTGGAAAGCTCCGAATCTCTATTTATGGTATCCAATGCTTTGTTTCCTAACAATACGGATACCACGTGGGACATGGAAGGCCGTTGTGCGGCAGAGTATTGTACACAAGCTAATCCTAATTTCATCACCTGTTTCATATCTTCCACTTTGGACCTGTCGACAAGTCCTGCATCGATGAAATCGGACATTGTATCACTTTCGTACAGCTTCCATGCCTGAAAAAGAATGCATCACCAAATTGTTCAATTCTACAGTTTTCAGATTCGTAATAAAACATCACAATCATCCTTGAGAAGCTGCTGCACTTGGAGAAAGAATCCAGATTCTTTTGCGCAAAACCCAGAGCTCATCTTAGATCGAAGTTAGTAAAGCTTTAGAAAGAAGATCGATGCCTGCCACTCATTGAGTGTCATGCATTGCTATCTACAGTTTTTTCTGTTTCTTTTTGTTAATCATTTTGTCACAATTGTTTGCGAGTGCTGTGCACTATTTTTTCAATCGTTTTAGAATTGGGAAAGTGATAGGTCAGATAACTCACCCACTCAAGGATGTATCGTTGCTCAGCTGGGAGCCTCAAGTTAATATTTTTCCTTCCACTGATAATTTCAAGCACCAAGATTCCAAAGCTGAATACATCAGCTTTCTCTGAAACTTGGCCAAGACTGGCATACTCTGGAGACAAATACCCCCTGAACAAACATCATACAATCGAACCCCATTAGGATGCAACATCATACAATCAAAACCATAAAAGGAAAACGAACACAAGTGAAAATCATTACTCTTGTTTTAACGAGGAGTCAGTCCATCAAACTGGGTTGTAATTTGTGATCAATTTGAGTAATATCCACCTTTTCTGGACTCCTGGTTCGGAACAAGAGCAATTGAATTTTCACTAGAGTAATGAATTTCCTTATTAAAGCAAAAGGATATAATTTAAGTGCGTGTTGTGAAAGCCATTTTCATGGATGTAGAAAATTACTTGGTTCCAGCAATGTTGGCACACAGATGAGTCCGATCCTCGTCAAGTGCAGGAAACAGAAGTGCCAAACCAAAATCTCCAATTTTGGGGTTCAGGTCTTTGTCAAGAAGAATATTTGAGGCCTTGATGTCTCGGTGTATGATTGGAGGCTTGACTTCTTCATGTAAATATGCAAGTCCACGAGCAATTCCTAAGATGATGTTAAACCGCGCGGCCCAGTCCAGTCGTTGACCACCTTTCGAAGGAGAATCTGTCAACATAAATGCATCCCTTTTTATCAAGCACAAGAATGAAAAAGAGGAAAATAGAGTCGCAAGCATAAGGAACACTCTCCACAATAGAAAATTCAAAAGTCGATTAAAATTTAGAAAGCATATTAATAAAGAGAACGATCAGAAAGAGGGTTGAATGTTGAACATACCCCACAATGCTTCTGCAAGATTTTGATTCTCAATATACTCATACACGAGCAATCGCTGGTCACCTCTGACGCAACATCCTTTGAGCTTCACCAAATTCCGATGCCTCACATTACTGAGAGTCACAACCTCATTCAGGAACTCATCCTGTGCGTGGTCGGAGTCGTTTAATTGCTTGACAGCCACTTGTGTATCATTGGAAAGAATGCCCTGCATGACCACCACCATTGAACTAAAAGTTACAAAGAAATTTATTACGGTGATTATGGGCATCCGGCGTTCAATTCTTCATTAAGTTGGAAGTAAAATATCACTTGGCCGTCCAAGTCACAGAAACTATCTCCAAAAACAGACATCAAGAAACGTACGCGTTATCTCTGATAATGTTAATGGAACTACCGACCCACAATACACTTTTTATCTACGATGGTCTTACTTAGGACCAACACTTCGCTTCTAGTGTCAAGAATATTGATGCAAAATGACGAAGGGCTTGCATGTTGATAATTATTCTAACCTTGTACACAATTCCAAATCCACCTTGCCCCAGCCTCATGTCGGAAGAGAAATCTTCAGTAGCAACCTTGAGTTCACTGTAAGAGTAAAGGTTTGGTTGGACTACCTCGATTTTCGGAAATTCTGATACCCAAAAACATTATCATTTACAGATCTTAGAATGCTTGAATCAAGACATCACATTCAACTGTTCCTCCACTACACATTTCCTTGCAATTATTGCGGACAACAATAAATCGAAAGATTGCGGTTCAAATTAGTTCAGAGTCTTTCATTTTCTGAAGATATTTCAAACCACAGTATACACGACACCATCATTTCTCCTCCACAGTAATTGCACGGAAAAATCATAGAAGAAATGATTTTTCGAAAAGAATTCATTCCAATTCAGAAGTCCGCCCAATACAGTGACATCTGGAAGAATTTTGAGACCAACATCGTTACATCGTTGAATGTAAAAAACATCCAGAAAGTAAAGCAAAGAAATGGAGTGTACCTTTCGGTTCAGTGTGAATCCTTTGGTATAATCTCTTGATGATAATCAACGAGACCAAAGATGCTAGCAAGACAACGACAACGACTGCAGCAGCAACCGCAGTTATTACAATGATGATCTGATTGTTGCTTTTTCTCGTGGCAGCAGTGGTTCCTATTACCAAATACAAGGCAAGATTAATTAATTAAGGAGACGGAACAAAAGCATGACAAGAAAATTGTAAAAATGAAAGAATTAGGACTTATCCAAATCTGAAGTACAAAAGCAACCAGATAGAGAAGAGGGCATAATTTACTGACGTCTTGTCATGATCTGGTTTGAATCTGAGCGACAGATTTGTAGCTGAAGGTCCGTTTGAGGATCATTGCAGTATGGGTTCCCACCAAGGCTGCAAATGGAATCCATTAGAAGAATTTTAGAGCCATTTGGTCTCAACATTTTAGATTCATTTGGTCCCAAAAGACTTTGACATTCATCATTAATAGAAAGGAGGTCTTGGAGCACCAAGCTATAATGTCAGAGTTTGGTGCCAAAGGTCTATATGGACAAAATGCCTTGGTACCCATATGAGTCTTTGGTAACAAGCCCTGACCATTGTGTAACTTGACAACCCTAAACCTCCTTTTCTAATAGTGCTTCGTCCCTTATTTCCCTGTATTCCGAATTGAGATTTTTAGTTCAAAGTAAAGACATCTATGTGACAGAAAAATTTCTACACACATTGTGAATTTTGAGAAGTGTAAGACTTTTGGACACTACTTAGAAATCAATTGGAGCTCAGAGACCAATACGGATTTTTTTTTTTCTCTAATGTCCTCCAAAGTTGCTTAAATTCAGACTGGATACATCTACTGATACTATTAAAATCCAGACGAGTACTTCTATTGAAATTCACAAACTCTAGCAGAAGTCAAGGAGATTCAGGAGATCTGTGAACTTACAAGAGATGATTCATTGGAGTAGTAATGACAGCAGATAGCAAATTTGTTGTATTTGAAAATTGAACTTCTGCGATGCTATTGTTCACAAGTGAGATCATCTGCAAGGAGGAACTATTCTGCAGCGACTGCAGATTCAAAGTTCCTGAAATGTTGTTGAAACCCACGTTCCTGTTCATCAACATACAAATTCAGTTCAGGATTAGACTTGTTTAAATTGGTTAAAAACTTGGGTTATGGCAATAACAAATTAACCATTTAGTGTCATTTAATCCAAACAATGAAGCCAACAACTATTGCTAATATCATATTATTCTGTAACTGGACCCTAGACGATAGTATGGGAAACTCCCATACTATCACGTGCACTTTGGGTTCCTAGGCTTTGACATTAAAGAGGTCTAGGAATAGCAGCGCTCACAAGAACTGAAGACTGGAGCTGTTTACGAAACCAGACGGAAGACTGCCACTCAAATTGTTGTTTGCCACATATCTGCACAAACCAGTTGATTGCAATACTGACATCAGTTGTTTTTCAAGTTCGAAAAGCACATTAGACCATTTCAAAAGACAATTTAGAATCAAAGGCAGTGTCAGAATTTAAAGAATTTTGCAAAAGAGCAATAGTAGTTAGGAGAAGTACATTTCTTGAAGACCTAGAATGCTCACATCTGGCATTGGTCCAGTGAAGTCATTGCTGGAAAGGTCCAGTATAGTAAGCTGTGGCATGTTCTGCCTTTGGAGAAGCTTTTCAGGGAACGTGCTATTGAAATGGTTATGGCTTCCATTCCTGACTCAAAAATGAAACGAAAATGGTCAGTTTAAGAACTCTGAAGGTTGCTCAATCTAACAACTTTGTCAGTGATGAAAAATGAGGTTCCGATATTTACAAAATGGATGGATTCATGCATTTAAAAACCCATAAAGCTTCGGCCTTGTCTACTGTACCAGTTATTATGAAATTGATATGAAAGGTTCAGAAAATAACGTGGGAAAGAATTATAGAAAAAGAGGCAAATGAGTGTAGACTGAAGGGTGGGTTCAGATCATCTGGAAGTACTGACAAATTATACATTATGAAACTGTTTCAGGGGATTTGAAAACGGAAGTGATTTCAAGTTTCTGAGATGACCCTCACAATGTCCGAAGGTTTCTAAGGGTGCTGAGATCGTCCAATACTCCACTCAAATTGTTTTTACTGAATGACCTGCAAACAAGCACAATTTTGAGATCAACATCCAAGGTACATAACATAATCTTCACCAGTTGTGCATACTCTCTACAGGGAATATGAAATTTTGAACCATTTTTCAGTTATCATCTACAGCGAAGAAGGATGAGCTCTTACAACTGCTAAAGGATGTGATGAACAAGCCCAAGTCAATGATGTAATCACCGGATTCAACTTACATTTGAACAACAGAGGTCATGTTGTTCAGACCAGTTGAGTTGATCGATTCAGAAAATGGAAGACTGCCACTCAGGATATTGTTTGACAAGTCCAGTTTTTGGAGCTGCTTTAAAATCCCCAACCAACCAGGAATTGGACCATCAATCTGGTTCCCACTCAAGTCTCTGATTCATCACGGAAAAATCTTAGATGTCAGATTATAAATTTATCAACCAAATTCTTTCATTCTCCTCTAAAATGAAAACAGGTCATATATAACCTCCACAAATTCTAATTTAAAGGATTCCATTTTACTATCACCGGTTACATCCAAAACCTAGCTGTTGATTATCATCATAGTCAGACTTACAATCATGATCTAAATTTCAAGGGAATGATGCAGAAGAAGAATAACTTTGGTCCTACGACTAACATGAGAGTAGAAAATCAAACTCACAGAAATTGCAGTCGATTCAGGTTTTGGAAGGAGGGAATATTTCCACTGAAAGTGTTATCATGGAAATCCCTGTGAAAGAAGGCAAATTCAAAGGCTCAAAACAACGACTGTAGATAAATCTGTAGATAAATGCGTTTTCTTACATCTTTAATTCAAAAAAATTGAAAACTGCAGATGGAATTTATACAGTACCAAAAGCATTCAACAAGGTAGACAGACACGTACAGAATGACCAACTCGGTCAGGTTTGATAGTTCGGCTGGGATGGGTCCCGTAAGCCCCGGGTTACCAGATATAATTCTGCACTTTGGTAAAGGAACCATAAGTAAGCATCTCATTTAACAAAGAATTTGGCATTTTCAAGTGTCTTCCATCAACAAAGATGTATAGAGAAATTGCAAGCCCTTGCGTTATTCTTTAGTCTATCCACAAAAATCCATCTCACAGATTCGCCTATGTTACGTCGTGAAAGTATCAAAGAAATCATGTCTATGTAGACTGCGCTTGTTCAGAGTGCAGATCTAATTCTCTGGTTTCAATAAAAGAAAAATACACTCCACATTTCCGTCCAATTGCTGTAGGGGAGGAATCAGTGATGTTCAAGTAAAATGTGAGTTGCGATATTTCCTAAAAACTGGAGATCTTTTCACACTAAAGATTTTGAGCAACTGGACATGATTTCCTCTGGTTCTAGTTTATGTGACTTGTTTATACAAACCTCTCAAATTTGAGGTTATATATTAGGGTGGTTGGAAGAATCCAAAGAAAAGGTATCTTACAGAATCCACTTACAGAATTGTCAAGTTCTTCAGATGTTGGATCTGTGGAGACAGGTTCCCTGTAATATTCATATCAGCCAGTTGCCTGCACATTTCCAACATGGCAATTATCAATTAAAAGAAAAAGATTTCTAGCGTGGCCTCGATGGTGTTCGTTTTAGGTATACGTAATCTAGTACATAGCCTTATGCATAACTACACTCCCTCTTTTCAAATCCAACCAAGAGGTTTAATAAGGCATCTGCTGTGCTTTTATTCATTTCAACGCTAATTGAACAAAAAGAAAATATTAAACTAAACGTACAGCCCAGAGACGGTTGTGGTGCATTTTCCGTCGCTGATTTTCTGGCAAACCACTCCTGCCCATCCTGCTCCAGGGGTTCCAAACCCTCCATCCCCAACTTTTGCACAAGGATCAACCCCCTGCAGCCCCCATCCTGGAAGATTGTCCGTTACATTATAGCCTTGAAAAATGTTCCGAAGCGCGTCAACTGCACACAGAACAGGTCGCCATTACAAGTGTCAGTGTTCAAGAATTCTCTTCCAAGAATGGAGGCAATTGGAACAACACCATTTGGAGGCACTACAAGGAAGCTAGTACTTTTGAGACAAGATTCTAGGGTTTAGAATTGCGCAGGACCAAATTTGGAAACAAGATGACAAATCACGCAACTGAAAACACAAAGTCTTAACAATCCCTATCAACTCAGAGATTCGAAACCCAGAGAAATGTGCTGCAAGCAAATTGTGAAAAGAAGTGAAGCAGATTGTGAATTGAAAGATTGGGTTTGTTAATGAATAATTTTACCTTCATAGGGATGAGTGGTGTTAACGGAATTGCAGACATCCACACCTTGGCCGAAAGCTGTTCCTGAAGCTGAGAGAGTGAGAGTCAAGTAGAAGCTCCACAGTTGCAGCAACCATAGCCATGACCCCCTCCTTAGCAAAATGTCGCTCGTTCTATGCAATTGGGAGCTGTAAATCCGCTCAGGAGGGTGATCGGTCGTCGACGTCGGTTTCTCCATTCAAAATATTAGCACTCTTGACAAATCTCTGCTTGAATCAATGGCTTCATTGGCTCACCATTCCACTACTACTAAAGTACTACCTTGATAAATCTCCAAACTTTGACAGTCGCCCCTGTTCTCCTACAACAATTAATCGCCCTTTTGCCCACCCACTACTCCTTTGCCTTCAAATCTCCAGCCCCTGTTCTCAAAACGCCAAACTTTGCCTGTTGTCTTCAAAGCTCCAATCCTTCTTCCTTTCAAACGTCTAATCTTTTTGTCTTCGAACTCCTAATCTTCCCGATTGAAATCTCCGATCCTTGAGGGGTCTCAAAACTGCAATCCTTCTTCTTTAAAAGGCTAGGCTAATCTTTCGTCTAATCTACGAATTTCAAACTGCAATCTCAGGGTTATCCAAATTGCAACCCTTCTTCTTCTTCTTCTTCTTCGAGTCTCTGATCTTAAATCGCCTTCAAACCTCTACCACATCTTCGCCTTAGAAACTCCAATTTCGGGATTCCCAAACCTGCAATCCTTCTTCCTTTCAAATATCTTTGTGTAGACCTTCAAACTCAAGTCGTTGCCTTCAAAACTCCAATCTGGGGTTCTCAAAGCTCCTACTCCCCCTCAACTTTCTACTTGTTCTTTCAAAAAGCTCCAGTGTATCCTCAAGAGTTTCCAAAAGCCTTCCAAACTAAGTTAGACACCACACTCGCACATGCACATTACTGACAAGCAGGATCCCAAACGTGCTCACACATTGCCCCAAAACCATTAACTTACAGCGCAGTCCCTGCCATCCAGCCAACTCGACACAATTCGTACAGTCCCACACACGCAGGCATACTCCACACCGTCTTTTCCAGTTCACAATAAAATTAAGCACCGAAATTAGTCACTTCTTCATCAAGTACAGACACCAAAAAACAAAACCCACCACACTCTCCAATCCCAAGTACACCTGCATCTCAATAAACAATACCGAAATCAGACGCTCAACACAAACCGTACCGCTTCCGAATTAAACTTCTTTATGCCAACCCTGATTAAATGAACCTCTCATTCACTACTCAGGGCAGACAGACTCTCATCACTCGTTCCATTAGCAGCCCTACAGTGACTAAGTAATACAAACGATTTTTTAATGGATTTTTTAATGGGTTTCCTAATGGGTTTGTCAATCGGTAGACGTAGGTCCACACGGCAGCCGTCGTAAGTGAAGCAACGCAGACATTGTATCGGCAAGGCCAGAGGCAACCAAAGTCGTGGGCAAGCAAAGCAAGACTATGTATCTTACGTTATATTGTAACTTGAGTGGAAATTTGGAGGATTGAGGGGGACATGTGGGAGCCTACCAGAGGAAGAAGCGCTCCACTTGCCCAGTGAAAACGCACACGTTTCTGGGGACGACCGCAGCGAGCCAGGGCACTCGGGCATGGGGTTTGACCGAGGCTGACGGAGGCACCCACTTGTGTGGGAATTCAAACGGTAAGAATGGACTGAGGGCTTTTATCTTAAGTTATACCGACTTGTATGCACTGCAATGTGCCTGTAATGATTGAGTATTTGGAAAAACATACCATGTCATTGCTTTCACAATTGGTGATACCAAATGGGCATCAATTTGTGCAACAAGAATAAGAATTATCGGTGGCACAAGAAGGTCCAAAACCAACCCTTCTTGTGAAACCTGCGGTGAGGATTCCGTCCTAAGAGCAACCACACTGTTACACGGAATAGCTTGGGTGGGGGCAGAAGTTGCCATTTGCCCACACCCATCATGACCTTGTATATTTGTGAATATTAAATTGAATGGTAGCAATTTTTTGAGCCCTACTTCCCCATTCCTATTGTGATCGTGTATCTTTGCAACTCTGCAACTTTGTAGTTGAAGCTCCCAATCAAAATAGCTCCGAAACAAGGGCGCATTGAAGCCTTGAGTGTCTATGGCAAGTTGGTGTCCAAACTAAGTCCAAAGTTTGGCAAGCCCAAGCTCTCTTGCTGTGTTGGTTAAGGAATGGTGTTGTAAGAGCATCCACATCATGGCATGGAAAAACTGACTAGCCAAATGTCTCATGAGGGGCTCCACAAATCTCTTTGTTGATTCCCTATGCCAAGTCACCCACTTTATGGCGGAATATCGAAGACATGTGGGCTACTATTCATGCCACCATTATTGCTTGTCCAATGAATTGTTGGAATGGTGAAATCTCAACAATGAATCCCAAATTGGGGGGCACAAAAAGGGTGTTGAACAACACGAGGGGATTCTATATTAAGTTCATAGTTTGGCAAGCATCGGTGCTATTTTGTGAGCCTGTGAGCATGAGCCTATGAGCATTGAGCAAGGATTATGTGAGTGTTGAGCTCAGAAATTTGAAAAAGCATTAGAAACTTATTAATATTTCAAAAAATAGATTCTATCTTAAAATTTGGATCAAAATTTATTATTTTTTGTAAATTTTAGTACCTACTACCATGGACCTATTACCGTGGACCTATTACCGTGGGTATATAGAATTCAAATGAAAATTCTAATTTTGAATCTTATCTAGTAGTATACATTATGAAGATGAAGAATCCAATTGATGGGAAAGATGAATAGAGATGGAAACAAGTTTTCTTAGAATATTGGTTGATCATTGTCCTATAAGAACATGGACCCTCCCGAGATCAATGGGAACACACCAATAATTTTTTCTTGATATGCTATTATTGAATTTCTTTAGATTTTTTTTTAAATTGTTGATAAGATTTCATTACATGTGTCAAAAGAACTTAGCCACACCAAGTATCATTTTTGTTGATCACTATCTTATAATAGCATGGATCTTCTTGGGACCGATGGCTGTAGTACCTTCACTTATGTCTTAATGTATTGGTAATTAGACTTGTTACCATTTTAGAAAAATATTGTTAAGATTGTTAAGATTTTAAGAAAATATTTGGTTGATAGGGATTATTTGTATAAGGAATGAAGTTAGTTTCACTGAAGTGTTGATTAGTTGATCATTGTCTTCTTGTAGGACCTCCTGGATGTCAAACTCTTCTATCTTGATCAAATTGTTGTTTGATTGATCACTCCCCTCTTGCTTCTTGGTACCTCTCGGCGCTGAGGGGAGCAACCTACCCAAGGAAAATTTTGAAAAAAAAAAAAAAAAAAAGTTTTTTTTTTTTTTTTAAGTTCATAATGGGAGGGCTCCCCTCAGTGCCAAGGGTACCAAGTAGCAAGAGGGGAGTGATCATGAAGCCCTAATTTTCAACGAAACAACCATATTTGATTTCAAAAGAATCCTAATTAATTATTGGGTTTTTTCTTCTTAAAATCTAGTGAAGTTCAATGAATGGCACATCAAGGTTGTTCAAGGGACCACGGTAATGGGTCCACGGTAATAGGTATTAATAAAATTTATTAAAAATAGGAAATTTTAACCGAAAATTTTAGATGGAATCTCTAAAAAGTTGTATGCTCACAGGCTCACAAGCTCACAAGCTCACGCTCACAGGCTCACAAAATAGCAACCTTGGTTTGGCAAGTTGAGGCTCTTCTTTTAGTTGGAGAGAAAATAGTGCTTGAGAAAAAGTAGCCTAGCCCTGGCCATTTGCCTTCCAAGCGTCTCTTTTGTGCTACAACATAGATGCTCTACAAAAGATAACTTGGCCCCAACAATTTGCATTCCAAGTTGTTATTTTGTTTGACAGTGTGGTTGTTCTAAGCTTCATTAGTTGTATTTTGCGAGGAGATGGAGGATTATTATTGCTATGATCATATTAATTTTAGTTTAAGCTTATTGGTGTTTTGGGGTTTGCACTTCTTCTAAGTGCTCTAAAGATTATGAATATAATACTTTTATGTATAGGATACTTTGTCCAATTAACTTTTCATTTATCCAAAGTAATTCTTGAATCTTTAAAAACTAAAATTTCTTCACAACCTATTTGATAATCAATTTGATAAATTTGAAGAAATGAGTATATCTTTAGAATTATATATTAAATATATATAAAATGAAAAGGATTTGATCATTATAAGGCCAACTAAACCAAGACTACTTAAGTGTAATGTGTGTATGTCTTATTCCATTACAATAGATTTATTGTGCTTTTGGTTTTTTTAATAGAAATTAAAAAATTTTGAACATATAGTTATTAATGTTATGTCACTTTGTGATCTAAATTAGTATAACATTATTAAGCACCATTGAGGGCCTCTTTGCTCCCCAAATCCAAGGACTGTCGTAATGTCCTCACTAAAAGAGTGTTTAACAACAACTATAGAATGAAAAGTTGAAGCCTATTAAGCACTATGAATTAGCTTGAAGTCAAAACAAAAGGTATATTGATGGAAAGATATAAGGTACTATATCTTTTCAGGAGCTTGGACAGTTTTTTGCCTATTAGTTAATTAAAGTGCAAAAAATAGTTAGGCAACATAGAAAGTGATATATTAAAATTGGTTAGTTTTAAAATACAATTAAAAGAAGTTAGGCATTAATCCAAGTTGTTCTTACAATTTTTAGATGGTTGTTGCTATTTTCATTTAAAGTGTTCACATTCACCTAAACCCTTGTCTTGACCTCCAAATCCTAACTTTCTTTCTTTTGTGTTAAGGTTTTATCAAGTGTTAGGGGTTGTTGCATGTAAGAGATTGTACTTTAGAATAATAAAAAAGTCAAGGCAAAAAACTTTGCAATGTTGTGTGAAGTGAGTTGAATTTCTAGAAATTAGGCAATCTTTATATTTATATAATATTTTGGATGAATTAGGTCAGTAATTTTCCAAAATTTTAAGCACCCTATTAATTTATTTATTTTTTGATGAAGCTACTAGGAAGCTACAATAACATGTCTGAATAAGAAACAACCCTTTCCAAGATGAATTGATATTGGTATTGGTTGTGAAATGGATGAATTTTCACTGAAAGGAGATCGAAATCTATAGTGAATGCAAGAAATTGTATAATTTTTGGAATATTGGACATCTAGTTAAAATTTCTGAAAGTGAAAGCTAGAAGATTGCCATTTATGGTTGTAGCCACTTGTGCAGTAATTTCATAGCATAGTTTTGTGAAGGGACCATGATGTATCCCAAAAGCAATCCTTTCATATTTAAATGGCATACAATATGGGTTCAAAAAGTGCCACTCATTAATTGAAAATGGAACATTCATTAATAGAATCTTACTTATTGAAAATAGATCATTCGTGATAGCTCATTTAATTTGTTTGTAATTTTCTTGTATGCTATACTATCCTTTTTCTTTTCATCCATCTCAAGGTCAAATTTCGAGCCCACAACTTTCCATTTTGTCTAAACACCATGTGGAGACAAATATTAAACTTCTACATATCAATTCTACAATAACCTTTAAATGACAAATCAACCAATTCAAGCTTAGTTTTAAGAGAATCATTAACAATAAGTGTTTTAAAAAAAAATTGGTATGTTTTAACCTACTAGACCTACTTCAATTATAGTGAATATGGATTTTCCAAGCACCACATGTAGGCTACAAAGTTAAAGCACTATCACTATTCACTTTTGTATGCTCTAACTACACAAACTTTGGACAAGCAACAATACTTATACCCCCACTCCAAAGAAGGGTTTCTTTATTCCCCTTTAGATGTCATTTAACCCATAAACATTGACACGAATGTTTAGTGACAAAGAATCTCCCTACCTGCAACAGAACTACAATTATTCATCCTTGGAATTTTGTGCGGAAAGGGGAGAGATCTTCTATAGTACTTTGACCTCCAATGAGTATTTTTTATTTTTTAAAAGTAGATGATGTCACATGGTTCCAGAAGGGCTGATTTCCACTGTCACCAGTCTATCCTTTAAAGGTTATATAACCCTTATAAGATGGGTTGGTTGCCATGGTAATCATGCATCCTTCCAGGGTACCTTGCTTGAATCATTTGCTTTAGAAAATTTAAACATCCAAGAGCACCGTTATTGAAAGTCAAACTATCCTACAAAACCTCCCTTTTTCACACAAATTCCAAGGATGAGCACTTGCACTTTTGTCTTCCTAAGACGAATTATTTGTCATACAATGAACGTCTGTTGCATTCTTATTCAAGGGTGAAAAGTTAACCATACTATGGTGGACTCTTTTACATGGGCCATCTGACTCATAACATTATTAATATTTGTTTTGGGGGGGGTCCCTTTTGCCACCCCCCAGAATCAGGAGTCCTCCATACTTGCTTGACCAATGAGTCTGTAGAAACTCTGACAACCCTGCAATACATGTCGCAGCTGGCTAATGATCTTCCATATATTATAACTAAAGTCTCCTCCCAGGTATATAGGGAAGAGTAATACCTCCCCCTGCTGATTTAACAATGTTATGGAAGAGCTTGGAAAATTATTTCCTGGATTCTAATGGAATCTTCGGATTTCACACGTCTGGTTACCGAAGACTTTTGTGGCACCTCCAGAATGGGACGGAGAAATCAGATTCTTCACTTATCTTAACTGAAGTTAAATTAACTTCCGAGTTCCTTTTCCCAATTGCAACCGCTGGGGCTTATCCAATGAGGCCCTTTCAAGTATTCTCTTCACACTTGCCCGGCAGACCGGCAGGCTGGCAGGGCACTCTCATTTAAGGTACAGTGGAAGCACCCAAAAATCATCAATACAAGCAATTCAGAAGGAATTCAGCATAGTTGGAGGCACCTTTTGCTAGAATTTTTTTTATTTTTTTTATTTTTTTATTTTTTTTTATTTTTTTTATTTTTTTTATTTTTTTATTTTTTTTATTTTTTTTTAGTTTTTAGTTTTTAGTTTTAGCAATTGAAAATCATGAATTAAAAAAAAAAAAATTTTAGATATGGCATGTATTTTCTATGAATTTTAATCCCAAAAGGACCAAGGCACATTTTGGGCAATAATTGTCCAAAACTGCCATTTTTTAGGGCAGCAAGAAAAAAATGAATTTTTTTTTTTCAAAAGTCAACCATACAAATTTGAACTAGACATCTTCAGGAACATGTGGAAAAAAATTTAGAAATTTTGACTACACATATTGAAAGATTATAATGTTTGAAGTTAAATTAGGTGAAAAAGTTTTTTTCCAACCTTGCCCGGCATGGCCTGCAAACTATAACTCCTTCTAGAATGAGATTCTTATTCTAAATATGGTTGGTTTTTTTACATTTGGATCTTTTATCATGTAAGCTACACATCTACCAAATTTCAAAATCATAGGAAGAGTTTTGCACATGCTGCCCGCAAAGTTCTGGGTAGCATAACTTTTGATTTGGCCATCCGATTGAAAAAAAAATTAGATTTTCAAGAAGGGGGGACATAGTTACACATCATGTCCAAACTTCATGAACATTTGACCAAAAATGACTTTGAGGGAACCTACCTAAGATTTCTTGCATACGTTGAATGGACACTTGGTCCTGTAGGGGTTAAAGTGGTAGCTCCCTAGACCACCCAAATTGTCACATGGGTGAACCTAAAATCGAAATTTAACAAAAATAGTAGTCAATTAACCAACATCGAGTAATAGGACAATTTAATGACATTATAGAGGGATTGACTATAATAGAAGCCTAGGGACATTTCAAGGGAACTATAGTGTGCATGAATAGAACATAGACACTTTTGGGTGTTTCTACAATAAACACTTTAATTAGAGCTTTCTAATGGTACCAAAAATGTAGTTGGAAGATACACAATTCCAGAGATCTCACCATAACAAACAAAATATAAATAAATAATAAAATTGACCTCATTTAATCCCTAAAGGACTATTGTCTCCTTGGGGGGACAAATGGGATTTCAAGCAAGTACCTATGGTCTCAATTTTTGTCTTACATTTTGAAACTTTTAATAAATATAGTAAAATTGATTAACTTCTTGAGAATATAATTTTTTCATTTGGTGTCTGGGAACAAAAGTTATGCCGAGAATAAGATCAAAATAGGAGAGGGGGCAACAAAAAAAATTCAAAAATTTTAATTTTAATTTTTAATTTTTTTCCCTCATATATTATATTTTTTTCTACATGGAAAGCTTTGATTCATTCCATTTGGATTTGTTATGAAAAAGTTATGGACAATCTTGTTTTGGGGGCAATTAGAGCATCTTTTTGAAAAAGAACTTGTAGGATTCATTTCTGATTGCGATTTTTATAATTTCTTAAAAAAAAGTTCCGCATGGTTTAACTCGCTTACTAGAACAATCTCACCATAGGGATTAGTGCATTTTAATTTCATCTTAGAGATATTAATGATTTAGATTTTCCTTCTATCTTGTACCTACTTCTACTTGACAATATTTTAAAGAATAAAAAGTCATTTTTTTGTATTTTCTTTTTTTTCCTAGACTCTTGACTCAATTAACCACTCTACAGATTTAAAGCTCAAAACTTTGTAGTTCAAAAAATTATAGTTAAGAAGGTTAAAAGTCAAATAATCTAGTCTTGCAATGTGTTGAAAAACTTGTTTTCTTCACTTTAATCGCAAATATCTTGCAATTTGTGTTGTCAAAATTTCTGAATTTTTTTCCGCACATTCTCATACTAGTTAGGTGTAACATGTTGTGGTTAGATGTGCAAAAATTACAATTTTCAAATTTTTTTACTCTCTACTATAGAAATGACAATTTTGAGTGTTTTTTGCCAAAAAAAAGGCCACGGTCCTTTAGGGGTTAAGGCATAGATACCCATTCCCATCCTTGCACCCAATTCCATCATCATGTACCAATAGAGTATATTCTAGAAAGAAAATACATAGCATTGGTATATGAGGAAGAAATTCTTAGAAGGACAAAAATTCAACATTTGGATATCATATGCAAAAGTTATGAAGGGTCAAAGCTTTTTTGTTAGATGTTTTAAAATCGTTTATTCAACATGCATACACATTGATTTTGGAGATGTACACATATTGATGATGGCCATTTCATTCAAAGTGCGGTTTTGGGTGTACCTACTTTATAAGTTCTACATTTCACTAATAGTGTTGCCCCTTGAAGATCAAAATATATGTGCAAAGATCATCATACCTAAGTACTCCCTCTATATCAAAATAAAATCCGCAATACTCCAACTAGTTTCCCACTAGAGACTGGGCATTTATTTTGAAACATAAGAAGTGTCTACTAGGAATAGTTGACTCCTCCCACAGAGATGAAAAGGATGTGTGAGTCATGTTTGATACTAACCATTTTTGTGTTATTTATTTTAACTCTTATTAGTAGTGCATGTAAAGCTTCTAAAGCTCTTCTACTTAAGCAATACAAAGTTGCAATGTCACTACTAGAAAATTCAATTTTTTTTTTGGTTTTGGTTGTGTTGATCTAGTCACTACTTTGTTGATTTTGACAAAAATCTGTTGATTTTCAACAAATTTTTGTCAAAATCAATAGAATAGTGACTAGATCAACACAACCAAAACAAAAAAAATTGAATTTTCGAGAAGTGTGTTTTCATTGGAAACACGGTTGAGCAACTTTACTCTTTAATTTAGGCCATCCCCATCCCCTCAAAACATCATGATCTTGAACTTCAAAACATTCTTGAATTTCAAGGTGGAAAATCTTGAAAACTACTGGAGTAGGCATGAATTGTGGGCTAGAAATATTCTTTGTCCAGCGACATTGATTGTAGAAAGACTGGCTGCTCTCAACCACACTTATTCAAGAACCAAACTGTTTCAAAAAGTCTGTTGGTATTGAGAAATTTCATGGTAAGTTATGCATATGAAAGATGTCCTCAGTTCTAGAAGTTTGCGGGATAGGAGTCTTACTTTATTTCTCAAACACCGGGATGGTGACCGTGGAAATCATCCCTTTTGCTTTGTGTGTGATATCGTCTACTTTAACCTCTAAAGGACCATTTGTCTCCTGGGGGGACAATTTGGGTCCGGGCAAGTTCCTGCTGTCTCAATTTTTAGTGATATATTTTGGGATTTTTTGAGGTTGTGTATTTTAGCAAGAGCTTTGTGAAAATACATATTTTTTTTAATTTTAAGTGATGCCCAGGAACAAAAGTTATGGCATAATAAGCCAAAATGGAGTTCGGCGGGCAGCACCAAAAAAATCACAAAAAGTCAAAATAATTTTTTTTTTCAAATTTTTTTCTCAAAGATTTTCTTCATTCTTGAACCCACCTCTTCTTAACAATTTTTTAATGAGTGAAAATTAAGTGCTTTTTTTCCAATTTTTTTTTTTAGATTCTCAACTCAACTACTTAGCATAAATAAGTAGAAAATCAAAATCCGTAGTGCAAAAAATTTGAACTGAAAAGATTCAAAGCCAAAAAATCTAATCAAGTAAGGTGCAAAAAAACTTGTTTTCTTCACTTTAAATGCATATATCTTGCAACTTGCAAGGTCAAAGTTTCTGAAATTTCTTCCATGTATTCATATACTAGTCAAGTATAAGATCTTACGGTTGGATATGCAAAAAAGAACAATTTTTAATGTTCTTTTCTCTTTGCAATAGAAATGACAGTTTTGAGTGCTTTTTGATAGGAAAATCACCTTGGTCCTTTAGGGGTTACAAAACCAAAAAAAATATTCATTGGAAGTCAACTATTGTGCAAGATCTCTCCTTTTTGTGTAAAATTTCAAAGATGAAAAATTGCACTTCTTTCCTACATAGAAAGATTCTTTGTCATCTATCGGACAAAAAATGTCCTTAAGGTCGTTTAATGGTTAAAATTAAATTCCAATAGTGGACAAGAGGCCATATATAAGGTAAATATACCTTTTTGTCAACTCACATATTATTCAAAGATTGAGAAGTTTAAGAGAAGTCACTTGCAAGTAAGGTAAATAGCCTATGACAAGCAGAAGGACTAGTTTGCCTTATTGACATTATTGAAACATTTTAACTTTTTTCCATACATAGACAAATTTGAGAAATGAAGTAGGCAATTGGAATTTTATTTTCTTGACAAAGTATGAATCCATACCTTAAGTTAGGCTATTTGTTTTGTTTTGTTTGTTATGTTGAGATCTCCTTGACTATGCATCCCCTACTCAAGTTCTTCATACCATCAAAAAGCTCTCAGCAAGGAGGGGTGCACAGGCTTTGTTTCATGGCATTTGGGCAAATAGTGTGAAAGTTATTGAATTTTATAGTTATTTTTGAACTAGAAAACTATAAAGTTACTTTTATTTTGGTTCTAATAGTGGCAACGACACAGGGCACACTGGTTTGTTATGAGTTTTTGAAGTGTATTGCCCAATTGGCCCCAAATAGTCTCTAGACTATCTCCAAACTATCAAAAATATACCCATAATGGCCATCTTACCACCTAAAGTAATCCCAATATTTCTAAATATGGCTACAACATTTCCTACCATGGCCACAATATGAAGGAAAAAAAATTACTTCTTGAGAGGAATTTACACTGTAAAGGTAGAAGTTCCTAAAGTACTCACTAACAACTCCATTACCATCACCCAAGACATTGATTTTGGCCACTAACCAACTAAAGCAAGTCCTAATCTCATTTATTAAAAAAAGTTTGTTATGGGTTGATGTAAGATTGTAATGGGTCATTTCTTAAATGTCTACATTGGGCAATTTGCTTGTCATAGGCTAGTTTAGCTTAGAATCAACACATTCCCACAAGAAATTTTATTTTGTTTTATTTTTCAAAGTTTGTTGAGACTAAATTGGTTTTTGTGGGTAGACCTATGCTAAACCACACATTGACTTGCCCCCTCCCCAATTGCATTGTGATGATAAAAGATTGCTAAGATTGTGGTAATAGGTGGGTGACTAATACAGATGGGGGGGATCACTATATGTCAAAATTGGGTGACTATTAGCATTGGCAAGGTTATTCTACTCTATATGTTACCACGGTGCCCAAAAGTGAGTTGTAAAAAAATTAAGTGAAGGCTCGCATTATTTATATAATCTTGAATCTCAAACATCTAGAAGTGTATTTTGGAGGTCAACCATCACTTGATTTTGATGATATGGAAGTGATGAGATTCAAATACATTAACTTAGTCAAGAAGCTTAACTTTGTAACATTGTTTTGGACACTTAGCATCTAATACGGATGGCAAAGAATCTCTCCATGTAAGGTAGAAGTGCAAATGTTCATTCATGGAATTTTGTGCAAAAAGGTGAGATCTTGTACAATAGTTTAACCTCCAATAAAATATATATTTCTTAAATCCCTATAGGACCAAGGCTATTTTTCTATTATAAATCACTCAAAATTGCCATTTCTATTGCATTAACCTAAGAAAATAAAATAATTTTATTTTTTTAGAATCTAACCATAGGCTTTTATACTATAATTGTCTGAGATCATTTGTTAAAACAATTCATGAATTTTCACTCTACATAATGGAGGGTATTAGCATTTAAAGTTGGAAAAAAAAATGTTTTGAACATTGGCCAATAATTTCAAATGACTTTGACTGCCATTTGTGGAATTTTTTTGCACTATGGACTTTGAATTAAAGAAAATTTGTGTCGAAGAATTTAGTTGAAAGTCTAGGAAAAAACACGCTTGTTTTTCATTCTTTAAAAAAATGTTAAGTAGCAATGGGTCCAAGATTGAAAGAAAAACTAAATTGTTAATAGTTCTAAAATGTAATTGAAACACAATAATCCCAATAGTGAGATTGTTTGAAAAAGAAAACTTAACCTTTTCAAACAAATTTTTTGAATAATTGTGAAAATTGCACTTGGAAATGAATCCTAGAAGTTATTTTTTCAAGAAGGTGTTCAAATTGTGTGAAAAAAATATAATTTCATAACTTTCACATCACTAATCCAAATGGTATGAATCAAAGATTGACATATAGAAAGAACATGATATATATGAAAAATAAATATAAATTTTCATTTCAAGTTTTTGTGGATTTCTTTTTCTTCCTGGGCAATGTGGAAATTACATTTAAAATGGCATAATTTTTCTTCCCAAGCACCAATTGAAATAAAATTTATATTCCCAAGAAGCTAATAAGTTCTTCTATCTCATGAGAAAGTTTCAAAAAGTTTCATTAAAAATTGAGGTCATCATAGGAACTTGCTCAATATCCATTTTGTCCCAAGGGGACAATGGTCCTTCAGGGGTTAAGTAGATGATTCACATTGTATCCAAAAGGATGATTTCCATAGTGACTAGCCTATCCTTACAAGGTTAAGCAAGGAAAAATTGCATACCAATTTGGGATATCATGAATTAATAGTCCATTCTTCAAGACACAAACTTATCTTCAACATCTAAACAAAATGCAAAGTTTGAATATCTTAAGGACATATTTAGCTTACAAAAAACACAATTTAAACAGAACCCAATACCATACAATACATTGACAATACACCAATATACCACAATGTATGCTAATACATGATATTGTATAATCTTGCGTATTATAAGCATATGCAATAGAATTTGGAAGTTTCATGTTTTGCCTGGTTGAGTAAAGCAATGAAATTTTTGTAACGGAGGAACCCATCCAACTTCCACAAGCGGATGAATAGAATGGGACAGTTAGCAAATTGCTACCCCACCGTGACTGTTCTCGAGCACAAGAACAAAAAGAGAGATGGATGAATTTCAGATGAATGAAGAACCATAGCTGCTAAGTATTCCACACCAAGATGGAAAGAGATAGACGAATAAAGATTGACAATGTGGCAAAAAGAGGTGAATAGCTCACGTTCCTACAATTTCTTGCCCCCCCCCCTCGGGTGAAAAAACTAGAGTTGTTGATCTCTATACAAAAAAATGTCTTTGGCATGGATTTAAAAAGTAAACAATCACCGTAGATTGTACCCCGGAGAGCCGTCGACATATTGCATTGCCAAAATGAGGAGCCATTGATGCAGCCACTCCAATAGATGATCACGGCCATTCATTGGGTTAGGATTTGGTGTTCACAATTGGTTAAGGTTTGGCACTCATAGGTGGATTTTGTTGTGCATTTGAGTTTGGCAACATAGGAGGGGTGAGTTGATGTTGATTTGATTAAGAATTTCAAGTATACAAGACTAGATGAAAAACATTTGGGATGACATGATGAAACATTTGGGATGAAAACATGACCATATTTGTGACAATGGGCCGTGACATGAATTGTGCCACTCTGTACTTAATATAATAGATTTCAAATTTTGAATCATGTTTTTAGCATCCTTGTGTGTTTTCATGGAAGTAGAACGTTGAAGTATGTATAGGAGTTGATGTTGTCTCTTAGGGTATAGAGAAAGTATGGTAGAGCTAGTGCTTGGGGGTCAACTTCTTTTTGGAAATGGAATTAGAACTTGTGCATGTTGTTTGGTTCTTACTTGTAATTTGAGGTTTGGCTTGACAATAGTTTTTATGCCACATTTAACCACTTTTGGACTATTTAGTGAATTTTGGACTAAACATTTAGAGATCTCCAAATAAGAATATTGTGAGATCTCACAATGTTTGTATGGATCTCTTGATGTTTGTATAGATCTCTAAATGTTTTGTATTTGTCTCTTGATGTTTTGGATCATCTCCCAAATGACCATTTTTTCTCCCAATGACCATTAATAATTTTGGACTTTGAAATCAAAAGTCCAAAAGTAATTAAATGTGGTATTTTTTAGTATGATCTCTCACTTTTGTCACACCCTACTGCTAGGCATTGGCATTTAGTGAAGCTTACCTTATGTAGCATGAGAGACAATGTTGGAATTAATGCAAGAGTGAGGTTGAGTTTTGTGTTGAGAGAAAAGCAGGAACAAAACACAGTAGGTTTATTTAGGATTTAGGTTGGTTTGTGGCATGTAGGTTCAACATGTATATTTCTTATTAAGTTAGTCTACTTGTTTTGAAGAAAACAAGATTATTCCCCATATTTTTTATGGAGAGCACATCCCAACTTTTTCCTTGCAATCCAAAAGTCTTTCCAACAACGTGCTCTATAATTTCTCATTTGTGTGTAGAGTCAATGTGGACTTGGTAGTTTTTGAATTTCTTACTTGGAATACTTGAATGTTTGAATGCAATTGTGTCTAATTTTGAAATTGTATCTCATCAATTTGCAACAACACCAAAAGACAACTCCGAAAATATTTTTTTTATCAAAGCACCTCCTTGCTAATGAGATTCTCAAGTTCAAGTATCAAGCAATGGGAGGAGAGCTTGCCAAATTCCTAAACAGATTCCAGAAATAATCACCTTGAGAATATTGGACATGCAGTGCAAAACTAGAAGTATATTCATAGCAATAAGAATGAAATAATAATATACCCCTTTGAGAATTAAAAAGTTTTACAACCATTAGAAAAATTGAACCCCTTCCTCAATTTTTGTAAAAGCTTAACAACTAATGGGAAATGACATGTGTACCCCTTTTGTTTTTCAAGTGTGGTTTTGAGGAAAAGGAAATGGTTTATCATGCAATGTACTCAAGAGAGGCACTAATTGCCTTACTCACATTACAACGATAATGATTTAGACATTAAATGATTATTCATTAAATGTTTAATAGTTTGAAGGATTTTTTTTGAGCTAATTTTTGCTAAAAGCAATGCAAGTTTTTTTAAAGGAAATATTTAACAGGATGTTCTTCCTTTTTCAATGGATGAAATTTCTAAATTTCTACCAAATCTTGGAATGGTATTGCTCTATTTTGGACAAATGCACACTCTTTTGGATGAATAAATAAAATTTCATCCATATATTTCAAGTTTCATCCATTTTCATGAATGTAAATAGCTTCATCACTTTAGTGAAGATCACTTTTTGCAATGCCCAAAGTAAATGGAAAAAAAACTTGCTGAAAAGAGGATGATGTGTAGATGCCTCTTATAAATCCCAAACCTACCCTAGGTACACAACTTTTTTTTTTTAAACATATGACCTTCAAGGGTCATAGCAAGGACTTGCACAACACATCCATCACAACAAGAGTTTTTAACTAGAATTACAGGCCATAGGTTTCCCCATTATAGCACAAGTAGAGGAACACAAACAAAATCACTATGTGAGCAAAGTCAACATGGGGAATTGAACCAGCAACCTTGTGGATGTGCCTAGAGGTTCCTACCACTTGCCCCATCAAGTATGCAACTTGAATATATATGGGCATTAAAACAATTCAGAGGACAACTTTTCTAAAAATACTCTCAAATTAAAAGACCAAAAAGTTAGGTGAAGACCAAATTAAAATAAAATGAGATGTAGAAAATGTTGGGTTCTATATTTATTAAAAAAACTTCACAATACATATGATTGAACAATTGAAATACCTTTGCATAATTGAAAAAATCCATACAAGAAGTTCCCTTCAATTAAAATTAAAATCCATTTGCAATGTTTTATTTATAATAAAAAAAATCTTAAATCTCTATTAAAAATCCCCCAAAGTTTAGTTAGTAGCTTGTCCCATGATATATGTATATAAAAAAATATATAATTAGGTTTTTAATGCTATTATTTTCCTCAAAAAAATATTAATTTCATTTAAATGATTACATTTTTGATTCCTTGCTAAAAGGACTACAAAAGTTTTCTACATTAAAACAAATTATAATCCTTGAGATTAGACGAAAATGCATTATAAGTGATTATAATTGGGGCCATAAAATATTATGGGAGTTGGGTACCCTTAAAATCTACTAGTCACGTACCATATAGAAATGTCTTAATTACCCTAGTTAATTAGCAAACATGCTTTAGTTAATAGATGGTTAGAAGTATGCAAGACAAGCAAGCAAGCTAAGGTAGGGCAATGCATTTCTGTTCACTACCAAATTCTATCATCCCACTTTTTGTCCCAATTTCGTCTAAAAGCTCATCTAAATCCATTCATTTTTTGACAAAATCATTGCATTAATGCCAATAAGTAGTAACGTGTCAATCCTTTAATGTAAGATGTACAAATCAGGGTGGTTGAAAACATTCATGTCCACACATGATTCATTGTAATTATACCAAATTGTGGCCCTCACCTTGAACACTATATAAATAATTGACTAATAGTTTGTGTTGGACTTCTTGATATGTCATTAATTGAATATGACTTATTCATTACATGATTTTCTTGATTTGTTCCAAGGTTTGGTTGTGTACTTGTGTACTTGGTGTCCTACATGATCTTGGTCTCTTGTAAAGTTGGAATGGAATTGCTTATAGAAGCTTGCATTGACAAATGTTTATTTAAATACAACAATGATAGATGGATCCACGTTTCACTATTTGCAAAAATTTAAATAGTTTTGAACCTCATATGTACGTTTGTGGAACATTAGATTCTAATTGGTGAATCCTACTTGTGAGCCTTGGTGTGTTTAGAAGTATGATGATTCAATTTTGTATATATTAGTAGTGTTAATAAACTACCACCAAATCAACTTGTTCCTCACAATTAGTATACTTTTGATATTTAAAAAAATATATAATTCTTAAGAGTGCAACTTTGATATATCAATATCACAAGCACTAATAGGATTCATCCTTGCATCTTGAAATCTTGAGGTGACATTGGTGTATTTGTGATAATTCTATATTAAAAAAGTTGGAATAGGATAAAAATTGACTAATATATTTAAAATTATGTGTTCATGAATGATGGTGATTTTCAATCTAAACCTTCAATCTTGTGCCATAAATCTTGAATTACTTTTTGAGTTTAGAAACATTAATCCAACTTGCTACCATTCACTTAGAATTCTATTGGATCCTTAGCAATCTTCAACTTCTATTGTTCACTAAGACTATCAACATTTCTTGAAGTCACCACTACAAGAGAAATGGGTGTTTTAAGTGAGTTTTTAAGTAAAATCCTAGACATAAGATTATAAGTAATTACCTTTAAAGAGATTTTCAATAAAATTTTACTAAAAACACATGTGTTTCTAGTTAAAATTTATTGAAAATCTCTTTAAAGGTCATGTAAAATTTGACTAGAAACACATTAAGCTTGAAGCTTAGAATGGATGAACTCCATCTATACCTTAAGATAGGTTGTTTGTTTGTTTTGTTTGTTCCGTTGAGATCTCCCGGACTGTACGTCCCCCAGTCAAGTTCTTGGTACTGTTGGAAAGCCCTCAATGAGGAGGGGTGCACGGGCTTTGTTTCACAACATTTGGACTTATGGTGTGAAAGTTATGAAAGTTATGAAATTTTTATGAATAAAAAAATTAGAAAAATACTTTTACTTTGATTTTGACCGTGGCAACGGCACAGGGCACACTAGTACGAATGAAGAATCGTTGCCGCTACAGCACTACTGCTATTACTAGTAAAGTATCCAATACTCGTACAACTGAAGACTGGCGGCAATCCCTTTCTCGGACGAACAGAGTCCGATGAACTCTGGATGAACTCCGTCCGAATCGCAAGTTTATCCAAACCCAATCCCGCAAGGATTACAACCCTTTGGCACCTGCTCTCGCAGTCTCGCAAGCTTCGCCATCGCCATAGCTTCCCCTTTTCCTCTGCAACCCCCACTTCCGCCGCGAGGACGCCAATTCGCCATGGCGGCCACGCACGCCTCTTCGGCGCTCCTCTTCATCCCCGCCACGGACGCAACAGCTTCCCGTTCCGTTGAGAGGAGACCAAATGGCGTGCCAATGCGGCAGAAGCAGAGTGAGGGCTCCTCGTTCTTGGGACAGGCCGTGAGCTTCGTGCAAACCCCGAGTGGAGCTCGGAAACAGAGTGCGCGACGGAGGAATGGTGTTGTGGAAGCGACGGCGACGTTTGAGACGCAGACCAAAGTCGCGCTCGTGCGCATTGGGACGAGGGGAAGGTTAGTGAGTGCGATTTTTTCTGGTTTTAGGTGCAGTTCAGGGTTTGAGATGACGGCATTGTGAGAAATGGTTGAAAAATGGTTGAGGAATGGGAATGAATTTTATTTTATTTTATTTTTAATTTTTTAATTTTTTTGAGACTTCGTGTTTTTGTTAGTTGTGAATTCACCCGGATTAAAAATAATTCGAAGGAATTGTACTAAGAGGAGAATTGAAGTATTGAGGCGCAGTTGAGAATGTCTTTTTCGAAGGTGTTTGGTCTTGTGTAGTCCGCCCGGGATCGGGCAAGACTTCTCCAATTTTCGTACTGTAGTACCGTAGTGTTAGACTAGATTGAATTAGAAGGGCGTGGTTAGGTCTAATTGGTGTCCGAGGGTTTTTTCAAGGTTTGGTCTTGGTCTTGTTCATTTTCGGTTGTGAAGGGAAATGTCGACTCACGGTATACCGTTCCCGCACAAGGTAGAGTCTCACGATGTTGCCAGGGACCTAAATTTGTCACTTGATCAGATGTTTAACTGGTCATCTTCTTAATATCTGAATGTACTTAATGTTGAAGTAGGGATTATAGAGCTATTACCGTTATGATATTGACCCTTCTTAATTTTTGCATATGGTATCCAAATAAAGTGTTCTTTGGAGTGAGAATCCTCTTTCATTTTGCCAACAAGAACATGAATGGTTCCAACCAATCAGGAAATGACATATGTTTCCTGTTATGTTAAAAAAACATGAATTCTTGGGCATACCTGCTGTGTGGGCATGGAATCCGTACTCATGTGCCCAGTTAAAAATGGCTGATCCTGGGGTGGAATAAACGAGTTTTTGACAGGAAAATATTCGGGGGGGTTTCAAGGTGTATGCGAGATTTTGTGGATTGTTGTGCAATTTTTTTTTTCCCCCGGTGGATTGTTCAAGTTTTAACATGAGGTGGGGGAGGGAAGACAGTCCTTTGGCGTTGGCGCAAGCTTATCAGACTCGCGACAAGCTGAAGGCGGCTCATCCAGAGTTGGCAGAAGACGGAGCGCTGGAGATTATCATAATCAAGACAACTGGTGATAAGATTCTGAGTCAACCGTTGGCTGATATTGGAGGCAAGGGCTTGTTCACAAAGGAGATTGATGATGCATTGTTGAATGGTGATATCGATATCGCTGTTCACTCTATGAAGGATGTCCCCACCTATCTACCAGAGGGCACAATCCTCCCTTGCAACCTCCCTCGTGAAGATGTCCGTGACGCTTTCATTTGTCCGAAGTATTCTTCACTGGCAGGACTCCCTGAAGGCAGCGTGGTGGGCACTGCCTCTCTCCGCAGGCAATCCCAACTTCTTCATAAGTATCCTCATCTCAAGGTAACCTCTCTCCGTCTTTTTCCTCTTAATTGTCCCTAGTATTGCCTACTGAGAGAAATCCTCTGAATAGTTTGAAATCATTATTTTTCAATACATAATTTTCCGTTTCAGACCAAATGGCAGAGGCCTTGCAATGACAAAAATTATGTCTACAATAAATGTGAGGAAGTTTGAGTACGTTTCTACTCATAAAGTGAGTCAATGCTACAGTATGCGCTGTAATTAACAGGGTCTTTTAATGAAGACTCATGTTTTGATATGCGGTTGTGATTACCATTGATGAGTACTTCGCAGATTATTTTGCAATACTCATATGCTGGAGTTTACGTGGTATTGATTATGAGGCCCATGTTTGGCTGCAGGTAATAAACTTCAGAGGAAATGTACAGACTCGGCTTCGCAAGTTGAGTGAAGGAACTGTGCAAGCCACACTCTTGGCCTTGGCTGGTTTGAAGCGCTTGGACATGACAGAACATATTACAGCTATTCTTGACACTGAGGACATGCTCCCTGCTATCGCACAAGGAGCTATTGGTATCGCTTGTCGAACTGGCGATACGAAGATGGTAAGTTGTAGATGGTGGAGAAAAGAAATGGCCTATCTGATGTGATGATTTATTGGCAATTTCATGCTTTCAGGCTGCACGCAATTAATTTGTGTGCTTTATTATAAACAATCCAGGAGGAGTATCTTGCATCATTGAATCACGAGGACACAAGGCTTGCAATCTCATGCGAAAGGGCATTTTTGGCCAAGCTGGACGGCTCATGTCGCACACCAATTGCGGGTTTGGCTCAGCGTACTGAGGATGGGTGCTCATTTCGGGGCCTAGTGGCCACGACTGACGGGAAGCAAGGTTTGTGTTTCTTCTCGATTTCTACAGAATGTGCTTGTCTGTAAAACAGTAGCCGAACTTTTGTGTCTCTAAATATGTATTCTCTGTAGCATCAAAAGATCATGCATTTACATGACGGAGACATTTTTGGCACCCTATGCGAGCTTTAACCCCTAGTGGCAAACTAAAAAAATACTGTTTACTTTGGAAGTTGGCAGTTGATTGTAGTAACTACCAAATTTACTTTCATTGTTCAATAATCTGGGGCACGATTCTAAAATTTCTATAGTACATTTTGTGGAAGCTTCCTAAATGATTTCTTTCGACCCTAAGGAAATCATCCAGGAAGCTTAGAAGATAGTTTTGACTATATTGGCATCCAGGGGTTAAGCTGGATCAGCACTGCGGGATGTATTGACCGCAAGATGGATAGGATATCTCTATACTTTCTCTTCTTTTGCCATGTGACTTGAACCCTCGTTCTGTCTCGTTGCAGTGTTGGAGACTTCGCGAAAGGGCTCATTTTCTTACGATGACATGATCGCTCTGGCCCAAGATGCTGGACAAGAGCTCATTTCGAGGGCTGGTCCAGACTTTTTCCAGTGGTAAATCTCTTTGGAGCACGTCTAGCGCATTTAGAATGGCGTATAGATTTGGAAGGTATGAATAGATGGTGGTCATAGAAGAGTAGGTTCCCAAGGACAGGGTTTGGCCTCAGTTCTCCGCGGCTGTAGGAATCAAATTAGGGTCATGGACGTTATGGCCAATGAACAAAAGTGGGACTGAAGTATTCTGTTAGAATTCAAGGGTATCTTGTTGATTGTTAACTGCAACTTAAAGTAGGAAATAAATTTCTGAATCAATCATCCTCTCACGTTTTGTTCCATTTGCAATGCTCGGTTGCTTGAGCAATTGGTCGATATGTCATGTTATTGAGAATCTCCTGGAATTTTCTAGCCTTGCAAAACCTCGTAACAATCTTCGAAGTCATTCTAAGTAAGATAGCAAACCCATTTGCGTGGGGTCCCTTTCCTGCAGGTGAAGAGTCAATGCTAGTGTCATCCAAACATATGATCTTGTCATTGCTTCAATTCCAAAACCAGCCTGTACCGTACAAAAATATGTAGGGTTCGTCTCTAGGGGTCGATTGCGCAACAGGGATTGCAAAATCTATTGGGGTCAATGTAGTTATACCTTATTGTAGGGAAGCTGAGGCCGAGGAAACTCTCCAGCTTGGTCGTCACCCAACACATTCCCAAAACAGCACGTTTCCAACCTTCAGTACTCACATGAGAGGTTAAATAGCCATTGCAATTGGAAGTCCTTCCTACATCACAAAGAGTAGCCTGGTAAAACATTTTGCTTATGGGTAATGTTTGTCCAAGTTATTTTTCATCCAAAATCTTGCCGAAACCTATCAAAAAGACAACCATTCTCAATAATTTTTTTAATTAAGTTTAGATAAATAATATATTTGTACAAAGATATAAGGAGAAGTTGTTTAAAATTCAAATTAAGGATTTAAAAGTTTGTTCATCTCAAGTCCCACTTTATGCCCCAAAGGATAAGTATATGTACATTATGAATCTTAACCACTCCTTTGGCACTCTATTTACTAATATTATGACATTCAATTTCTTAAGATTCATTATAAAACTCACAATAGATTCACCTCCAATTGTAGCTTTCATAACACTCTTAGTTTGAGTTTTCCTACCTCCTAGGATCCCAAGAATGAAGGAATATCCTATTTCAAGATACTTAACAAGGGATAGAGGTTAAGATATAGTCACTTGATCAATACACAAAACTCTTGCTATTAAAACCATTTTCTCATTATATTATTTATTCAAGGTGCTTATTTGTGAAGAAGGCGAAGGGATCTCTACAAGAACATTTTGAGTTCTTCATTGAGATTGTTCTAGGTAATTGCTTGGGTAATTGAAAGTAGAAGTTCAATGTAGGAAAAATTGGTATAACAAATTAACTTGTATTATTTTACTACCAAGCTTTGAATTTGAATTACTTAGTACACTACCTTAATAAAATGAATATCTCTAGAAATGACAACCAAGCATAGGTTTTGGAGGATGTGGTATGTTCCACATTCAATCTTCTCTTTAGCATTGCAAGGTCTTTGTTTTAAAACCTTGATTAGACATGATTGCACAAGATTAGCCCTAAAGTGGTTCAACATCTGGATTTTGGACTACAAAAAGATTGAAAAGGTCGTATTGGATATATGTAGTTTTAAAAAAATAAATTCTTTCACCCTATTTTTTTGATTCCATATTTAGTGCTTAAGTAGTTAATGCAATCTATTATGCCTTGGAGAAGGAGAATATTTTTTGAAAATCACAAATGTTCAAAAGAATTTTCACAAGTTTGAAGTTGCTAATGATGGCAAGGAACACAAAATAGACATGGGTTTTGACCGATCAAAGTTTTTTGGATAGGACTAGGGAAATGAAGGAGCTTTGCCATACTATTGAGCAACCGCATTTCAATAAACTATAATTATGTTAAAGTCACTTAGTAAACTACTATTCAAGTGGACAATGTGAGTAAGAAAATAAATTAATGTGAAGCTAGATGTGTGGCGTTGAGTCTTTCATAGCCACAAAACTTTGTAGCTTGCTTTCATTGGTCGAAGAAGTAAGTAACTTAGTAAAGAAACAAGGTAGAATTTTGATTTTAAAATGGATCAAAATCATCATTTCGAGTCAAATAAAAATTTAAGAAAATGAAAAATATATAAGTTTCAACTGTTGTCAACCGTGATACATTTTCAATTACAAAGAATGACCATAATTTGTGGATTTTTTCATAATTAGTTAAATAGGGATTACAGGCATCCAATAAAATAGACATAGACCAAAACACATTTGACAAGACAACTGTGTTCACCAATTGACAATCCCTTAATTCTTATTTGGTTTAAAGTAAAAGATAATATGGGAATTCAAGAAGGCCTAAATTTTGATATTAATTAGATTATTTCATTTTTTAAAAGCTTGGTGCATTCATGAGGTAGGCATAATTGGAAAGGTTGCAAACAATAGTGGTAGAACAAATTGTTGTCATTAGCATGTCAATGATTAGGATTTTTGAGAATTTTATGGCAAAATTAAGAGGGCATTGAGCATTAAGTATCCTAGAAAAATGCAATGAATCTATTGATAGTAGTAGTAGTGATATCTGTCTTTGCCTTTTGGACTTGCATGTATTAATTCAATCATTGCGAGTAACACTTTTGGACTTTTAGGAAGTGTTGTTGGCCACTAACACAAGTTCTCTCAGATCAATACCTCTATTCTCTAGTCTAGCATCATGTATTAGTGGAAAAGGCACTCATTACAACAAAAAAATGCAAAAAAATGACTTGCACAAATGATTGCAAACTAGTCATTATGGACACATTTGACTCCGAAATGACTTCAGGGCCCTGGTTGGAATCATTGTGGTTAAGTTGTGTAGATAAATGACTGCAATTGTACTATGACCATCCTTTTTTTTTACCTTGGATGTTCAAAGGATGATACAAGTATATGTGGAAAGTGAGGTGGCAAGGGTGTGTACGCTCTGACAATAGATGATGTGATAGTCTCTCATTTGCCGAGAACATCCACATGTGTAGTCATTTTTAAGTTGTTTTTCAATCATGACAACAAGTTGGGTTGATGATGTGTATTGCCACATTGGAAGTGATTATGTAGTCATTTAGAAGTTGCAATGGAGTCTTTGTGCCATTTAGATGGACTAACATGTGGCAAGTCATTTTGTAGTCATTCTAAAGTGACATGGATTTAGAAATTAGGTCACTCACCAAGGACATGAGAAGTCATTTTCCTATCATTGTCAAGTTGCAACAATGTGTACAAAAAGGAGTGTAATGAAAATTGCATGAGTAGTCATTGTATAGTTGCATATTTAGTCACATTCAAATTTCCACAACAATACACCATACACAATATTTCAAATACAATACACCATACATCGATCATATATAATATATTATATGCCATACTTAATAAATGTCTTGTTTGGCTAGCAAAGTCACTTAGTGAGTGAGTATAAAGAGATGATATGACAAGCCCCTTATACAAGTAGGGTGGTAGGAGGCAAGACAAACCATGTGGAATATGTAAAATGTAAGAATTAACATTGTGTTGCAAGTAAAATTTCATACCTCATTTAGGCATAATAGATTAATTTTTTTCAAAAAAATTTAGACTTATAAAAATTGGGAAATCAAACTCACTTTCATCTCTAAAAATCCTTTTTCAGATTTCGAGCCTTAAATCAAAAGTTATAGAAAAATTTGCTAAATGGATTGGAAATGATTGGCAATTTAGTACAAGAAGAGTATTAGGGTCACCTATTCGACTTCTCCAAAATAGGGATGTATGCAATTATTTTAGGTCTCTTCACTTCATGCAAAGAAAGTGTAAGGATGGCTACATAAGATGTCTACAAATCACACAATGAATCACAATGCATAGGGCATCAAAGCAGTAGTAGAGTGGATGCGTAGTAGTCCGAGACTTCTGAGTAGTCATTCAACAATTGCACAAAGTCATCTTGTAGTGGCACTAGACAAGCGATGTTGTCGTCCGTGGAAGGGGGAAACAATACTTAATGATTGTCACCGACCCCATTTGAATACCTTAGTGTATGTTTATTGGGACCCCTAATCATTCAAATGTGAATCACTAGAAGTATTCAAAAATAGTGTAATGACATTGCCGCAAATTTTTAGAAGTCATTGCTAGCATACTAGTAGGAGTTTAAATAAATCATACAATGGACCTGAGGAAGAAAATAGTATACACCAACATAGAATGAAGGCCACTTGCAATGCATGATTTCAAAAGAAAAGACAAAAGAAGTCTTTAGTTTGAAAAAAAGTTTGAAAAAGACAATAAAGAAGATAAACAAGGAGTAGAAAAATTAGATAGACTTAAAAAGATTTGAAGAAATGAAGAAGACAAGAGAAAATGAAAAACTAAAATAATTATTTTGATTTTGTTTCTATTTTGGATTTTTGGATTTTTAATTGTGCTAATGGAATTTCAATTATTGATTGCAAGTTAGTACATATGACATTAGAAAATATTTGAACTCTCCAGAAGATTCAATATGTCATTTGGATGTGCAAATATAAGAAATAAAATAATAAGAATTTAAAAAAATCGCAATCGGACTTGGCACTTGAAGCAATAACATGGTATTTGAATTTTTAATTTGATAATTAAAAAATTCCTTTAATTTTACTTTTAGCTATATTGTGCATCTAACAAGCATAAAAACAACCCTCTAGCCATCTAGTGGACCCCATTGGAGAGTCCAAATTTTTCTCATGCATTATAGTATACACTTCTCTTTAAATATAGAAAGACAAACTTGAACCTTCAAAGTGCTATACGGTAGAAATATTTGGCAAGAAGGTTGGAAAAAACTAAGAAGTATAAATGATGTCATCCAAGGAAATTTTCTAACGTCATACATGCCCCTATGGATGTCCAACAAAATTTGTCTAGATTGATGTGGCAAAAACACATGAAAATTTGAGAAAATGTGTCATGTTTTTAGTGCAATATTTGCTTAGACATGGTCAAGAAAGGTACCCAAAGTGTACCATTTGGCAGCCACATTACCTCCACGTAAATGCCATGTGGGTAGATAATGCCATGTCAACAACTTTTTCATCCGTCGCCTTGCTAATATGGAGTATGATGTAGTAGCCATATGGTGATGACATGGTAGAGGAAAATTCATGATGTGTTTGGTGCATTGTGCCCAAGGTCTTGTTTATTTGCACTTCAACTATGACTCACACATGTTTTTTTGGACATCAATTGTGACATGAGGTTAATTTTTTGGAACGTGATGTAGCATCTGTTGTGTAATACGGCACGTCCAGAAAGACATGAAAATGTTGTGGACAAAGTCTTCTAGGATGCTCTTGATGGGAATGTCTTAGTTTCTTAAGACGTCAACTTAGACATCCAAGTATTTTGTGACATCAACTTACAATAGACCTACACCATACACAATTCATCATACAAAATAGGTCATACATAGTATACAATAAACCATATACAATAGGTCATACATAGTATACAATAAACTATATACAATATGCCATACATAGCTTACAATATACTATATATAATACATAGTATTTGACAAATATGTTGCATGGCTTGAAAAGTCACGTATTGTAAATATTTACATGAGAAAACAAACTATTTATACAAGTGGGGTGGTAGGAGGGAAGACAAACCATATGGGATATGTAAAACACAAGAATCATATTAAAAATAGAACTTTAGACATTAACATCCTAATGAACACAAAGTTGTATAAGTTGACATCACAAAAAAACATCTAGAAGTCTCAATTGACATCTAAAAGAAATGTTAAAATTCTTAGACAACATCAAAATGTGCTGATGTGGCATGCCACATCAAGTGCCATGTTCTTCTTTTTTGCTAAAGTGTGCTAAGTAGCTACCCTTCCTCTATTATTTTCATACATTTGGTCAACATTTTACCTTATCCCCAAATAACTTTTAAAACTTAACCATAGTCAAACCATAAGCTGTTGTTGATGTGGCACTTTCATGTTTTCTAGGATGTCTCCAAAAACATGACGCTATTTTTTCAAATGTCTTACAAAACATAGTTGTTAGCTTTGACATCCACATGTTTTTTGTGACATCCTCCACAAGTCTACCATCCACCATTTGAGAGTCTTTGATGTCCTTCTCTCTATGGTTATTTGCCCAAACCAATTGACAACATGGCAAATACAATGTCAAACACGTCTAGAAAATCCCCTATTCCATCTAATAAAGTCAATTTTATAGTTGACTTTCAAATAAAATAGTCTCTATTTCCAATTTGACATATAAAATTTTAATTTTATTGAAGTGTCTCAATTTATTAAACACTTATTAAATTCTAAATTTTGAGTCATAATTAATTGGACATTTCAAATAGTCTTTGTTGTTAGAGTAAGGCCTTACTAGACAAAAATGCTACACATACATGATACTTGTCATATATAACATAGGACATCGAATAGTCAAGACAACATCAGGACTCCAAAATGCATTCGACATAGCAACTTGGCGGCAAAGGCCCTTGCCAAGGTACAAGGCCTAGAATGTGTGTAAGAGCATGCATGAAAAAATGGAATGGCAAGAGCCCTTGCTTGGGCACACTAGCTAGGAGGTACAATGGTGTAGATATAAAAAATAGAAATTACAGGGGCTATCTCACGAGCATATGTCCTACATGGGTTGTTCTACCTCCTACCACTGCATGTATATAGAGAGTTTTTCTTCTACAAAGAACTCAAACTAAGATATCTATGGCAAATGATAAAAGAGTACATGTATAAAATACCTAATGGAATCTTTGGATTTTTGGCATATCATCTATTTTAACAATCATTAGTAAGTCTAGATGTTATCCGTGAACAGTTGCTGCCTTGAAAATAGGGGGAAGAGAACCAAAAATCAATTACGAATTTGACAACAACTTGACAAAAAATTGACAAGTTCTCACAAATTGACAAGTTCTCACAAATTGACAAGATAAGGTAGCGATAACATGGCTATTGTCATTTTGGTCAATTCTCTGTTAGAAACTTATCATCTTGGATTGCATTTTCTTGTAGTGACATGACCTGAGAGGATTGGAAGTGTTGACATGGGTAGATGTTGTTGTGGCAAGGGCTCAAGAGTTGGAAGGATTAGTGGTATTGGCATGGACAAACGTTGAAGCAAGGACAAGGGCTCAGGGGTTGCGAAGATGTTGCTTCCATCATGCATTTAGCTAGGTGATGCGTACACCACCTCTTTAATATGGTCCTCAACCATTTTTGTTTCCGTGAGTGGATCCTCCACCCTTTTAAATTTGTTGTCTTGCACACATGTACCCAACATAAAGTCAAAATTATGAAAACAGTAGAGCAAATTTGTAGTTACCGAGTTTGGCAAAGAATTGTCCCTTTGCTTTTTCTAAGTATAAGCTTGAACCCCAAAAGAGTGTGCACATGCACAACCTTTACAAAAACCTACAACAATTGAAATCAACAACTTACAAGAAAAAAAAGCTAAATTCCACAAAGAAAGGACCCAACATTCTACATTGAAAGTATCATTTTGCAATGCAAGATCAATCTAGTTGGAGATCAATTAGTCTAGCAATTGCACTTTGCAACTACATGACAAACTCTAATTCCTCCCTCAAAGGAGACGATTTGCAAGCAAGGAAGGCAATCCACAGGTTGACAAAGAGAGAGAAACACATACCCTACGATATTAGGTAGGTTGTGATCTAACTAAAATACATGCAAGCAAACTAGGAGGACAAAGCGAAGACTTTGCAATTGAATTGGGTTGAATTGGTCATACAACCACAAAGGAAGAAGCAAAACATATGTAGTGGCATTGAAGCTTAGGGAATCATCTAGTCAATCTAGAAAGCTCTTAGTTCGGAAAGTCCAAATGACATGCATTCTAATTAAATTTTCCTATTTGTTCAACTTACCAATTGGAGTAAGACAATTTTATTTTTTTACAATCCCTTGTAGTTATCAATTAGGTGTTTGAATGTTAGCTTATAAATATTCTTGTATGTTACAATGTAAACTTGGTATTTGAATACTAGCTTGTGAATATTCTTATATGTTGTAGCGCAAACTTGGTGTTTGAATGTTAGCTTGTAAATAATCTTGTATAATACAGTGCAAACTTGGATTTTATGGACAGTGAGGCTTTCTATGAATGTTGATAATTGACTAGTTAATTATGATTGTAATTCTTCGTAGGTGATTGCAAGAAACACTTCATGTCTTTGGCTCAAGATCGCAATTTTTGGCCATATATAGGACTAGCAATTCTATATGATACTATTGTGTCAATAGTGCCCCTGTAGATCTCAATTGTTGATTTAAAGCACTTACAGATCTAAACCATCGATTCAGTACTATGCAGTACTATGCACTACCATAGACTGCTACAGAGCACTACAAAAGTCACTGGGAGTAGAAAATAGCAAACTAGGGGTTTATGGACCTTTTCATTTTTAGTAATTCAAAAAAACTTCAAAAAACTTCTACAAAAAGCGCTTTTGCTAGAGAAGATTGCACTCGCATTGCACTAAAGAATTCTTCTAGGAATTTTTTCTCTCTTCATAGCTTTTGTGCAAAAGAAGGTCACTTTGACCCTATGTGCTAATGTGCACAACCAACATGTTGCTATTTTCATAAAAATTCATTGTTAGTCCTTATAATGTTAGTAGACCTCCAACATGTCCTATTTGTGACTTTGAATTTGCATTTTTGTGTAAAAATATAGATTGTACTAAAAAAACTCCAAAATGGCCAAAGTAGACATCCAATCAGGGTCAATCTAAAAATAGTAAACTAATTTGAAAATTTTTGAATTTTTGATCAATGTCTGAAACTACCATACTTAATTCCTTATTTCACACCAAATGAACAAATGATTCAAAAGTTATGAGCAAAGAATCATATGTTCGAGGGCAAAAGGACAAAAAATAGGACAAGTGTTTTCTATGATCACCCTCATCCAGGTTCATTTGACAATGGCATGATGTGTTTAAGCAAGTAGAGGGGCTATCAATTCATATCGGATCTTGAGGGGATTGGAGGTGATAGTTTGTTCTATATGGAATCTCTTACTAGTACTATCTACAAAAAAATATTTCATTTTTGTCTAACATCACAAAAAACTAGGTTTCTTATGGTAAATGAATCAAACGGTTGCTTACAAGTGGACAATTAGTTATCCTATGTTAAAATGGTAAATCTTGGTGTCATATATCATCCAAAGGATATTGCCTTTGTTCGTCCAAATATTGGTTTTCCACCTAGACATTTTGAGGGAAAATTGACATGAGTTACCTCCAATAATTAGTCCAATCCTAATTTTTGTATGTTGCAAAAATGTGTTGGTGGAAGTTTCTCATGTATTTTTTTCCAAGTATGTAAAATATAGAGTTGTTTTTTAGATGTTGAAGTTTAGTTATTTTTCAATATTGGCATAGATTATTGACTAGATTCTATAATCTATGGGAAAACTTGTTCCTCTATGGAGGTATCCTACATGCTAATAAGTATGTATGACAATTTAATTTAGCTCAATACCATGAAATCTCTGTGCCCACCAATTTCTTCTTCAAGTTCCACTTCCCTCCAAACTCTCACTTGAAGGTCCAGTTTTCACTTCTTTTGGAGCAATAAACAACATTAGAAGGTAGAACTATCCATTTTGGAAAGACCCAACTCTTGCTCCAAATTACACATCTTTTGACACAAAAATATCCAAAAGTGTTTCCATTTAAGCATTTTTAAGAAAATCTAAATTTGAAACAAAGAACTTGGTGTGAATATTTGTAGGGCCCTTTCACCAAACCAAACCAATCAAAAAAAGAAGTAGAACATGAGACTATAAATGTATACTAATTTGTTGTAATTGTGAGAGGGAAGTAACAAAATTTGTATCTCAGAAAAATAAGATTTTAGTATAATTTGGTGTAATACAATAATAAGTCAACCTACACTAATTTAAAGTAGTGTAACTTTGATAAAGTAATGTCTAGGGTTGTCTTATTTGAAACAAAATTTGGCTTTGGTGATGCATTGGATGTTTGAAGTTATATGTCATATTAGAGAAGTGTTCAGTCTACATAACATCTATGTTGACTAAAATTTAGGGTTTTGAATTTTTTTCTCCCATGGTAAATAGATTTGTTCTACATGGTTGGTTCTCTAGAGTGGCATGGAAAGCCATAACTATGTCAACTTGGGCACTATATGTGGAGGCGCATGTGGATATGTGAAAGGGTGGGGGGAGTATAAGAGTGGATGAAAGAGTGAATGAAGGTGGGTACATATGTGGGTGGGTGAAAGGGTGATTGTGAGTGGGGGCGGGTGTGTAAAAGCCTAAAAGGGCGATGCCCATGCGGGTGGGGCATGTACTAGTAAAGATACTATAAGATAATCAAGTTTTTTTAGATGTATTAGAAAATGCAACAAGGCATTTAGTGTGACAAAGAAATAGTCAATTGTGATGTCACCAAAAATTTATTATCATTAACGTGACAAAAATGTGATAAAATCCAAGAAAATATACTTGATTTGAGCTTGTTTTTTTCTAACATCATTGAAAACATGGTCTTCTAAGCTCTTTACAATGTGGCATATAGACGACACGTAAGCACCCCATGGACTAGAAAAACCACATGGAATTTTTTCATCTAGCTTGTCTATGATGTGACACTTGATATGATGGTTGGAAAAGTGATGTGTTAACTAATGATGATGATGTGGCATACCTAGTCAATACGTTTTTATGTCATTTGAAAATTTTAATTCTTCTTTCAGAGACGTCAAATTAGATGTCTAGAGTTTTTTTGAGACATCAATTGATGCATACCATATCCACAAGGCAAGATCAATAAAAAATAATTATTTAAAATAAATTGAAAATAGAATAAAATGAACAAGCAACAAGAATTAAAGAAAACTTACCATCTACCATCAAGAGAATTTTTATGGCAAAATGAAGGAATTCCTTCATTGAAAGTTAGTGAGAATGAAGGATACAAATGTCATATTTATATTTATTGTAGTTTTGTGGTGAGACAAAAGATATGGAATAATTAGAATATAGCCGGGAATGACTTTAGAATGACTAATTACGTGGCAGTCCACCTCATCTATTTTCACCTATATCATAACTCTAGAATGACTTGTAAATGATTGGACACGTGGTCATTCATGGAGAATTACATGCTACCACATCCGTGATATCTGGGCATGTGCCCAACACACATCTTTTCTACCTCACTCTCACCTATACGTATATCATCATTTCTTTCATCCTTTAATACATCCATGATACATTGGATGGTGATATCATAATCGTAGTCATTTCCCTAAACAACTTGACTACAATGACTCTAGGTCCCTCAAATCATTTTCTAGTTGCACGACTCCAAATGATTGTTTTGCAGTCATTTATGTAAGTCATTCTTTCCTTCATTTTTTTGTAGTGTAAGGAAAAACTTCCCTATTTATTATTTTTTCAAAATTCTCGAAGATTCTTTTTTATTATAAATTATTTTTCACTTTGATTATATAAATAAAAAGGAACAAGTGGAGATTCAAGTAAGAACTTCCCTATTTATTTTTTGAAATTCTTAAAGACTCATTCCACTCAAGTATTATTTGTCACATTTATTTAATAGTCAAAGATAAAGGGTGGATGTGCAAGTAAGAACTTTCCTACTTATTTTTTGAAATTCTCCAAGACTCCTTATAATGAATGATTTTTCACTTTGATTCTATAAATTAAAAATAAAGGGTGAAAACTTAAGAAACAAATTCCCCATTTTTTTCTTCATTTAAAAAAACTCAACCTAATCAAATATTATTTGTTGTGTAAAATTTTTAATTTTCAATATGAAATGGAAATTTAGATTAAAAGATTTTCTATTTGTTTTTTGCAATTTTTAAAGAATCTCCCAATAATGAATTATTTGTCACTTTGATTTTACAATTAAGAAATAACGTCTAGAGATTTAAATAAGAACTTTTTCGTTTATTTTTGAAATTTTTTAAAAATCTCATCCTAATCAAGGATTATTTGTTATACTGAATTAAAAATTAAATATATTGAATAGAAATCTAAGTAATAACACTTTTACTTATTTTTTGTAATTCATAAAGAGTCTTCCTAGGAATGAATTATTTTTCACTGTGATTTTACAAATTTAAAGTAATGGATGGAGATTTTTAAGTAAGAAAGTTTCTATTTATTTCTGAAAAATTTGAAAGACTCATTCTACTTGAGTATTATTTGAAAATTAAAAATAAATCATAGAGATTTAAATAAGAACTTTCTTCTTTATTTTTTGTAATCCTCTATGACTTCTTATCCTGAATTTTTTTCTTTGATTTTATAAATAAAAATAAAAGGTGAAAATTCAAATAAAAACTATTTCTATTCAATTATTAAATTCTTTCAATTCTCAAAGAGTCCTTATAATTTTGGATTATTGGTCCTATTCATCTGAAAACAAAATATAAAAGGTGGACATTTAAGTAAGAACTTACTCAATCATTTTTTGCAAATTTTGAAGAATCATCATCTAATCATCTAGTCATCTAGTATTTATCAAGTTGATATAAAATTAGGAAATAAAAGGTAGACATTTAAGTAAGAACTTTACTATTTAATTTTCACAATTCTCCAAGAATTCTTATTATGAATTATTTTTCACTTTGATTTTATAAAAATAAAATAAAGAGTGAAGATTTGAGTTAAAATTTTTTGATTTAATTTTTGCAATTCTCAAAGAATCATCCTAATTTTGGATTATTTGTCACATTGATTTAAAATTAAAAGAATAGAAGGTAGAGATTTAAGTAAGAACTCAAGCATAACATTCACTACCTTGGCTCTACAATAGATGGTATGGAGTATTCAACACCATTAGTAGCTAAGTAGAGAGGTGGAGGATCAATGTGATGAACATGGTGCATAGAAGAAAGGTAGTAGGTTTGAAGGCTATTGAATGTTATGAGGATCATCCTACTTGTGTTATGTTTGTTATGCTGATCTAAAATTAAAAATGAAGCATGATTATTTAAGTAAGAAATTCTTACTTGAATTACTAGAATTTTTTGCAATTCTTCTTAACTCTTTTTAATTATGAATTATTTGTCACTTTGATTTTATAAAAATAAAATAAAGGGTGGAGATTTAAGTAAGAACTTTCCCATTTACTTTTTGCAATTTTCAATGAGTCATCATTTTTTCACTTTGATCAAAAACTATAAAGCAAAGGGTGAAGATTTAAGTGAACTTTCCTATTTATTTTTAACAATTCTCCAAAAGTCTTCCTAATTATAAATTATTTTTTTCTCCAATTTTTGTAGATAAAAATAACAAACATAGATATTTAAGTCAGAGGTTTGATCTCCATTTATTTTTTTGAATCTTAAAGACTCATCCTAATCATGCATTATTTGTCATGTTGATATTTAAAAGAAAAAAAGGAAAGGATAGAGATTTCAGTAAATATTTTTTTTATAACCAACAATTTACACTTTGCTAAAATTCATCTTAATTTTTTTGTATTTGTCATGTTGATTTAAATGAAGGGTGGAAAGAGCAACCTCTTTTATTTTATATAATTTTTTTCTTTTTTGAAGGAAATTTGGGCTTTCATCTTCTCACTATCACTCCTTTGCATAGGCCCCTATTAGCATTTGCTTTATCTACAAGTGCCCTTTTGCCTACTTGTAGTTGCCCTTTGCCCACTTGCAATTTCCTTTTGCCAAATTTGCATTGGCCCTTTACTAATTAACCTACAATCATCTTCGGCTACCACAATCGCATGGTGACCACTTGGACATCCACAATCGCCCCTTTCCATCCACTTGCAATCACCCCTTTCCATCCACTTGCAATCACCCCTTAGAGACTTGCAATTGCCTCTTGACATCAGGAGCCCTACAGTTGCAATAGCTTGTTAGAGACCTACAATCGTCCCTATCCACATTCGCCCTATACTCACAATTGCCTATCTATGTCACACCCACACATGCCCCTCACTGTGCCACATGGGCAGTACATGGCATTCAATCAAGTGACTTAGGTGAAGGAAAGGTAATTCTTTCAAAAGTCAAAGGTAAATTTAATTATATTGGACATTGCGAGGAGTCTACTAGACAATCTATGACATTGTGTTTGCCAACATGTTTGGGAAGACATTTGACCTTGTTCATGCCACCCACTTCATAATTTTTATGTCCATATTGCACTTATGGAATTTGTATTAGCTAGAGCTTGATTAAACAAATGGGAACTTGTGGAGAAAAGCAGTCTTTATCAGAGTTCTCGTTGACATTTCATTTGGCAATCAATCTCACAACTAGCTAGAATTTGCTAGATTATGCATGTGTGATTTTCTATGTCGAATTTGGCACTAAAAATTATGTCCAAAATCATTCTTTAGTAGTAACAAATTTCTATATGTATATAATAGGATTGTGGCAGACATGTTTTTCTACTAGTCACAGATATGTCCATCTCATCATCACTTCTAGCCTTTCCATACATGGAAAATCAAAACCATACAAGTGACAACATTTCACTCACTACCAACCAAATCATCACAAATGAATCCATCTCATCATCTGACTTTAAGCCTTACTATCTATGGAAAGCTAAAACCATGCAAGTGACAACATTTCACTCATTATTGACCAAAGCATGAAAGATGGATCCATCTCATCATCACTTCAAACCTTACAATCTACTAAAAGCTTTGCCATCCGCTCTAAGTTGTGCAATCTTTGGAATGCCTTGTGATCTACTTCAAGTCTTGTAATCCATAGAAAGCCAAAACCATACAAGTAACAACATCTCACTCATTATTGACCAAATCAAGATAGATGTATCCATCACATCATGCCTTTAAGCCTTGCAATGGATGGAAAGTAGAGACTACATAGAAGACAAACTCTCACTCATTAAAGATTTGGCATCTAATGAAGCCCAACCATCCACAAAAAGCTTTGGCATCTCATGAAGCCTAGCCATCCATGGAAATCCAAAAACATACAAGTGACAACATCTCACTCATTATTGACACTATAAGAAACCCGAGTTTTTTTGGACATCATAGAAAATGTAATGGGACATTGAATTTGACATGGAAGTAATCAACTGTGATGTCACCTAAATTTTGTTATAACTAACAAGCCAAAAACATGGAAAAAAACATTTGTTTTGAGCTTGATCTTTTCTAACATCACAAGTAATGTAGTCTTTCAAGCTTCCCCAAATGTGCCATGTGGACACCACAAAAGTGCCACATGGGCAACGAGAGCCACATGGTTTTTTTTTTCATCTAGCCTGTCTCTGATGTGGCACATGATGTAGCACGTGACATGTTGGCAGGAAAAGAATTGTGGCATGATTTGTCAGCAAATTTTTATGTTGTTAAAAAATTTTGGTGCTGATTTTTGAGATGTCAAACTAGACATTTTGGAAGACATCAACTGGTGCATATCCTATTCATAAGGCGAGATCAACAAAAAATAATTATTGAAAATAAATTTTAGAAATAAAACAAACAAACAAATTATTGAATTAAAAAATTTTTAGAAAATTTACCACCTACTATCAAGAGATTTTGTTGATGGTAAAATGAACAAATTACTGCTTTGAAAGTTAGTAAGAATGAACTATAAAAGGGTCATATTTATATCCATTCTTTGTCCATGGTGAGACAAAAGATATGGGATAATTAGAATATGGGAATTTGATCACTGAACATGTCAATGTTGTTTTAGATATCTACACGTTGTTTGAGACATCTTGATGTTTTTGGAGACATCTTATATGAAGTACAATTCTTGTTTTCCATATCCCATATGGATTGTTTCACTTCCTACCATTGCACCATTATAAAGATCACCTCTTTTCATCCATGATGCACATCCATCCATTTTCTTTTTTTCACAAAGTATGCCACGTGGCTGCCATTTTCCAAAAAAATTCACATATGGTCAAAGTTTTACCATAGATTGTAGTAATTTTACTAACTTATCAAAAATCAAAATGGAGCTACTTGCTGACGTGGCAATCTATGTTTTTTGGGATGTCATAAGAAAACATGACTATGTTTTTTCTAAAATTACTAAAAACATGTCCGTCTAGAGTGACATCTACTTGTTTTCCAACTTAGCTGCTTACGTTTTCCTCAACATCAAACCAAATTCGCATTTCTATGGACGCTTATCATCCAACGTAGGGTGTTTTCGAAAACATGTTACGTTTCTTGGAAACAACACCAAAAACATAGTTTTCTTATAGTGTGAACAAATTGTGAAAGATGTGTCTTTTTCATTATCACTTCAAGCCTTGCTATCCACTTCACACCATGTTGTTCACTAAAAGTCTTGCTTTCCAAGGAAAGCTCTGGCATATTCAACAAAGCTTGGCAAGCAATGGAATGCCAAAACTATACCTATAATTGGTAACTTACATCTACTTCCTATTGAGCAAATCTTGACAAATGTATCCATCTTGACATCACTTCAAGCCATGCCATCCACAAAAAGCTTTGCCATGCATGGAAAGCTATGGCATCTACAACAAGCCTAGCCCTCCATGGAAAGCCCAAACCATACAAGTGACAACATCACACTCATTATCAAGCAAGTCGTGAAAGATGTGTCCATTGCATTATCACTTCAAGCCTTGCCACCCACTTCAAGCCATGCCATCCACAAAAATGCCTTGCTTTCCAAAGAAAGCTTTGGCATATTCAACAAAGCTTGGCAAGCAATGGAATGCCAAAACCATACTAAATATTGACAACATCTCACTCACTATCAAACAAATTTTGTCAAATGTGTCCATCTTGACATCACTTCAAGCCATGCCATCCACAAAAAGCCTTGTTATCCAAGGAAAGCTTTGGCATCTACAACAAGCCTAGCCCTCTGTGGAAAGCCCAAACCATACAAGTGACAACATCGCACTCATTATCAAGCAAATCGTGAAAGATGTGTCCATCATATTATCACTTCAAGCCTTGCCACCCACTTCAAGCCATGCCATCTACAAAAAGCCTTGCTTTTCAAAGAAAGCTTTGGCATATTCAACAAGCCTAGCCATCAATTGAATGCCAAAACCATACTAAATATTGACAACATCTCACTCACTATCAAACAAATCTTGACAAATGTGTCCATCTCATCATCACTTCAAGCCTTGCTATGTATGAAAAACTTTGGCATCACTATAAGAAATTGGAGTTTTTTTGAATGTCAAAAAAACGTCTCAAGTCATTTATTTTGACGTGGAAGTAGTCAATTTGGATGTTACTTACAATTTGTTATAAGGGATAGGCCCAAAACATATAAGAATCTAAAAAAACACGCTCTATTTCAACTTGTTTTTTTCTAACATCACTAGAAACATGGTTTTCCAAGCTCTCCAAAATGCAGCACGTGGACACCATGTAAGCGCTACATAGACAAAAAGAGCCACATGGGATTTTTTTCATCCAACCCGTCGATGACATGGTTCTTGATGTAGCACTTGACATAGTGGCAAAAAAAGTGACGTGGAACCAATTATGATGATGTGGCATGCCTAGTTAGTTCACTTTTATGTCATTTGAAAAATTTAATGCAGCTTTTTGAGACATCAAATTAGATGTCTAGGCATTTTTTGAGACATCAATTGGTGCATACCATATCCATAAGGCAAGATCAACAAAAATTAATTATTTAAAGAAATTAAAAAAAAAATTAAAAATTGTTGAATTCAACAAGAGTTGAAGAAAACTTAGCATCTACCATCAAGGAATTTCTTATGGCAAAATGAAAGAATTTCTTCAATAAAAGTTAGTGAGAATGAAGGCCATAGAGGTTATATTTACATATTCATTGTTCATCCATAGTGAGACAAAAGATATCGGATAACTATAATATAGAAACTTGACCATTATACATCTAGACGTTGTTTTAGATATCTAAATGTTGTTTTGAATATCTTGATGTTGTTTTGGACATTTTACATTGAATACATTTCTTGCTTTACATATCCCATATCGATTGTTTCACTTCCTACCACTCAACTTGTATAAAGACCATTTCTTTTCATCTATAGTGCACATCCATCCATTTCCCTTTTTTGGCAAAGCATGCCATGTGGCTTCCCTTCCTCTTATTTTTTTTACAAATGGTCAACATTTTACTATAGATCGTAGTAATTTTTATTGATTTAACTATAGTCAAAATGAATCTACTTGCTGACATGGCAGACTAAGTTGTTTTTGACATTCTAAAAAACATCAACATATCTTCAGTCATGTCAAATAAAACATCAATGTCTATAATAACATCAACTTGGTTTTATAGTAATGTACCAATGTTCTCCGCAATGTCTACAAAAATCTCTTTTGATGGGCCAATTGCCCTTTGACATCTTCACATTTTTTTGGACATCGTGCATTAGTGGTAAAACACAACCTAAAACATGGCTTTCTTATAGTGAATCCTAGCCGTCCATGGAAAGCCAAAATCGTAAATAATGGATCCATCTCATCATCACTTCAAGCCATGCCATCCACAAAAAGCCTTGCTATCCAAGGAAAGCTTTTGCATGGACAACAAGCCTAGCCATCCATAGAAAGCAAAACCATGCAAGTGACAACATCACACTTATTATGAAGCAAATCGTGAAAGATGTGTCCATCACATTATCACTTCAAGCCATGCCATCGACAAAAAAGCCTTGCTTCCCAAAGAAAGCTTTGACATATTCAACAAACCTAGCCATTGACTGAATGCCAAAACCATACTGAATATTGACAACATCTCACTCACTACCAAACAAATCTTGACAAATGTGTCCATCTCATCATCACTTCAAGCCATGCCATCCATGTACAAACAAGCCTTGGCTTGCTATCCATAGAAAGCAAAAACCGTGCAACTGACAACATCACACTCATTCTGAAGCAAATCGGGAAAGATGGATCCAAGCCACGCCAACCACGGGAAGCAAGAAGTCCGCCATGCAATTGATACCATCTCACTCACTTCTGACGCCTGAGGTCATCACTTCAAGTCTTCCGCGTGACTGTCTCCAAAAGTTCTTGAATGAATGAAAAGACTCCCCCAAATCATTTTACAGTGTCACTATAGAAAGGGTACTCTACCCAGTTCTTCCTGTTCAAGACTGTTATGTGCAGCAGGCCAGACGCAAGCTGATTTTTTTCAACTGCTTGTTTCCCAGCCCTGGACCCGACTGAGGTGCGCCTTGCCTTGCATTGCAGATATCCAGAGACGAAGGAGAGCTTATCTTAGCTTAACTTTGAGTTCATTCGACAATAATTTCCTCTCTAGTTTCCAGCTGTGCGCCACCCAGATAAGCAAGCTGCTGGGTTGATTTAATTGGCAGCTCTCAAATTGATTTCACACACTCTAATGATCAGACAATCTCGAGCATATTATCTGTGTACTTGTCAGGAGTTCGTAAACTCCTTTGCTCTTCGTTTGTTGTTCACAGATTGATATTGAAATTGATGTGCTGAGTATCGTGAATCAATAGTAGACCATGACATGGCCCACACAGCAGATCCTTTGGTAGCACTTCAACTGATTTTCTTGATTTCACGCTCTGGGGTTTCACGCATTACTGTGTTTGTAAAGATGGAGAATAGTCTACATAACTGCATGTAACGAGATCACTGTGAAATGCGGTTATTCTTGCTTGATCAGTGATGTGTGAAACGTACCATTGTAAGTCGTGTTTCTGAAAGGAGACTATCAATGGCGTTTTCTGATTCATTTGAAGGTTTCTGTATGTGAATGTTGCGAGATGAGTATGCACAGGATGAGGAATGGAATGAGAGTTGTCACACTCCGAGTGGCCGGGGGGGAATGTTGCTGTACTGTTTGGGGGTTTGTAGTGGACGAGTACTTAGAGCTTGTATATGGCGAAAGTGGAGAGAGAGAGAGAGAGAGAGAGAGAGAGAGAGAGAGAGAGGAGTATTTCAAGGGGAGCCGTGGTTTTGAACTCAGTGGGAAAAGATTGTTGGTCGTGGATGTAGTTTTATTACTAACTGTAGTTTAACCTTTCTGCAACCCTGTACTTGCCTCCTTGAGTTGATGGATTGCTTATTAGGTGAATGCTTATGATGCAGGTTAGAGTTAATTATGGCGTTGGAGGTTGTATGGATGCTGACAGCGTTGATAGTCCTGGCAACACTCTTCATTGGAGTGTCCAAGAGCATTCTCAGTAACACTGTTCTCTTCAGACGAGGACCTCGTGACTTCCTTCTTGACCGCTTGGCCAGGTTCTTCTCAATTCATCACTCAATTGCTGTCGTTAGGGACAAATCAGGGTTTCGTTTCCCCGATGGTTGCTTTGCCTTCACAGTAGGAACCTCTGTCCTCAGGAGGGGAATCAGTAGGAATCAGTAGGAATCAGGGCTTTCAGCTATTTTGAGGGATTTTCTTAGTAGAATGTTAATTTTTAAATTTGAATCTTTTTTTTCATATTTCAAGAGGATTTCACCGCAGTAACTATAATACATGTTGTTTTATACCGTAAGGATAAGTCAAAATATGGATTGTTTGAATACCATATGAAACAGTCATGAACTTCACAATTTTGTTCTGTTAGTGGGTAAAACCGTGTGCAGGCTTTGATTTTTAGTTGTTAGGTATTGCCTTAGTCGCTAGATTCTGGATCTTAACATTTACTCATGTGGCAAAAGATCTTGTATGAGAGAAGGTTTACTTCCTTAACTCTTTCCGTGCTTTAACTTTGGAGATTTGCGATGTGCTATTCCCCGCCATTTTGATGTCTTTCCTCTGATTGTTTGGGTGTTTAGATATGGAGGTTCTCTTACCATTTCATTTATGGGCAAAACGCTAACGGTAATCAGTTCGCCTGAAATCATCAAGTTTGTTCTTTCGACTGCCCATGAAGCCTTTCCAGCAGTCTATTCCGTGCAGTTTATTCGACTTCTTAATGCGGAGATGTTTCAAGATGAAAGGCACCCGCACTTCAGAAAGGTTTTACTTTCTGCTGCCTCAGGAGCTGGGCTTCAGAAACTGGTCCCGTTCATCAGCTCCTTGGCCGAGAAAACTGTCAAGTCTTGGGAGAATCAAGCTGTGGTGAATTCGGTGGAGGAGTTGAAAAGGGTCAGTGGTACAACGTTTTCTTGGAAGACATTCTACGTTTATGAACTATACTTCTCTCTTGATTATATGATTATATGCTAAAATTTCACCCGGTTTGTTCAATGTTTGCGTTAAGCGCTAATTCTTATCATGTCGTTTTTGTGCAAATGGTCATCAAAGATAGTGGGAAGGAGCAAGACGGTCGTCTACACCCTCTAGCTTTAATTTGGGACTGACCCTTTGATGGTTATTTGATAGATCGATGAATGATACTCATACTGAAAATTTGAACTGTCTGCAGTTTGTGTTTAATGTGGGGATGCACATTATTTGGAGGGATGTCGAACCGGACTCGAAGGAAATGGATCAAATTCGGGACGAAATCTCCCGCGTTGAAGAAGCTCTCCTGGTTTTACCCATCAATTTTCCTGGATTCACTTTCCACAAGGCGTTGAAGGTGTGTTTTCCAGAGCATTTCCAGCCTTTCGAGTCATTAGTCTTCTAATGTTCCGGATACTGAACCAAGTAGAACCGGAGGTTGCTGCAAAATTCGAAGACAATATTGAGTGTGCAAGTCATGATTCACTTAGAATATCTATTGTTTCCATGGAGGGGCGATTCAAGTTGCAACTTGCTCATGAACATTGCATAATATTCACCAGAGATCTTAATTTTCGAGGTTGTTTGTGAGTCTAATTATGCACTTCTTGGTTTCAGAGTTCGAAAACATAAATTACGCCTCAATATCTTAAGTTGAGCTCCTCTGAGGCCTATAAACAAATGCGTCACCCTTTGATATATGTCTCCGTGTTTATTTGACATGACTCTAGCTTAAAAATTCCTGCCAAGTCATCACAAAATTGGAATGCTGATGAAGTAACTGTGTTGTCCACCTCATGGAACTGTTGAAACAGACCAAACAAGTTCTCGTATCCCGCATTCAAAGCGAAATCTCAAGGAGAAGGGAAGCTGGTATCCAACAGGATGACATGTTGAATGGTTTTATGAGCATTAAGGAGGTTGAAGTTGCGGATTACGATATATGTTGCCTTATCGTGGGAATGATGTTTGCTGTTTCTTCTACAATTTCTGCTTTGATTCCTTGGGTCCTGAAATACCTGGATAACTTTCCAGAAGTACGCCAGCGTGTACAGGTGAAATCTTGTTTTTTTTGATAGATTTATGATGAGATGACAAGCTTTCTAGACGTTCTACGCAAATACTGTATTTGTGGACAGTTTTGTTCACTTGCTTGGCAGGTGCTGTCAATGACTGTTTCTTATGACCCTCGTTCAGATTTGCATAGTTACCTAGTACGTTTCCTGTGTTGATTTTTAGTTTCTAGAGATTAGATCACCAGAGTGATAATTCCTCTAGTTCTTGCGGTTCGGTGGGTACTATCAATGGTTGTTTCTTATGACTCTTCAGATTTGAGTTACCTGGTACTTTTTTTGTCTTGATTTTTAGTTGCCAGAGATTCGATCCCAAAGTGATAATTGGGTCTTCAATGATCAGTAACTCAAATCATAACAATTAGTGTTGTGCATAGAGTCTACATACTATGTAAAATAGTGTTATTTGGAAGTTTGCACTTCCCTTCAAATCTCATAATAGTGTACTTCTGAGTTCATTTCATTCAGGAGGAACAAGATGGTCTTCGGCAAAAGATGGATGAAGACAAGTCATTGACCTGGTTCAAGCCCAAGAGCAGCATGCCTTACACTCTGCAAGTAATTTGTTTTGGCCAATGCCTATAATTGTAAAGAGAAAATTATTTATGAAATACTGCAATCATGCCGATGTTTTTTTTTTCTTCAATTATGGTTTGAGTGTTATTGTTGGTATTGCATGAATTGCAGAAATGGTTTATAATTATTTATTTTTGTTGTAATATTCTCTATTTCTTTCATAGAATCTAAAATTTGGTGATTTTGCTACTAATTCCACAATCATTGGGGTAACATATAGGTTATCTATGAGATTATGAGGATTGAATCACTTGTTGTGCTAATTTCAAGGAAAGCCATCAAAGATGTTGATTACAATGGTAAAGGTTCCCTCCTATCACTTGTCCTCACTTGCTCTTATATGGACAAATTTGTCACATTAGGGACAAAGCTCTAAACTAGTAACTAAAGCACTTTGAGATGACTTTCTTGAACTAGGAGGGGTGAGACCCTCATCCAATCTGTCTTTGACATAAATCTATATTATTTAGATTTTAGAGCTTTTAGGGTCAATTAGGCAATTAAAATAGCAACCTCTAAGCACTTGAAAGTCCTAAATTTTGGCACACTAAAATTTTCCAAAAATGACTAATTTGAAGTTACTATTCTTCAATTTCTACTAGTTCCATTAAGAATCAATGACTTTTTTCTTTAGGTCTAAAATCATTTTAATATAATTGAGTAACTAGAAGCTATAGTCTCTCAAAGACCAAAGTTCAAATTTCATTTTATGAAGTACTCATTGCAAGTTAAAAAGCTAGTGTACTCAAAGCCAATAGAGGTGTGAAGTTTATTGTACCATGCATTTAGTTTTGACTTCATATCGATATCTTTTGGGTTTTGAATATGTTTCACTTCCTCGAAGGTTTAGTCTTTCGCAAAGGATCTTATTTGTGGACATCAGCAACTTCTCTTCATCATGATCCTAAACTCCATCCCAATCCTCAAAAGTTCGATCCATCTAGATTTGTTGTAAGTGCACCATGTTTTTACAACCCAAAAATGAAATTAATTTCTTAATCTTAAGTCAATTTGGTATTTTGATTTGAGATTGTTTTCTTGTTAAGTTTACACTCATGGAACCCCTGTAATGTTTCAATTAAGTAGTTTACACAACTTGGCTACAATTAGTGGCATTAGTGTCTAATGACCAAGTTACTATGTACTCTCTTTATTTGTTCATTATGTTTAAACTAACTCCCCTTCGTTGAATTAGTTTGAATATAATGTGGAAGTTGCTTAAATATATACTCTATTCAATTTCATGCAAATGGTATTATAAAATTTATTTATGTTTGAAATTAACAAGCTATCTACAATCAGAACCATATTCAAGAATGCCATAGGAATTTATTTTCAACTTTTATTCATTTTCCTCAACGTCCCAAATTTTCTTGGATAGTGTGCAAATTTTTTTTTGATGAGTCTAATCTTGGACTATTGGAATTTGCTACAGGAGAAGCCTCGACCAAATTCTTTCATACCTTTTGGCCAAGGTCCACATTTATGCCCTGGAAATGAACTTGCACTAACAGAGACAATGTTCATCATCCATCATCTTGTTACAAATTACAGGTTAGAGTACATGCTCATCTCTTTCAATAATTATATTGATTATGCACAATGAAATGAACAATAGTTTCATTGTTTGTCTCTTACGTCAATTGTCATTTAGACCATCAAGATAACATATTGTAGACCATCTAACCTTCAAAATTGGGAGGTCACAAAGATTATATAGTGTACATAATGTCAAGTTTTAAAACTTATTTCCTTGAATTTTGAACATAGAGATTTTTGCTCAAAAGGATTACATTGAATTGAAGCGAACTTATGAGTTTTATTCTATTTTCCATCCAAATAAAGACATTAGTAGAATGCTTGCTTGGATAGACTAAACTTTAAGACCCACAACTAGTCTAATTTTTACATGATAGGTTAGACTAGTTGTGGGTCTTAAGGCTTCATTTGTCTAAGTAGACATTCTACTCTAGAGTGAGTATAATATGGCTACATTGAAATTTGAGCCTAACATTACAATTGGGGAAGAAAAAAATTTTAGACCTTCCTTGAAGAAGTTCATTTCCATTGTACCACTATGCATTTTTCTTCTAGTATACTTTCATAACTAAGGAAGTAGATGAGCATTTGTCCTTAAATAATTTTGATGGTGGAAGTCTTTAGGCCTTGGGATAGAAGAATTTGAAATACAATGGATGAATGTTTGTATAATTGAGGAAATTGAAATTATGTGTATGTTATGCCTATTGTAGTTGGGAAAGGTGTGGACCTGACAAAGGAGTGACACAACTTCCAATTAGGAAACCTACCGGCTTCCCAATTCATTTGGTCAAAAGGTGCAAGACATGAGAAGTTGAACTATTGGTTTTGATTGGAAAGAGGTATTGTATGAGATAAGCTCTTAAATAAAACACCTATATTGACCTAAATAACAACCACCTTTATATGAATATGAATAGTGAGAGAAGGTATAATAAATTGTTAGCACAGGAAGACATCGAACATGTGTGTCATCCTAAGAATTCACTATATTATTTTCAACATGTGATGATTATTAGGTAGCACAAGACATGTAATTTCTTTATGGACTAATACCAATTGTCTATTTTAGATTATAGTAGTGACTTGTGATAAGGGTAATCCGATTATTAATAGAATCGTGTAGAAATTGATCATTTTGACTCATAATTCATGTAGTTAGTATGAAGCAATGCACAAATATGAGGTATTGTTCTTTTATAATACTAAACATGTTGCAAGTTTCACATATTTCACATGAAGCAAAGCTCATGTAGTATACTATAATTATGTATTGTGAATACATATTGGAAAAAACTAAATAAACATATGAAGATGATTCATGTTGCTACATCATGTAAACTTTTGTTTGATCTTGTTGGCAATTGAAAGAAATTATACCACAAGTAGCATGTAATGTTTGGTTGTCGTATAAATAAATCGTGAATTTGAACATGCATATTGAAGCGCGGCAATGGCAATCTCATATATGTACAAGAGGAATTGCCTCCCCTTTGTCATCAAATTCAACTATTTTTTGTATTTTTTTGTATAAAGTGCGGCAAGGTTGTCACATTAGGTGGGTTAGGATCCAATGACACTAGCATGTGAGCCTAAAAATACAAGCCTATAAGCCTTAAGCCTAGATGTAAGTAGATATTCTACAACTATTGAAGGAATTTACAACATACATACTTATAATATGAGTACCCTATAACCATGTAAGGTGCTTGTAACATAGGTACCTAAAACATAGACACCCATAATATAATTAGGCATTTATTATATAAACATCTTACAATGTAGACTTCCTATAACTATGGAAGGTACCAATAATATAGGAGCCTAGGCTCCTAAGCTCATGGGCTCAAGATCCTAGGCTCACATACTAGCAATTGTGGGTTAGGATCCCAAATGGATGAACAAATTAGATGGTCCAGACCGTTTGAGATTTTTAAGGCTTGAGATTTTGTAAAGTAAGAAAAAAATTACTATAATTTATCTTTACTGAGTGATGTATCTTGGAGTTTGTAGACATAGCTTTTCATATTGGAATTGGAATTAGAATAGGGACACACATAGGGGCAAGGACCAAAGGTCATTAGGAGGATCTAAGGTTCGGATGGGGAGTGGTTGGACATCAACCACATTCTTTCATTTTTTTAAATCCTTTGGATAACTTTAGTAGGTACATAGACAAGTTTTCCTTTTAAATTGGTAAAGTGAACATTAGATTTTACTAGGATTTACATCAATCACATTTAGTTTATTTTTTAAATTTTCTTTAGATTACATTAGTGGGTATGTAGGAGGGTTTAACACTTTTATTGGTGAATTGAGCATTTGGATTTGTAGAGATTCACATCAACCACATTCTTTATACTCCGTATTTTATTTTATTTCCTTTGGGTTACTTATGTGGGTTGGTAGAACCACATTCTTGTTCATCTTTTAAAATTCCTTTGGATTACTTAAGTAGGACATACAAGGGTTTGCCCTTTTAATTGGTGAATTGAACTAATTGATTGTGTCATTGAGTGGCATGTTTTTATCTCAAAAACACCTTCTTCAATCTTTGGTTGTGCCACTTGTTGTATTATCTACAAGGCTACTAACTAACTTTCTATTCCTCTCTTAGAATGGATGGTAACTTTGACTTTGGTTGAATACAAGAATATCTAAATCTAAAAGGAACTCTCTACTACTAATTCTCATTTAGCTAGGTTCTATCATATGTACTTGTAGGTTTAGGTCACAATCTAATTTATAATGGAAATCTTGCAATTCCTAAGCCTCACTATCCTTTAAACACCTATTCTTCTTCCTAAATACCTAATTTATTTTAGAAATAAAGATTTGGAGTGTTTTTAGGCACTCCAAGATTCTATGTATGGGTAAAGCATTGTATTAGTAGGGACTTTTATCAATTATAGTTAACCTTGTTTTTATAGGGTTTTGTCTATAAAATCTAATAATAAAATGTAAAAGCGAAAAAAAAGAAAACCTCTAACAACTCTAAGACCAAAGTGACAACTTAGGGGTTTGCACCCAACTACAAGAATTTACATCAAATGCTTGTCCAAACCTTGGAAATTAAAGTTTTTGTCAATAAGCCAATATAATCACAATTAAGCAAGTGCAATGAGCAATATGAAGATACATGTACAACCACCTTTTGGCCTACTTCTAGTCGTAGTAGCTTTTGACCATCATCACCACTACCATTGCAGAGTAATTGTAATTCATGGCAACCAATCCTTCTACAATTCCAATGCCACCATAATATTGGATGTTCAAGTCCAACAAAATTAACCCCTAAATGTCCAAACTACATTCTAGGGCAACATAGTGATTTTAGGTAGCTCACTACAAAGAAAGTTTTTATTCTTTTTCTTTAAAATTTTCACACAACATGTGTCCGAGGAGTATCTTTTACGCCCAACAATTTTCACAACTTTTCAATCCATGGTACAAAATTTATTGTATGATATGTCATTTTCATTGCTTGGCAAGCAGCTCGGGCAACCCCCCCCCCAAAATCTTTAAAAATCATTTTTTTAAGAAATAAAAATTGGAAATTGGTTTTCTATATTTATAAATACATCAAAAGGTTTGAATCATTCCATTTTGATTCATGAGATGAAAGTTATGAGAAGTTTTAGTTAACGGATAGTTATGGATTCTCTACTCTAAAATAAACTTAGAAGTCCTTTATTTAACTCAATTTTCAATATTTTTGGGAAAAAAACAAACTATAAGATGTAGATTGTTAATTACAACATTACAACCATTGGGATTTTCATTTTTCAATTCCATAATTAAATTTTTAACAATTTAGTAATTTTAATTATTCTCTGGTTTTTTCTACTTACTATTTTTTCCCTATAATTATGTTGTGCAATTCCAAATGATCTGAATTTTTTCAAGCATGTAGACAACTTGCCTTGAAAAATGAATTTGAAGAACCACCATCATCTTAGAATTTTTTTCATACAATTGTAACCTTATGAAGAGTTGCCCATTTTTTTGCAGGGCCAAAAAAGAATTTTTGTCCATTCAAATGCTAATATCTTTCAATCTACAAGGTAGAAATTTTCGAATTTTTTCCCATATCTTCTCAAACTAGTGTACTAAAAGACACTACAGTTACATGTGTCCAAATTTTTTTTCTAAAATTTGGTACTTGTACAAGAAATGGCAATATGAAAGCATTTTTGGTAAAAATATACTTAGTCAAATTCATTTAGGGGTTAAACTACCCTATTCTAGACCACATGGGAGCAAGCCTATTGTAGGCTAAATTATGTAAATGGTGTACATTTCAAAACGTGAATGTACACCACTAACATAATCTAGCCCACAATGGGTTTGCTCCCATTTGGTCTAGACTAGGGTAGTTTACCTTACATTTTCATGTTTCAACATTTTATTCTACTTCAAACACAAAAGACGATTGTAGCAGTTCAAGATCAACAACGACTAAGAATGATGTCAACATTAGTCCAAATTTTCCCAATGAGGTTTTTGAGTCAATTTTTGAGGAAGTGGATCATTTAAGTCGGAGCGAATTAATGCTCAAGCTGCAGTAAGTAGTTCTAGCAAATATGAAGAGAAAATGTCCATAATTGAATTCCCGGGAGCAACACCAGAGCCTTTTCAGAGTGTAGGAATTGAATGGGATTCAGTGCAGATCACTCCAATTTTTAGAAATTCTCCACTTGCAACGGCACCTGTAACCCAGTTTGAGGCGAAGAAGAATCTTCTCAATGCGTTGGAGATGACAAATTAAACACGTAGCGGTGATTATAGCTAGAAATATAAGAGCAGCTCCACCGCATGAACGGAGAAAGAACCATGAAATGGTTTTAACAGAGGGACTTCGCGGGGCAGTTGTCGTTCCATCTCCGCTTCTTCCTAAAGTGAAGTGCTGCAGTGCAATTCACGCTTCACCACTGGACAACGCTTTGTCCATCTCGTTTTACATCATCAATGATGTCACAAAAGAGAATGATTCCTCCATAGTCAAAAGACTGAATTCTTGCGTGGTCTCAAAAGATCTTGAAAATGGCGCCGACAAAGCCTTGTAGTGTTGCCCAAGAAATTCGAAAACCCTTTTGCGGTGATGCAGACATGCAGTGGAGCTCTAAAGCACTGCCTTCACGCAACAGTTCCGGTCCGGTTGCGCATGTGCTTTAGTGTGCAGTGAAGCTGCTCTAACAACACTAAATTTGAATGTTTTGAACATGAAAGATTTTCAAGAGAATTGGAGCGTCCTCCAGAAATGATTTAAGTTTTAGTCTTTGATTTTAGGACTTTCACATGTCTTCAGAATTCTTAACCTACAGACACTCGAATCTCGGTGATGTGTCACGCTTCCCTTGGCTTCCAGCAACACAATTCTACACCGTAACTATCGACCGTTGTATGCAATGGATTTAGCAAGCCGATGTGTTCCAACCTACCCGTTTGACAGGTCAAGGCAAGGCTTCTCAGGTTTGATTTTCTTGCCAGCGAGGCACTTGTTCGTTAACAGAAACTTGCAATTAGTCTCTTCATTAACAGAATATGGAGAATTTTGTCTTAGTTAACGAAGATAATCATCGCTCATCGTTGTTGCGGAAATTACAATATATACCTTGGACAACTCCAATTGCAATGAGAAGGAAGTGCTCAGTAAGCTGAATGGGCCATATGGAGTATCTTTACTCTGACACAAGCAAGTCGGACAAAAACAACTCAAACAAGCTTTACACACAGATCCATTCAACCGATTGAGCACCCTTGCACAGGTACCGGATTGATCGATGCAACAGCTTTAATTTGCTTCAATCCAGTTGACAAATTCTTTGCAAAGTAAGTTCAAGATTCTAGTGTACGTTTGGAAGACCTTGATCAAGTCTCCTGTCGACCAAATGCAAAAGCTTGAAACTGAACCGTTTTGGTAACTTACTGCTAGTACAAAGATGGCAAGGATGAGTAGCTTTTACTTGAAAATGAATCGTTTTGGTAATTGCTTTAATATGTCCTATCAACATCTTTGTAAACATTGTTCAAAGTCTATTTCTAAGAAGAGCAACTTTGTATTATGAAACGGAAAACAAAGAACATCAACATGAGAACTCCAATTAATTTTGAGGTTCAATGTCAACAGGAATCATTAGTTTGCGACAAATCAAGACCGAGTTTAAAAATTGGCTATGTATAAGAATTGTCATTCTTTCAAACACTGCATTTTGTTCGAGAAAAAGAATCTTCTACAGGACCTGAACTGCGAGTGCGCTGACTTAGTTGCAAATCCTTCGGCATAGCTGACTAATTGCCAAAGCAAAAACAAAATGAGCTTCTAAACTGAAGTGCCAAAATGACTCAAAGCACCAAAGCAATGCACAAATAAGCTCCTAAATCATAGCATTGACGTGATGTGCAACAATCAAAACAAGAAAGCATACTAAGAGTGCCAAATGGTGCCAAACAAAGACAATGACAGGAGGTAGGTGGGTAGGAATCTAGGAGGTAGGTAGGTTATTTAAAAAGACACGTTGACAAAAATCACCTCTTGCCACCTCGATTCAAGTGTCTGTAGGTTATGTCCTATAACCTTCGAGAGGAGGTAGGTTATCGGTGGAGCCCCTTGGTGCTACCGCGCCTCAGTTCTCCACCGAGAACCTACCTCCTCTCGAAGGTTATTTAGTCCTTAGAAGTCAATTACAACATTTCTTGATGGGCATATTAACCTCTTCTCAAATATTTTCATTGATTGATTTCAAATTTTTTTGGAGTCAACATACAATTTGAAGAATCGAACTCATTTTTGGTGCTCTCATTTTGAAATAAATTGTCGTTCATTTGTAATTTTTTTGAATCCAATGTTGTACACCGTAGTTATTGGAATAATTCATCCATTTGTGGAATACGAGAGCATGTAATTTGTTCATTTTCTTTTTTTTTTCATTGCAATTATAGACTTTTCATTGGCATCCAATTCAATTACATATAATTTCACTTATTGTACACTAAATAGTGAAATTAGGTTGCCTCACACTAATTTCTTGACATTTGACACTATAAATATTTATTGGTATTGTACAAGAATTCACTACTTTTGAATTAGATATTGTTGTAATTGGGACTCGTAAACATCCACATGTATAAACGGGAATATTTGTAGCAATATTTATTGACTTTGATGGCATGTACAGTAATTTTTTGGGGGGTAAGGCAACCTAATTTCACTATTCAATGTAGTTGATAATGAAAATTTGCAACCAATCACAGATCAAGTTTCTACCTTTCTAAAAGTGCTAGTATATGCATGTTGTCGGATTATTGGTTGGAAACCACTGGCTAGGAGCCATGCAATCAAGAGCTTGAGTTGAGAGAGCTACAATGGTTTATGGACATGGGTTTTGATCAATCAAAGTTTTTTGAGCAGGACTAGGGAAGAATTAAAAGGAGCTTTGTTGATGTGGCCTTCAATGACATCTGGTGGCACCCGGCAAAACAAATGCAATACATTTGATGGGGACTCATAGATTATGGATGGGTGGAGTGGGGACAATCCTATCATACCATGGAGAAGCACCCCAACAATATAGTGAAGATTGAGAGGTGTTTCGAAAGGAAGTGGTATAGGAACAAGCGTGTATTAGAAAGTAGGTAGGGTTTTGCAGTTTTTGCAGAGTCTATGAAATCCTACCTGCTCTCTAGCATTAAGAACACAGGGGTGCATATTCAGCAGAATTGTCCAGTTTCTTGGCAAAATTGGCATGCTCTTCAGGGCCGTCGATTCTACAAATTAATTGAGCTCAAATGAGCCGAACATGCACCCCTTGCCTTTGACATTAGGAAAAAAATTCCGTTGGACCCTCATGGGCCCTTGTACTATATTCATGTTCTATCCACCCTAGATCTTCAACCCCATAGCGGAGTGACTACATTGCTCTACTCAAGTGCCCCGAGTACTTTTATTGACTTGCTCTTCTTACTAATACTTACATTCTTACTTAGCTTATCTTGCTTTGTAGCTAGCCCCTTTGAAATTTGCCCTTGTAGTAAAGGTTACCCTTTATTTGTATAAAAAATAGGAACTTTATTGTTATATTGAACAGCTACATTTCAAAAACTACTCCCTTCAACCCAAATGATCTTTTTGTTGGAAAAAGTGTTTTGGATTAAAGCTAAAAAAATATTTTTTAAATCCATTCCATGATGAAAGTAGAGTTCTATGCACTCCTATCATCCTATAAATTTGAGTTTCAAAGCCCTTTTCAAAGTGCAATTTTCAAGTATTAGAAAGTGGAATTTTTAGGGCATTTTCAAGGAGCACTAGTGGGCACTTAATTGTTGACTGTGAAGTATAGTCATCATTTTGTGGGCATTTAGTATGGACCTAAGACCATGTGTGGACTTTCACTCCACCTCCCATTGCTTCATTTCCTTCAATCAAGCAAAACTCACAGAAATGCAAAAAATAAGAATGAACAATATAAATTGACTTGTTTAGCCATTGCATTTATCTTTCAATTGATGATTGCAACAATGCTAGTATGTGAGCATGAAAATGTGAGCATGTGAGCCTTGAGCATATGTATAAGTGGATATCCTACAACCATTGAAGGTGTTTAAAATATAAACACCTATAATATAGGTATGTAGCTTTCTAGGCTTGTGGGCTTGGTTCATTGCAAGAAACACCTACTGTTTTCTGTAGAGTTTTGAAAAACCGGTTTGTATTCAATGCTATAACTTTTGATTTATAAGCCCAATGCCCAAATCAAAAAATGTGGTCATAGAATTCTTGATTCCCATTGTACCCCTTATTTTTAAATTTAAAAAAAAATTTATATTTAAAAATTAATTTCATTAATATGTCACACTTTCAGGTTTAGGGTTTTTTATACTAAATACCGGTTCAAATTAATGATTTTTTTCCGAAATTTCTGTGGTATATTTCTATAGTAGGTAGACATGTCCCTACTAAAGGGCATAAAGAAAAACATTATTTTATGTCCTCCACGTTTACGCAAAGAGGCCTCCCTTATGAGTGCACTTATAAACATTAGAAATCTTTTTTACCTCATTTTCTTAACCAAATCTCATCACCATGAAGTCTTTTCCAATGTCAAATTTTTAGTTTTTTTGAAAATTTATTTTCCTATTTTCTACAAATAAAAATGTCCCAATTGTATTTTCTTCACTAGAATTCTATGTCCAAGAAGCTGTCCTAGTAAATACAATTGGGACATTTTATTTGTAGAAAATAGGAAAATAAATTTTCAAAAAAACTAAAAATTGGCCATTAGAAAACACTTCATAGTGATGAGATTTGATTTTAAAACTGAGGTCTAAACCATTTCTAATGTTTACAAATGCATGCGCAAGGGAGGCCTCTTTGCACAAATGTGAAGGACATAAAATAATGTTTTTTTAGATGCCCTTTGGTAGGCACATGTCTACCTACTATAGGAATATACTACAAAATTTTTAACCAAAAAAATCATTCATTTGAACTGGTATTTAATATAAAAAAACCCTAAACCTGAAGTATGACATATTAATGAAATTGACATTTAAATATAAAATAATTTGAAAATATTTCTGAAAAATAAGAAATATTATGACAATCAAGTTAACTAGAAATAGATTTTTCATTTTTGACATTGGATTTAAAATTTATAAGTTATAGTAGATGATAAGAGAGCCACTCTAATTGTGATGAGAAAACAGGCAGGTGTTTCTTGCAATGACCCACTCATGCTCCTAGGCTCACATAATAGCACCCCTCTTTATGATTGCATAGATGGAAGGGAAACTACTACTTGGAGTTGTTACATTAGGGGACATTTAGCTACCCTAGAAGCCCTTTTCAGGCTGGTTTTCCATGTTGAGTACAAGCCAAGGCTTGCCAAAATATAAAATAATTAAAAATAATATTTAAAAATAAAATCTAAATTTATTTATTTTTCATTTAAAAATTTATTATTATTATTTGATGTGGTCGTCACCTAGCCACGTGAGCGAGTTGTTGTAGCTGAAATCCCATAGTTCAAGAACTTGTGGGAACTTGTGGGCTTCCACAATAGCTCAATCTCTTCTAATGTGCTAGTCCTAGATAGGAATCGAAAATTGAATTTGACCGATTCAAAGCATCACAAATGCAACTTGAATATCATTTTTGGATAGAAAATTAAGGCCAACAAGATCATTTGGGATCTGGGGATGGAGGGAGTATTATATATTGAAATGACTTAGTCAACTGCATTTCACTAAACTAGTCTTCACGTGGATAACGTAAGCAAAAGAAATAATCAAAAGTTGAATGTATGGCATTCAATTTTTCATAGCCACAAAACTTCTTGGTATTAAGTTACATTAGCTTGAACTCTCAAAGCCCCAAAATACCGTAGTGCATTTGGCTTGAAAATGACTCCTTATGATAAAGTATTTAGTATCTCAAAATAGAGTACAATTTTTAGTGATTTTAAAGTCAAGCCTTCTTACTTTATAATTGTAAGTGTGTTCAAATTTTTGGTCTTTCATGCCCTAATTTTTTTGAAATTATAGTAGTCAAACTTGATGCTAATTTTTTTTCTTACTTATTCAAATTATTAAGTTTCTTTCCAAGATTCAAAACATGATCTTGCACCATGACCCATGCTTGTGGATTTTGAAAATTTTGAAGCTAATAAAGTTCCGGGAAGCAATGTGCCAAAGTTGAAAGTCAATTGATGGTTCTAACATTGTAGAAAAAAAATCATAGATGACATGCGGTTTGTAGATATGATAGACACATTTCTTGCTCTTTTACAAAAGCACTTGTCTTATTCTTTATCTTGTTCATTTCATTCTTTATCTTGTTTACTATAGAGACTTTTCTTGCTCTTTCACTAAATACAATTGTCTTATTCCTTCAATAGAAAGACATGATGCCAATTTCACTAATAGAGAATTTGTCTATCTCGCATGTTGTCAATTTCTCTTCCCACTCTTCTACCTCCTGCCTCTTGCTTTATGCTTCTAGCCTTGGTGACTAATATTATCCTATAATAAAGTCCAATCTCTCAATGAATTCCAATCCCTCCAAAATTGGAAACCTAGAAAATGAAGCCTCCACCCAAAATCTCCTTTTTGAGCACATTCTAAATAAAAAATGGTACATTTTTTTCCAAGGAAAATATTTGACAATAAATTTCTCATTGAGATCACTAAAATTCTCCCTAATCTTGAGGAGGTTACTCTACATTTTGGATGAAAATACATGCTATTGAACAAAGAAATTGTATTTTGTCCTTACTTCATCCATATTTTACATGTTTCCGCTAGTAAGCACGGAGGAAAGGAGTTTCGTCACTACCTAAAAAAATTGAAACAAAAATCCCGGCTGGCCTCCCCCTCGTCAAGCAAACTCCACTTGCTGATTGAGGTCCAATCTCAAGGTACTCAACATGAGCGACCTGGACACGGGCTTGTCCATGAAGCGCCCCTTCTCACTGGGAGAGCAGAACGCGTTGGCCAACGATGGGAAGGGCTGTGAGTCCCCGAAGACTTCCAGCCACCTCGTGTTGCGAGGATCGTATATCCCCGACCTTGCTACCAGCAGCAAGCAGTTCCTATGCACGACGAAGTCCCAGTCGTAACGTGAGTCCACGGAGCTCCCCGGAGAGTCGTTCACGAACAAGCACTGCAAATTGATGTTCTGGCGAACGCACTGCCGGGTGGCCAAGTTGAGCTCATAAATCCGAAACTCCACAACGTCGTCACTGGAGCTACGGTTTCCTTCTTTGGCAATGGCACAGAACAAGCGCCCGTCGTGGACTAAAATCTTGTACCCATCTGCTGGATCCGTCATCGTGATGCCCGTGTTAGTTTGTGTCCAGTTGGGTGACTCAGTGTTGAAGGCGATGAGCTCGTGATCCCGGGAGAGAGTGTAGAAAATCTCCCCCTGAAATGTGCCGCACGTGCGGGCGAGGCTGTTGGTAACCCTAAGCAGGGGCACGACGGAATCCGACCTGGAGCTGTACAAAAAGACGGCCTGGCCATGTCCCCGGTGTCTGTTGTAAAGATCACTACCGAAAATGAAAATCCGGTAGTGACCCGAGGGATGCTCTACTCGGACTATGATTTGCCGGAAAACGACGGTCCATGGAATGTCAATTGGAGGGAGAAGTTTATAGGTCTGCGTTAGAGGGTTACAAACTAAAATGACGCTCCGGCTGATGTTGTTCAAGGCACTCACACAGAGGAGACCGCCGTCGGAGCCCATCCCAGTAATGCGATCGCAGTACGCGAGCAGCAACGCTTGGAGGAGGAAAGAGAGACCGAGGCCTTGCCATTTCCTCCCATTCGAGGTTAAGACGGGAGCCAGGCGAAGATCCTCCAAGCTCCGCATCGCCACGAGGAGCGGATTTTGCGAGGTCGAGTGCCGGCAGGAAGCGCGGAAAGAAGGGGACAAGGGGTATTCGGACCAGCGCTTGCAAACGGCGCGGAAGCGGAAGATGGCCTCCAAGGGCAGACAGAGTAACACTTGCTCCAGCACCTCGTCCGGGAGACGCTGCCACAAGTCTGGATCGAGGTCTTGGGACGACGCCATAGCCGAGTCCAATCTAGCGGAACATCAAGTCCTTACGTACAAATTCGTATACCCAAAACCCTTAGCTCCGAAATTCGCCCGACGACCCCTCAGGCCCTCACCGCCTGAATCCACAATCCCCCAGTGCCCTGATTAATCCTATTTCAATTCTTTCGAACTACCACCAATCGGGAGGGACACGCTTCGCGGCTCCAAAGCTGTCGGTAATTTCACAAACGCTGAAAAGCTGAGGTCTATTAGTGCCAAATATCCAAAAGGTAAGAGCTCGGTTACCGGAGAAAGAACGTTATAAATTCCACTACGTCGATGCTAACAAGGTGCAGCATCCAGCAAAAACAAGGCCAGTGGTAGTTACCTTCCAGTTACATGAACAGTAACACAACTCTATCAAGAGATACAATTGCAACGTTACCTAAGAAAAGTAAAATTTTACCCTTCCGCTTAAACACCGACCAGTTCAACTCTTCATGTGCACAGTGCAGATGTTCTGTCAGCAAAGAATAGTACTTATAATAAGAAATGAAGTCAAATTGCATTTAAATACGGATTTGAAAAGTAAAAGAAATAGAAGGAATAGGACGAGAAAGGAAATGGTTCACCAAACAAAAACTCTCTTTTATAGGAAGAGAAAGTAAAAGGTGCATGTTTTATTTTTTTTCGAAATTGAGCATTAAGAAAATCCAAGATCGCATGATTGAAAATTGGGCCCTAAAATTGAGTCTCATCGCTTTGCATTAATTGGGGCCACGGCATTGAACTAGGGCCGGATTGAAGGCCCGAACTCAAGCAAATCTGGCCGGCCCCAGGCCAAGTATATATAAAGTGGGCCTTAGTTATCGTCCAGATTCATGAACAATAAACACAACTCTAATTAAGAGATACAATTGCAACGCTACTTGAGAAACACAAAATTTTACCCTTCCGCTTAAACACCGATCGATTAGTTAAACTCTTCATGTGCACAGTGCAGGATGTTATGTACATGTACAATGTGAAGCTGCCATATGTGCCTTCATGGAGTTCTGCCAGTTGGGTTGTGTTCCTCATTTTTCACTTACTACCAAACGTGGGTCCCCTGGTGGTGCCTTGGCGAGTATACTCAAACGATTCCCTGAAATAAAACGTTGGTGATGGTGCAGGACAATGAAATGTTTCAAATTGCGATGATCACGCTGTAGGTTTTCTCATAGGGATGCGAGGCGTCTTGCTCGGTTACAGATGCCAATTTGCGACATAGCCACGCTCCACCAGTTCCGAGGGTGACCATCCTTTCCCTGAGCATGGCTTGGCATCCAGCTTCCGCGCTCTCGTCTTGGGGCTTGCTTGGGGATTCAACAGCTTGGTCCGGTGCACTCCAGCCGGCGCAGTTCGAATGCTCCGGCGTAGCTTGTATTGTCCGTGTATGTTGCACAGGGGATGGCCTTGGATCATCAACCCCATCTCACAAAGATCCGCTCCTGTTTCTGCATGATCCGCACAACAACAAAGAGCTTCAGCGCTTCTAACATTCATACCAAACAATTACGATTCTCGGCAAGAGAGAATGTGGTTATTCGAACCTGGCTGGGAGGGTAAGAAGAAGGGGTCCAAGCGAATATCCATGAGCCGTCGCATGTACTTCATCTTCTCCCCACACTTGATACTCCGTGTGAAGAACGACATGCGATCCCATTTCGCCATGACCAACTCAAAGAAATCGGTATCGCACGTGACGAAACAACGATCGATCTTACAGGTCCGCCTGTTCTTCACCTTGAGGTGGTCCGTTTCCTCCCCGCAAGCCAGCATCCACGCCTCAGCGCTCTCCATCATCTCCGACTTCATCACTCCCACAATATTCAGCCACAGGAAGAAAGTCTCCAGATGCTCGTGATACTCCTCCACGCTGTTCACCTCGCTGATCGTCAGGGCAACGTCTTTGGGATTCCACGCCCGCCATCCGGGCTTCAGAAACCCTAATTTCGGCGGGGAGTCGTAGCGCCAGGGCTCGCAGGACGGTGGCTTCGCGGGCTGTTTGACCACGAAGAGGCGACCCTCCTCGCATCTTTGGGGTCGCCATTTCCCCAAAGGCGTATCGCTGGGATCCTGATTGATTTTCAAATAGGCCTTGCGGTCGAAGATGTAATGCAGGTGGGCTTCGTCCAGGACGACCGTGTGATCGTGCTGTCGGGGCGTCAAGTCTACCTTCTGCGCTCGGTTGGCAGTGGAACGGGGACACCCGCACTCGTCCCACTTCCCTTCAAAGAGACGAACGTCATGAATCGCATAAGGAATTGTCTTCAATATTGGCACCGTCGGAATTACGGTCTTCGGACTCACATCTGGAATGCTCGTCCGTCTCACGCTCATTGTTGCTGGGAATCAAGAAAACTCACGAAGAGATCGACTTGCAATTCCAGGCAGTAGAGGTGATCCCTGTTGCTGCGAATCTGACGCAAGAGAAATGATGAATTAGGGGTGGCAGAGCTTACGATTCGTGCTGGGATTTATTACATTGTTTGTTAATGGATTTGGTCCCGCGCGATCCTGTGCTCAAAATCTTGTCTCCAGAATCGCCCCCCTGCGTAAAGTTTTCAGGTCTCAAAACCAAATTGCCTCCACTTTCTGAACCAAAAGCTAGCACTCAGACGACCCCCCTACTGCACTCGTGGATCCTAACGAAGAAGAGAAGGCAGTTCTCAACTGCGTTGGTAGTGATGGAGATGTTCGTTTAGAGTTGGTTAAAATTAGTTGCAGGTTTACGGCTCTGTTTGTCAAGATCAAACGAACTTGTTGATCTCAAACAGTACGTGAGTCGTCACTTACGGTAGCTTTTCTGCTGCAACATCTGCCAAGCCAAGCTCACTGTGATTACCAGCAGTCTTCACTATTTCCCCTGGTTCGTATTAAACTGCAACTCATCTTTTAGTGAGGAGCACCGTAATGTTCACCACATTAGCCATTTAAAATACATAGCTATCTAACACGTGCAAGAAATGTTCACACCCCGTCAGTGGAATCATACAGCTATCAGTGGAATCATAGGATGCCCTGAGGTGCAAAAAATGAAGTTCATCAGATAACGGTACCTATCATTCTGGATCATAAAAATCAACTTAGGGCATGCAAACCGCATTGACAACTCTTCTGTCAATTGTGATCTCAAAGACGTGATTACATTTACAGCGTTGCAACCAGCTAACTCGTGCAGAATGTGCAGCAAAACCTCATACCTATTTTCATGCTACTACTATGAAATCGCAAGAACTTCAGTAGTCTTGATAGGAAGGGATCGCTCATTTGCTAACTCGTATCAATATTTCCTAATTCTGAGCAGGTTTCCGATGCAGTAGGATAGTCAGGAAGCTTTAGGGTTAAATTAAACTGTGGGGTCGTCAGGTTCAGATACAGGTTCAGATACAGTCACCGAGACAGACTCCGTTTGATCCTTCGGCCATCCTTGTCGGTTGCCAGTTTCAATCACGTCAACTGGCTCCTCATTTTCCACTTTCTCATTCTTTTCTCGCTTCTGTTGGATTGCGTTGCCGTATTCAACGAAATTTGGTTGGTTGGTTGATGACATGAGCCGTGCCCACATGCGATCAGCTACGTTCACATGTCGCGAATATTCCACCGCTCTCTGTCATTATTAGAAAAGATAAGAATCCAAAAGAAAAGAGAAAAGGAAGGGGCTGATAAACAAAATCCCATGACGTTCTTTGTTCTTTGTTCCATGATACTATTGCAACATATTCATCATGCGGCTTCATGAGTCACAGATACGAAACAATACACTTAGTCCACTGAACCTGCGAGAGTTTCTACATCGTGATATCTTACTGGTATGGGAATATAGCAATGCCTGACGTTCACTGGTCCGACCGTGAAACCGCAGTATCCCGCCATGGCCCCATGGATAACACCGTGAGCAAGCAAAGTGCAGTATACGTTGTCAGAAGCATTGCTTGGAATAGCCCGAATCATGTAGGTGGGATCTGTAGAATCAAGGGATGAGCAATCCTTAGCACTCGTGAAAGGTCACCAATGGCAAAGCTGTAGGAAAATTCTCAAAATCGTGCACGCCATTACAGATGTAAATCGAGATGCAAGGTAAGCATCAGAATTGAGCGTGCAGTTACCTATGTATTTCAAGGTAAGCGTCTCCTTCAGTTCCTTGTCGAAATGTGCCTGCAATATCAATAAGTTCATGGATCAGAAGGTCGGAAGATACAGCAAGATGTACTTATACGGAGAGACCTGTACCGTAGAATACCTTCACCATTGTCAGTCGATTTCAGATCCGAAAATTGGCTTAACACCATTGATGTAAGCCCAACTGAAGTTTATAAAGTTCAAAAATATGCTCCATACCTTCAGATGATGACACAGCCATAAACCAACATCGAGCAGTAGCTTATTTCCAGATGCATCATTGAGATTGTTAAAGGACCGTGTACTCTCAACGTGACTCTCGGCCATCAACTCTTGTGCCGCACCCTCAGCTACTACGATGACCATGTGCCCATTTTCTCGTAATTTGTTGTGAACATACTCCATCAGGCCACCTGGTCCATGTAAGTAGAACGGAACCTCTGGGATCAAACATAGGTCCTGCATTTTTATAAATAAATCAGTTAATCACCTGCAACGTACAGTAACTGACTGGATCAAAGTGCACATAGAGTGATGCTACTTCCGATGACCAAGAAGAACAAACGGCTTGAAGATTGGTCAGAAGCCAGAATTACCACGTCACGGCTTGCAAGAGTAGCGTACATGGCGATGTACCCTGCATGAAAATAAATCTTGATCAGAAGAGCGCACAGCAGTCTTTCAGATGATCATTGTGACTTGCAATTGTAAAAGAAATATCGTCATTGCAACATTTATACATTGCGATTGTCAAAGAATTAAACGTTTCTACAGAAAGCATCTCACCAGAATAGCGTCCCATGAGCTTGACCAACCCAATGCCATTATGTACACTCTCGGCTTCCACATGGGCAGCGTTTATTGCGCGCTGTGCTTCTTCAACTGCTGTATCAAAACCAAATGACTTGTCTATCACCTGCCATTAAGTCCAATAATACAATCAGCTCACGTAGCGTAGACCGCAGCAAGAAATCCACGGAAAATGAAGAGGGTAGGATGAATCCTGCTCAATTATTTCGAATGCTTACATCAATATCGTTATCGATTGTTTTTGGAATGCATGCAACCGCAACCTTTAGGCCCCTCTTTATAATCTCCTGCAGGCCAACACAATTTCCTAGCAAATGAGTTCGAGAAATCAGCGATTATGAAACTGACACTATGACATGGCAAAGACCTGTGCTGCACAATTCCCACATCAAACTTGAAGTCTACACAGCTAAGAAAGGCCATTCTGTACGAATTTACGAGAGCATCAAAATTTGGGACTCTGCAGCGTATAAAGTGAGCACATACCTCGTGAATAGCGCTTGCTCCTTTATGGGTGCCGTCACCTCCAATTATATATATCTGAAACCAAAACAGAGCCTCTAGTTATTAATTTAAATAGAGAAGCTTTCCTAGGTGTTTTTTAGGTCGATCACAAAGTTTTTGTGGGACCCTGACCTTCAGAAGTTATTATCATTAGATCTCACCCGAAACTGAAGAATATACACCAAGGATGGGGACTTAATTTTACCATAAGAGGTGAAACAATTCAAATTCTTCACTAAAGTGATTTGCTCACACATCTTGATAGCTTAAGTTCAGAAGGTGCTCAAGATAAAATCGTTTTCAAGTGTCCACTGAGAACAAGTAACCCCTCAGTATCTACCATACCTGATCAAGTCCACGGGCTTCGATAGCATCAACAATTTTGCGAGTATCATGACCGCCGCGTGAGGATTTCAAAACCGTGCCTCCACGTTTGTGAATATCACTTACGACTTTGGGGTTGAGAGTGATTGTGTTTCGGGCATAGAATCCTTTGTAGCCTCCCTTTAAACACAAAGTAGCATAAATTAGCAGCAAATCATCTACTTAAATCTGCCATAGACAAAGGGATCATTTTGTTTTCAAACATATTTGAAATCATAGTCAGGGAACGTTCCAAAAAAACCGAAGGATTAAACCACTTGAGTCCATGAGGCATCCCATTATGACAGATAGAGCTGCTTACTCACATCAATTCCGAAGATTTCGCGCACACCATATTGCGACCAAAGACCACAGACAATCTCACGAATTACAGTGTTGATACCCGGACATAATCCTCCACAAGTTACAATGCATGCCTTTACTTCCTCTGGTTTGAAATATATCTGCGGAATAGAAAAGGCAGTTATGCGTTGTCAAAAGAGAAGGTCTCCCCTCAACTATCTACGCGCTATTTAGAATGACCTATAAAGCAGAAGCAGAGTCGAGAGCTGGAACCTTTTCTCGTGGTCCAGCACGTCTGAAATGAATACCATTTCCAGAACTATTGATATTTACAACGACCTGCACACGCATACGAACTGCTTGAGTTTATCCTATTTGCCTTTTGTATTAGAGATTTCACATCACTGTTGCATTATTCGATTAGACAAACAGGTGACCAAAATCAGAGTTGGAAAGACGTCCAGTGTTGATGTAATCCATGCTTTTCTTTCTCAAATAATGACTAGCCGTATTAGGTTTTCATGGTCAAACTTACATCTTTGGCAACGACATCTGTTTGCTCAACAAAATACTGCCTGCAACCAAGACGAAAGAATTCCCAATCAGCCGATTTCTTTCAGAAATATCATATTTTTCGTGACTTGATTTAGCCGGTAGTATTCTAGGATGTTACCGTATTCCAGCGCCTTACAATGTCAAATGATTCAAACCAATTAGATCATGACACGCGATAGAGCTCACCTCACTCCTGAGTATGCAGGGTTGTGTTTCAATGGATTATCATATGTCTGTCCAAAAGAGCAAAGATTATCACCACAAAGTCAAGTTATACAGATCGTTCAAGAAGGAGATGATTTAATTTAACCCAAATAAACGTACGTAATGATTCCGCTTTACTTCCTACATTGCAAGATGAGGAAACGATGCTGAACACATATGCGAGCTAGTAAAACGAGATTTATAACCTATCCAGTAAATCAAAATTGGTACTGATTTATCCAAGTACGTTGAATAAGTCGCAAGCATGTATGACAAGAAAATTAGACCACACGGATGGCTCGAGACACTACCGCCTAAAATCTCTGTCCAGGAAGGCTTCTTAAGAGAGGTATAGAAGGAAAAATAGAAACTACTGGCAGACTGATGGAGACCGAATTGACTTGCCAACCAGGTAAGCCTTAAGTACGCATACATAGTAACGCACTTCCCATCAGAGTTCTCTTGGAAAAGCACTCGGCTTACAAAATAAATCATAAGGAAACCCTCAAGAAATTCATCACCAGAGGAAAGCAACGTCCGATCACATGTGGCAGAACGAAACCACAATATGAAACATCGTAACGCAAAACATCAAGACCTGTTGTGTACAGGTCAATCTACAATCTAGTATACTTACCGGCAAGTTATCGAGCCAGTCACTAAGGTGCGGTACATCGTCAAGTACAGCACCTCCGTCTCCTGTGACTATTTTCGTCGCGAAACCCATTCTTGATTGATTGACTCAACACGAAACACAGCAGATTGCTTTGAACATTCTACGTGGCCATTTTTCTGACAATCCAGGCGAGCGATAGAGCAAACAAACAGAGTGAGAATTGTCAAGAATACATAAATAGTTCATAGCCATAGCCATCGCAACTGAGAGGGAACGACAAACACTCGCAAAACCTTCAATACTTGTTAAATCAATAGTGTGCGATATTATGGCCCTCAAATGCAAACTTGATCCCTCATATTAGCATCCTTGATAAATGAGTCTACAGAAGTGGAAATTCCTATCTAATTCTAACACGGATTTCTTGAAAGCCACTTTCAACATTGCTGCACACAAACTTACCGAAGTGTACAAAGAGTGGAATCCTATCGAAATCTGTTCAATTATCCCTCCCTGAATATTGTGTGTAGAACCGCGACGAGCACCAATCTGAACGTGCGCTATACCCTTGGTTGACTGAAAATTGTCTGGCGACTGAGGCGAGCGACTGAGCACACAAGCAGAGTTAGAATTGCCAAGAACGCTAATCATTGGCGTCCATAGCCGTCGGAACTGACAAGCACTCTAATTAAAACCTTCAAACACTTGTTAGATCGAATATATGCAAACTGCTCAAATGTAAAGTGCGACTCGTCCAACGTATTGCATCGAAATGAGTTGAAGAAGTGAGATATGTAAATCTGAAACGGATTTCTACCTCCAAATTTCTGCATAGATCTCTCATAAAACTTACCGAAATGTTGAAAGAGTGCAATCCTATTGAAAGCTGATCAGTAATCCCTCAATTTTGTGCGCGGAAACGTGAACTCTGCGGTATCCACAATCCTTAACAGAAAATTCGCTAAAAAAATCACGAAATTCTAACGCAGCAGGGCGCTCTGGTGTTTAGGGAGCGGCAAATGTCGCTCTTCTCGATCTCTATTCCAATTGTGCAAGCACAGTTCGGGTGACGACTCAGCAGAGAGGGCGCGTGGCAGCACGAACTTGCGGGAACGGTCCGGTCCGGCCATCATGGTTACCCTTGTACAGTCAGAACGGCCCACCCGTATGTACAGTACATCCAATTTGTGAGGGCGCAAAATTAGTGGTACTAACTTAGAGCATCTGCAATGCTGTCTCGGTAAACAGTCCCTGTATTGCCAGATGGCGGGGCATTCCAGTTGGCTTGCATAGTGCCCGGGATTTTTTAGAACAAATCGATCCAATGCAAAGTTGGCAATCCAAACATCAAATGGACTTTTCACATTATAAAAAGAAAAAAAAGAAAAAATTCTACATTCAAAAAGACTTTTCATGCAAACAAGGGATAGTTGCATTGATTGACACACATACCAATTATGGAAAGGGTATGACAACAATGATTATTCCTTCACCGAGCCACCTTGCAGGCCCTTCACATTTTGCAAATTTGCCAATCCTGAGTGGTTGCATACCGAGGCCGTGGAAGTGGAGGGCTCCATAATGGTTGCATTGGAGTTGGGTTTTAATTAGAAATGACAAAGCACCCTCTACAGTGCCAATATTGGACTCTTAGAGCATCTACAATATTGGCTCGGTAAACAGTCCCTATATTGCCAAATCGCGTGGCATTCCACTAGGCTTGCATAGTAGGGGGGATTTTTTAGAACAAATCGATCCAATGCAAAGTCGGCAAACCAAACGTCAAATGGACTTTTCACATTATAAAAAGAAAAAAAAGGACAAAATTCTACATTCAAAAAGACTTCTCATGCAAACAAGGGAAGGTTGCATTGATTGACATACATACCAATGCTTAAAAAGGTATGACAACAATGATTAATCCTGCATTGAGCCAATTCATGGGCCCTTTTCATTTTACAAATTTGTCGATTCCAAGTGGTTGCATACCAAGGTTGTGGTAGTGGAGGGCCCCTTAATAATTGCATTGGAGCCAGGTTTTAATTAGAAATGACAAAGCACACTCTATAGTGCCGATACTGGGCATGTTCCTAGAAGCATTGTAGATGCTTTTATAAACTTCATGTTTTGAAGTTTAGGTATGTTCTCACTTTGTGTTAAAGAGTGTTGTTACTAAGGATTTTAGAAATGAATTTAGACCTACTTTTGGACTAGATTCACATTACAAACATCACCCTTAACACTAAGTGTAAACATACCCTTAGGATGATATATTATAGTTGTAGGGCAGGTTCAATGGAAAAATAATTTTAAAAATAGATGTCAAAATTTTAGAGAAATGATTTTCCATAAAACAAAAATTATGTAGTGGAAAAAAATTGGAGGGGTCTTTTTTTAGCATCTACCAAATCTTGTTTTGGAAAAAAATATTCAAGAGAGAAGGGTTGAACTTTATAGTACTCCCTCCCATTCCAAAATGATCTTCCTATTAGACAAAGTGTCACGGATTAAGGCTAGAAATGACATCTTAAGAACCCATTTCATAGTGTAGGTAGGGTTTGATGCACTTATAGTGTCCTGATTAAAAACTTTGATTTTCAAAACCCTTTTCAAAGTGTAGTTTGGGAGTAATGGAAAGTGAATTATTTGGGGCATTTTCAAAGAGTACCACAAGACATATAGTTGTTGAGTGTGAGGTCATCATTTTGTAAGTAGTTAGTATAGGCCGAAGACCATATGTGGACCTCTGTACCACCTCCTAAAGTTGCATCTTCTTTAATTAGTCAAAACTCAAAGAGTCACAAAAAATAAGAATGAAAAATGTTGATTGACCCTTCAATAATTTAATTTGTCTTTTGATTGATGATTGCTTGGATGGAAGGGAAACTATTGCTTGAAGTTGTTTAGCTAGTCCCAGGTAGCAATCAAAAATCAAATTTGACCAATTCTCAACATCATCGAGTGTAGTAGGAAGATCATTTTGGGACAAAAAATTGAGGCCAACAAGAAGATCATTTGGGGATGAAGGGTGGTATTCAATCTATAGTGGTACACTATAGGAAACTCAAGTTTTTTTGGATATTGTAGAAAACATAATGGGATGTTGACTTTGACATGGACGTAATCAACTGTGATGTCACCTAAAATTTGTTACAATCAACAAGCCAAAAACATGGAAAAAAACATTTGTTTTGAGTTTGATTTTTTCTAACATGACAATTAACATGGTCTTTCAAGCTTCCCCCAATGCGCCATGTGGATGCCACATAAGCACCACGTGGGCAACAAGAGCCACATGGTTTGTTTGTTTTTCCATCCAGACCGTCTCTAACATGGCACCTAACATAATGGCAGAAAAAGTGATGTGGCATGCCTTGTCAGTAAACTTTTATGTTGTTAAAAAATTTTGGTGCTACTTTTTGAATTGTCAAACTATAAATTTTGGAAGACATCAATTGGTGCATATCCTATTCATAAGGCAAGATCAACAAGAATTAATTATTTCAAATAAATTTTAAAAATAAAATAAAATGAATAAAAAACTTACCATCTACCATCAAGAGATTTTTTGTTGGTAAAATGAGCAAATTACTTCTATAAAAGTTAGTGAGAATGAAGGGTAAAAGGGTCATATTTATATCCATTTTTTGTCCATAGTGAGACAAAAAATATGGGATATTTAGAATATGGGAACTTGATCATTGTACATGTTGATGTTGTTTTAGATGTCTACATATTGTTTCAGAAATTTGGATGTTGTTTCAGACATCTACATGTTTTGGGAGACATCTTATATGAAACACAATTCTTGTTTTCTATATCCCATATAGATTGTTGCACTTCCTACCACCCCATGTTTATAAAGACCAACTCTTTTCATCTATGATGCACATCCATCCATTTTCCTTTTTTCAATACATGCCACATGGCTTCCCTTTCCCAAAAAATTTCACATATGGTCAAAGTTTTACCATAGATTGTAGTAATTTTACTAACTTACCGAAAGTCAAAATGGAGCTACTTGCTAACATGGCATTCTATGTTTTTTGGGACGTCACAAGAAAACATGCCCATGTTTTTTCTAACATCACTAAGAACATGATTGTCCGTCTACAATGACACCTACTTGTTTTCCAACTTACCTGCTTACATTTTCATCAACATCAAACCAAATTCACATTCTTGTGGATGTTTATCGTCCAACATAGGGGGTTTTAGAAAACATGTTATGTTTTTTGGAAACAACACCCAAAATGCAGTTTTCTTATAGTGTATTCAACCTATATTAATGTAATCCTTGAAACTTTTTTTGTTTTTAATTTTAGTTGTCACCACACAATTTGAGAGGTAAAAAGAAGTTGTTTTGAAAAAAAATTTACAACTTCAAACAATAGGATCTTGTTCCAAATTTGTATATTTATTTCTTCAACAATTTTCAAAGACCTCTCCCTCAACATCTCAAAGATAACAATGTTCCAATTAGTGCAACAAGTTTTTATTTTAATACTTCCCAATGGAGAAGGTTCAACTTTGAAATTTTTTGAGAATTCTTTTATGTCTTCTAAAACTTGAGGAACTTGATATTATGTCATAAAATGGATTTGAGGATCTATTCTCTCTCTCTCTCTCTCCACTAAAGAATTAATATGTGGCTAAATGTACAAGATGATAGAAAATTAAATTGCTCATAAATCTAATATAGACTTAAAACATGTCAATTTCAATGTTGGAATGTTGTAGCAAACCATCCAAAGCCCAAACATAATTTCGTTTTCAAAAAATTTGAAAGTTGAGTTAAAAAATGAGCCTCATATGATTTTTTTCCTATAATCCATAAGATAAAACTCCTCATGATTTTTATATCACTAATCAAAATTGAATGAACAAAATCTTTCCTTATTGGTATTTTCTTAGGAAGATGATTTTTTCAGTTTTCTTAGCTATCCAAAAAATTAGAGAAATATAAATAGTAAATCTTCAACCATAAAATTGTTTCTTTTGCAAATTAGTTCATTGGAAACCCAAAAGAGCACTCTATTCTACAATAAAAAGTTGTAGAAAAAACATAGAAATTGCATTTGTGCTCAAGAATTGCTTTTACTAACCCCTAAATGCTTGAGGCACCAAATTTCGGTGTCAACAAAACTTTGAAGTTTAAATAAAACCTTATCATAATTATTACTATTTTTAGTAGTTTATGTTTTGAAAATTCTTTATGAAGTCTAGTTTTAGCATCAAAAATCTGATTTTGAAAATGAATGATCATGACTTTTCTATTCAAAATTTTGTACAAGAGGGGCCATTGCAAATCTTGATTTTTTTGTGTTGAGGGATCTTGGGAAGGACCCTCAAATACACTAGAACTTGGAGAAATAATTACATTAGAAATTCATTTAAATAAATTATAGAGTAGATTTTGAGAAACTATAAATTGATTGGGATTATATATGTTTTTTATTTAAATTTTGTTTAACGTAATAAATTTTTGGTGACCAACTTTTTAGTTTCAACATGTGAATTAAAAGAGGATTAAAAGACTTCAAATCACTTTCATAGTTTTAACTTTCATTATCAAACATTAAAATCTTTCAATCCATAAGTGACATTGTTGTGTTTTCTTTTCCTTTGTGATCTCAACATGTCTAGTTTGAATTTATGTAGTTACAACTTCCAAAAATTGATAAAAATTATCAAAATGTTGGATTTTTGTTCAATTTAGAGCAAATTTTGAGAAGCTCAAAAAAGGCTAGGCATTTAGGGGTTAAGAATTAAGCTAAGTTATTCACTAAGATTCAAATTGCAATACCATCCAATGCCATCTACACCAAAATAAGACAATTGTAAATATAAATCAAAAGTTGATTGGAACATCAATTAAAGTAAAGATTTGGATGTAAATCCAATGAATGTGTTTATATGTGCAAGGTCCTTGGATTGAATTTGCAATAACTAAAGCACATCTTGCAAGCTTGTCTAGTAGCGCAAGGTAAGTGTGGAGGACTATAAAGGACCACTACTATTTGTAGCATGATCAGCCTCTTTGTGGAATAGGAGAAATGGACATAATTATTTGTTTTGTTCCATGATTGTTCAATGGAGTAGGTTTTATACAAAATGAATTTTTATAATGTAGTAAAAATATCTATCAATTTTTCAAAGATGAAATAACATGTCACTTGGAAGTCACACGCTTTCAAATTTTTATGAAGGTTTAAAATTACTATAAATTTTTAAAGGATATACATATTGGATTTTTGCAAGAAACATTTGTTGATTTTGTTACATTGTTACAATATTCATGATTATTTGTTGGGAGTACTTTTAAATTAAGGCCTAGAATACCTTCAAGAAGATTGTACCCTAGGAAGATAAAGTATGAAAATCCTCTCTAAATAGGAGAATTAAAAAAGTGGAAAATCTCAAAAAATAGATACTTAAATGTTTTAATTTGTGAAAAATAGGAAAAAAAATGAAAAATTAAAAAAATTGGTTCTTTTTAACAATTCTATAAACTTGATCATTCACCACAAGGACCACCAAAATAATACTTTATATGTTTCAAAATGCACATAGAAAGAAGATCATTTTGTGGACTTCCATTAGGGCTTTCTTTTCTGGAAAAATTTCACTAGATATGTTAGAATCTGACTACGGTAAAACTGTCCCTCCAAAATCTAGCCTATGTAGTGAAGCCAACACAAGGGACACTAGTCCAAAAAAGAAGCCCTGACTTCCATACAACATACAATTAACTATTTTTAAAATACTTTTTAACAAGTCTACTAGAAGACCATCCCTTACAAATTTAAGCTCCAAATTCATTTTGGGGCCAAAAATAGTACTAAATTGGCAAGTGTGACATAAAATTGGGGGCTATATTTGGATAGTAAAATATTTGAAAAGTGGAAAGAATTAGCCAAAGTATATAATAGCCACGAATACTTTATCTATAAATCTTGAGTCTTTTGGAGTCTTGATGCAAAAGTTTTGGTCCCCAAAAATTATCTTGCATGCAAGGTGTCATAGAAAATAGTGAAAGTATTTCTAGCAATCGGACACCCTTTTGTCTTTAAAGATCTAAAAGAAAAATTCAAAATATTTTCATAATATGATTTAGCACATCATATAAAAAATATATGTCATATCATTTTATCTTTGAATACATGGTAATTGAATTTCAACATCTAACTACAATAAAATACTAATTTTAAAGAATTGATCAAAATATTCAAGGATAATAGAAATTTATACTTAGAAAATTTCATTTAATTAGTTTTGATCAAAAGCAAATAATACCCTTTGGAATATTAAAATCAAGTTCATAAACCAAAAGCTAAACATTCTAAATCATTAAACATGTAACACTCTTATAACCAAAGTATGAAGTGTCTCTTCTAGTCTTCTATGGTGACATCATTGATGGTATGTTTTATCTAGGATTCTTCAAGATTAACTCTTAAACGTTTGAACATTCTAATTTGGGTTATATAAAAGGGTTTTACAAGTAATTTAGGCTCTTGCAAAATGCATTTATTCTTGATGTATTCTATAGATGTTGAATTTAAATTACTACATATTTAATGAGTAACCCTAGATAAGTTGCCAAGAGAAAAGAATTATTCCAAAATATGAATTAGTAGAGCTCGTGACAATAGGTTCCAACTATTGATTCAAGGTCCCCAGGCTGATTCAAAAAGAAGGAAGTGTTGATCAAGAGTAAGGAAACACATAGCAATAGAGGAGAAATAGAGGAATTAGAACTCAAAGTTTAAAGTATATCCAATTGTGGAGCACGATATGGTTAGAGCTAGAGAATTTGGGAATAGCAAAACACAACAGGGTTGTCAAAAGTCAACATCCTAGGCAAAATTGCGTCTAAAATTGGACATCCGGACATCGAGACATGATGGACGTTGCAACTTTGATGGGTAAAAAATCCCGTCTAAAAATTACCATGGGTAAATGCCATTGGGTGAACGGGTAGATAAGCAAACGGGTTAGGCAGACACTCACTTTGTAGTCGCAGCTAGCTTCACTTGTCATTTCCGACTTTATTTTTTAGAATTTTGGGGTGTGTGATATACCGTTGGAAAGGTCTTCCAAATACCTTTCCAATGATGTATCACACGCCCCCAAACTCCAAAAACTCCCATTGCAAATGCCAAAAGAAGTTTGTTGCTTAAAAAATGTGAGCATTCACCTTGCTGTCCGCCAGTCCGCCTAGCCGTCTGCACTCCCGTCCGCCAAATGGACGGGCACATGGGTTGGACGGACGCTCATTTTGTAGTCACAATTAGCTTCACTTGCCATTTTTGACTTCATTTTTTAGAATTTTGGGGCGTGTAATATACCGTTGGAAAGGTCTTCCAAATACCCTTTCAATAGTATATTACATGCCTCCAAACTCTAAAAATTCTGATTGCAAATGTCAAAAGAAGTTTGTTGCTTAAAAAATGTGAGCGTCTGCCTTGCTATTTGCTTGATTGTACTTCCGTCCACCACCGGACTTTCTTGTCCACTCAGTCCATTTGCCACTACCGACTGCCACGACTGCTTGCTCTAATCGACCGCCTCAGCCATCCACCCAACCCATTTGAGCCAGCGCAATGCTATCCACCTCACTGTCCAACCCACCCGACCTCTGGCTGCTGGCAATCCTACTGCATTTAATTCTGAAAAGTATAGAACTGCAGATTCATTTCCAAAAAAGACTCTTCAATGTGACAAGTATCCAACATAGTTTTAATGTAGGAAAGGGTAAATCTAGATATTCCTCCCCATATTTAAACATGCTCTCCAAACCCTATAACCTAAATCCTAAACCCTACAAAAAAAATTGAATTGTAAAACCTTCAATTGTACATACTAAACTTATAACATTGCATGAGTTTTCAAAATTAGTGGTGTGGTGTGTGAAATATGTTTTTTTTTATCTCTTTGAAGTTTGGAATGCAATCATGACAATGGAATGCATATGTCGACCTTGCTAAGTTTGTCATTTAGGTTTCAATTGTTCTTAAGATTTACTTTATTATGGGCCACTACACAAATGTAGAACATTGGATTATACTTAAAGTGTTTCTTCAATTTTTGTTGTAGAATGCATTGATAGTGCAAAACACCAACGTAAATATCCTAAAAAAATTATATTATCTCATTATTCATTTATTCTATGACGGCATTTATGAGACAATGCTCAAAATGATTTAAGCACTTTAATATAATTTGATGTGATATGATGTGGACAAGATTCAAGTAAGCATTTATACAATATAAATGAAATTAAGGTTCTTATCATACATGCTTATAACCTATATATACTTGTGTGCACCCTAAATTGTAAACCATCAATAAATTTATCACAACCCCCAAATATTAGAGCTTAGGTAGTATAAAATGTGATTGACCTTCAAATATGATGAGCCTTCAAGTACAACAATTCGGATAAGTAGGTCATACTCCAATGATTACAAGTACGTTTCATCTCAAGACTTTTTTGCAAATGATTTTATAAGAAGTTTCATAATGTCATATCTTGTAGATTATGAATTTATAATATTGATTGAATTGCTTATGTAGTTGTGTAGGCCTAGGATTTTTCAAAATCTTGAACCCCTAGAGTCCTAAGCCTTTTTTTTCCATCAAATATCACTCAAAACTACCATTTCTATTGCAAAGAGCAAAAAACTTTATAAATTACTTTTTGGCATATCTAACCACAGGAATTTGTACTAGACTAGTATAAAAGTGTGTGGAAGTAATCTTGTCATCTTGAAAACTTTGAATGCATACATTGTATGGTATTTGCATTTAAAGTAAGCAAAAAAAATGTTTTCTTCTATCTTGCTATACTAGATTCTTGGGCTTCTAATTTTCTTCACTTTAAATTTTGGCACTAATGATTTTCATTTTATAATGACTTCTATTGAAGAATCTACCTAATAAGCAAAGAATCTTGAACAAAACACTACAAGAAAACAATGTCTGAATCAACCCCTCCTAATCTACTAACAATGCACGAATTGATAGAAAAATGTCCAAATTGACAAAATATTGTCAAAATATTGTCCGAATCAGCCCCTCCTAATTTACTAATCGTGTCCAAATTGACACTACTCCCTTGTAGTGAAAAATTCAGAAATAAATCATTTACTTGAGATCACATATCACAAGAGTCCCCTATAACAGGGTAGGGCCTTTGGGACTCTAGGGATTAATTACTTTCCTTCAAAGGCATAGAAATCAATTAGAGATTAAAACCAATGAAATTATTACAATCTTAACATTGAATTTCTTTTGCTATTAGCCAAAAAGTATTGTTGATATGGCAAACTTGTAAAAAAAGCACCAATGTAAAACTAAACTTCTTTACACACCCATTTGAATTCTTTGTTTACAAATCAAATGATTTTCCAACTAAGATGGCTATTTTGTGCCATTTTTCATAGTTGTATTGATTTAGTGCCTCATGATATAAAATATTAAAGAGATATTTTCTATAGCATTCTTGATTTACCATGCAATGCATGCTCTTCTTGTTCGCCCATCCGCCCACTTCCGCCAAATCAAACACACCTTTCCCTCCCGCCCACCTCTCCTTCCCGCCCTCTTCCCCATCCCCCGGTCCACCCACTTCCACCAAATCCAAAACAACTCTTCCTCGCAACCACCTCTTCCTCCTATCCTACTCCTTGCCCGCAATCCGCCGTTTGCCTGTTCGCCGTCTGCCCATCCATTGTGGGCCAACTTCCACCAACTAAAAAATACCTCTTCCTCGCACCCACTTCTCCCTCCCGCACTCCTCCCGTCCGCCCATCCACCATGTGCCCGTCCACATAGTCGGTTTGTCCATCTACCATCTGCCCATCCATCGGTCCACATAGTTTGTCTACCCGTCTACTAAGCGAATGGGCGGATAGCAAGGCGAATGCTCACATTTTTTAAGCAACAAACTTCTTTTCGCATTTGCGATCGGAGTTTTTGAAGTTTAGAGGCGTGTAATATACTATTGGAAAGGTATTTGGAAGACCTTTCCAATGGTATATTACTCGCCCCAAAATTCTAAAAAATGAAGTTAGAAATGACAAGTGAAGCTAGTTGCGACTACAAAGTGAGTGTCCGCCCAACTCATTTGCTCGTCTGCTTGGCGGACGGGAGTGCAGATGGCTATGTGGACAAGCAGACAACAAGACAGACGCTCACATTTTTTAAGCAACAAACTTCTTTTGGCATTTGCGATTGGAGTAAGTTTGAGGGCGTGTGATATACTATTAGAAAGGTATTTGGAAGACCTTTCCAATGTTATATTACACCCCCCAAAATTCTAAGAAATGAAGTCGGAAATGACAAGTGAAGCTAGCGGTGACTACAAAATGTCTGTTCGCTTGGTGGATGGGAGTGTGGACAACTAGGCGGACGGCCCTTGGCAGATGGGGTAAATTTTTTATCCTATGATAAATAACTAAAAAAGGGAATGTTACAAGGCGTCCGGGGGGTCATGGACGCAGACGTTGGTGGTTGCGTCTGAACGTCCTAGCAACCTTGAATCATAGGTTAGCATTGACTTACAACATAAATAATGCATTTCCATCATTGACTCTTAGAAGAAGAAAACAAATGGGGAATTATTGATGTGGGAAAGTCATACAACAATTCCAAGGAAATAATTGATCTAAGAGACATGAGTTCTTAGTCAACTAGGGGAGAATTATTGCATTAGTCAAACTCATTAACTTTGCAAGGGTCCAATAAAAGATAAAGAAATCAAGTGAAAAATAAAAACATTTCTTTTGTTTTAAATCTGAATTACAAACTAGAAGTTACAATCTAGGTTCAAACCATCCGAACTAGATTTTATTCCAAGCTTAGCATTAAAAACTTGTATAGGAGGTCTAAAGCTTTCCAAAAATGTAACACTTCAAAAATAGACTTAAAATGAGTAAGATAAGACTAGATGAAGTTTGGGAACAAAAATGGATGAAATTTAAAGAAATTCATCCAAAAGGAACAAAAATGAAACATTAAGAAATAGTAAAATCTAGAATCTAAAGGTGAAATTCGAAGTTAATTTCAAATTGTAAGTTAGGAGTGATTAGTGGATGAAGTTTGAAGTACTAATTACTAGTCAAACTTCATTCACTCATAACTTTCAATAGGAAAGTTTAATATTCAAGTATTTTATCATTTTGGAGAGATGAATCAAATTTCTATAAGAACAAAGTTCTAAGAATTTAAAAATAAGAAACCAATAGAAGTAATTTAACATCCTTAGGGAGAGATAGATGACAATTTAGGATCTTTTGAAAAAAACCAAGTACGAATTTAAATTTAGAACCTTATAGAGTGAAGTTCAAAGAATCTAGAGCTAGTTTACAAGTCGAAAAATAAGTGAAACTCTATATGAAATCAAACAATGAAGTTTAGAATGGGATTTGGATGAACTAAAGAAGCTTTTATCCATCTAGAGCCAAATTTAGAACTAAAGTATTAAGTTTTATCCTAAGTTTATAGTCAAAATTCAAGGTCAAATTAAATTTAGGAGTCATTAGAAAAAGATGGATGAAGTTTGAATTGCTACTCCAAAGGCCAAACATCATTTGGTCATAATTTTTTTTAGGATCATTGGAATTTTGAATGAACTATAAATTCTTAGAAATGGCATAATCTGATCTCTAACTTTGTATTGATAGTTTGTGATTGTAAACTCTTTCTTCAAAAACCATAGTAGACTCATTTAGTTTGGTTGTTTGGCCAAAAATTGGTTTTGTTTTAAGTTTTTAGTTGGTTTATTTTGCAACTCATATCCAATAGGCAAATAGAAAGATCTATGGCTTGGAAGGCACAATGGACCACTCCTAGACTCGCATTTAGGAGAAATTTCTACTTAATACTAAGAACCTAGTTGTGCTTATTTCATATCAATGCATGAGAAGAAAAATGCGTTTGCTACAACCAACTGAAATGCAACTATGGTCCTATGCAATTGCTCTACAACTACAATCCTCTGTATTTGTACCAACTTTGACAGAGTTACATTGTAGTTGCAAAATGTAGTTATAGTTATAGGAATGTAATAGAAGAGTTGATGTGAGGTATTTTACATCTAATATTCATCAAAATTGTCGACGTGGACAATTTTACATTTTGTAGAGTCCAATGTGTCTATCTACAATTGCATATAATCTAAATTTGATAGCAATTCAATTAGAAAGCAACTCCACTACAACTAGAGTGCAACTAGAAAGCAACTCCAGTGCAACTAGAGTGCAACTACAATGCATTGAATGCAACTAGACTACAACTATAATACAACTAGATTGCAACTACAATTCAACTAGAATTTGAGTAAAAAATGGCTAGACTTTGTTGAAGAAAAAAAATGGGGAGAGTAATGTGGGTCCCCTTTCTTCTTCAAATTTTTTAAACACTTTGAACTTAACATGAAAATTTGAAACTTAAGATTACTAGTGTATTTAAATTTGACAAAGAATTTTTTTCCCTACTTACTTCATTTGATCTTTGAACTAACATTTTTTGGCATGGACTTTTACGGTGATTTTTTCAACACATTGTGAAATAATTCCATGCAAAATCTTTTAATTACATGATGGGTAAGGATCTGAATAGTCCCTGAAATATTGTGGCCGAAACATTGTGGAATTACCTTGTGCAATTATTGCCACGTAAAAAATACGCGGGCGTGGATATCAATAGGGGACAAACTCTAGCAACGGCACGGAAAACTAGCAATCTGAAGTAGTCAGCAAGGGCCAGAACGTGGCAAACTCATAAAATGGGGAGTGAGTTTTAGCACACTCCTATCATGATTGGGTTGAGCAGTCTCTCGATAGGCCGAGTAAAGCCTCTCACTTCTCTACATGTTGCGTTGTCTGGCTCATTCATGCGTCAGGTCTTCTGGAGGTTGGGTTTATATTGTCTGTCTGTGGTCCTTTGGTTTCCCGGTAGGCCACCTATGATTGCGAGGCTTGTAGTTTTGCTCCTTGCAATGAAATTCCATTCAATTTGTTTAAAAAAAAACAAAAAACAAGGGCTAGGGTGGAATTTGGATTATGGGGTACCATAGTTCGTTTCAGCAAGTACTCTTGGTAGGGCTTGAAAATTCGTAGTGAATTCAAGTACAACTTGTCAACAATTTTTGTTCTTTTCGGAACAATACCAATAACAACTACTTCCGGAACAAGAAGCATGACATTGATGTTGAATGGTTACAACCCTAGAGACGTATTGTTATAACAAGTTAGTGTCATCATCAGGTTTTAATCTCAAACATGAAGGGAGTATTTGGCCATTAGCTCTATATTACACTCATTGCTTGGTTATTTGGGGTCATTCTTGTCACACAATATGCATTCATAGGTCTAGGTAGCTAAAGGGATTACTCCACATTCATAAAAGATTGATAAGCAATACTTCGGCATTCCATAATGGAGAATTCAATTTTGTGCTAACATGAAAGGTTGCCTTACAAGCGAGTGTAAGTTCCAGAAAATGGACTAGATGCAAGGCAAGTCATACTACCTACATTCACAATCTTGCTCTTCCCCTTTGCCACCATATACGGCATGATGGCTTGAATTGGCATCACGGGATCTACATAGACAAAGTTGACAACCCATTGTCAAAAATTATGAAGTAGGTAGAGCATATTGAGATGTAAATCCACAATTGATGTCTACACTAAAGCATCAATTCCTTTCAAACTTACAATTCTGAAAAAAAATTCTAAATGAAAATCCATCATATGTATGTTTGAAAGCCATCATATGCATGTTTGCTCAGATAATTGATTCTATCACTTCACAAAAATTACTCACATATATTGAAGGGCACAAAACACTCCAATGCGACACCGATTCCCTCGTCCGAATAGCTCGTGATCAGCCCATGATCGGAACAACTCTGTCGTCCCACCTTCCTAGTGACATGACTAGTACCCCTCCCATCTCAACTCCGCTTTACTTCACCAACACCCCCTACAAGTACTACAACTAGCAAAAAAACATCAAAGATGAATAGAAGCTAACACAAGCCCAATCAACCTTCAAATCAATAATCAAAACAAAAACACTACGCAATTCTAAAGAAAACTTGAACAACGAAGTTTACTAGAATTCAGCCACAACAAGAGACGATAACAATTAAAAATTGAGAAAAAGATGGTGTGAAGCCAATCAATATGAAAAGGGGAATCTCACTGAGGAGTACAATAAAAACAAAATACAATTAAAATTGGAGGCATATATTTGAGCAATATTCTAGACCCCTCCCTCGGATAGTCCTTGCTTCCCTTTCCTTAGATGTCCCCCCAATTGTTATTGACTGACTTTGCCTGTTGCAACCCTATCACTCTAAACCATATCTAACACAACTTGCTTTCTGTAAACAACTACGTATCCCTTCAAATACACAGAAATGATTGTTCTCGCAGGTGGAGATGTTGCATACTTCTAAATTTTATTTATTTTTAAATCCCTAAATTTTCTCTTTGACTTTGCCCTCACTCTTTGGTTTGCATGTATTTTCAGGGAACACAAGATAGGCTTCCGAAATGCCAGAATACAAGCCATCGTAGGCCAATTCTGGTACCAACCTCTTTTAAGGGTTAAGGTAGTGTACTCTTAAAACAACCCTTTAAGGACTAGTTAGCCTTTTCGATGGTTCATAGATGCACAAAATTATTTTTCCTTATTTTCCACTTGAAGAAAAATTGATGTGGAATCTAACCCAAGTGGTTTCATATTTTTCGGAGCATTTTTGAATCACTCATGAATTTCTAAAGAATTTTGCTGTAGGCACCTATTTTTGATCATAGGCCTTACAAAACCCACACACACAATCTGAAAAAAAATATGGCTTCATCCAAAACAAGCACTGCAACATTCAAAAAATAATACACAAGGTTCCTAAATGTGACCATTACTAAACTTAAACAAATCCTAAATTCTTTTAACATTTGTCAGTAGGCAATTGGGCAATCAATTCTCATTTAGAAAAATGAAGTGCACACATCCTGGCTTTGAAAATTGAAATGGACCCTCTCTATCTCTTATTCCATCTATTGGCAAAGTATGAATCAATACGTGCCAAATCTTAATTAGGCTCTTACACTATTGGAAGTCCATTTTAGAACCACTAATTGTCCATTTCAGAGGTACCGATTGGGTGGTTTGAAGAAGATGGTCCCAATAACATCATACTACTATAATTTGTTGATTTGAGGTGAATCAAATCACCCTATCCTTAACTAACTTTTTTTCTACTCTACATAATGTTTTGTATATTCATGTGAATAAAATTCAAAATCATCATTATGAAAGTTATAGTATACAACAAATTAGAGTACCAACAAGTAATAACTTAATGAGTACAGATTTGTCTAACATAATCTAAACACAAGAGAATTTTATTATTGCAACATGTTTTAATTGGTTAGGCAATCAAAGAAGTCAAACAACTCAACTTTCCTACATTGAGATTATATATATCTTGTAATTGCAAAGCAGGCCAAGTTATCAAAAATAATTGTTGATCAATACCAACCTTGCCACTAGCAGCTCAATAGGTCCTAACCAACAATTATTTTTTATAACCTACCTAGTCCATAATGCTCATCTTACACATCTAAAGTAGTCACAATAATTTCTAACATAGAAGGCCTAAAAAGTCACTTCTTACAATGAAATTACACTGAGAAGTTGAAAGTTCCTAATGAAGCCACTAATCACTCCATTACGTACTATCGGTTAAGACATTGTTTGTGACCCAAATCTCATTTCCTGAAAAACCCAATACTGGGGTCATTCCCTGGATGTCTTCTCACCGACTCACCGCGATGATGGGTTGTCCTACCTTAGTACTGAAAATGCTGCAGTGCTTCTTACAATCACCTACCTGCTTGTCTGTAAGCTTTCATTAAATCCAAAGGATGTAAAGTTCGACTCACTATCATTGTGTTGCAATGAAATCAAAGTTCGGGACGATCATCATGATGCTATATGAAACGTCTGATTCCACAAAATGAATAGACAAATTTCAAATACTACCGTACTAATGCTATCCTGTTGACATGAATGATAGGCTCCTGTTGAACAAGGCTTCACTGAAACTTGGGTCCTTCAAGAAATTGGAGAATAAGCATATAATTAGATGTCTGTTTCCCTGTGGACTCTAAACTACAGGTCGAAATGAACGTCGTTAGTTAAATTCACGTTGTGGCTGGCTTCTGCATTTGAGACATGAGGTTGCTAGTGCACTCCGGAGGGGCATACCAATCCCTACCACCTCCGATAATAAGTATCGGCAGTCGGCTTGGAATGTCGACTGTATTGTATAGTATGTCTGGATGGTCACGAGAAATTTAAAACAATTATGTAGATGTCAGTTTGAAATGTCTACGAGTAATGCTGAGATCAATTTCTTTCTAACGAATTCCCTCGATTACAACAGCCCTTGTCAGCTTCTCTTATCAGTTCTTACATCCATGGCAATCATCTCAGCATATGTTCGGCAGAATCATTCGAAGCATATTTTTCTAGAAAAGTTGATTTCTTACCGTGTCAAGGGTTACTCCCAGAAAATATACCCATACAAGAAAGAGTTGCTACTTCCACGAAACTACGTATGATCTTAGGGTGCTGTTCCTGCCCCGACTGTTGCAGCCTGCCAAATAGTCGTCATCGATGAGTGGAAGATATATTATTTAGGAATTGGAGGCCGCATCATCGTCCAAATTGTCTGAGCAAGAAGCTACGACAGAGTCGTTTGGGGTTTGAGGATTTCCACAATAGTTCATCGAGCCGTAGGTTTTGAAATCTGAACTCTGCCTCTAATATGTCGATTGGCCTCCCTGTTGTGGGACCAGGAATCGCTACTAAAAAAACTCCATGTGCATGAGCAACACCGAAAAGTCTTCGCCTAATCGTCATCATCACCATCATGTTGACGATCCACTTTCTGACAGAAACGTGTCGCCCGAGCGCACTCCAACACCGCAAGTAGCAAGAGCATGCGCAATAGTGCGGGCGGCGATTTGGTCATTCTAAACGCCATCTGGAAGCACTCTCCTGTTCATTTGGAACAAGAGGGTGCTTGCAGATGGCGATTAGAATGGCCAAACTATCAATTTAATTGTGAATGAGTTTAGTTATAATTTCCCGGGCTCTGTATGTCTCTCCTTCACCTGCGAATGCGCTTGCTGTCCACATCACTGAACTTCGGGAGAATGGACGACCCTCGACAATAATTAGTTAGCCCCCGGACAAATCTAGTTTCAGTTAATTAATGATGAGGATTGCGTGCGGGTTTGCATCCGCCTACAGGTGATAAAGAACTTGAGTCACAGTGCCTCAAAAAAATAAGTAGAATTGATAGCTACTAAATCCCTCACTATCACCGTCCACAAGCACTGAGAAATCTCTCCGTGTCTATATGACCTGTTATCTGTGTCTACTTGGTTTACACCTTCGTTCACTTTTTCGACACAGCGATATCATGATACAACGCCAAATGGAATTGTACTATCTTATCATTGAACGGTCTATTCAGACAAGAATCGAATCCAATTGCACGCGGTCATTCATAAAATTAATCCTCCAAAAATTGGAAAGTAATCAAGATTGCGAATATGCAATGGGAGAACTTATGGGAAGATTGACAATGGGAGAATTTACAGGAAGATCGACAAAGGCAGAACTGACTTGAAGATTGACTATGGGAGAACTTACGGGAAGATGCCCGTGGAAGGACAGTTCATTAAGAGGAAATCCGAATGAGCTCCATGGCTTGCGGTAGCGCCAAAAACGATGAAGCTTTCCGATGCTTGTTCTTGTGAGAAGTTGATTTTTCTGTGGAAGAGGAATACGAAAGGTGAGGTATGGAAGTGATTTCAAAGTCACTATCTCAAGAAATATCAAATTTCAAAGTGAAATGTAAGTGAAGCCCCTCCTAAATTGTGCTTCATGTTCTCTTCAACTGTGAGCAACATTGAATAAATCTGGCACTTCTGCAAATATCAAAAACCAACAACTCATGCTACCATGAACCGTTTCTGAGGTCACAAGAAAAAATGTCTTTCTAACTTAGAAAGAAATTGTTGTGAATAGTTGCTGGTGATCGAGTAGATGTGAGGATGAGTGGAACTGGCGTTGAATGAGCTACTCTATCTATTGTGGAACCAACCTCATTCCGTCTTGAGCTTCAATCCAACATCTCTTTTACCATTTAGCAAATAAGGTAGAACAACCTATTAACATCAAAAGATCCATGACAGACACCTAAACTAGGGAATGACTCCATTATAGGGAGTTTTCAATTATTGAGAGTTGGGCCACAATCAATGTTTTAGGTGATAGTCATGGAGTGATTAGTGATCTCAATAGGAACTTCTAGCTTTTTAGTGTAAATTCATTGTAGGAAGTGACTTTTGGGGGCTTCCACGTTAGGAAATACTATGACTACTTTAGGTGAATGAGATTATCATAATGGGTACACTTTTGTTGGTTTGGGGTAGTCTAGAGACTCTTTTGGGCCATGATGGCTAAAAACTAATAACAAATTCATACTTTGTCAAAAAGATACATAATTTAAATTGCTCTTGCCATTTCTCACACTTGTCTTTATGTGGGAATTTTTAAAAAATTCAACAATGACATGAGGAAAAACTCCTAATTCTATCCACAATGGGTTGTTCTACCTTATTGCAAGCTACAAAAATATTTGAGCAACTTGCCCATAATTTGTATCTTTGGGCGCTATAATAGTACTCTTTAACATTCTATTAAGAGAGCTAGATCTCAAAAAAAATTGGTTTCTATACCAACACATCATTGTTCATGCCAATAGATACCATGCCAACTAGGAGATAGGTGACATTATTGGTATTCCTACCAGCCTACCTTAACTCCACAACACTACCCTAGACTAGAGTGGTCCAATGGATGACAAAAAATCCTTCCATACAAGATGAAAGTGTAATTGTTCATCTTTGAAATTTTGTGCAAAAGGGTGATAGCAAGAAACACTTCATGTTTTGGGCATCATGTGAAGTTCCATATAGTCGATCTGTGTTTAATCCTTTGAGATCTAATCTAAATTTCTCCCTCCTAACAGGGTACTCGCCCAAGGTCTATGATTCAATACTAAGAACTAGGACTTTAGGGGGGAGGGCCCAAAAGTGCCAAATTACTCCAAAAAAATTGGCTAAAAATGGCAATAAACCTTGAAGTTGTTTACAAGTAAACTTCAAATTTTTTTAAATCCTTAGTTAGATGTAAGGTAGGAGGTCCATAAAGTGTCCATCTAAGAGTTGAAACTGAATTTTGGGGAGGTGAAACTTCTTGAAATATTTTTCAGTAAATTTTTCTTGAAAGACAAGAGGAATTGACATCCAACCCAAGTCGTTTCATATTTTTTGGAGCTTTGTAAAATTATTTATGAATTTTTGAAGTCGAAATGGCATAGGGCTCTAAAACCGTCCACCTCCTCAAATGTTCATAGTTGGTACATCCATGTAAAGATGAAAATATCCCATGTACAAACAGTGTACATTTGAGAGGTAGGCGGTTTAAAATGCCCTAACAGAGTTCAAGCCTCCTACTTTAATTGCTAGATTGTGGATGAAAACAAAACTATAGATATGTGATATGTGCTAATGTGATATTTTCCTTCCAACATGTGGATGAATGTTGAAGTTTTGAGCACCATTATAGCATTTTATATGCCACTTTGGCACTTCATATAAAATGAAAATGAAAATGAAAAAATCTACTAAGAATACTTGTATCAAACAAAGCTTCCTACTACTAACAAAGTTAGATGTTGAATTCAAAGCTCTTGGAAGTGAAGAGAGCTCTAGTGGCATTATAGAAGTTGAAACCCTAGATGAGTTCAGAGTAACATAGTAAAAGAGAGACGTCACAACTTTGGTAGACCATCCCCACAAGGAGGAAATCCCTATCCCTATCTAAATGAAATTCATTTGGGTAGGGAAGAAACCCACCACCAAGGTCATGTATCTCTAAATTCTTAGACATGGTAGGCTTGAATTCTTTATATGGGGGCTTCTATAGGGAACTCAATTTCACTTGCGTGTGGGCAATTGCAAGAGACATTTGTCCTAATTTTTGTCCCCTTGCCCACAAACATGTGGTTTTTGCTCATAACTTTTGCCTCGTATGTCAATTTTTCATGAAATTTGAAATAAAGGTAATTGTAGAAGTTTTAAACATTGAATCATTTTTTTCATTTAGAAAAAAATATTTTACTATTTTTAGATATTCTCCAATTGGATGTCTACTTTGGCCATTTGGGGGTAGGAATATCTTTGACCTAAAAATGAGAATTTGAAGCTCAAAATTGATGTACAAGTACTTCATTTTTTAAAGTTATACAAGATCATAAAGAGATTTTCTAAAAATAATAAATTGTCTACCTTTCACATGTGCTCAAAGTGCACTACCTTTGTGCAAGTACAAATAACACAATTTTCTTCCCAAAGGCCAAAGATGAAAATGGATGAGAAGGATCATCTTCAAGTTAGAAAAAATGCCTTTTTTATTTTCGAATTTTGAATTTATAAAAATATTTTTAAAAAATCAAACATCAAATTATCTATTTTTATGGTATTTTTCATTGGGTTTTTTTTGTGTGTAACTTTTAGAGATAAATTTTCCTAGGTCTGAATTTTTGGAGTCATACTATTCTCAACTCTTCACAAATTATCCATATTTTATTTTATTTAAAAAAATTTATTCCATCATGTCATAGTACTCCAGTACTAAGATCGTTTTGAGCCAAAAACCCCATTTGTTTCTTGCAACGACCCATGTATACATGTTTTGACAAAATTCCCAAAGTTTAGCCACATGATCATTGCTAATACTTATAACTACTAATTATAGCACTGAACTCACTTATTATAACAACAATACGTAAATTATTGAGCAACAAGGCCGGTGGGGAGACCATTCCCTTTCCCTAAGTTTGCTCCCCTTAATATGATCCTGATGTGGATGCTCTAGGGCGGAGAGACTTGGCAATATTCTGGAAATGCTCGAGTACAAGATTGGGTTCCAGATTGTCATGCTCCTTCTGTAGCCTCGCCTTCTCCGCTGAACTGATTCCGGGAGTCTCGATGCATGCCTTCACCAGCCGCTTCGCTGTTTTCTGGGCATAGTACCAGCAATTGGCATAGAGTAAACTGTAATCGGGATTCTCTTTCTTCAAAATGGCGACGACAGCCTCCAGTCGGATCCGTTTCTTGTTACAGGCCACAGTTAAGCAGTGGACGCCCTCGTGAAAGACGCTCTTGACGGCGCTGCTCGGGATGTACTCGATGTGAATGCCGTCCTGACCCTTGTGAGCCTTTATGTGCATCACTTCTTCAGTCGGATCTCCTGGACGGAGCTTCAGAAAGAGATAGTCGTGGTTAATCAAATCCTTCCTCTGCACGAATACATTTACACCAGATTTGGAATGCAAATCTTTCTCGCAGCTCTGGTACGCTATGTGTTACTGAAAACGGAATACTCTCGTTCTCACAATTTCTCAATTGAGTCTGTGATATATTGCCTTACAATTCGTTCATTTCGATTCCGTTTTAAATGTTCTATTCTTCAGCTGAATTAAGTCCACACAAAAATCTTGAAACCCCTAAGAAAAGTTCAAATTGTTACTGAATTAGTGGCGGAGAACGAGACTCTCCTGTTTTACGATTACTTCACCTGTTTCATCTCCTCGACTTGTGCTGGCGACAAGATTTCCTGGCCATGATTATCACCTTGCGCGTTGATTCTCATGATGCCTAATCCCTCCTGGCAGTAGTGAATTTCCTCCAGGGCGAGATCCACATCCTCACAAAGCTTCGTGTACCGTCGCTCTCCGAGCGTCGACTGGAGATGGACGAAGATGTCGCCTTCCTGCTTGATCTTCGATCCGTCTGAGGTGAATTTCGAGAGGCCGTGCATGGATCTCGCAACGTCCAAGCTGATTGCGATGGAGCTTATCAACCGCGGGCTCGCCATCGACCTCGAAAACGGCAAGCTGGACGTCTTGTGTTAAAACAAACTGACTAGCACACACAGCAGCTGAGATCAAACGAAGCAAATTAATGTGTTGATCAGAGAAGTTGAAGTACCTGCAAGTCCCAGAGGGGGAATTTATACGTTTAGAGCAATGCCTGAGGAGGAGGTGATTGCAGGAAAAAATGTGCCTACTCGGAGAGCCCGACGAGGAGGTGCATTTTTATCCGCAATTTCCTACGACAAGGACATTGCTCGACGTAATCTATTGCAAAGAAATTAGATTTTATTAACAGAATAGGATGCATAGATTGAATTTGGATGAAAAAGATGTAATGTCCGATTACATGGGCAAAATCGTGTTATAGGCATGACAACCTCGCTGCCGACCAAAACCCACCTAAGAAATGAACGGGTGATTTCATGACAGTGGTTTACAAAGAGTATAAATTGGATGAATGAAACTAATCGAAACATTGATAGAACTACATCAGGAAAAAGCCCCCCATTGCATCAATATTGTTGCAATACTGTTGCAATGGTTGAACAATCCAATATTGAAATTGGACTATTGCAGTACTACAAGTAGTATTGCAACAATATATTATAGTACATTTTTAGTAGGTTTACTAAAAATATACTGTTGCAGTATTATTGCAATTTTGTTGCAATATTGCAACACTCCAATTTCGATATTGGACTGTTCAACCATTGCAACAATATTGATGCAATGGGGGGTTAGTTTCCTAATGTACTATTGAAGGATTTTTTGTCATCCATTGGACACTTACTGTCCACAACATCCTTTTAGGATAACCTTTGAAGGACCAAAGAGCCCACTTTGGATTTTTTGAAAACTCCAAAAGGTTTTCTTACCTACATAATTTGGAATTTTTGAATGAAACTTTTGGGATGGATGAAAATCATCCTAATCTACATTAGAAAACTTTGTTCCATGTCAATCCAATAAATATTGCAAAAATTATAAGTGGGTTTTTGTTTTTTCCTAAATTCAAAATCAAAGGGGGCAACTACAAATATATTCTAAGAAAATTTAACTAATTCTACTTGATGGTATAGCCATTGATATCTACTAAAAAAAACATTTTTAACCATTCCATTACTAATAATGAGATGAAAGTTATGAGTTTTGTTTTGCTTCATTTATTGGACATCGTTCACTTTGAGGCAAATTATTTATTTTTTGACGATGCCAACTACAGTAGTGAGCATGGACAAATGGAATGCACCAAATGTGCAGACATTCTTGACCAAGTTCAGGCACTGTTCCTGCAATGATCGTCTTTTCCTGCAATTGGCGCAGCCAGGCATGCACACAATGCAGTCAACGAGGTTCGTTTGGACTCCAGAAGAGACCAACTGAAGAATCTGGTAACAACAATTGGCCGATGTTGTATCTTTTTTCTTTGAACAGTGACGAAGCTTCCACAAAAGCAAAGAGAGAACAAACATTCAATTCAGCTCACGCGGCCGAGTCATCCAGGGAGTGAGACCGGACCACTACCGATCAGCTGTATCTGATCACCTGTCTGTGTTATCACCTGTTTGTGTTATCACCTGTCTGTGTTTCATGACCTGTCTTCAAAAACATTGCTATGAATACCAATACTAAATGTCAACAACACGGCTATGGTTACCAATTATACGAAATGTCAACAACGCTGCTACTGTTACCAAATACGAGTACCAATACAAAATGTCAACAACACTATTGTGTATTGTTACCAATAGTAAATTTCAACAACAGTATTGTCTATTGTTACCAATACTAAATTTCAACAACTCTCCTATGGTTACCACTACTATATAAATGTCAACAACACTACTATCTATTGTTACCAATATCCTGAATTTTCAACAATACTATTGTCTATTGTTACCAATACTAAATTTCAACTACACTCCTATGATTACTAATACTAAATGTCAACATGAAGACTAGTTGATGACCATTGTAATTTATATATAGTAGTGTTCATGTTGATATCTAATGCAATAAATGACAAGAATATTACCAATGGTACGGCCAATGATACCAACACTAAATGTCAACTTGAACACTCCTTGTCATTGAATATTACCATGGGATCTTGTAGTAGACTTGTAGAAGAAGAAGTGGTAAAAATTTCATGAAATTTGACTTTATGGATTGAAAGATATAAGTATTTGAAGAAATTTTTTTTGTTTTTTTCATTGGGCCTAATAATTTCAGATGCCTTTGACCATTGATTGTGGAAAATTTTTATGCTAAGTATTTTTAATTTTAAAATCTAGCATACTCAACCTAATGTTAGTCATGTCTCCAAAAAAATTTCAAGCCAAAAAAAGAGGTAGAGCACATCCCAAAAAATCTTGCAATGCAACAATGTTCTAAAGTTTATAATGCACAATATAATTTTTCGAGCACATTTGCCACCAAATAATTTTGAAACTTAGAAATCCAATTGGTTATACTCATGCTTTACAAGTTCCAAAATTCAGAGAGGATGTTTAAAAATGTCAAAAATTCTCTTTCAACCCCTTTCTGAAATTTGTTCGTAACTTATGATTGGAAGCTCTAAATCTCAAGTGAATTTTGGAGATGAAATTCATCTTGATTTCCCAAATTTTCTTAGTCCTAAACGTTTCGTAAGAACTTATTCTACTATGCCTAAATGGGGTCTGAAATTCTACTTCAAACACAATTCCTATTTTTGACTTGACTATGAGTGGTTGAGCTCCTACTAGTTCTAATTTACATATCTGACATTGATTGTTCTACCTCCTACCACCCCATATGAATATGAAAATCTTCTCTTCTTACTACAAAATTCTAAGTGAGTTGAAAATGCTATTCAAATAATGCTAGGTAGTTTTCAATGAATTGATAATAAAAATTTTCATAGTTTAATTTTAAAGCATTGAATTCTTAGTGTTCCTTCTTGGCATATCCACCCTGTGGATGCTCTTAGACATGCCATGGTCTTCAAATTTGAGGGGTGTTGACATGTTGGGGGGGGTGTTTCCAACCTTTCACCCCCTCCCACCCTAGCCTTCATTCTTTGGACTAGAACAACTTGTATTTGCCCTTGGCCTTAGTCAACCAAATATTGGCAATCCATCCTACCCCTCAAGTTGAATTTTGCATAAAACAACCTATAACTTCTTCACCCAACATCGGATTGAAACAAATCTCGAAGCTCTTATAGAGTTACATGCCTTCAAGAAGTTTCAAAAAAATCAAGTAAAAATTCAGCTTGTAGAAACCTACCTCAATTCCAAATTATCTCTTGAGGGACAATGGTTCTTTAGGGTTAAGAGAATGATCAAATTAGCTTAATTCCTTCTTTTAGTTTTATGAGTTTCAAGATTCCCCATCAACTTACATATATTTTTGAGTGAGGGTGTTCATTTCTTGATAACCATTTGTTTTCAAAAAATGTTGGTGTGATGAGTTTGGTGAAGTCTATCTATTAATATGATTTCAAATGTAAATTTGAATGGTATCAAGTGAATGTATAAATTTTGTAATACATTTGCACCTATCTATAATTTGTAGCACCAACATGTATGTATATACAAGGTAATTACCCCCAAAACCAATAAATTAAGAAAAGTGACATAATGTACCTAAATCTTACATTTAAGCACATCAAATGTACAACAAGAACAAATAATGCCAATTTTAGGGTGCACTATTGGTTTTGGGTATATTTACCTTTGATGTTATGTTGTCAACAATCTCATTAACCTCTAAAGGACCAAGGCACATTTTGTGCATAAATTGTGAAAAATTGCCACTTTGAGAGCAATGAGAAAAAAATGAAAAAAATCTTTCTTTTTCCAAAATTCAGCCATACAAAATCATACTAGACTACTATAGGAAAGAGTTGAGTTTGAGGTTGATTTGAAGCTCTTATAGTCTTATGGAGAAAAGCAATTCTAGACTCTTCTGAGATTGGCTTACATTACTTTATACCAGAGGTAGGAACTAGGTGTGAGATTGTACATGAGGGAGATTTATCTCCTAAACATCCAAATTCATCTCCAGAATTGACGATTTGAGAAAAATCATTATAAAATGTTATTTGGAAGCATATTTTAGAATTGATATAGGAATAAAAATTGAAGACTATAAGTTGTAGATTCCATCCGTACAATTAGATTCACCAATGCTATCACTTATATTTTTTTTATAAATTTTGTAAGGGAAATTTCAAAATTTCTTCTAAATTCAATTACAAGTAAAATTTTATCATTTTTTGAGTAAAATTTGTTGGAATGGATTTGAAATGAGGTTCTCTTCACATGGTGATTTTTTGAAATTTTTGTGTTCTTAACATCTATGACTTCATTTTGAGAAATCTAGTTTTGAACTAGAGTCAATGCAATTTTGGCTTGATCAACCACTTGACATACTTGCACATTTGTAATTTTAGAAAAATATGTATTCTAATGACACCAAATCCAACCCTTAGATAGGACAACAACTTGATAAAATATCTCCATAAATTGAAATAACTTTCATCCAAGGCAATAAATAGTATGAAACTTCAGTTTCAATCTGTTCATTATCCCAAAAATGGACATCATATCGCTTGAGGGGTTATTGATGTAGGTATGCATTTACTTAATAAATAAATTGATTAGATGTTGCATTGAATTATGTCATACCTCACAAGTTGAATCGTCAACACAAATGGAGATTGCTTTGTAGAAGAGGAAATTTGAATGATGCATGAATGGTTGTCCTTACAAAAAAGTACTAATTTAAACAAGAATTCAAGAAAAAGATTTGACATCACAGAGTCAAATTGGGATTACAAACCAAAACACAATGCCAGTAATTCACATACCTTTAATTTTTCCAATCTATTCTTAAATCAATACTCATGATTGTGTATTGAACATGACATCTTTAACCTCAAAAGCTCAAGTGCAATTTTTTCCATCATAAAACCCAACTCAAAACTATCATTTTCAATCCAAAAAACAAAAAATTTCAACATTTGCTTCTTTTGTATATCTAATTGTTGGATCTTGCACTAGACTAATAGGAGAATGTGTGGAAAAAATTTAAGAAACTTTAAGGCCATATTCGTTATATTGAGACTTTTCGCAAATTTTGAGATAGAATGTTAGTTATTGAAAAATTCACTTAAAATTATTGTAATTGAAACCAAAAATAAATATTGCTCCAATAGTGATCCTATAATGAAATTCTAAAAGTTGGTGTTGTTACCTATTTATAAAAAAATACTAGTAAAGAGATAAAGCAATTTATCTTCGAGTCAAGGATAAAAATGAGATTGTGAAAAGTCTCAAATTAACGAATATGACCTTCTTTAACTATGTCAAATACAAGATATAAGAATTTAAAGTGAAGAAAACAAGCTTTTTTGCTCCTAATCTAACTAGATTATAAGGCTTTGAGTCCCTTTGAACTTAAAATTTTTGTACCATAGATTATAAATTAAATTATTTTTATATTGAAGAATTGGGTTGAGAGTCTTGGAAAGGAAATCCCCCCTTCTTGATTTTCATTCTTTACAAAAAAAATTTAAGTCGAAGTAAGTATGAGATATAAAGAAAAACTCAATTGTTGATAGCTCTAAGATGGAATTGAAACACAATAATCCCAATAGTGAGAGTTTTTTAGAAAATAAACTAAACCATAAGCAACTTTCTTTTTAAATTGTTAAATTTAGAGTTCATAAATGGATTCAATACATTATTTTCTCTAGAATTTACTGTGATTATTTACCAAACAAGAAGCTTCATAACTTTCACATCACTTATCCAAATGATATGAATAAAATCTTCCTAAATAGAAAAATATAATCTATAATGAATTTTTAAAATATATATTTCGAATTTTTCTAGATCTTTTTGTTAACTACCCTTACATGTTTCAGGCTTATTGTGACATAATTTTTGCTTGTAGACACCAATTGAAATAAAAAATTATTTTGCCATAAAGATAATCAATTTTTCTAAATTGAAAAAAATATTTAAAAATAATTCAAAAATTGAGATCATATGTACCTACCCGAACCTTCAAAAAATCCTTAGGGGGACTTTAGGAGTTAAATCAAGGCAAGATATTTCCCACAATTAGTGAATTTTCTACCAAGATATCAATTTTTTTTTAATATCCCCCTCTGAAAATTTTTATGATCTTGATTGAGTATTGAATATGACATTCTTAACTCCCAAATGTTTGAGGTGTTGACAATACTTTGAAGTGAAATGAAACCTAATTAAGTTATTAGTAGTAGTTATATTTTTGAAAAATTATTTTTTAAGTCTAGTTTTAGCCTAAAAAATCCAACTTTGAAAATGAATGGTTATGAAATTGTATTCAATATTTTGTGAAAGGGTATCCATTGCAAATCTTGAGTTTTTAGTGTTGAAGGCTCATGGAAATGAACCTCAAATACATTAAATCTTGGAAGATATAGCACATTAGAAATTCATTTAAAAAGATTGTAGAGAAGTCATAAAATGATTGGGATTATGCATGTTATGTCTTTTATCTTCATGTTTTGTTGGTGTTCAATTTTTTAGATTTGATATGTGAAAAGAGAATAGAAAGACTTCAAATTACTTTCATAGTTCTAACACCCTCATTATCAAACATTATAATCTTTTGATCCATAAGTGATATGGTTATATTTTCCTTTCTCATGTAACCTCTAATATATGTAGTTTGAATTTTTTAGGTTCCAATTCCAAAAAAAATGATAAAACTTATCAAAATTTTGGCTTTTTATTCCATTTAGAGTAAATTCAAAAAAATTCAAAAAAGGCCTTGGGCATTTAGGGATTAAAACAACATTTTGAGAGTTGATTGCCTTTAGGAGAAGCTAAACTCCTTGAAACAATTTTCTGTAAATTTTCATAGGAAGAAAAATGGAATTGGCATTTACAAGCCTCCAATTCATCTCCGAGGACTCACTCTTTTTTTTCTTTTTTTAAAATTTTGAGTATAGTTTTATATACAAAATGCCTCCAAAAGAGTGTAGAAAAAAATAGGTATGTTACATACCAATATGGTATTTGGTCTAAAATTAAAATATTATAGCTAGAATATCCCAAACCATGACTTGTACATAGGTTAAAACCCGACTAATCATGGGAAATTAGAGAATTATGTATTACTAGCACAACCGGCTCAAACTCCACATCGGAGAGACATCTCTAGGCTAAAATTGGTCAAGAGAACCCCAATGAAGCATTAAGGTCAATTCTTGAAGATAGGTTCCAGTTTCCACATTCCATCAATGAATTAGCAGAACTCCAATTGTAGGCTTGCAAGTCTTAAAAATACCAAGATGCAACAGTAGAGGAATCTACAGCCAATAGAAGATGGCTTGGGGTAAAAATCACACCTAGAACCCAATGGCGCAATTGGTTTGGCAAGATTCCCTCCGGTATGAAAGATTCCTTGGCCAGTGATAATTTAACGAGGGGTGGATTTTATCCTCTCCTAGGCCAATGTGTAGAGTAAGAATATGAGTCTCTACATGTGTTTTTGGATTCTATAAGAGGTTCTTCAAAAAGTTTTGGAATTTTCTAATAGTCAAAAGATGCCTTTTCGGATGGTCAACTACCAAAAACTACGATAGGAAATTCCTAAAAATTACCTAGGTAGCGATAAAATCTCCTTAAAAATTATACTATCTTCTTTTATGTTAATAAGGCACCCCAAAAAATTTCAAGACATTCCGACAGTCAAAAGTACCCGAACTTGTGAGATTCCCTAACAATCGGTATAATTTAAAGTTTACGATGGAGTTGACTAGCGGAACATGAGTATACGGAAGTGGAATGAGGTTGAAGATAGGTCTTTTCTTACTACCTTGTACCTACTTAAGAGCCTAGGCTAGTTACTTTTGTCAAAAAAGTCAAACTCCCCAAATTGGATTTTTACCCGTTTTTGACGTTAAGTTGGTGCTAGGTTTCATTGAGATTTTGGAGTTAGGAAAAGGGGAGGGGGTTCTTTGAGGCTAAAAATGGACTTCTAAAGTCAATGGCCTAATTCGTTTGTGATTTGGAGTTTATCTCCAAAAATTAGGTTTATGAACCAACGTAGAAGTGAAAATCCTTAAGGATGAGGATGAAAATCAAAGTGATAGGATTACCTTAGATGAATGAGAGGAGGTAGGTGCCCCGGGAAAGAGTATAAAAGGGAACCCGTTCTCCTCTCTCACCAACCTCCATTTGTTGTATTTGGATCCCTTAGGCCCAATTTATGTTAGAGTTGTGGCATATTTAGCCACAAACTTTAGAATGATGTTTTTTGGGCACTTTTGGTCGGGTTTTTTTTTTTATAAACTTGTGAGGTCTTTGTAGGTCCCTTGCACCTTAAGCTCCTCGTACTAACTTTCCCAAGTCCTTGAGGCTTAAGAGTTCACTTTCATCATGTTATTAAAAGACCATGGTTTTGTGTATACTTTGAGGGGTTTCTTGGTCCCCCTCCATATCTTGTCCTTGTGCTAACCCTAGAGTAACACCCCATATGACCTAGCAGTGCCGCTTTGGGGGGTCTTTAGATTAAGTTTATCATTGTGCTAATCTCCATGTCATTAACCCTTGACCTTTAAGTGTCCTCTTGTCATTCAATACTTATGTGGTATTCCCTAGAGGGAGCCAAGAGTGTATGAGGGTTGGCGGGTCCTATCGTGACAACAAAGCTTTGAGTCCTTTAAGGGTCAAAGAGTCTTAATTGTGTGTTAAAAGTAGAAACCACGATAAAGCTTTGAACCCCGTAAGGGTCAAAGAATTTTAATTGTGTGTTAAAGTCACTCCATGGGTAAATGTTAAACCCCCGTAGTTGTCTTGTACAAAGTTTAGTTCCCAAAACGTGGTGGAAACCAAACAAAGTTTAGGCCCCAAAAGAATAGGAATAGGAAATTAGGTAAAGTTTGAAGGGTGACTGAGGGAAGATCCAATGAATAGCCTTGGGTGCCACTTTTAGCTAAAAACAATTTTTAATCTTTAGAAGGAAGGGAAAAAAAGCCTTTCGTTCGCACTTAGAATAAAACCCACAGGAATTAGCAAAATTAGTAATAGGGGGAAAGATGTCCAGTACCCAATTCAATCCCCTACCCAACAGCTAGCAGTTAGCCCATACCCCTGCTCAATAGGCAGGGCCAAATATCAGGGTGAGGTGGGGATCAATAATTGTTGAGAGGGACTGTTTAGTACTCACAAGAAATAAGGGGTTCAGAAATCGTAAGAGAAGGTTCTGTAATTGATGGGAAAGGGGGGGTCCAATCATCACAAGGGGAGAAGGGATCAATAATTGTTGGGAGGAAGGGTCTAATAATCACAAGGAAAAGAGGGTCTAGTAGTCGCAGGGGAAGGGGGTCCAGTAATTAAAAGAGGGGGGCGGGGGGAAGGAAAAATACACCGGGTAGACGGTAAAAGTACGACAAGACTTGACCCTAAGACGAATGTTGGAGCAGGGAAGCCAACTCCCCATCTCCCACAACTACACCAAGACCAAGAAAACAAGCAAGAGGGAGTAAGGGTAGAGAGAGCAAAGAGAATGAAGGGGTGATGGGGTAGAGAAGGATACTTGAGGTTAGATAGGAGAGAGAGGAGATAGGATAGAAGAAGAATTTTCATATCTTGTTTGAGCCCTTGGATTAAAATAAGGTGATTACCTTGAGGTTAGATTTTTGACGTAGGATGTAAAAGGTAGTTCAACCTTGTAAGACACAATGATGCATCCTTAATTAGCCTTGTAAATAGAAACGAGGATAGTTGGGCCACTGGTAGGGAAGAAAAAAAAGAAGAAAGAAAGAGGAGGTCAAAGGGAAAGCTTGACTATTGTATTAAACTCACTACTATCATTAAAACAGTGGTCCATTGCATCATGTCAAGGGATTTCATGGTAGGAAGGGAGAACTCTTGGAAGGCACGTTCAGTAACTTTAGCTCAAGGGTATGAAACAATCCCATCCCTAACCCTTCTAACGCACCTAATTAGTAGTCACTAACTCTAGCCAAGGCCCATCTCTAAGGTAGACCCTTGAGGCCAGAGTTCAAGTAATTTTTTAGGTTAGAAACCTAAAGATGAGGTTTGTAGCTTTCCAAAAACCTAAGGCACACTCAAATTAGAGTATAAATGAGAAAGTTATATTGAATGAAGGTTAGGACTTAATTTGGATGAAAAATAGTTAGACATGAAATTTGGGGAAAAATTGAGGAGGTTTGGAAGAGGATATTAATTTGAGTCCAAGGGTGGGAATAAAAAATCAATTCCGAATTGTAGATTAAGAGGAATTAGCGGATGAAGTTTTAAGCGCCAACTAGTGGTCAAACTTTATCCATCAAGAATTTTTAGTAGGAATGTCAGATTAGCAATTTTCTTATCAATCTAAAAAACTAAAGTTAGGGTCTATGAGAGCGCCAAATTACCTAGCTTTGATAATTCACAAACACAACTAGGTTCTAGGTTTCGGCTAAGTGACTCCTACCTTTGGGTGTCTAAGTGTGGTCCATTGTGCCTTTTAAGCAATGGATCTCTTTACTAAGTGCCTAAGTGACCCCAAATTTAGAAGATTCACTTAATCTACTTCCAATATTTTGGCCACCCGAATGGATGGCCTTCTATATAATCTGAATGGAATCTATGCCAGGACAGAACTAACCTAAGAAACCTCTATTTCATCTTGTGAGATTTCAAAAAACATAAAACTCAACCTTATTTGAGCTTCCTAGCCAAAGTTATGGGTGGATGAAGTTTAACTACTACTTGGTTCTTCAAACTTCATCCATCTATTGCACCTAACTTTCCAATTCAAAAAGATCCAAAATTTTTAGGGATGGTTGACAAGAATTTCTCCTACCTAGATTTGAAGTTGGGCCTTGATCGGGGATTCCTAATAAATTTTCATCCAAGCCTTACCTAAACTTCACCTGCTGATTTCTCCTAACTTATAATTCGGAATTAACTTTTCTCTTTGGCCTCGGATCCTAATTGGTAGCCTCCTCCCAAGATACTTAATTCTCTCTCAGATCCGGGGTTTAGCTATTCCTCATTCAATTTGACCCTAACCTTCATCTAACAATAACTTTCTCACTTTGGGCCCGATTTGGGCGTGCCTTTGGGTTTTGGAAAGATACAACCCTCCTTTTTAAGTTTATGTCATTGGAAGTGACCTGACCTACAATCCCAAGGGTCTGACCTAGAGGTAAGCCTCAGCCCAAGTTACTAGTCTCTAATTAGGGACCTAGGGAAAGGTTGGAAAGATTCAACTCATACCTCGGAGCTTGAGTCGTTGATTGCGCCCACCGGAAGCTCTCCCTCCTCCACCATAAACTCCCACACCGTGAGACAACGAACCACCATTCTAATCATAAAATATTTTGATGCAAAAGTTTATTCGTTGGCCTCATCCTATTTCTTTTCTCATCTCCTCTTTTCTTTCCTCCCACACTCTAAGGTGGCCCAACTACCTTTGCTCCTACCTACTAAGCTCATCTTAAGAACGTGTCATACCATCCTCTAAGGTTGAGCTACTTCTTTACATCCTACGTCTTACGTCCTATACTTACGTCTCACACTTAATCTCATGGTAATCACCTAATTCTAATCTAAGGGCTTAAGTAAGCCTCGAGGATTTCACCTCCTATCTTATCTATTTCCACCCCTAACTTTCAAATTATCCTCCCTCTTGTCACTTCCTCATTCTTTTGAATACTTAATTGTTGTTTTGGTGATGTTTATGGGAGACGAGGAGTTGGATTCCCTGCTCTGATGGTTTGTTTAGTGCGTTTGGGTATGTCTGGTTGGCCTTCTCTTCTCTCCCCAACTTAATTATTGGACCGCCCCTCTCTTTCTTTTAGTACTATACAACCCTTTCCCCTCGCAGCTGTAGACAACCCTTTTCCCTCTCAACCCTGGACAATTCCTTCTCTTTTTCTTCTCAGCCTAAACAATACTTTCCCCTTTTAGTCCTAGACAACCTCTTCTCTTTCCCCCCATCACCCTCCCTCCTTTCCTTCTCAACTATAATGACCAACCCACCTAGACAACTTGATGTCGGGTGTTCGACTCCCTTCACGTTAATCATTGACATGCCAGACCGATGCCCGAGGACCCCCGATTGTTGGCATCTCGACGCCAAATGCTGGACTCCCTTCATGTTAATGACCGACCCGCCTAAGTAGGCACTCAAGGCCCCCAGTTGTTAGTAGTCGATGCCTGAGTGCTAGCCTCCTTTCACGTTAATGACCGACCTGTCGAACCAACACCCGAGGCCCCCAGTTGATGGCAACTCAATGCCCGGCTCCAGCCCTGTCCTTCCTAGATATCGAGGGGGATTGGGGATTGGTATGATGTTGGGATTGGACCAGTGCAGGGATTGATTCCCCCTTTTGCTGATTTTTTGCTAATTTCTAAGAGGGATTGGGGAAACCATGTCTATGGTTAGAGGGGATAAGCTAAGTTCAGGGGACGAAGTCCTCACTTGTTTTCTCCTAATTACTCTCCATGCTTGACTTTGACCTTTAATTCCTATTTTTTGGGGCCTAAACCTTGGTTTTTTCCCAACACATTTTGGAACTAAATCTTGTGGAGAAAGGGACCATGTGGTCTCATGGTTCTCCTATAAGGTGGTTTTAACGCACCGCTAAGACTTTTTACTCCAAGGGGGTTCAAAGCTTTGCCGTCGTTTTCCTTTTTAATATACCATTAGGACTTTTTTTTACCCCTAAAGGATTCAAAACTTTGTCATATGGGCAGGACCCACTACCTTCACACCCTCGTGTCCTTCACTGAGGAATATCACGTCAATATTAGGAACAAAAAAGGAAGGGACCTCCAACACTCAAAGGATTAGCGACATAGGTTAATATCATCAATGACTTGAACTAAAGACCCCCCACAACGGCATCGCTAGTCATATCGAGGGTTGCTCTAGGGTTAGTATAACAACAAGACAAAAGGGGGATTAAAAGACCCACCAAGTAATGTACACAAGCTCTAATAACAAGGTAAGGTAAACAAACTTCCAAGCTCAAGCTTGGAAGGGTTAGTACCATATACACCCAAGGTACAAGGGACCCACAAAGACCTCGCAAGCTTGGAAAACACCAACAATGGCCAAAAGTACCCAAAAAACACCGTTGCAAGGTTTGTAGCTATAAATGCTACAATTTCAACATCAATTGGACCCAACAAACCCAATTACACAAAAAAGGGGTGGTGTGAGAAGACAAGAGGTGCCACTTTATACTCTTTTTCGGGAACCCACCTCCTCTTGTTCATCTAAGTTAACCTAATCTTCTCAAATTTTCATCCAAAATTCAAGGCTTTCATCCTATACTGGCCTACTAAGCTAACTTTTGGAGATTAACTCCGAATCGCAAATGGAATGCACCATTGGCTTCAGAAGGCCATTTCAATTTGAGGGAACTCCCCTCACCCTTTTCTATCTTCAAAACTACAACGAAACCTAGCGCCAACTTAACGCCCCAAATCGGGAAAAAATCCCAACTTTGGGGGTTGATTTTTCTAGCAAAAGTAAGTTAAGTAACTAGCCTAGGCTCCTAAGTAGGTGTGGGGGAGTGAAAAAAGACCAATCTTGGGCCCCATTCCACTTTTGTATGCTCCTGGTCTGTTGGTCAAACCTATCATGGACTTTAAATTTTATTAATTGTTGGGGAATTTGGCAGGTTCGGTTACTTTTAACTATTGTAATGTCTTGAAACTTGTTGGGGTAGGTTATTAACATAAAAGAAGCTACACAAATTTTTAGTGGGAATTTACCGCCACCTAGGAAATTCTAAAAATTCTACATCACAAGTTTGGGCAATTGACCGTCCGGAACGTCATCTTTTGACTATCAGAAAAATTCGAAACTTTTCGTAGAACCTCCTATGGGATCCCACAACACATGTGTAGGCTCATATTTTTACTCTACACATTGGCCTAGGGAGGACAAATTCCACCCCCTTGTTTAATTATTAGTGACCGGGGAATCTTCTACACCGGGGGAATTTTGGCAAACTGACTTCGCCATTGTCCTTAGGCATGGTTTTAACCCCAGGACATCCTCCTTGGGCTTGAGATTCCTCAATGGTCCTACCTTGGTATTTTCAACATCTACTAGCCAATAATTGGGGTTCCGCTATTTTGTCGATGAAATGGGGAAACTAGAATCTATCTCCGATAATTGATTCCTATGCCTTACTAAGGTTTCCTCAATCAATTCTAGTCTACAGATATCCTCTCCATGTGGGTTTTAGAGCCTGATACACCAATCACTCATAATTGACCACTTTGTGATGATTAGTTAGGTTCTAACCTATTTACAACTCATGGTTGGGCCATTCTAGCTATAATATTCTAAAATTAGACCAAATACTATATTGGTATGTGACACACCTATTTGGGTTCTACACTCTTTCGCGAGCTTTTGTATAAAATTGCATTTAAAATAACAAAATACAAAAAAAAAAAAAAAAAAAAAAAAAGAATGAGTCCCTGGTGACGAATGAGGGGCTCACATATAGAGGGACCCAAAGGGCCTTTCAAGGGTTAATTGATTCTTTTAGTTTTATGAATTTCAAGAGTCTCTGTCAACTAACACATATTTTGGAGTAAGTGAGTTCGGTTTTTCATAACCATTTGCTTTTTTATTACCAAAAATTGTTGGTGATGAGTTTAGTACAGTTGATCAATTAATATAATTTCAAATGTGAATTTGAACAGTTTTGAGTGAATGTGTAAATTTTGTAATGCATCTACGGTCTATCTATAAAGTCTAGTACCAACATTCATGTATATGTAAAGTAAGTACTCGCAAAACCACCAATTTAAAAAAAATGACACTAGGTATCTAAATCCTACATTTAAGCACATCAAATGTACATCAAGAACACATAATGTCATTTTTGGATGCACTATATGTTGATTTGGGGTATACGTACCTTTGATGTCATGTTGTCAACAACTTCATTAACCTCTAAAGGATGAGGTTCATTTTGAGAAAAAATTGTGAAAAATTGCTACTTCTTAGGGTAGTGAGAAAAAAATAATTTCTTTTTCAAATTTCAACCTTACAAATTAGTACTAGGGGAGGCAACCTATTCTTAATCACCACACCATTCTGGCAATGCAAGGTGGAGTAATTTGGATCACGAGGGGATTAACAATGATTGATGTTGGCATAGTTCCTGATGCACTTGTGGCGCATTATGATTGGCTACAAGACTTTCAATATTGCAACTAACCCTTGTTGGATTTTGGAACCAGCTGTTACGACCCTCATCAAGAGGCGTGCCTGTGCCACCTCGGTGAGCAAGTGGGACGTTGGAGGTGACTCCCTAAGCCTTGCAAGAGATGGGATGAGGGGGACTAGGAGTCCTGAGAGATCAAAGTGTTGTAGCGCTCTGATCTGGATGAATTAGAGGGCATGTCACACATTCGTGTAAAGCTTGTGAGAAGATGCATCCTTGGGTTCAAAGAACACGAGAATCCAAGTTGGGAGTCAAAAGTTATAGCTCCTCAAAGTTGGCAGTGTCTTAGCCACGTCCTAAGGCATGGGGACGTGGAAAACAAGGTTTGGGAGGAATCCTTGGAGCCAAATAGGGCATGCTGCATATAATTGGAAAGCTATGGAGACAATCTTTCTATAATGTTAAGGCTCATGAAGAGATGAGCTATGAGTTAAAAGTTATGAGCATCCAAAGAGGGTGGAGTCCCGAAAAACAACACCTTCCGGGGGACTCGTATCTTTAGAGGGTCATAACTTTCTCAATATTTGTTGTATTGGAAAAAGTGAATAGTTTATGGTGATCTATGGAAAATGTAGATCACGAAAATGGACTCGCACTTAAAATTTGAAGCTTTGAGCTAAACATTATTCTGATGGGAAGATTGGAAGTCTTTAGGGGTCTGGTTTTGGGGAAATCACTTGGAATTGGGTGGTCTTCCAAGATGGGGAGCATCTTGGGGGGTCTTGGTGACCTCTAGTATGGGGGGATGTGGAATCCCATAAAGAGTACTATGAGGAGGGGTGGTCTTTCTCTTCCCTCCTAAATGGTACCATAGTTAGTCAAAGTAGCCTCAGGTGGTGAGGTTAGTGTTGGAGTCTCACTACCACTTGTGTGTTAACATAGAGTGTTTGTACTCTCCTTGATATCGATTGGATGGTGTCCTACTCCACACTAGGCCATGGTGTGAGTCTTGCTTGGTAAGTCCCAATTAGTGAGACCCGAAATGAATTGGGTTGGGCCTAGTGGGGGAGTTGGGTCCCATTTCAAGGGTAGTTAGAACAAGTGGGGAATAATGCCTCCACCAATTGCTTGGACATCAATGAAAGTTTTGCCCCATGTCATCAAATGACATGCCCGGTGTCTTGTAGAAGTGAAGGGTTGGAAGGAAAGGGTTGGGAGTCACACAGGAATAGGGAACCCCGTGACTTGAATTAGAACCTAATATAGTAGGTGCATGGCATGTGCAGTGTTAGGAGAATGTGACCCTTGGTGTCACTAAAGGATTAAGTGCTTGGAAAACACTAGAAGGTGAATTTAAAGTGGTAAGTGTCATTAAGAGGCCCGACACCAACCCTTGGTCAAAAACAAGAAGGTACATATGACCAATATGGGTGGAACAAAATCTTTAGCTAATAATTCATACTTATGAGAAATGAAAATCTGAAAATTTATGAAAACCTTATGAACTCTATTTTTGCAGATGGAAAAATCTCCTTATTTTTGAAACCTCCCTTTAGATACATGTGTGTATCTACGTAAGTGGTCAAAAAAGGGTTGCGTCCCCTACTTTGTACTAGACTACAATGGGAATGTATGGCAAGCTTGCTTTTGATCTGAAGCTCTTATGGAGAGAAGTAATTCTAAATACTTTTGAAACTAGCTTAAATAGACCAGCCTATTACCACCCTAAGTTGCAATCTAAGTATATTAGGATCAACTCTGGGAGGGGCACATATTTTTTAGAGGTATAAAAATGTTTTACAAATCAAACCCAAGTGGAATTATAATTTTCTAATAAAAATTGTAATTTCTATAAATTTCTAAAGTGGTCTGCTGTGAAATTACAAAACCGCCACTAGACTAGAGTCATAAACACCCTATCCTTAACCTATAACTGTCTTTCCATATACCTATTAACACTTGAATATCCACCAATCAAGGACTAACATGTTACCCAAGTTGAAATTAATGCATTGAAATTGTCCGAACAACAAGTGGATTTGGGTGAGTTCCATGGTGGAGATGGGGGCCCAAAATAGGATGGTGGTTATAGGAAGCTTGCAGAAATGGGCTGGTCTACTTTCTTACTTTCTACTAAAATTGGGAGCTAGGTGTAAGATTGTATGGGAATGAGATTTATTGATATATGGATGGATGTATTTACTCAATTACTACAGTACTGTATATGGACTGATTAGTTGTTGCATTGAATCATGTTATAAGCTTACCTCACAAGCTGAATCCTCAACACAAAAGCTAGTGTCTTTATCTCACAGACGATCACCACATGAGCGAAACCGCTGGAGGGCAAAAACATTTACCTTGCCACGTGTGATAGGAGTAACTTACTAACAATTTGGTATGTTAGCAGCCACCGACCACCCCTAATCTGCCACCGGACAAGCACAGTTCCGAACCGTCGATCCCACCGACGGATCAGATCACGAAACTGAAGCGCGATGCTCACGCTACATTTGCACAGGAATTTCTTGCCAGAATTCGAGCACTTCAATGTCGAAGTGAAATCGGCTCACCAAGATGTCGAGATGGAGCTCGTCCAGCTTCCCTTCCTCGAGGTCGATGGCGAGCTCGCGGTCGATGAGCTCGAGGTCGGGCTCCTTCACAATCAACAAGGGCGTCACGAGTTTAGCGCTGGACGCCTTGAAATTCGCCTTAGACGGAGCGGAGATCAAGCAGGAAGGTGACCGCTTCGTCCATCTCCAGTCGGAGCTTGGGGAGCGGCGGTACACGAAGCTTTGGGAGGATGTGGATCTCGCCCTGGAGGAAATTCACTACTGCCAGGAGGGATTAGACATCGTGAGAATCAATGCGCAAGGTGATGAACATGGCCAGGAAATCGTGTCGCCAGCACAAATCGAGCAGATGAGACAGGTGAATTAATCGTAAAACAATAGAGTCTCGTTCTCCGCTAGTAATTCAGTAACATTTTGAACTTTTTTTAGGATTTTCATGATTTTTATGTGGACTTAATTCAGCTTAAAAGAACAGAGCATTTAGAACGGAATCGAAATGAACGAAGTGTAAGGCAATCACAAACGCAATTGAGAAATTGTGAGAGCGAGAGTATTCCGTTTCTAGTAAGTAGCATACAAGAGCTACGAGAAAGATTTGCATTAGAAGGCTGGTGTTAGTATATTCGTGCAGATGAAGGATTTTATTAACCATGAGTTGAGAAAGTGTGAGAGCGAGAGTATTTGGTTTTCAATACCACATAGCGTAGAAGAGCTGCGAGAAATTTTTGCATTCCAATGCTGGTGTAAGTGTATTCGTGCAGATGAAGGATTTGATTAACCACGACTACCTCGTTCTGAAGCTCCGTCCAGGAGATCCGACTGCCGAAGTGGTGCACATCATGGCTCACAAGCTTCGTGGCGGCATTCACATCACGCACATCCCGAGCAGCGACGTCACGAGCATCTTTCACGAGGGCGTCCGCTGCTTCACTGTGACCTGTCGCAAGAAACGGATCCGACTGGAGGCTCTCGTCGCCATTTTGAAGGAAGAGGATCCCGATTACAGTTTACGCAATGCTAATTGCTGGAACTATGCCAAGAACACAGCGAAGCGGCTGGTGAAGGGATGCGTCGAGACTCCCGGAATCAGTTCAGCAGAGAAGGCGAGGCTACAGACGGAGCATGACAATCTTGAAGCCAATCTTGCATTCCACCATTTCCAGAATGTTGCCAAGTCTCTCCTTCGCAATGTTTCTCGGAATTCGTCTAGGGTTTCAACTTCCGCAGTGCCACTGGAGCTTCCTTCGATTCCAAGAGCTCGGAATTCGCTTAGGATTTCGGATTCCTCCACAGCACTTATGGATCGTTCACCTCAAGCGCTGGAACTCTCGTCAATTCCAATGGCTCTGAATGCGTTGAAGGTTTCCAATTCCTCTGAAGGGCTCATGGGTCGTTCACCTCAAGTGGAGGAGCTCTCGACTTCTCCAGCAGATCAGTTAAATTCTTCGGAGGTTCTTAATCCCTCGAGATCGGTGGATCTCTTATTCTCTGAGCCAGTGAATCCGACAGGTTTGAATTCGTTCAGGGCTTCGAATTCCTCGAGGGTTTTGAATTCTTCGCCGAGAGCGACTCCGGAGCTTTCATCGTCTGCAGTAGCGCCAACGGCTAACCTGGTCAGTAGTGGGAAGCTTTGTTTGCAAATAGTGTTCTTAGTGTTGTGTCTTGTAATCAACAATCTAGGGCTTGGACCTTGGGCGAGTACTCTGCTGGGAGGGAGCAATTCGGGTTAGATCTCAAGGGTTTAAGCACAGCTTGACTAAACTGCTCATTCTACGATGGTGTATTCTCAGTAAATTCTGAGAATTTGTCATGTTATGCACATATCTGCTTGGACAACCTCCACATTTTTACTTGTAAATACATGTGCCAGGAGTCCATTTGTCAATCCGAGAGACTGCCAATAGAAAGAGTTGAATGTGTTGGAGTTGAAGTGAATCATTTGAAAGTTTCAGCATAACATGACAAATTCTTAGACCTAAACCCTAAACCGGTACACCAATACAGAGAAGTAATCAGGTCCTACATTCCTGTATTTGTTCCTTTACTGTTGGAAGTTACTATAATTCATTTTGCTTTAAACTTCCAAAGTGAACTTTCTAGTTTTGGATCAGATACAGAATGGTATGCAAGCTCCGGTTTTCAGTTCCCTGATCCAAAATCCTGAACAACAATAGCAACCTGCCCCTCATACTCGCCCAATTTGGGACCTAAAGACCTGTATCATCCAGACGAATGAGGTAACCTCTGCATGGTCACACTAACCACTAGAAGGTCGACAGAAGAGAAGAGGACATTACCTGTAAGTATTCATGATATTTTACCTCACAAATGACCCATAATGACACTAAAACCCTGATCATCAGGAAACATAGTCTTTTACGAGCAACAGAATTGAACAAAGATAATTTCTCATGTATTAACATTTCAATGAATCGGAAAAATATTGACACTGGATTAGAACAAAGTTATAGTTTATTCTACCGATGCACATCCCTGACAGGTCTACAGCAAGAGCTCAGTCTGCGTGACCTGCTCATACTGCTCAAACACAGAGATTTGAAAAGTGCCGGATTTACTTCTTTCAAAGCCTCGTGTAGAAACCGTTCTCTATATGCTAAAATCAAAATTGTAAAAACAAGCCCTCACGCGCACTCTAAGCAGCTTGCTTGGCAACAGACCGCCGCTCCTTTGCCTCCTCCACAATGTTCAGCTTGATACCCTTGCCGCGGGGAAGGGTCACCCAAGGCTTGGCGCCCTGGCCAATGGTGTAAACGTTCCCCATCCGAGTCGCGAACTGGTTTCCGGTCGAGTCGGTCACGTGGATGATGTCGAAGCTCCCTTTGTGCTTCTCGCGGTGCTGAATCACACCGATACGCCCTCTGTTCCGTCCTCCCGTCACCATCACGATGTTGCCGATGTCAAACTTGATGAACTCCACCACCTTCCCCGTCTCCAGGTTGATCTTCACTGTGTCGTTGGCCTTGATGAGAGGGTCTGGGTATCTGTTACACGACGAAGTCGTAAGGCAACTGCGAGAATAATGAATGGATACGGATTGACCTGCTGATCAGATAAACAATATTCAAGTACGGAAACCAAGAATCGACCGATCGCAACGACTCTAGAAAGTCACGGATTGACATGTGTTGGCTGCTCTTAATCAAACTCAGCAATACCCACCTGATAGTACGACCATCGAAGGTGGTGATGTGGGGTACACCCTTGTCTCCAAATTGAGCGGCCCGCACTTTGCACAACTTGAACTGAACACAAAGAAACCGCGTCAGCACTCCGAATAGATAGACGTACGCTGCGGAGGCGTCAGCAAGTGGAGACTCGGAAAATGAGAGGGTCGGCAACAAATCTCAGAACATCCATGAAACCCTAAATCAGGTGCCCATGAACATTTTCCATACCCATGCACAAGAATCAAGATCAACAGTCAATGAACATTCAACCTCTTTTCATACCTTGGCTTCCTCGGCACTGATGTGGTGAAGGGTGAAACGACCCTTGCTATCGTACAACAGACGGAAGTTCTCGTTCGTCTTGGCGATGGAGATCACGTCTGCATTCCCACTACCAGAACCATAAATCAGAGCGCCCTATCCCCCACTCTAACCACACCCTCGCCACATTCGTTGATCATCAAAATATCTACAAACTGCCAACCCAACCTTCGCAAGTACAGACGGACAAAAGCATTGACGACGTGAGTGCCAATGGGAACACACGACGGAAAAGTCACCAGCTTGCACCAGTAACATACCCATGAACCCTGCGGGGTAGCACTTGTCCGTGCGAACCTTGCCATCGATGGAAATGAGACGTTGCATCACAATGGCCACCACTTCTCGGTACGTCAACGCGTACTTCAGCCTGTTCCTCAGCATCACCACCAATGGAAGGCATTCCCGCTCCTTGTGGGGACCCGGAGACGGCTTGGGGGCCTACACCAGCACAGTCCAAAACTGCCATGCGTGCTCAATTGCCTCCACAATCGCATAACACCTGATTCAAGCCCCTATTTTGTGAAACAATGCTTTTACCAGGAGTCCTCCCTCCAGAACAAAATGATCCAAAACTGCAGTCGGGCCCCAATCCCTGCTGCTTCATGGACGCATTGCGAGTACATAGCTCTACCAGCAGAAATCGTCGCGATCTTTTTACGTTTCTGTAAATTGCGATCATCTTTCACAACCGTGAGAGCGGGTGCAAATTACGAGCTCTCAGGGACGTGTTTTCAGCTCAGGAAACCAAGAGTGCACATTGGGGTGAAGGTGGAACTCACGAAGGCTCCTCCCAGCTTGTCGAGCATCCAGTGGTTGGGCGCATTGAGTCTTCAAATGCTTCTTCAGACCGCAAGCCTGCAACGAGAAACCACCACAGAAATCTCAGTCCATGGACCAAACAGGGAAAGCGTCACCCAAATCCACAACCCAGAGAATCACCCGCACTGTGCACTCACCATGGCGAACGACGCAGGACAAGAGCGAGGACGAGGGCAGGCAAGCCAAAAGAGGAGTGAGAGCTTGCGTGGGCAAGAGATTTTAGGGCAATCGAGGATACCATGACGAATGCGAGGGGAGTTGCTGGAGGTCGCTGCAAGGACTCGGGACACTGAGAGCTTCGAGGCCTGCAACAACGAGACTGAAAGACCGAGAAACCCTAATTCGTCGTCCATTTGGTTTTTCCCGGCCTCTGTCCTGGAGTCATGAACACTGAGCCGTTTTCATATGAGGTAGAAACACCTAAAACCGTTCAGTTCACTTTGCTTCCGATGTCCGAATTCAATAAAACTTGTTGGAAAAGTTGCGCATATTAGTCTAGTTTCACTGGTAAAATTTTCAGATCAATCCAAGATGTACTGAGTTTTTGAAAGCCCTTCGAAGTTCACAAGTTCAATTTGAGTTCACCACATTGCATTCAAATGGCTCCAACTTCGGGGGCTTGTAACTTTTTTAGAAAATGTTTTTTTTTAATAAAATTTGTTGGATTTTTTTCCTCTTAAGGTTTAGTTCTTGTGGTAAATTTTTCATGTCAATCCAAGTTGTTTTGAATGTTTGGGAGCAATTCGAAGTTCAAAATCCAAACCTTTTTCCATTACAATGAACTTCCGTCACTTATAACTTCTTCATACATGGTCCGATGTCGTATTGTAAATGTGTTCATTATGTGAAAATGCATAATTGTTTGTTAAATTGGAGGGGTTTTTTTTCTAGAGTTTCAAGAAACAAATGGGGTTATACTCCACTTGAACTCTTTTTTTTTACCTCTATTTGACAAACATTTAATTCTTTGATTTCTATACTAGAAGATATTTTAATATGTTAGTTAGTTAGGTTGAAGTTGTAAAAACAAAAAGTAAAGCTTGTTTTACCTCTTTCCTTATTTTTATTTTTATTTTTAATGGATTAAAAATCCACATAGATGATATGGATAGACTTATCGAGAATAGGAAGTGGCCCATGTGGGTATTATGGCCCATATGGCATCTTAATGGCTCAAATCCACTAACTTAAGTGGATGGCATGAAGGTTGAGGTGGCGGATGAAGTTGAGGATCATCTTCTTCCTCCTCCTTGTTTGCTTAGGGAAGCTGTCACTTTGGGAGGGGATAGCACTTTGTACATGGAGAGTTTGGTAATGAATTTTTGAGAGCTTGTGTATCTTGTTTTTTTGTTTCCAAAAAGATATCACTCATGAAGTTTGAAGTTAGTATGTGTAAGTTATGAGTTTGGGAGTGAAGTGTTGTGAAGCTGCCTCAAACTTTCCAGAAAGTGAGCTTTGAAAGGCTATGAAATGTGAACAGTACTTTGTATTTGAGTGAAACTTGGGGAGCTTGTAGTTGTTCATGTTAGCTTTCCAAAATGGGTTTATTTTCTTGATTTGGAGGTAGTATGAGAAAGTTATGGGCTTCAGAGTGAAAAGGTGAAGGGATACTTTCGGGTTTCCAAGTGAGTGAGTTTTGAAACGCTATGAAATGTGAAAAGTACTTTGTATTTAAGTGAAACTTGGGAAGCTTGTAAATGTTCATGTTAGCTTTCCAAAATGGGTTTATTTTCTTGATTTGGAGGTAGTATGTGAAAGTTATGAGCTTGAGAGTGAAGTATAGGTGAGCTGCCTTTGAATTGGGAAGGGTGAACTTTGACCGACCATAAAAGTCGGACAGTATCTTATTTTTAAGTGAATTTTGGAGAGGTTGTAGAACTTTTTGTTAGCTTTTCAGAGGCATATTACACTTTTAGTTTGAAGTTGTATAGCGAACGTGGCACTCAATCAACTATCAGACACTTCTTCAAGGGGAGTTCATGAAGGATATGACTTTGTTTCTACAATTTTTTACCATACATGGGGTATATTGAGACTCCATGATATCTTTGGAGGGGTGTATGGAAGAGTGATAGTATTTTGGTTCATATGGCATCATTGGGGAGATTTATTGTTATGTTTGTGACTTTGGCCACGGGATCTTTCATTATTTAAACCACATCTAGTTGCAACTAGAAGCCCTACATTTTCCCAAGGCAAGGGTTCTCTACTCGACACCGATTTCAATCATTTTTTTTGGAAGAGTTTTACATACTAGTTTAGTTTGTGTGGTTAAAATTCCCTATCAATCCAAGAGGTAATGAGTGACTGAGAAGCATTTTAGTAGAGGAAGGTTCAGCCATAGATGTGATTTTTTGCTACTTTTTTCACTATTTTTTGACACTTCAAAACAATTTTGCAGACACATTGAGTCAATTGAATGATATTTTTTTTCACCAAAGTGTTTGCCTTTTGGTTTTGAATCACTTTGTAGTTAAAATTTTTTTCATTTGAGTAGGTTTAGAAATCAAATTTCACCTCCAAATGTGTTTTTAAGAAAGTTTCAGCATCTTTTTTCAACATTGAAACATTGTAGTCATTCAATCTATACGGCCAAATGACCCAAATTTGTTCCACACCATCTACAACATGCACACTACAAGATTGTACGGTTGAGATTTTCATACTTCATTGAAATTTAGACTTACATTAGAAAAGTTGGGCCAAATTGTTTTGGTGCCATTTTGACACCAAAGGCCGCATATATGTCATTTTGGTGTCATTTTATCCATACTAGGTCGGTATGGAGGTTGGCACCAAATTAATTTAATTGCATTTCAATGCACCATCGTGGCACCATGTTCACATGCCTTGAAGTTCCTGATGTATAGCACTTGAAAAGTAAGGATGCTTTTACACATGTTTGGACTTCAAGCAATGAGGGGTTAAACAACATCATTGAGGATGTTTTTTGCCTAATGGATGACAAAGAATCTTCCAACGGAGGACAGAAGTACAATTGTTCATCGTTGGAATTTTGGGCAAAAAAGAAAGGTCTTACACAGTAGTTTGACCTCCAATGGTATTTTTGGTTTTTTTAAAGTAGATGATGTCATACAATTCCCAAAAGGGATGATTTCCATGGTCACTAGTCTGTCCTATAAGAGTTAAGTTTTCATGCATAGATGGAGTCAAAATTAGAGTTAAATTTAGAGAAAAAAAATTACGTTCAAATTATATTTTTTGAAGAGTTTTGTATTTCTATGCTATTACAAAGTCAAATGTCAAATGTTCTATAGGTGCATGATTAAGTATTTTGCCAAAGATCCCAAACTATTCATTGAAGACTTCAAGGTGTTCTATTACTTTTCAACCATATTGTCTGAGGGAGATCACTCCTGATAATTTAAAGTATATACCTAAGTTAAGAGAATATTTGATGTAGGGCTATAGACTTTCAATATTGCATTTAAGATGACCTTATTTTTACATTAAAAAACTACAAGGATGTATTTCTAGTACTCTATGTTATTTTTGTAAAATTATTCATTTAGTTTTTTAAATAGGTCTATTTTATATACAAAATTTATGTATCGAAATGTTTTCCATTGCCACCATTCTTTACAAATTTTTCCTTCACTCTATTACATGCATGTATAAGGTATACACCATGAAACCAAAAACAATCAATTTAATTCAAGAATTGTTGCCCAAGTGGAGATTTTTAATACCAAATTTACTAAATATTGAACACTTCAAATTCCCTACTCAAACCATCTCATGAAAATTCCATTCAATGTGAATGTTTTTAACTCATTTGACTTCAAAGATTGAAGTTAAATAGACTAGAAACTCTACATATTGTACAATTTTGAGGACAGTGAATCTACTAAGGTTAAACTCAATTTTTGTACAATGTGACAATTTGTGCCATATGTGGTCAATTTCTTATATTTACACTTCATTTTTATTATATGTACACTATTAGTACCATAGCACAATTTTAATCAACCACCTTCATTATAGATTCTCTTGATTGTGTTCATTTTGTCATCCACATGAAATTATTTAACCTTATCTATTATTGTGGTATTGTATAAAGTTTGCACACACCCTATCTCTTAAGGCTAATTTATTAATAAAAGTTCCTATTACATGATTTTTTATGTAGCCTAATTTATAAATATTAGAGTATGTAGAATTTAATGGACCCTATAGTAGCCCTACATATTATATAATTTTTTTCCCTTTTGAATTAAATGGAACCTATCTTTTAACTCAAGTAGTTTTCTAAAAATTCAATAGTAATCTCCCCAAGCATATTGTCCTAGTGTAAAGTTAGAAACATCCCACATAGATAATCTAAGGTCACACTTGAAATATTTTGGGAGATCCCTACATCATAGATAATGGGGAAATTGACAAAGATGGATTTAGAGTTCATTCATCTTCAATGGGCACTATGAACATTCTCAGAATATCCATGTGGTTTGTTTGTGATGTCTAAGAAATATCCTTTAAATGCTTTCAACTAAGCATTCTCTTGTTAGATTGTCATAATCTCATTGGTCACTCCATCCAACAAGACAACTTAAAAACAAGTGTTAGACATCTTGAGCTCTAGCAACTATGCCTACATCAAACACATAAATTCATATAAATCTGCAAGTGAAAAAAACACTATTCTTACACTTTTCAATAACATTAGCCATAACTTCATCTCCAATTATGAAGAAATGAAATGAAAAGTTGAATTGGTATTTTGTCAAATTGTCTCACCAAACTATCAGGGAGAAAGAAGTCACAAGCAAATATTAGAAGTAGGTAAGACATGTATTAACAAAATGTTTAAGAACAATGGACAAGGAAAATCAAGGACAAATATAAGAAGCAAGCACAACAAGGTATTGACAATGAGAATGAGAACCACCACATTGTCTTACAATTTAGACTTTGGAAAGATTATGGCAATTTGTACAAAATGGTGAGTTAGAATGTATTAGCAAGAAGAATTAATCCATAACCATGAAATCATGAGTTTTTGATTAGGTAGCAATGGAAATTCTAGGAAAATGGTGTGAAATTAAGGAAATTTGATTGTGTTAAAATGATAGGGAAAATCTAGTAAAAAATTTAGTATTTTGAAATTATGGCAAAAACATATAGTAAAAATAGAAAATTACACAAATAAGGCCAATAGTGAAATCGATAGAAATCACAAATAAAATTCTACAAGTAGGAATTTGCATTAGAAGTGAGCCAAAAATCAAAACGCAAATAAAAAATAAAAAAACTAATTAGTAGAATTAGAATAAATACTATAACATGAACATAGTGGTAGACCTTCTAAAGTAGGGAAATTAAAAATTAGTAATTTAGTGCATTTTATAGTAAATCAGGGTAGGGATCAAATGAATGTATGAAGGTTAGGAGCTAATGGGGCTTTAGAATAGAAAGTTAGGTTCTCTTACTTTCTCTGTTGCTTGTTCTATGTGTGCATGTTTTTGCTCTTGGAGTTTTTGATGAGAAAGAATCTTTTTGAGTTTGAGAGGTTTTAAAGATTGGATCCAAATTATAAATTAGACAACTTGTCAAGTAAATTCCCACATCTTTGTGAAAAGAAATTAGTAGAAATGAGTATAATATACTTTTGAATGGGAAGGGGAGTTTCTTTCTCTCCCTAAGGCCAAATTCTTGCATGAGAAATCTTAGACTAGGAAGATAGTTAGGCATTGAAAATTGAGGGAGTTGTAGGTTTTATTGTAAGCTTTCCAAAAAGCTAAGGCTCCCCCCAAATGGAATAAGAATAGGGGTAAAAACCACCAATGTAGAAATACAATGCCTAATCAAATTATAATTGATTATGCTCTTGACACTAATTCAAAAAGTTAAAGGAAGGAATCATTTGTAACATTATTGAACATAACATGTACTCTTAATTTTATTGCTAAAAGTCCAAAGGAATTGACTTTAACCCTTTAAACCTATAAAGACACTACGGACCAGAGTGGTCGATGGATGACAAAGCATCCTTCTATGTAAGATAGAAGTGCATATGTTCATCCTTCAAATTTTGTACAAAAAGGAAGGTCTTGCATAGTAGTTTCACTTCCAACAAGTATTTATTTTTATTTTTTTAAGTAGATGATCCACACTATACTAGAAGTATGATTTTTATAGTGACCAACCCCTCCTTCCAAGGTTAAACATGACAAAAAAAACTTTTTGGGAGTGATGGTAGTTAGACTATTTTGCATCATTTGTTTTGATTCCCTAGCTCTCTTTTTAAGTAATATGGGAACAAAGAATACTACTACAATGAATAATCTCACAATATAACATTGTTTAATATTTCCAAGAATGTCTTATAAAATTCAAGAGCTCTAAGATATCTTAAAAAAAAGACCTAATGTTTTGTTCCCAAACATGAAGTGACCTAACTTCCTTCAACATGTGAAGGAATCTCTTCTAACATTCTTGAATCTTCAATAGTGTTTGTGGGGAGCCGTGCCTACACATGATTTGTTAAATAACTTAAAGAGCAAGACACATGCAGACGTCGTATCCGCCATCCCGATATCCAGTTCGGATAATTGATAACCGCTCTACCCGGATCCCAACCATGCCTCACCAAGTGGCCCTTTGCTTCCTTCGCTTGTGGCACTTTCCCGCACCCTCCACGTCTCATCGCCGCTCTCAAGGAGGACAGAGGAGCTGCGCCGATCGCCACACGACGGCCTTTTGTCTTCGATCGATCGTCATCTCCAGTCCCCCGCATCTCTTTCCTTCGTCGCAACGCTATCTATTGAGCTCCTCGTGTCGGTTTCGAACTCCGTGTCGCTATTTTCCGACCATTGTTTCTGCCATTTTCCTTGCCGTCAGGAAGCTTCGGCTCGCATTTCCCCGTGTAGTCGCGGATTTCGAGTTTCGTGTTGCGTAGTTTAGAGGTTTCCTCTCGGAATCGGTCGCTGTGAGTGTCTGTGGGGGATCAGTATCGTACTTGGGTTTGCCATTCGAGAAATTTGAACATTCCGGTGGAGGAAGGGGTTTTGAAATCGAGGTGAACGGTTGTGGCGAGCTCGTGTTCTGGTTTTGCTGGGGGTTTTCGAGGAGTTGCGAGTCATTATTGAGCTTATTTATTCCTATCTGCCGACTGGAGGTTCTGCTAGGTCAAGCCTTTGGGGTTTCAAGAGAATAATACTCTACTGTGGGTTGTCAAAGTGGTGCTCTATGAGCTTTGTAATATAGAAATTAATTATCCTTCATCTTTGCGTGCCGGATTAGTTTTATCTTGTTGATCAGGGGAATTGTTTGTTTCTGGTTGCGGGCTTCCTGGTTTTAGGGTATTTGATGTTATCCTGCTGCTGGTGCGATCCTCAAGCTGTCCTTAGTATCCGATCCCTGTGGTGGCCTAGAGTATGCGGGACTTTGGAGTACAACAGAGAGAGGGTTTAGAGACTGGGAAATATTCAGGGTCAGAGAATCTTTTAAGGCTTTCTGTGTTCAGTCAACCGTGAACATGCCTTCGGAATCGGGGTTTCTTAGCAGGATCGCGAGCCAAAGGGAGGTCATGGTCTCTTTGGGATGTCTTTCCCTTGTCCTTCTCACGCTTCTTTTCAGCCGTGGCAGCGTAGCTGTGCTTATGCTCAACACCAGAAATGAATCTCGCTCTTTTCCGGACATGGAATCTGCCTTCTGTGAGCATGCCCTCCCCTCTGAATGTTTTTTTTTAGGTTTCTTGACGTCGTTGAATCCGCGAGAGAAATAACTTGGTAATATTATTACGTAGGACTTCACCTGAGAGCTTTATATTTGGGGTAGATTGTCACTCAGGAGACATCCGGTGTATGTTCTATGGAGAGATTGTAACTTAGGTTTACTTTTCAGGGCGTGGTGTCCTCTGAACAGCACTCGTCTCTATATTTGTTGTTGCTCATCTCATACGTGTATTGATATTGGCCTTATTCCTGTTTTTTCAGCTCGCGCTATTCCAGATGGAGGTGTGTCTGGGATATTGCACATTGCAAGTCCACTCGACGCTTGTTCCCCTCTGAAGAACCACTTTCCCAAGGAAGAGCTGTTACCTCCCTTTGTATTGATATCACGGGGTATTTGTAATTTTGATAGGAAAGTGAAGAATGCTCAAGATGCCGGATTCCAGGCTGCTATTGTGTACAATAGTATGGACTCTTTTGACGAATTGGTAACAAGTAAGCTACTTAAGCAAACCATCATCTGCGATTGTATGAACTAGTTGGGTTCACATTTAGCATCCAGTTTCTATGCTATTGGACATCAATGTGCACCGAGCCATTGACGATTTTCTTAAAGCCATGAGGGACCTTATTTTGTTATGATCCATTAAGAATTCTGCTGCGAGCTGAAAAAGATTATTCATCACTGAAAGACCAAGAAGCCCTCATAGTTTCTTAGCAGTTTTTAGATCATATAGGAACCTCCTTTTATCCAGTATTTATTTTTTGATCAACATATGCAGTGTTCTTCTCTGATTCCGTTGTTGAAAAATTGGCCTAATCGGATTTTTTTTCAGAAAATGATCAAGTAAGTTGGTCATTCGAAACCATGAATCCTTGGTCTTGCCAGGGGTTAACTGCTGTGATGGCTCAGACTGCTGTTGTGTTGGTGCCTTATTACTAATTGCTTTCGTCATTTCCTTTTGCAGTGTCAGGCTCAACTGAGGACATTGACATATATGCAGTATTTGTCTCTTGGATTACCGGTCAAGCTCTTTTGGGTGCTGTTGGGGAGAAGAATACAACGTGCACCCTGCAGCCAGCCGTGCAAGACACCGCTTGGTCAATCATGGCTGTGTCTTCAATCTCGCTTCTTGCAGTATCAGCAGTGCTGTCAACGTTTTTCTTTGTACGGCGCCATAGATTGCGCCATCTTGGTTCTCGACTCTTATCTCGAGAACCGTCTGGAATGGATGCGCGAGATGTGCACGCGCTGCCGACCTTCATTTTTAAAGTAGCTTCTGATGGCGAGGGAGCTGGTAGTGGAGAGACATGTGCTATCTGCCTGGAGGATTATGAGAGTGGAGAAAAACTGCGACTCTTACCTTGTCACCATGGTTTGTTGCTCTTAACTTCGAATGCGCATGAATCAATTAAATTTTGTAAATTTATCAGAGTATGCTTCTTGACTGCACTACATAAATGTGTGGTATGTTGTTGGTCATCAAGTTGCTTTCTGTAGACCCTCTGTTTTTTTATCTGATCAGCATAGATTTGCAAACTGAATAATTTTCAATCGTCTATATGGTAAAGATGTTTTTTTTGTGCTAATTTTATTCTTATGTGTTGCATGCAGATTTTCATATCGGGTGTATAGACCAGTGGCTACTCACACGGCGACCTTTCTGTCCTATTTGCAAGCAGGACGCCCACGCTCCACCCGCCCATCCAGCAGCTACAGAGACAACTCCTCTACTGGAGGCTCCTGCAGGTCATACTGTGTTTGTTCCCATTACCTCCTCGGCAGCCACTCAGACGTCGCCTTTAGGTTCTCCTGATATTCATACCACCCAGTCATTGCCTGCTCATATGTCCGGAGAAGATCTTTGTTAACTTTGTTAGAGGCTCATGATGTTCGAAAGAATGTACTCAAACTCAGGGAAATGAGAAAGAAATAACTCCTGCCTCTTTTGAGGCTGGCGTAAATTAAGAGTGTCCATTCCAGATCCCACCTCAAGACCGGGAGGACAGTGAGGGTAACACTAGAATACCCAAACTCAACACACACGAACAGTTGTCAGAGTGGTGCATTATTTCTGACAAATAGTAGTTTGACCATATGTGTTGGAGGATGCTCACAACTTCAATGGCAGAGAAGTTCAGTAGTGGACAGAGTAGCGTGTTGACTTTTTCGCGTCCTTCAATACCTTGCTTTGAAGGTGATGAATATAGAAGCTGTGAATATAGGGGCGGTGAGAATAGAGAACTGTAGGTTACTGCAGGACAAGTGTTGTGGTGTAAGATAGAGCAAAGTTCGAGAACATAAGGATAGTTAGTGTTAAATTTTAGTCCTGTTGTAAATGCTGACATTATTAGGCTAACCCTCTGCCAGCCCTTGTGGGCTTGAAAGTGTGGGCTTGTTGTGTACATTGTTAACTTCACAGCAATGAACAGGCTGGCATTCCCGTGCCCCTCTATTCATTGGAATAAAGAGCGACACCATTGACACTCAGAGAGGTCGGAAGTGATTTTATATTTAAGTAAAGAGTTTCTGTTTGGTGCATTATGATGATTTGCCTACTTATCGCCTTCATCATTGGGCTTGGTCTGTCGCCATAGAGCTTATAGGAAACAACCCTTTGCAGACTTGTAAGTTTCTACGTGTGCACCTTCTGTGGTTGTGTACATGGTTGTGTACGTGGTTTTGCCATTGAAATTCGGAGACCAATTCAAGAGCACTGGAAATTGTGCCAAAGCATTTTGAATGGCATACCCAAGCATTCCACACATATCACCGGTAACCCCTAACGTAAGCGCTCTGGCATCCCATTCTAACGATGGATAGACAGCATTTTTTCATTCATACATTTTATGAGGGATTCCTAGTTTCCTACCGAAGTGTAGAACTGTTAGGTATGCAAGAAAGTGCTGCTTGCTCCTACATGAAATGTAGAGTTTGTTGCATTGCCATGTATCAAGACTGGAAAGAAATTTAGAATGCCCGACAGTATTCTTTGTAGTCATTTATTGAACTTCTTCAGACGTTGTAGAAGCTGCGGGCATGTTGTGCAAATGTTTTGAGCATATGGGTCTGCTATAAGAAAACAATTTTCCTGTCGTTGCAATGTCATCTGCATGTGGGAGTCGTCACTTGTTTCGGAAGGGCAACCGGCGTGGGCGGACCGGTCCTGTGAAAAAAGCTTGAATGCTGGCAAGGATATTCTCCTTCCACACACCTCTGTGGGCAGGCTTACCTATGCACGTACACAGCATTACAAGGGCAATGCTAAAACCGTCATCGTGAAGTAACTCTGGAATTTTTTTATGGAAGCCTCTGCAGAAAGATTAGGAACATATCGGAACTCTTTGAATTTTTGGAAAATTTGCACTGTGAGCACTGAGCAGTGACTGAAAGTACCTGCCGACGTAGTCAATATCTTATAGTTATGTGTGACAAGATCCTGGAACACTTTTCTCCTCTCTCCTTCGATCATATGCATAGTTCAGGCATGGTCCGGAATCTAAGGGGGACAAAATGGATCTCGGGCAGCTTCTTATGAGCATAATTTGTGGCAAAATTTTTTGAAACTTTTCTGTAAGATAGAAAAAACTCATCAGCTTTCTGTGAATGTAATTTTTATTTCAATTGGTGCCCGGGAGCAAAAGTTATACCACAATAAGCCCAAATTTCAACTTGGTAGACAATAAATTTATAACCTTATAGTAAACTTGCCAATCACTGCATAGGCAAAATTCAAATCCTTCTCCACATAAATACAAAAAACATGCAAGTCTTATTTGCATGTTTTGATTCACCTTCAAATTTGGTAAGATCATTAAATATCATGTTAAGATTCACCTTCAAAAAACAAAATGCAAAAAGATTTCTTCCTACAAATTTTATTGCAATCTAAAGGCGATGAAGCTAAAATCTAGTTAAAAATTCCTTGCAACCCTTCCTTGCACAATGTGTGGCCATTGGGTGGTAATACAAAATTTTGTTCCCGTGGTAATTGAATTGGTAGTTGCATTGTGTGGTTAGTGTATGGTAAATGACAACAATTGTTGTATGGTTTTTGGATGTGTGCAGTAAATGGCAAGTTTATTCAAAATAGAACATATGACATTAAAATTATACATTTTTTTTTCTCTCGATAGATTGTGTTTTCTGCTACATAAAAAGATTAGATTCAATCTATTTGAATTTGTGATGTAAAAGTTATGGAGCATCTTGTATTGCAGGCAATTAGAGCCCCTTCTTGAAAAATTAACTTATAGGACTTGTTCTTGAGTTCAATTTTTACATTTTTCAAAACAAAGAGGACCACAAAGATTCACTTTAATTGTTCAAACAATCTCACCATTGGGATTACCATACATGACAATTTGATTCGTACCAAAATTGAATTTCTACATCAAATTGTCAAGGATCCATGTCACCCCACACCATTCACAAGATCACATGTGGCACTTTTACTTTTTAGAAATGACTTAATTAATGTTGCATTTGACCTCTACATAGGGTGGTATATTCTAGTTCCATCTTAGAGCTATTAATGATTTAGTTTTTCCTTCAATCCATCATCCTCTGCATGACAATCTTTTAGAAAATGAAAATCAAATTATTATTTTTCATTTAAATTTTTTTTTAAGTTAACCCTTGATCATCAAAGTGGACATTTTCTAGACATAGAGAAGGACCAAGGTTCCTAGAAGACTTTGTTCATCAAACTTTCTAAACTTTGCATCTACATGATGAATTCTTTCAAAAACTACAAATCCACTCATCAAGAAATTGGTTTGGAATCTCTATGGTGACAACTTTAGTAACCAAGCCCTCTACACTTGGAAGTTGTTATGTTTTTCTAGAACTCACCTCCAAACCCATTACTTCCATTGCTTTGTTTGTGATGCTTAGGTGTTAAAAAGATTCAGAGTCTCATAAATTAGTTTGCCACAATGCCCCCCAAACATGTTTTCTTCACTTTGAACACAATTATCTTGCAACCAAAGTTTATGCACAAAATGCCATTTGAATTTATTTTTCTCTTTGCATTACATATGGCAGTTTTCAGCGATTTTTGACTTAAAAAAAAAGTCTTACGACTTTAGGGATAATGAAAAACATGATAAAATGTCATTAGGGATTTGAGAGGGGGGAGAGTTGCGCCAGTCAAGGAGGTAGTGCTATACCATGGCGACGATTGCAGGTCCAGGCAACCAGCAAGCTGGTCCAACCCGCACCCAAGAAAAACTAGATTAATATCGTGAGGCTCGATGAGCCTCATATCAGATATTAAACTGATAAGGACAGATACTGCACTTAGCCAAAAGGCCGAGACAGGTAAGCAACCACCTTCACGCCCAGCCTTTCTAATAATCCTCCACACCAACCCTTGCCATACCACATGGAATACTCCAACAACCTTCCTCAGTCCTATGCAACATGGAATACTGACTAGAATTCTACAGTACATCAAATTTGCATAATAGGCAATCTACAGATACATGAGAGAAAAGAAAATCATTGACAAGCACACATGAACAGAAAGTGACGGTCACTAACAGAGAAACGATGACACCATGGTAGTTGATGTTGAACCCGTGCAGAGAACAGAGGTAGTCATAATTCATATCCAATTGCTCAAAGTACGTACATTTAATCCTCATGGGAAAACTTCAATCAGGTGATTAACCGACAACTGTGCCTTGATATTTGCTTAGATGTTTAAAAGCATCAATTCCTGGTGGTATAAAAACGATATCACTCCAGCCCGTCTCTTCTTCGTTCCCCTGCAATATGCAAAACAAGAGGAGATAATCAATACACCATTCAAAGGGGGGTCGAAACTCTAAACACACCAAAGTGCAATTCATTGTCTAATAATAACCAATTCAGACTTTTGCAAGTACGCACAGAAGAGAGAAGCCTACCTCCATTCTCTTCAAAACGTCTTCAAAGCTACCCACCTGTCATTCAATCAAAAACACAAGTAGGCCAAAACCTCAAGATTTCTGAACACATGCTGGGGACGATACAAGACTAACCAAGTTAGTTTACACAAGCAAAGTAATTGTTACCAAGACAGACAATCAGCACTCAATCGTACCTGTATATCTGTATTAACTTTCAAAGCTGGATTCACCCTCTGCTGTTGTTTAAAAGCTCTTTGGAGAGCATTTTCCAAATCCTCCTATGAATCAGAAGATAAACACATAGGAAGTTCATTCCTTTAAGAGCAAAAATGTTGAAGGACATCACAACGACAACTGCATAGAGCTCTCAGAGAGACCAAAGTAATCATATTGCAAAAAGGCGTCTCAGGTTTTACACAAACCCTCAAGATGGTGATAACTAACACGGGACTTCCCAAAAGTCGGCATGCACCTTGAGCGAAACGAACTACAGCATTAGATGCATGAATGAATAAAAAAATAAAAACTGACATCAGAAGATGGCCACATTATATTGGATGAATCTTGGTCGTGTTATGAATACAGAAATGCCCACCTTGGAGAAAAAAATTGGACAAAACCGACGGTTATTGCTCCTTAAGATGAGGTTGTCAGACTGCACATGAACGAACACAACATCCTACTCTTTAGAACTGCTTCGATCTCATGCATGCACTTCCATAGGATGGCATATATTACCCAACAAGAAGCAACTCAGTAACAGCTGACTTAATCAAAACTAACACTTTAGAGTGACAGCACAGAAGTACTTGCAGCTTTACCTGGAAAACTGGTACTCCATCAAAAGCCTTGCCTGCTTCCCCAGCCTTAAACCTTGTCTGTAACAATGGTAAACAGCTTTTAAAATGTCAGATTAGAAGCAAGTCATACGACAAGGCCGAAAAAAACTTGCATATGAGTAAATAACGATGAGTTTCCTACAATATTGCGCATGGTCTATACCAACATCAAAATCAGGGGTAAAATTTACTCTTGAGACCGGATATCTTCGAGGAGACACTGTCAACCAGTCATCGAACCAGCTATCATAAACAAATGGCATAAATGCGGAATCTGCTCTCTCAAGTACACAAGTATCGAGACAACGGAAACAATGACTATATTGTTTAAACCACTTGCATTTTGCACACCACAAATGACTCGGTCGATGGACAAAAGGGAGTCAACTACCTCGAGTGCATTCTTGACTTGACGAGGATCTGGCAAGAAACGAAAAGCAATGCCCTCGGTGCTGAGCTGATAGACCTGTGACACAAAGAGATTCCATCAAAACCTTAAAGTTGAGGAGGTTCCAGCTACAAATACCTATTAAAAGCAATAAGACGTCAAGACGGTGTAATTTATGCACGAAGGCCTAACCCCTACGGTTTAAGGTACAGACTGAAACGCCTACCTTGTCGAGTGATACAGCAACAACTTTAGCTCCACGGCCTAAAGATGGTTCGCGATCCCGAACCTGAAACAACAAAGAAAATGCAGATCAAGCATACTGTACATTTCATATTGAGATGCTCACGGTTGAGTGTGCAGGTTTAGAAGGAAAGAGCTGCGATCAAATACAAACGATAAAAATGTCATTTAAATAATTGACACTCTAATTTTGCAAACTGCAGATTCACTGAAACCTCCCTAATTTCACACTATCCATTAGCATAATTCTATGATAGCACCAAAATCCTGGGAAGAAGTGTTTTCAGTATAAGACTCCTCTTGTACTTGCCCCTTGTACTAACACCCTCTCTAACACCACAGGAGGTTGAAACACAGACATGATAATTATGGAGGGAATTAATCTTGGAAAGGTTCGAGGTACCGGAGGTAAGGGTATTAGAGGCTAGGGTTTTACAATTTCCCTCTTTAATGTCACACATCCATGTCATACAATAATTCTCGCACCTCCAGATTATCCCAGGAATCGGCAGTGCAATTGGGTAAGTACCTGAGAAAGAAGCGCTTCAGCGTCCACCTCTCGAAAGCAGAAAATCCCTAGTGACTTCGACGTGTTCAAATCCGAAACTAGCACGAATTCATTAGCGGAATTGCTCACAGTGTACACGGGCACCCCGTCTAATCGCTTCGCCACTTGTTCCCCGCTCATTGCAATATCAAACATGTGCTTCCCTTCCGCCACTCTAAGCGACAATGCTGCCAACATAGGCTGTCGACGAGCTCCCTGATTCAGAACTAACTCCGACCTCGCCCTCTGCAAATGTGCTCCAAACCCTGACATAGTCATCCACAGTTGATCGAATTGCCCACCGTTCACACCGCCTCTCTCTCTCTTTCCAATTCTTTCAATGCTCTGCGCTATGGAGTCTTTCCCTACTTCAACCGAGCGCGTAATCGTGTTCGCCCCTGCCTCCAGCCAATTCTGAACCCCAGCCAATCGCTTCTGGAAATCGGAGACCACGGAAGCGCCGTCCAAGCGAGGCCAGCGCTGATGAACGACACCTCTTCCGAACGCAGGCGTGGACGACACTCGGCTCGCGGAAGCGTCCTCCATCATAGCAGCGCAAGTATTGCTTGTGTTCCAATGCAGAAGAAACTCCAAAGACTACGAAAATGAGATTTGTAAAGCTTGTAAGGATTCAAATTCGAATGCGAATGCAGGGATGCAAGCTACACCCTCGGACACGAAATTCTGAGAGAAGAAATGGCGAAAGATTGACGCTGATGAGCAGGAAAGGGAAGGGTAGAAGAGTGCTGGGGGTTAGGATCACGACAGGAGGGAGATAGGAACCGTGCGTACAACTGCGCGATGAACTGCGGCTTTCACGAGGGGAAGACGGACAGCGAAGAATTTCCCTCATTCGACTACCTCTCATCCAATTACCCCCTATTTGTCAAAGAACCACATTTGGAACTTTGAATATAAATTAAATCCTTGTTACAATTTATTCTTAGTATCAATATCCTAAACCCTACACCTATTTTTTTAGAGAATTTTTATTACTAATTTATTACTAGAGCATTTTGACTATACTAATTTATACCACCTTACCCGGCTATCAATGCAAAGTTTTTGAAATTTTATTTTGCAAAAAATATTTTTTTTGTATGGAAAAAAAATTTATTAGAAATTATTGGAAAAATATTCTTATTTTTCTAAAAAATTAATTAAATATTTGGCAAATAATGTTGAGCTTGATGTGAAGGGACTTCTTAGATTTTTGGAATAGTTTGTTATAGTCAAAAGACATTGCATCACTGTTCAGGAATGTGTTTTTAGTAAATTTTTACTAAAAATATCCTTAAAAGTCATTACTTATAATCTTATGTCTAGGACTATACTTAAAAATTCACATAAAATACCCCTTTCTCTTGTAGTGATGTAAAGGTTAGCATATGAACCTTCTCATGTTCAAGTATTGCACCATGCATGTATATCATATAACTTGGTAAATTTTAGCTTCTTATACTCATTACAAAGTCTCTACACACTAAATATTAATAGTTACACAATTTTTTCAATGTTTTCACAGGTTCATACCAAAAGTCCTTTTGTCAATGCCTAAACAACATCATAATCACTAGTATAGCAACTCTATTTTAGTGGTGCATGAGGAAGATACAAACAATAATCTAACTTGGAAATGTCACAATTTGACTTGTAGAGAGAGTAAACTTTCGTTACTACTAAATACATTCATTTATGCATTTTTTGCGTCAAATACAAAGAAATATCATGTTGTAGTAACACATTGGGATCTCTAAAATAATGAAAGATGGAATTCTATAATATGTAACAAGGGCCAAGACAAGGTTATAGATTATCTCTATAAAAGGCCTTGGTACAAAAGGTGACCACCGTAGTAAGCATTGTTGGAATAGGTGTAGGGTGCCTTGGACATTGACATGCATCTTCATTGAAAGCAAGATTGAAGGAAAGACAACTTCAACCAAGTGGAGGCTTACAATTTGTGAAAGAATTTTCCACCTTGTAATTATTGATCTCTTTATAAAGAATAAAAAATCCAAAAACATTTCTAGATTCATTAGAAGATCATAAATGATTTTTCTACTATTAATTAGTAGATTGTTGTATTAAGGTCAATAGATAGTATGAGGAAAAATACAGAATAACTTGAGTTTTATAGTTCAAAAGATGAATTTTATGCTATATTGTTATGACCCCAAGTGGCAAAAAATACTACCTATTTGCAATCCCTCACTCTATAACATGATTAGTTATAAATATACACAAATTTAATAAAGCAAAGGGACTTTTTTCCATTCTCAACTCTAATTTTATTCTCACCCAAGTGCTCATGAATTGTCCCTTTGAGGTTCCTTTCCAATCTCAATTTCAAATGCATTGACTAGTGAGATCATTGTTCTTGAGACACATTTAGGCACCCTTCAAGGTTTGTTGAGAAGATCAATTATAGGTGAATCTAATCAAGCTTATTGTTTATATATTAAATAATATATATTTGCAACAAACTTTTCAAATTTCCTTTGTTGAGAATCATTCATTTCTAATTTCCTATACTACCTAAACTTTTGTATTTTCTTCATTAGTCTTCATGCCCAAAAAATCCTTGAAAGGTTGGAATTAGGTCCTTTGCCCATACTTGTACATGATTCCTAATTCTCCATTTCCATAGTTAGCAAAATAAAATGATTTGAAACCTAACAAAAAGTCAAAGAAAAGAACAAGGGTTACAAGCAATGGTTTTTTTTAGCAATATTTTGCTCTAAAGGGATAGAAATTTTTTAGGGAATATTAAGTGATATATTTTCCCAATTTCAATCAATGAAATCTCAAGTTTGTTCCCTCTATTTCTAAATAATATTGGTGTTTTCTTTGTGATTTTTACAAGAAACACTAATATTACTTAGAAATAGAGAGAGTACATATTCTAAAGACAATTACATTGATCTATTTTTATGAATGTATATTCCATGGGATGAATAATTTAATTTTCATCCACATTTTGCAAGTTTTCATCCATTTACATACACTTAAGCAAATGCATCACTCCAACGAAGATTGTTTTATTTCAATAAATGAAAAATAATTCCTAGTAGTTATTATAAGGCTCATGGAAGGAAACGGCCCAGAGTTCATGCCTCCAGGACAAACTAGTAAACGGAAGTCGACGACGAATTAGGGTTTCTCGGTCTTTCAGTCTCGTTGTTGCAAGCCTTGAAGCTCTCAGCACCCCGGGACCTTGCCGCGACCTCCAGCAGCTCCCCTCGCAATCGTCATGGTATCCTCGACTGCCCTCAAATCTCTTATCCCCGCAATCTCTCACTCCTCTTTTGGCTTGCCTGCCCCTGTCCTCGCTCTTGTCCTGCGTGTGATTCTCTGCGTTTTGGATTTGGGTGACGCTTTCCCTGTTTGGTCCATGGACTGAGATTTCTGTGGTGGTTTCTCGTTGCAGGCTCGCGGTCTGAAGAAGCATTTGAAGAGACTCAATGCGCCCAACCACTGGATGCTCGACAAGTTGGGAGGAGCCTTCGTGAGTTCCACCTTCACCCCAATGTGCACTCTTGGTTTCCTGAGCTGAAAACACGTCCTTGGGAGCTCGTAAGTTGCATCCGCTCTCACGGTTGTGAAAGATGATCGCAATTTACACAAACAGAAAAACATCGCAACGATTTCTGCTGGTAGAGCTATGTACTCGCAATGCGTCCATGAAGCAACAGGGATTGGGGCCCGACTGCAGTTTTGGATCATTTTGTTCTGGAGGGAGGAGTCCTGGTGAAAGCATTGTTTCACAAAATATATAGGGGCTTGAATCAGGTGTTATGCGGTTGTGGAGGCAATTGAGCACTCATGGCAGTTTTGGACTGTGCTGGTGTAGGCCCCCAAGCCGTCTCCGGGTCCCCACAAGGAGCGGGAATGCCTTCCATTGGTGGTGATGCTGAGGAACAGGCTGAAGTACGCGTTGACGTACCGAGAAGTGGTGGCCATTGTGATGCAACGTCTCATTTCCATCGATGGCAAGGTTCGCACGGACAAGTGCTACCCCGCAGGGTTCATGGGTATGTTACTGGTGCAAGCTGGTGACTTTTCCGTCGTGTGTTCCCATTGGCACTCACGTCGTCAATGCTTTTGTCCGTCTGTACTTGCGAAGGTTGGGTTGGCAGTTTGTAGATATTTTGATGATCAACGAATGTGGCGAGGGTGTGGTTAGAGTGGGGGATAGGGCGCTCTGATTTATGGTTCTGGTAGTGGGAATGCAGACGTGATCTCCATCGCCAAGACGAACGAGAACTTCCGTCTGTTGTACGATAGCAAGGGTCGTTTCACCCTTCACCACATCAGTGCTGAGGAAGCCAAGGTATGAAAAGAGGTTGAATGTTCATTGACTGTTGATCTTGATTCTTGTGCATGGGTATGGAAAATGTTCATGGGCACCTGATTTAGGGTTTCATGGATGTTCTGAGATTTGTTGCCGACCCTCTCATTTTCCGTGTCTCCACTTGCTGACGCCTCCGCAGCGTACGTCTATCTATTTGGAGTGCTGACGCGGTTTCTTTGTGTTCAGTTCAAGTTGTGCAAAGTGCGGGCCGCTCAATTTGGAGACAAGGGTGTACCCCACATCACCACCTTCGATGGTCGTACTATCAGGTGGGTATTGCTGAGTTTGATTAAGAGCAGCCAACACATGTCAATCCGTGACTTTCTAGAGTCGTTGCGATCGGTCGATTCTTGGTTTCCGTACTTGAATATTGTTTATCTGATCAGCAGGTCGATCCGTATCCATTCATTATTCTCGCAGTTGTCTTACGACTTCGTCGTGTAACAGACACCCAGACCCTCTCATCAAGGCCAACGACACAGTGAAGATCAACCTGGAGACGGGAAAGGTGGTGGAGTTCATCAAGTTTGACATCGGCAACATCGTGATGGTGACGGGAGGACGGAACAGAGGGCGTATCGGTGTGATTCAGCACCGCGAGAAGCACAAAGGGAGCTTCGACATCATCCACGTGACCGACTCGACCGGAAACCAGTTCGCGACTCGGATGGGGAACGTTTACACCATTGGCCAGGGCGCCAAGCCTTGGGTGACCCTTCCCCGCGGGAAGGGTATCAAGCTGAGCATTGTGGAGGAGGCAAAGAAGCGTCGGTCTGTTGCCAAGCAAGCTGCTTAGAGTGCGCGTGAGGGCTTGTTTTTACAATTTTGATTTTAGCATATAGAGAACGGTTTCTACACGAGGCTTTGAAGAAAGTAAATCCGGCACCTTTCAAATCTATGTATTTGAGCAGGTCGAGCAGGTCACGCAGGCTGAGCTTTCACCGTGGATGTATGTGGGAATGGGTGTATTGTGATGACGTATTCAAGCACATCCTTTTAATTATGAAGGTTGAAACTTAATCGTACAATGTTTCGATTAGGTTTCCAGAATCTATTTACAGTACAGAGATATCTATTTCATAAATTTTAGCCATTTGACACCCGGCATTGAACTCAGAGATAGAATTTTGAAACATTTTTTAGATTCTTTCTAAAAGGAAGATGCTCTTGTGGACCTTTTTCAACATATCTGCACAATTGAATTTTGAAAATTTATCACTGATTTTTAGTCAATTATCATGTAAAATTATGAAATAATTTTAGAGAAATTACTGAAAATAGAGCTTTGATATTTGGCTTCTGATCAATCGCACTTCGCTTTTCAATTTCTGAAATGATCCACTCTAAATTGGGTCTACCGGCCTGACGGAATTGGGTGCCAACACTTTTCAATCAACTGTTTCATCGAATTAGGAAGAGTTCCAGGCAACTCAGGTCTCACTTCGTCCATGATCCCGGCATTATAATTTGTTTGATCTACTTCACCCTTGGCAAAACTGCCTGTTAACACCCCATAGCACCTCATTCCAAAGCTGTAGACATCAGATTCCCGAGTAAACTGCACCTCCGTCCTTCAATTGTTTAAGAATTTCAGGAGCCCTTCGAAAGCGAGTATTTGAACTCGGGCAATTTGCTCGACCACTGGAATATCTCTCCCTCCGTTGGTCTGTTCAGGGGCTTTCGATCCCTTCCAAGCCTCCGTCTGATCTTTGCTCACTCCAGTGCGGTTTAGAAGCTTCAATCAGCTCCTCCAGATCTTCATTGCCAAGATCACCACACATGCACTCTGTTAGGAATTGAAGAATCGCCTTCCAGATCGATCTTCACGTGAATGAAATGAAGGTCTGCAGACTAATAGAGCTACACTGTTTGTTCCCGTCAGTGCATGATACACTATTCTGTAAGTTAGTTGTGTATTCAAACACTGAAGCATTTCATCAAGTGACGATTTTAGGGCATCTACCATTGAAAGTTTGACAATACTTCATAATTCTGCATACCGAAACCTACGTGCATATGACGCATGCTTGAGTGCATTTGAATCCTCTTTCACCCACGAAACCTAGGAGGCCATTACCCCGAGAAGTCAAGGCAAAATGGAAATGAACCAACTACCCCTACGTTCTGCTTGCTTGTATAGTTAGTTCTCTGGATAGTCCACCAGCAAGAACATCTATCATTTCTCAGCAAGTAAGAACAAGAAATAGGCTCAGTAGCAACATCAAAGTGTCGATTCTGGGTACACGTCCCGGCCTAGCTTACTGCCTTGCAGTTGCGATTGCGGCGTATAGGACTCCGAAATTAAAGTTGCACCCAGGCCACGTGTGGTACGCACCGACCTGCTCGGACTCGGGTCTTGTCCCTTCGACATCAGATCTTGATCTGAACCCAGGGAAGCCATCGATCACACCAGGGCAGATCAGATCGATCTAGTTTACTGCTCAAATCACTGATCGATAAGCTCGACCAAGAGCGTGCTCAAAAGAACAAGACGTGAAGAGGACAGAGACTGGAGAACAGGTAACTATGATCTAAACGAACCATATATGCAGGCTGAGCTAGATAGTGGAATGCAGATCAGATCGACTGTCTGATCGAGTGAAATTTCGGCTATGGTATCTAGAACCACCCATGACCAGCCAGGCCCCATGGTCAATACATATTGTAGGTAATGGGAAATTCAACAGAGAGATGACTGATAAGTAACCAATAGTTTTTTGGTTTTCCAACATCTTCTAGCTATCACTGTTATGACACATGTGCTTTGTTTTGGGAGCCAAATGAGTCTTTAGATGGGCAGTGATGGAAGAATCTATGTTTTGGGGATGGGTGCAGGACAACTTTTGGCTTCTAAAATTTATAACAATTTGAGTACAACAAAAAAATTTATGAAATTAAATTTGACAACACCCATCATATCTATTTCTCTACAGGGCAAAAAATTAACAATGCCTTCTACTACTCCAAATCATGCACAAAATGCTTGATAAGTGGTTAGTAATGGGTGGTTCTACTATAGTGTTAATAAATTACATATATCAGTGCACAACAACAGGAATTTCAATGAAATGGCATATTGCATACACCATTTTCAAACCACGCTGTCTAAACCGTAAAAGTGCCATGACTACCATCTAGGACGCTAGGTATACATTTCAAACTACACACTCTATAATTGTAAAAGTGCCATCTAGGAGTGGTGTACATTTTAGAATGCGCAATCTGAATAGTAAAAGTGCCAAAGCTGCGAAATAGCACCATATTAAAGAAATTCCCCATAAACACAAGATACAAACATTGAATTGAATAATCAATGCCATAACAACCAAGATTTATACTGACATGTAATATGCAAAAACATCAGCTCGACTCCAACATGTTCAATAGATAGATTGATGGAAGGAAATATATATTTAAAATATTAAGTACACAGATGGTCAATTTCATTAAAATGGTGGTATTCAAATGCCATTTTTCAGACTGCGCAGTCTGAACTAAAAGGAACATCTAAGGCTGTTATAGATTTTGGACATCTAGGACACATATAAATCTCAGAAATCTAGAAATATCATAGATTTCAAACCATGTGGTCTAAACTATCTATACTATCTATGACATGTTTAGATTTTAGACATCTAGGACAGATTTAGATTTCAGACCATACCAAAGTAGTGAAATGGACCATCAATTTATTAGAATACGGCCATTTTAATGAAATTGACCATAAAGTGTCACAACTCATGTGACTGCCCATTGTCACAAATATTTTCATGAAACATTTTCATCCCAAATGTTTCATCATGTCATCCCAAATGTTTTTCATCCGGTTCTGTAAAACTTCAACCAGCTAACCAATCCATATAGTCCATATTCTCTCCAGTTCAATGTGTAATTGCAACAAGTTTGTGCCATTCTATATATATAAGGAGCCTTCAAGCTGCACAAAATCGTTTTCTGAGGAGACACTCGGCTCTGATGTTTACCGAAAGGCGTGGGCAGACTTGTACTCCAGTAAGACTTAGTCCAGTACTCCAGTTCGCCAATGCAGCTTAATTAGCGTGTTCACTTTCCACACAAAATTCAACGTTTCTGGAAGACACTCGATCTCATCGACCGACACAGGATTGCAAGCTTGATCAACACTCTTGTCGACTACCTCAATAGAAGACTTTTGGACTTTCCGACTTAGTTTCCGGTACTTTGCCCAAAAAATCCAATTCATGAACGAATAAGTGTATTTTTCATTTTTGTAGTAATCTTGAAAGGAGTCCATTGGCTACTTATTGGCCTCAACTTTCTTTCAAGATTAAAGAGTTAAGGTACACCATACTAAACCAATTGTTGTTGAAAGTTGAGCATTGAAATCTTGGAAAATAAAAAAATGACAACTTGCTTGCTTTATTTGAGAATAGAAAAATTTGGTACTACCTTGCAAATTTGTCAATTGTAAATTTCTCTTGTTCTTTAGATCTCAAATCATTTCAATTGGGAAAAATTCATTACTTGTTTTCAAAACATTGTTATAGAACTATAGAAGTGTTTGTAGAAATTTGAACTATAGAAAGTGGAAGAGCACTTGATGGTGTTGGAATATGCCAAATTTAATGCACATTCAACACACAATGGACTTTGTGATGAATTTCTAGATTGTGAAGCATATTGTTGGAATATTTGCATGGTTACTTAGTGGCCTCTTTATGCTTTCTCCTTAGTGAGGATGTAAAACCAAACATTCAAACCTTTCCAACAGTACATTGCAAGTATACATACAAATTTTATTTGTATTTATGTTAAATTTCAAGATTAGAAAATGAAATCTATATATATGCTATAGGTTATAGGCTTGTATATGCCTCTAGCATTGACCTATATATTTATTACAAGATTGGGAAGTCAATCTCTCTAATAGTTAAATATGAATTTTATGAGCATAAAAAGTTAAGCATCCAAATTCCTTTTACATGTAGTGATAAATTGATAATATGCTAATAGTACTATAGTATATTAGCATGTATTAGCATACATCGTGGAATATTTGTGTATAGTATTGGGATAAATAGAATATATTGTGCTATTTGGAGATTTTCCACACTTGAATTGCAAAAGCCCTTGTACCATTTGATGTGAAGCATGCATTTCTAGCATTCATTTTGTTTGCAATGAAACTTGGATCATTGAATGCAAAGCGAGCTTTCTAAGAATAATGTAGATTGCATTCAATTTTAGATGAAGAAAAATTTCAAGATTTTTTTGTTTTTCTAACACAAACAATTTCAAGTTTTTTCAAAAATCACATGCTTCAAAGTTCAAAGTAACCACTTTTGGCTCCTCTTGATTTAAAGGGTTACATGGTAAAACTCTATAATTATGAGCACCATAAATTGCAACAATGTTCAACTACATAAACTCCAAAAACTTGGTAGAGCAAAGATTTAAGTTTCATACTATTATGTGCAAAAGTTGTGCAAACATTGTAGGAGTAGAATTTTACCAACTAAATATGTCAAAGTGCCAACATTTAAAAAAAACTCAAGTACTATATATCCTAAAGTGCCAAAGTCTTGAACGTTTTTGAGATGTAATCACAAGTCTTTTATAAGTCATAAAAAATTCAAATTTTTTTGTGAAGATTTGAAGTTTTTGTTAATTATTGAATAAGAAGTGAAAAGAAATCATATCAAATACTAATATGCAAATAAAATCTGAAAACTTCTCCACAAGTGTATATGATAGTGCAAAACAATATGGTCTGAGAAAATTATGGCATCATTCTAAGATTCGAAAATTAGCACTCCATAGTAATAGTTCCAAAGTTGAAATTTCAATAAACTACTCAATTTTAGGAATTTTTCAAATTTTCAACTAAGGGTAGAAACTAGGCTTGATAATTTTCATTTCCTTAGTTGGATTCCAATTTAGGAAAGATCTTATTATAACTAAACTTTAGTTCAAGAAAAAGGAATAAAAATTGCCAAAATACACTATATGATACTCCATGGATTTGCCTTTTTCCAATATATACAAAAGTCAAAATTTATCACAAAGTCAAAGTATACTATATCATTGAATAAAATTGGATTGAAGCAATGGCCAAAAAAATTGGATGAAGAAATGTTTTCTTATATCTATGAAGCCTCTCTAAAAACATACAAAGGACATGAAGCATCCTTGGGCATTTCCAAGTTAAATTGTGGAGAGGATTATAGTTGGAATAAAGGACCCACAAAAGCTAATGTTTATGTAAGTATGAAGATTTAGAGCAAGGTAAAGTAGTGAACTTGTATTCATCAAGTACTCCTAAATATGGCCCTAAGTAGAGCATTGGTACCATCAAAAAAATCTTTAAATGCCCCACAAATTTTCTTCTAAATTTTTTTGCATTCTATACATTATGTTCTATGTTTATGTCAAATTCAATTAGAGTGAATTATAACCCTTAATGAACAAATGTAAATTTAGGGTCAAACTTGAATTTTACATAGTTTTTCATTTAAAATGTTTTGGAGCTTGACTAAGAGAATTTTGTTCTAAAAATATTTTTAAATATTTTCCAAAATTTTTAAAATTATAGTTTTCTAGACACTTTGGAAGAAGCATTTTAAAAACTTAAAATACTCCACTTTTTTATGAAATTTCTCTTAGGGTGATCTCAAGGAGTACACCAATACATCACGATGTTTATCTTTATCATCTCTAATTTTGCTTACCATTCCAAACTATTTTAATCATTTGTATAACTACTAATAGTTTTACAAAGAAGTTTCTTAAGAAAATTACATAAGTTTCATTTTAGTGGTTTTAATTATTAAAAAATGAAGTTAGATTTTGAATATATATTTTATCACCATACAGAGGTAGCAGCTTAAATTAATTAAAAAAAACTATTGAATTTTTTTCTAATTCTACAAACAAAGAGCAAATTATAAAAGCAAATGTATAGATGATTTGCCAAAAATTTAGAAATTACATTAACATTCTAGTGAGTCATATACAAATTTGTCATTTTGACCATCTACCATCTAAATTTTTTTTCATAGCAACAAGAATGAACTACTTAATCATGTGCATGAGAATGATGGGTAGAGAGGTCGTTTTTATAATGAAATCCACTGTTTGTCATGATTCCTCAAAGGGTATGGGATAATTTGAAGATGAGAGCTTGATCACTCATTATCAAAACATAAGAATTGTGTTCGAAGAAGAATTTCATACCTCATATTTTAACATAGTAGAATAATTTATTTTTTAACTTTGAACTAAGAAAAGTTGAGAAATCAAATTAACTTGGATCTCGAAAAACAATTTGAGGTTTTGAACCTCCAAGAAAAATTCATGGAAAAAATTCAAAGAGGATGTTTAAAAGTGTCAAAGAAAATGATTTTTTTTTGCCCTCTCTAAACTTTGTCCATAACTGTAGATTGGAAGCTTGAAATCTTGAATGAGTTTTTGAATATAAAAGTTATTTTTATTTTCCACATTAACTAAGCTCAAAGTTTTTTGAAAAAATTTATTCAACTATACCTAAATGAAGTATGAAATTCTTCTATGAACATGATTTCTATTTTTTGATTTAACTATGAACAATTGAGTTCCTACTACACTTAATTTAGATACCCCATATGGATTGTTTTTACATCGTATCACCCCACTTGTATGAATGGCTTGTCTTCCCATACCTTGTCCATATTTGTCCATATTTAGTAAGTGGCTTCTAAGAATGTGGGTCATAGTTGGCAAATATATTGGTTGCTTTGAATTTCATGCCAATTTTTTTACATTATACTTTGAAGCGTTGTATTTATATTTAAATTTAGTATTAGAAATCAAATTGCAGAAGCTCCTACCCCGGTATGGTAATGAGAAAAATATCAAATTTCTGGAAGGTATGTTTCAATATAGAAAATTAATGGCGTTTGACCAGAGGGGAACGTGGAATGTCCTTTTAAAGGTTAATAGAAGAACAGCAGCATAGTCTATCAAGAGATGTACGAAGATGTTTGTCTTTGAAAAAAAATAATTATTGACAAAACTCCTGAGTGTTCTCTAGGATCGGCTCAAACAGCTAAATCCATACAAGTAACCATCCATGAAAATAAATATTTCATAATTTCAGTTTTAACATTTTCTGAACTAAATCATGTATGAGAGCTCATACCTTATTCTGTCTCTTTCCTTTTACTCTTGGGAACAATCAGCTCAGCTGAATCATGTTCTGTTGCTTTCTGAGCCGCCAAAATAAATGAAAGAAAAAATCTTGATGAGCATCTTTTCCAAGAACCTGTAATACCGCATCTTCGCTCACCCCGAGAGTCTCGTGGGTGGCATATTCATACAGCACGATAAGCATTGTCATTTTTAGACGTCAGGTCTTGTACTGTACAGTACACCTTCTGGAGAGTAAAAACTCGTTTTCATTCGACTGCTATCCAGTAACACAGAATTTGCAGCACAAGCAGTACAGAAAGAACTACGAACAAATTCATGAAAAGAGAGGACAAATAGATCTCTCTCATCGCGTTTGCATCACTGTACACTAGGTACAAGTTTATCACATATAAACAAGAGGTTCACGGCAAATTACACCGGAAATCCCTTTCAGATTACGAGGGAAACGCTTAACATGTCATTCATGTCCAGATAAAAGCAGCAGGACCTACAAAAAACAGGATGGTAAGCTGAGTAGTCAAACGGCTGCAAACGGCAATCTGGGTTTTATGTTCTGTACATAAACGCTCAAGACACTGGGTGCACAAGGAGCTACTAGACAACCATCTCCAACTATCCAATCAGGTTGAGATGATAAAAGGGAAGCATAACACTAGCCCGTAGCACGCTGCAGCCACAGCCAGTGTGGAGGACACTGACTTAGTGGAGTGTTCCCATCATTGTCTGGGATACTTATATCAGCTCCATGCTCAAATAGGTACTCCGCAACCTCTTCCTGTTCGCAAACTATGGCATAATGTAATGCTGTCTGCCCCTCTTGATCCTGCAAATAATTCGAAATACTCGTAGTTAAAAGAATAATGGAGTGCACAACTTCCGGTTAATTAAAAGACGAGACTGTAGGAATCCTGAAGAAACAGCAACCCTTAGACTGAACCGTTGAGACAATAATGAAAATGTCACAAATTCACCATCAACGAATACAAATGCAGTAGAAAAAACGAGTGACGGAGATAGCAAACAAACCTTTGCATTAATTTCCGCACCCTTTGCTACAAGAATCTCCACAGCACTCAAACTACCACGGTCTACTGCCCAAATCAAAGGTGTACGACCTTCGCTGTCTGAATGAGAGCAGTGTACCACAAGAAGTCAGTTGACATGCAAGATGAGCACAAAAGCAAACATTGAGCAACCCTTGTCATGGTGGTAGTTTGAGGAAAATCATCCAGAGATTCCTTAATGAGACAGACAGGAAATTAGCATATCAGCCAAATCACACTGACTATGCTCGATTCAATAAACAGGAGGCACAGTTAGATTGAACGCACCCTTCACATTGATAAAATTATCTTGATCCAGAAGTTTAGTAAGGGCTTCTACATCTCCATCCCTAGCACAAGCATGAAGTGGATCCAGGGTACTGCAACACATTTAAGCAACAGACAATCAGAATTGCTCCAAAACAAGGACAAATGGAAAAAACAAATTTTTTCATATATGCCTTTCAAGCAACAAGACAACTTCATATCTTCCATTCATAACAGATTACTGTGTGTGTTCACGAACCTATTCATGAAACAAGAGTACTCAGCAATAACCTCCTTCAGGAACAGTTGTCATTTGGTCCTATAAAGCAGGACAGGCTAACCAGGCAATCACAAACTGAACTTGCATACACCACAACGACAATAATAATAAAATGCTCAGTATCGCCCAAAAAAGGTCAAGCCGTTCATGTAATCCACAAAAAGGCGTCATGGATAAAAAAAAGGTACCTCGCCCCCTCGCCCCCATCTTCATTCATGACCAGAGAGCTGAAAACTGGACCTGGGCCCATCTTCTTGGAACCAGGTTGTGAGGAGGATTCTCCTAACTCCCCAGCTTCCTTGGATGGATCTTTTTTCTGCATTAACGCTCCATATACTCAAGAGGTAAATACGGACAGGATAAATCAACAGAAATTTAAACAATGAAGACAAAAGGACCAAAAGGTATTGATATAGACAAGGTCTAACTGAGAGCTGATAAATACCTTTTCCTGACTCTGATGCCAGGTGGGACTAATGGAAGTCAAAACACCGACATACTTTTGCATAGCCTCCTCTTGAGGCAAATTTCCAAGCTTCTGCCATGCATTCCTTGCACAAATAGATGGCACCACAATGGCCCGTCCAATTTATTATCCGCTCTTAGTGCCAGCCAATGTAACCTATGTCACAGCTCACTCTACTTTACCCTGTACATCATTCTGTGCACTTAGATGGGTTGTGCTGAGGTAAAATTAAAAGTAGAAATTTGTTCTTAAAAAATGTTGGAGAATGCTGCTGTGATACATCGAAACTATCGCCATCCGTCATTACTACTAGCATGTCATGAACCACTAACATAAGAGAAGTGAAAATCAACAGAGCACCACTTCTGATGGTGTACAGAGATATAGTCGAAACATGAAATCCATTTCATAATTCAATTAAACATATCAGGCTACAAGTACTTCCCACAAGTAAGGATCAAGTGGTATACCATTTGGCTCGGGCAGTAGGCTGAAAAGCAGATGGCTGAGAGGTGGAGCAAGGTCCTTCAGTAGCTATTTTATAATATGCATACAATTGCAGCATCGCTTCACTTGAAGGCTTGACACCAGGTAAACTGACCATAGTAGCAACATAGGTGGAAGCAGCTCCGAATAATTCCTCGAGCTCAGTGCTTTCTACACCTTCCCAATCATCTGTTTCATTCCCCTCAGACTCTTCTCCCTCGTCTTCAGGCTCCTCATTAGTCTAGAGCAACAGGAACCAGATAATTCAAAAAATTTATTAGAAGCAACACAAAGAATCAATAATCAGAGTACAACTTCAACGTGACGTCATAATCTCAAAGCTTTACGGTGCAAACATGAAGAAAAGGTATCTAATAGCGGAAGCGGAAATACAACAGTTTTTCCAAAATAAATAATTACTTAATCAACTTAGGTGCAATCAATTATGTCAGGTGTTAACACTATTCCCATCTCACATGATCCTTCCGACTGAACAGCTATGATCAACGCTTTCTTTAGTAGTAACAAAGGTCACTGAAACCCTAGGATACCCTTATAACGAAACATTTACTCCCATCCGTAAATCTAACTGCAACCAGAGAATAGTCAGAAATGAAGAGCCCTCGTTCCCCAAGAATGTCGCCATTGAGAATAAAACCAACACACCAACGTCCCCAATACACCAACGTCCTCTGATGAGAAACATGTGCTACAGCATAGTCTTTCCCGTTAAAAGAGATCTCTCAAGAAACTCAAGACTTACTCCAACAAGTCATGCACAACAGTCAGCAAAATAACATGAAGATATTTAGCGAAGTCCCAGCCAATGAACAATATTGGAACCACGGTCAAATCTGTCAACTATGCTTGTCTCAATTCGTTCTTCTCTTGACGGATAATCCACTTCTTTTCAAGAAGTTTATGATCAGACCGTAGCATTCCTAATAATTAGAATAAAATTATAATAGAAGATAGCCAGACGTTCAGGAACACCCGAATAAGAGGAAGAAACTAAAGACACTCCATCTCCTAGGTTACGGGACCATATGGTGTGAGGCGTGATGTCGAAATTACGTGTTTCAAAGGTTATCTAATCCAGTTACTCTTACTAATTCCAGACACCAATCATCGTTCGTAATTACAATGCAAACCTATTCAATGTCGAGATTCCTAAGTATTAACAACAATTAATCACCAACGCAATGTCAGCAGGCACAAAAGTACAACCCTAATCTCAAATCTGGTCAAAAAGCTCAATAGGAAAGTTCAATTGAAGCTGCAGCTCCTGGAAACTCGAATGATTGCGACAATGATTTCGTAAATTGTGAAAAGAAAATTTAAGAAATTAGGAAGGAATGAAGTTCGGAAAACTTCTCACAAAATATAGGAAGAAAGACAAACCAGCAATCTTAGAATGGGCAGCAAGCAAACTTACAAGGATTTTCAGCGAGTCTCGTCCGGCAACGACAACCCTATCATCCGATTTCAAATCTGGCGTTAAGTCTTCAATGATATCCCTAGGATTGCCCTCATCATCCCCAGATGCAATCTTTGTAGCATCAGAGACAAGGAAATCTCGAGAACGATCGACCTCGTCATCAAATTCAGAGGACGAAGTCGATGAGTCATAGCCATGACGCTCCAGTTCGTCCCCTCCATCGTCCGCATCCAGTTCAGAGTAAGCAACATTAAGTTCATCCACACGAGCATATTCCTGTTCGTCAAAGGTCGAAAGCAGAGGAGCGGCCGAGGTATCCGTCACTCCCCGCTCCACTCGAAATTTCTGTTCACGAATCGATGATATAAGCGTGAAGAGCCTCCCACACATGTAAGCAAATACAACACCTATGAAAAGCGACTGCAGAGCTGCCTGCCAGTCCGCCATGATTGTAATCGTAATCGTCTTCCACAAAACTCTGCAAGGCCTTCTGTTCTACGTAGAGAATCTTCCAAATCGCCAATCTCCTGTTATCACGAATGAAGAAAACTCTCTCTGATCTTAGAACGCGGTACAATTAGGGTGAAGGAGATCGAACATTCGCACTTCATCTGCCGGCTTCCACCCCTCCGTCCCTACCCTATCATCCCTTGCCTCGCACTCCAGACAAACTAAAGTTCCAATAAATCCGACCTACTCAAATTCCGTAGAGTAGTAATAAATCCACATAAGCGTCAACTTGCACCAAACAAACCAAACAACAAGCAAGCAAACAGGCGCCCGTCCGTCACTTCCACTCCACGAGCACCAAAAGTCACCTCCGCAGCAGGTAGCGTGCAAACTCCTTCCCAATGACAGGAGAAACGGCACCGAATGCGGAGAAGCTCTTTTCGACACTTCCGCCTTCAGTTCTTCCCAAGTGTGCAGTTCAGCAAAACCTCAAAACCAGAATGCCAATGGAAGCGGAAAAGCAGGAGCTCTTGACCAATACCGTCACAACCTTGCTATGCCCCGGTCATGCAAACACACCATGGCGCGGTAGAGGCACAACGCTATTGCGAAAGCCAGACACGTTGCCTCTGTAAAGGAATTATTCTTCTTTGATTTCTAGGGTAATAGTCGGCATCCAGAGGTCGCCGTCTCACGGTCTCTGACTTATTTGTCTTCGACCGTCTATCGGTCGGCGACTTCCGGTCGTGGTAGGTCTTCATAGGTTCTGTGATGGGAACCGGGAGAGGGCTGCCGGCAGCGCTGGTGACCGGGTTACCGGTATTTGCCGGCGGTGGGACTGGACACTGTAAACGGATGTTCTTTTCGAATATTCGTTGCCGGTCAAGTTGCCGGGATCATTCAATATCCTGGGGTCAAGCAAATGCTTCGTGCAAACATCTTACATGCTATTTTTAGTTCAATTAACCATGTACCGTTGCTGCAGACACTAAGTGGTCAAGGGATGATAGAGAATCCTTTATGTAAGACAAAAGTGGAGATGTTTATCTTTGGAATTTTGTGTGAAAAGGGGAGGTCTTAAGTAGTAGTTTGACCTCCAGTGAGTGTTTTTGAATTTTTTTTTAATGCAAAATGATTCATATAATATTGCAATGGATGAATTCCTCTATGACTAGCCCATCACTTCATGGTTTATTTGATCAATGATGCAACAAAGCAATTTACATCCATAGGCACAGATGTTGCATAGAATTTGGATGATAATTTATTTATTCATCCAAGATTTGTACATTCATCCACAAAAGAGCAATACTATCTCAAACATTTGTAGCAATATTGTTGTTTCATCTACCAAGAAAAGAAGAATGTAGGGTCAAATATTTTCTTTCAAAAATATTATATTGTTTTTGAACAAATGTTTGCTGGGAAGAAGATCTATTTATGGGCAAGGTCTATTAAAATTGATTTTCAAAATCGATGCCAAAAGTTGGAACATTGTTTTTCAAAATACATTTTTGTGTGGAAAAGATTGAATGTTATGTGATACTTATGTGTTTAGCATCTATCTAACTTTCATTTTTATTAACCCTAAAAGGATAAGACTTATCATTGAGGTAGCCAACCAAAAATGATTAATTTATTGCATGAATAGGTGCATTATTTGTATCTAAAAGACTTTGGAGAGTCATTCATTAGACATTCTTTGTCCACCACAACATTATAAGGTTTTAAAAAATAAACTCAACAAGGTTGTGCTAACTCCACCATTTGCTTATCCTTCATTTACAAGAGTATAGCTTATATCTTAGCCACAATTATAGAATTTCTTTATATTCATAATCATTTTGGGAAAAACTCTTTTTCATTTCTGTTAATTTTCATAACAAAAATTAATTGAGATTTAGTATCTTGAGTTAGTTTGATCAATTTGTTGAAGAAGGATAATGACCAAATTGGCAATTATCCTATTAGGGAGATGGTTGAGTAGGATATTTCTATACTAATAGGTTCTATATCTAAAATTATATATCTTGACTTAAATTCAATAATCCAGCTTGAAATTCCATACCCAAAAACATAACTACAATGACATTGCAAACCCAATTTGGATTTGGGCTAATAGACATGGCTTCATTTAAATGCCCAAATTGGTAACACATACGAGGAACATACTTATAAATTTTCAATTAGGCTCACAAATCATTTCATTCATAATATTAATCATCTCAATCACACATACACCAATTAAAACTCCCAACTTTATCACATTTTCAGTTACACACATAAATTTCAGCACACACTCACCACACAAAATACTAATTTTGTCAACAAAATTCTCTTTTATATAATGCCAAATTGGTAATTAAATCACCATTATACAATTTAACTTTGCTTGCATCACTTCCAACTAACTTCACATATACTACACTCAACATAGCAACTTAAGCACACCATCACCATCCACATCAACTAATTTCACTCTTGAATTTGGTCTTCAAAATATCTTCACGAAATTTATCTTCCCTTAACATACTTCCTTCCTTAACTCATAAATTCTTCGATTTGGTCCTCCCCAACTAGGACACATACATCTCATTCTCCATAATCAAATTGACACACACATAATTCCAACTTGTTCTCACATGCTCAACACTCTACTTGGATACACATATAAGCACACAAACAACAACCAAAGAAAAACACAACCAACTTGGGCTGGGACTCGCACTGGACTTCACTCAAATAGTGGGTAAAAGAAAAAAGGAAGAAAAACAAACCAAATAAGAATTACCAAATGACATTTACCAAATTAGGAGAGACAGCCTAACCACCATCTAACTACCAATTTGAAATTATACCACCCCAGAACAAATCCCACTTGGAAAACACAAACAAACTAGTTGGCCAAACAACAAATTCCCACTTGGACAAACCATCCCTTAACTTCCAAATCAACACACAAAAGAACCCTCCCAATTGGGTAATTATCATTCAAAATCACCAAATTAGAAATCAATCAAACAAACGACCTACCAAAAATAGTAAAAGACACCCCAACTAGGCCAAAAATTTACAAAAGAAAATCCTAATGAGTTATCTTCACAGTTCAAATCTTCCAAAAACACCTTTGTGCACATCCCATTCTAAGAGATTTTTTATGATAATATTGACAAACTACCATTCGTCATGTGGTCCTACAAAGATAATGCAATTACAAATTCACAATATAAACAAACACTACATTATGAATGTCTCTCTATATAACATATGTTTGCATTTAAAATAGCAACCTACACAAACAAACTCATATTCCCTTCAAATAGAAGTGTTGAAAACATGAGAAAACAAAGGTAAGTAAAGCCTATAGGATAGGGGGTATATTTTATTATAGACATGCAAATTTTTAATTCTAAGTCTATTTAGTTTTCTAAGTGTGAATAGTAGAACTCTCCTTTTACAAATTTGTTCAATGAACTCCTTCATTATAAGATATAAAAATTGCTTTTCAAATTGTCTGGATGCACTTTGGTTACATTGTGTGTGTTTGTTTGTTGGATATTTGAGTGTGTATTTAGAGCAAGTCCTAAAATTCAATTGCAATGTGGCCAAATGTTGCTAGACTACTTGAAATCACCAGAAGAAAACTAGGTTGAGTTTAACCAAAATCCAAGTGACATTTTCTGTAAACTATATTTTAGTGAACGCAGTTTATAGATAATGTCACCTAGATTTTGTTAAACTCAACCTAGTTTTCTACTAGTGAATTATCGTGTATTGAATTAAGGAGTGTGTGTGGTTGTAAGCTACCACATTAAGTCACAATTTAGAATGTGGAAAATTTAAACAAAGTGGGTGAATTTGCAAGTTAAAAAATGCTAGGGAGAAGGAATAATACATAACTATGAATTAAGGAATTTTTTGTTAAATAGAGACACTAGGAGATTGGTGCAAAATTTAACCCCTAAAGGACCGAGGCACATTTTGGGCAGAATTTGTCAAAAACTGCCACCTTTTAAGGAAGCAAGAAAAAAATGAAATTTTTTTTTTTTTTTTTCAAAATTCAACCGTACATATTTGAACTAGACTTCTTTGGGAAAATGCAGAAATTTTTTAGAAATTTTGACCATACAAATTGAAAGACTATAACATTTGAAGTTAGGTGAAAAAGTTTTTTTCCAACCTTGCCCAACATAGCCTACAAACTTTAACTCCTAGAATGAGATTCTTACACTAAATAGGGTGTTTTTTCTTACATTTGCATTGTGGATCATGTAAGCTACATACCCGCCAAATTTCAATCATAGGAAGAATTTTGTACATGCTGCCTAACCTACTTGCAAAGTTCATGGCATCATAACTTTTGATCCAAGCACTCGATCAGTAAAAAAAATAGATTTTCAAGAAGGAGATCCATAGTTACACATTCTATCCAAATTTCGTGAACATCCAAGTAAGAATGACTTTGTAGGAGCCTACCTGAGATTTCTTGTGTACGTTGAATGGACACTTGGTCCTTTAGGGGTTAAGAAATGCAATTAAGAGAAAATGATGGAAAAATTTCAGTAATAAAGGGGAGTTTAAAAAAACTTTAGGTAATATGTGGAAAACTAGGCAAATAATAAAATGGGAAGAGAGTGGGAACAAAATACTACTAGTAGAAATGACATTAGAAATATTCAAAAATCAAAAATCAAAAAAATCAAATACCAAAAAACTAGCAATTACGAAAAACACAAATCTAGTCAAAAGAATTAGAACAAAGACTAGGCCACTAACATAATGGTAGACACACTAAAATTGAGGAAAAAACATAAAATTAATGGTTTTACAATAAGTTAGTGGGGTTTACACTAATTTAGGGTATTTTAGAATAAGTTTGTGTAGAAACAAGAAATTGGTATGAGATGAAATTAGGGATGAAAATTAGATCATTAATGGGGTATAGTGTAGGAAATTTAGGGTGAGGAATTATCTATCTCTCACTCTCTTATTTGTTCTATATGTGTGATCTTTGGCTTTTGGAGGTTTTGGATGAGAGAGAATCTTTTGAGCGTGAAGATTGGATTAGAAGTTAGACAATTTGCCGAGTATGCACTATAAGAAAATTGTGTTTTTGGTGTTGTTTCCAAAAAACATAATATGTTTTCTAAAACTTAATTCGTTTTCTAAAACACCTTACATTAGACCTTAAACATCTACAAGAATGTGAATTTGGTTTGATGTTGATGAAAACGTAAGCAACTAAGTTCGAAAATAAGTAGATGTCATTGTAGACAGACATATTCTTAGTGATGCTAAGAAAAACATGGTCACATTTTCTCGTGACATCCCCCAAAACATAGATTGTCGTGTCAGCAAGTAGCTCCATTTTGACATTTAGTAAATTAGTAAAATTACTATAGTCTGTGGTAAAACTTTGACCATATGTAAAATTTTTTGGAAAAGGACAGCCATGTGGCATGCTTGGTGAAAAAAGGAAAGTGGATAGATATGCATCATGGATGAAAAGAGTTGGTCTTTATAAAGGTGGGGTGGTAGGAAGTGAAACAATCCATATGGGATATAGAAAAGAAGAATTGTGTTTCATATAAGATGTGTTTCAAAAACATCAAGATGTCTGAAATAACATCCAAATGTCTAAAACAACATCAACATGTACAATGATCAAGTTCCCATATTCTAATTATCCCATATCTTTTGTCTCACCATGAACAAAGAATAGATATGAATATGACCCTTTTACCCTTCATTCTCACTAACTTTTAAAGAAATAATTTGGTCATTGTACCATCAAAAAATCTCTTGATGGTAGATGGTAAGTTTTCTATAATTTTTTTTAATTCAATCATTTGTTTGTTCATTTTGCTTTTTATTTCATTTGAAATAATTATTTTTTGTTGATCTTGCCTTATGAATAGGGTATGCACCAATTGATGTCCTCCAAAACATCTAGTTTGATGTCTCAAAGGCAACACCAAAAATTTTTAACAACATAAAACTTTGTTGACAAAGCATGCCACATCACTTTTTCCCACCACCATGTTAGGTGCCAAGTCAAAGACGGGGAGGATGAAAAAAACCCACCACATGTCTATCATTGCCCATGTGGTGCTTATGTGGCGTCCACATGGCGCCTTGGGAGAAGCTTGAAAGATTATGTTACTTGTGATGTTAGAAAAAATCAAGCTCAAAATGGACATTTTTTCCATGTTTTTTGCTCGGCCATTATAACAAATTTTAGGATACATCTACATTGATTTTTGAAGTGTCAAAATGAACGATTGCGCCAGTTTTTTCCAGCATCACAATATAGTTTGTTTTCTTATAGTGATGTTCCCACCTTCTTCAGGGAGGAAGTTAAGATAAATGAGTGGAGTAAATCTTGGAGTAAGAGGGGATGGCTGCCAAAGGTATCCAAAGTTGCTAATTTGGGAGATGATATCAAAAAAATCCTAGAGGCAATGGGCTTGGATTTTGGAGAGGTGGTAAAGCTTGAAGTTAGCATTCTAAAAAGATGAGGCACACTAGAAGAAGATCAATAACAAAAACTTGGTATTCATTCTACTTCGAGGGTGTTGGCTACCCTCTTAATTGTGAATGAATATGTTGCTCAACTTAGAAAAGTATTCTTTTTGATAAATTGAAGGCTTAGTGCAAATTGCCCATGGGCCTTAAATGTTCATAGATACTATTGTGAATTGAACTCTTGAATGAGGTGATGTATGGAAGGTATATTTGTAGTTCACTTGTTTGTTGTATGGGTTATGAGATATGTTTGTGAATGAAGCAAAAAACCCGTGATTAGCCCAATTGTTACTAGATTATGTATGCTCATAAATTCACAAGTGCATATGGTCCAACCTAAACAACTTGAAGGAATTGCATGGAAGACCTTATAGATGAATGTATAAAATTAGTTTGAAGTACAAAAATTCAATTAGAATCAATGTATGATTGAAATTTTAGTTTTCTTTTATGGATAGTATGCTTTAGTTAATTCTTGGGGCTCAAATTAGCCCATTTTGGGGCCTTAATTGCAATTTCAAGGTCATTTTGACATGTGATATTGCCAAAATTTCCTTAAGTGCATGTTAGATGATAGTGTGGTGTTAGGATGCCTAGGTGGTGAGTTAGGTGTATTGCTCTTGTTTAATTTAGGGTCTCTTGGGGCCAGCTAGGAGTTATTTCAAGTAGGAGTTTATTCTTGGAAGCATGTAGGTCACATAGACTACCACCGGTCCAACTCTAGGGGATTTTTGTCATTGTAGTGGAAAACCTTTGTAGTAGTGATTGAAAGAGAGATTGACTAATCAAGTGTAATTCAAATTGGGAGAGCTAATTGCCTAGGAAGTACTTGAGCTATGAAAAATATTGACAATCATGAGTGTTTTATTATTGTATAATTTAAACAAAATTAAATTGAGCTAATTGCCAATGCATGTGAGTGATGCTTAGCTTGCATTAATAACAAAGTCCAAGAGTCACTAATTGCCGTGATTCTATTGTGAGAATTAACCATTTATTTGAGTGGCAAATAAGTGTGTGATTATAATTCTAATTGACTTAATTATTGGTCAACTTGAGTAAGATGCACAATTGATTGAGTTTCTTGAAACTATTTATATGTTTATTAAACAATTAATTATAATACAAACAAAATGTAGGAATTGCATACATGTGAGGGTTTACTTTTGTAAGTCAAATAGTAGTTGTTATTTGTGCATATTGATAGCTTGAAGATAATCCAATCAACAAGTTTGCTAATGGTGTTTGTAATAGTGAATCAACTTGCCTTGAATTGGTGTATGTTGTGCTATTGGTGAGTGTAGGATTTTTGTTGGATAAGCTAGGCAAGTCTTGAGAAAATTTGATATGTGTTTACAACATGTTGACCAAGTGAAAAATGATGAAAGTGTTTAGACAAATTGAGAGTATTGAATATAAAGTTAGTTGAGTGTGAAATAGTATAAGTGATGGCAAATTGTAAGGGAATTAATATCAATAGCTAATAAGTGAATATAATTCAATTGGTTATTTTTCCAATTACATTATGTATTAAGAGATTGTTATGTTGTGAATAATGAAATTTGTCTTTTCAACTGAGAGTGATTAGTAAATTAATATAATTCAAGTACTAGTTTAAGTCAAATTGCATAAAGAAAGTATTATATAGTGTATTTGCAAACTTAGAAGATAGTTCAATTTGTGAGGTTAAGCTTTGCTTTGAAACATAGGCAAATTGTACATTGAGTGACAAGTCACATAAAACAATTTTTTTGTTGGGGAGGAACTTGGAAGAGCTAGGTAAATTGCTACATGGTTGTTGACGTTATTAGTATGAAATAGTTAGGTGGTAGGAGTAAAAGATCTAGCAAATTGATTGGATTCACCTAGTAGGTAACATTACTAAGGAACAACTTTTTACACACTATGCTTGCATTTAGTAAATGTATAAATTGACCTAGTACAAACCAATTTGAATTGACATATTAAATTGCAATTAGACTAGCTAAATAGTCACAACTTTAGGCTTTTGTAAACAAGAACGGGAAATATTATAATGGATAAAAAAATGAATCAAATATACTATATATATTAGATATATATAACTTGGCATCTTGATTAAGTAATAGTTTGTATGCATTGACAAATTGAAGTCATGGCATGGACAAGTTGACACAAAGCAATTCTCTACTAGCTAAATAGGACTATAACAACATTCATTCATCAATAGCATATGAATTGGATTGAATTATTCTAGGAATAAGAGTGGTATTTATTGATTGATTGATTGTGTAAACTATGAATTCAAATCCTAAAATAAAGCAAAACTCAATTTAACCTACAAAACAAGTGGCTTTATTTAATGATAGATTATTTAACATTTTACATATAAGAATTTGTATACTAGTGGTCGTGGATTTTTTTGGATAGAGCAAAATGCAAACTCTATTTTGGTGTCATTGCTAGGGAATAGTCTTGGCTATTGGTGGTTAAAATATAAAGTAGAAAGAAAATTTTACTTTATCAATTGATAGAGGGGGAATCTAGAGATCCATTAGGAAAAATACAATTTGAAACTTTTGTGAATCACCATATTGATTCATCTTTTACAAAATTGAAAATATAATCAAAAGGCATGAATTTACAAGCCTGGAAGTGTTAGTACCTCGGAACAAGCTCCAACTACCAACTAGGGACTGTTTTGCTATATAGCATTGGAAACTTTGTGGGGATAGAGCAAGAATTTAGAAATGCAATTAGAAAAAAACAAGGAAAAAATTCTAGAAAAAAATATGGGAATTAAACTAAAAAGACATTAAGCAAGATTTGGTAGGGTAACCAAATTTGGCTCATGGAAAAAAGATGATAAAATGAAAATTTAAATACTATGAAGCAAAAAAAATGATATAGAAAACCAAAAAGATAACCTATGCAACAAATACAAAACCAAAATGAAATCAAAATACTACAAGTAGAAATGAAACTTGAAGTAAATTGCAAAACAAAAAAGAAAAGAAAAAGAAAAAAAGGGATTTAAAAACAAAAGAGCATGCATAAATTAGAAACCATAAAAAATATAGAAAACACAAAAGAAGTTTGTGAAATTAAAACTAATACTAGAGTAGTAAAGAAAAAATCTATTTAGTTATAGAATTGCTAAAATAGGATTTTTTCAGTAATTTAGAGGGTTTTGTAGTAATTTAAGGGATTTAACACTAAATTAGTATAGACTACATTAGATTAGTGTGTTCTACACTAAACTAATGCAATGACAATAATTTAGCCCGATTTGCACTAATTTGGCACATTTTGCACCAAATTAACAAATTTATAATAAATTAGGGTTGGATGAAAGGAATTAGGTACATTAGTCTATTAGGAGTTTTCAAATAACTATGCAAAATCAGGGTTTGGAGATCTCTTTTCGAACTCTCAATTTTTATTTTTATTTTTATTTTTTTTTGTGTGTGTGTGTGTGTTTTGGAAGCAATTTGAGGATTTATAGATGTTTTAAGTATTAATTGTTAGAAATTAGGGTAGAAAAAGACTAAGAACAATTTGCCAAGTAGGTTTCATCATTTCATGGAAGAAATTGGGTGAAAAATGAAGGTTTTCTAGATCATATAGAAAATCGCTTGAGAATAATGGAAAATTTTCAGTGAGACTTCAAACACCAACTTTGGCAGCTAATTGCAAGCAATAAACAAGATTGAACATATTGGATTTTTGGAAGATGGTAGATCTTCAAGTTAGCTTTCCGAAAAACTAAGACTCAATGGATTTAGAGCTTGAACAAGGATAGAGCGGCTAATTTTGTAGAAGGTCAGTTGTGTTAGATTGTATAGATTGTAGTCAGCTTAGCATCAATTATCTAGACTTAGGATCATACCTAGAGTCACACCTCTTAGTGTAATGAATGGTCACACTTTTCCCCTAGCTATTTAACTTCTTGTACCTTCTCTTTCAATATAATATATGAAACATGTTTTCTCCTTGATATGCTTGCTTTCTATTCTACATGGTATTAGAGCACCATGTGCTATCTTCCAACTCCTCTTGCTGAAAATTCAAGCGAGGATGTCTACAAACACTACTAGAAAACTCAATTTTTTCTGTTGTTTTGGTTGCGTTGATTCGGTCATTGTTATATTGATTTTGACAAAAATCTGTTTGAAAATCAACAAATTTTTGTCAAAATCAACAAATAGTGACCGGATCAATTTGACCAAAACAACAGAAAAATTGAATTTTCTAGTAGTGAACTTTCTAGTTTTCAAAACTGAGAGAGAAGTAGTGGTAGAAGCACTTCAAATTACAAATAGAGACTTTGCAGATGCATTCTTCTAGATATTGTTAGATCCTATTTCAACTCAATAGTGAGAACAAGAGCAAGAGCTTCTAGAATCTACTCTAGAAATTGAACGAATTGAATATGGAATTTATAATGCACTTGCTAGTTACCTCACTGTTTTAATAAACTACAAAAGTGTCGTTGATGAGTTAAACCCACAATTTTTTGTGAATGATTCTTTAATAACAATTCCTTCACAGGTCAATGAAGAACTTTAAAATAATGGCTTCTCCTCATGTAAGCTCAACTCCTCGAGCTTATTCCATATTAGCTCTCACTGCAAGGATTTACGCCACATGCCGTATCAAACTTGAGATGCTTTTAATCTGTTCTAAATTATGGAGCACTGTGGATGGCATTGGAGTTGCCCCACATTCCGAGGATCTTACAAGTCTAACAACCTAGAAATTAAAGGATTCTAAAGCTCAGTCAAATATTTTGCTTCACTGTGGTGAAAAGCAATTAATTGCTCTTCATCCACTCACTACTTCTAAAGTAGTTTGGGATTGACTCAAGCAATTGTATGAAAAATCCAATAAAGGAAGCCAAGTTAACTTACATAAACAATTATGTCACCTTCAAATGTTTGAATTTAACGATATTGTTGAATTCTTAGAAACCTAGAAATCTTTATTGCAAGAAGCAACTATTGCCAGATGTACCTTCACAGATTCATAGCAAGTTAGTTTATTGTTGGGAGCACTTCCAAACTCTTGGAGTGCTTTTATTACTATCCAAGGTGGTCTTGCAGATCTTACATTCCTAAATCTGTTTTCCAATATCTTGCAACAACATGTGATTAACTCTTCAAAAATTGCTTATTCAAAGACTAGTGCATTTTATACCAAAGGGAAGTTTCATAAACCTCCTTACAATAAGAAATCAACCACTCGTTTTCAAAAATCGAGTTCTCAAGCTCCCACAACTCCTGCTCGATCTGGAACCAATCAATCTTCCATTGTTTGTCATTATTGTGGCATCCCTGGGCATAAAAGCATTGAATGTAGCAAAAAGAAATGTGACCCCAGAAATAGAAAAGGAAACAAATCTCATGTAAATTACATCACTACCAATGATCTTGTCTACTTATTCTCCACTCTTATTGACATGACAAATTTGTGCAAATATTGGTATTTGGACTCTGGAGCTAGCCAATATATGTCACCATTGCAACATCTTTTCAGAGATTATCAAGAATTAGATACTCCCAAGATAGTTCTACTAGGTGATAATAGCTCACACAAAGTTTTAGAATTTTGTTCCATTTTACTCAAATTACAAAATGGACAACCGTTACTGGTTTCAAATATTCTCTTTGTTTGAGGCTTGGCAAAGAATTTACTCTCAGTAACACAAATCACAAATATTGGAAACACAATCATAACTTTCACCAAAGATACTTGTATTATCAAGACAATGGATCCAAATACTTGTTGCAACATAAAATTTTGTATCCCCAAATCTAGTAACCTATTATCTTTGGGAATTGGCATTAATCTTGTCATTGAAAGTAATGTAGTAATAGCACCTATTGCAACATCACCCAAAACCAACTTGCTCACTTTAAAGTGGCATTGTCGTCTTGGACATCTTAATATTCGTTCTTTGAATGTCATGCAAACTAAAGACTTAGTTATAGGTCTACCTCTTCTCAAAACTACACTCTTGTTGTGTATTGATTGTACCTTAGGTAAACAACATCGAGCACCCTTACTTTCTGAACTAGTTAATTACTAGAGCCACAATGTTGCTAGCTCTTGTTCATATCGATTTATGTGGCCCCATGCAAATTCCCTCTTTGGGAGGAGTCCACTATTTCCTTATATTTGTGGATGATTATTCACGAAACACTTATATCTACTTCCTCCAAAAGAAATCAACTACCTTCCAATACTTTATGGAATACAAAGCCCTAGTAGAAAACCAAATTGGTCAAGAAAATTTGATCTTATGCTCAAACAATGGAGGCAAATTAACTTCTAATAAATTTATTAACTTTTGTACAATGAATGGAATTCAATGTCACCTCACCAATCCTTATACTCCAAGCAGCTCACTTATCTAATTCTTATTGGACTAGAGTTGTCCATACAATGTGTTACCTCCAAAATTGTTCTTACACTTTTGCGTTAAACCAATCTACACCTTATGGACTTTGGAAAGGCACCAAGTCACATATTAATCATTTGAGAATCTTCAGTTGTTCTATATATGCTCATATCCTTGATGACAAAAGAAAAAAGCTTGATTCTAAAGCAAAGACTTGCATCTTTGTGGGATATGGTGACCCTATTGGCGTTAAAGGCTATTGCTTATATGAACCTTCAACTCAATGACTTTTCACTAGCCATGATTTAATATTTTCTAAAGATTCTTTGCTTACTACAAACGTTGTTCTTGATTCCACTCAAAATTTTCCTCCAAGTACTACATTCCTTTGAAGTTCCTTCTATACCTCAGTGGCCACCACCTAAACCTCCGCCAACCATATCAATCGTACAAACACCTAGTCTGCCTAAATCCTCCAAATCTATCACACCAAGTATTTCCGTGTATCATTGACCACATGGTGTTAGCAAACCATCCAATCATTGTCATTCCCCTCTTCCACGGAGCTCTAGTCGCTCCAATAAAGGACAATGGCGATCTTCTAAATTTCATGATGAAAGCCTATTTGCTTATGCATTTTCAACTCAAGTTACTGAGTATACTTTTGTTTCAATTGCCCTCTCTGGACCTAACACTACTAATTGGCATGCAGCCATGCAGAAAGAATGTAATTCTCTAATGACCAATAAAACTTGGACATTGGTTGATCGACTTGCCAATCACTCAATAGTAAGTTCCAAGTGTGTGTTCCACCCCAAGTATCATGTTGATGGCACCCTAGGAAGCTACAAAGCCCGCTTTGTGGCACGTGGTTTTTTTCAAAAAGAGGGTATCGGCTATAGAGAAACCTTCTCTCCAATCATCAAAATTACCTCTTTAGACCTACTCTTTGCACTTACAACACTCCATGACTTGTACACTCACCAAATGGATGTTACAACGGCCTTCTTCAACAGTATTTTAAAAGAAGAAATTTAAATTTACTAGCCCGAAGAATTTATAGCCCCTAGTTGTGAAGCCAAAGTGTGTCGATTGCACAAATCATTATACGGACTCAAGCAAGCTCCTCATGTTTGGTATAAATTATTTAACAAATTTCTTCTCAATCAAGACTTTCTCAAGTGCAAATTTGCCACCAATGTGTACTTCAAGGCCTCTCATTCCTCTTTGATTATTCTTGGCCTCTATGTCAACAACCTCATTCTCGTTTTTGACAACCTCAAATATTTGTCAACTCATAAAGCTATTTTCTCTCATCAGTTCTCTATGACCGACAACCATGATGTGGAATATTTGTTAGGAATTTAAGTACGTCATGATCATACTACTAAGACCATTGTCTTATCTCAAGACAAGTGTATTACTAATCTCCTAGTCAAGTTTAATATGATCAATAGTAAACCAATTTCAAAACCACTTGAAGTTGGCATTCGCTTCTCTCGCACTCAAGCTGAGAACCTCACACCTCAAGAAGTATCTCTCTTGAAATCCATCCCATATGCTCAAGCTATAATTAGATTGTTTACAATGGCTTGTCACTTGCTATAGATTTGATCTTGCCTTTGTGGTAAATCATTTGGCTCAATTTATGGCCAATCCAAGACCTCGTCATTGGATAACAATAAAACAAATATTTCACTATATGAAATATATATGTACTTGGAGTTTAATTTATTGATATTCCTCTCCTCCAAGTTCTAGTTATACCATTTTTGGCTAGACTGACACCGATTAGGCAGGCGACATTGATACTCGTAAATCTACTTTTGGATATCTCTCTTAGCTCCATGAAAATTTGTTATCTTGGCACACTAAGAAGTAGGTCGTGCTTGCTTTGTCGTCCATGAAGGTTGAATACATTGTTGTGGCTGCTGCTACCAAAGAATTGTTATGGCTTTAAGCATTATTGATTGAATTAAGATATACCATTCGACTATCTAGCACAATTTTCTGTGATAATCAATCTTACATCAGCCTTGCAAAAAATCCGAAATATCGCAAACGCTCTAAATATATTGACATCAAGTTTCACTTTATTCGTGAGAAAGTTGACTCCCAAGTATTGTCGCACCCTTTAGTGACACTTACCACCTTAAGCTCACTTTCCAAGCACTTAACACTTTAGCGCCACCAAGGTTCACGCTCTTCTAACACTGCACATGCCATGCACCCACAATGTTAGGTTCTAACTCAAGTCACGAGGTTCCCCATTCCTCCGTGACTCCCAATCCTTTCCTTCCAACACTTAACTCCCACAAGAAACCGGGCATGTCATTTGATGATATGAGGCGGAACTTCCATTGATGTCCAAGCACTCGGTGGAGGCACTACTCCCCACCGGTGCTAACCACCCTTGAATGGGACCCAACTCCCCACTACGTCCAACCCAACTCATTTCAGGACTCACTAATCGGGACTCACCAAACGGGACTCACACCATGGCCTAGTGTGGAGTGGGACACCACCCAACCGGTATCAAGGAGTGCACAAGCACTCCACGGTAACACACAAGTGGTGGTGAGGCTCCAACACTAACCTCACCACCCGGGGCCACTTAGGCTCACCATGGCACCATCCAGGAGTGAGGAGGGAGACCACCCCTCCTCATAGTACTCTCTGTAGGATTCGGCAGCCCCCCCCCCATAGTAGAGGTCACCGGGAACCCCCAGGATGCACCCCACTTCCGATGTGTGGGTTGATATTTAACCAAGTCGTTTCCACCAACTAAGCATCTTGCTTGTACCGCTACTCAAGGACTTTTTACACTGCTTTGATGAAGGGGGAGATGGTACAGTTCATCAATTACATTCAAATTCTTGGAGTTTATAAGAAGAAAATTTTCTTATGTTCTCGTATTGCAGTTGCAAGGGGAGTGTTAGATTGTATAGATTGTAGTTAGTTTAGCATTAGTTATCTAGACTTAGAGTCATATCTAGAGTTACATTTCTTAGTGTAATGAACAGTCACAATTGTTCCCCAACTATTTAACTTCTTGTACTTTCTCTTTCAATATAATATATGAAACAAGTTTTCTCCTTGATATGCTTGCTTTCCGTTCTACAAGTTGTCACCTCAATTGGAGATTGCCCATTTTGGCAAGCGATTGCAAGAGAATAGCTAAGGGCAAAATGAGCTAAAAATTAGAATGGTTGTGTGCCTTAAATTTGGCTTTCCAACAAACTGAGTTTTGCCGAATTTGGAGTAAGTACAAAGATGGAGTAATAGTTCTAGTGAGAAGTGGTTTGTTGTCATAGTTGTGATGACTTGTCCATTCATTCCTTGTTGTTTTGGGTCATTATTGTTTGGTTTGTGTCAAGTTGAAATGTAATAATAAGTACAACATACTTATGTCCTTGCATGTTTAAGTTGATTGGTTCATTATGTATGCATCAAATTCTCTTTGTGGGAGGAAAATGTCTAAAAAAGATGCATGAATGTTGAGTTGGAATTTTTTAGGGTTTTCAAGCAAGTGGAGAAGCAATGTCCAAAATGGGCCCAAATTAGGGTTGGGCTTAGGGTTTGAGTAAATAGGACAATGTTAATTGCATAGAAGGGAGGTGAATGTTTAGCATTAACTATATTAATGTTGATGAGGTGCATGGGTCAATGCATGGTTGGATGTAGGTGTTTGGTGGGAGTGAGATGTATTGTGAATAATTTTTAGGGTCCACTTTAGCTCCCTTAGGGTCTAAATTAGGCAATATTATTGTGATTTTGGCCTAGGAGATTGCCCTACCTTCTTAGAACATGGGTTAGGATGATTTTGTGATTTTAGAACACATATTTGGTTGATTTGGGGAGATTTCCCCTCTTTCAGAGAAATTCATTTAATTAAAAATTGACCAACAAACGCAATTAGAAGTCCATTGCTTGGATGGTGGATATGAGAAATGATAAACAAAGTTTTCTAAAGCTTTTTAGAGAATTTACACAAGATCTAATAGTAGACCCTAAAAAAGTGTCAACCTAAGATTGAAAAGAATTCTTGAAAGAAATGCATTATTGGCCTCAAACAAGTTAGTTATCCTAATGCCAAAAATAGGAACTAGATGGGTCTTTGTGAGTAAATAAGCCATGAACTTATAGATGAAATTTTATTAGAAATATTACCTTCTTCCACAATTCATTATAATACATTGATTGAGTAAGGAATAAGACCAAATTATTAACCCAGTCACATCAATTCCATTTAGACCACCTAATTTAAACTTCTATAGACTAGCTATATTGTAGACCATTGTAGAGAGAATTATACTAATTTTCACAAGCACTGATTTCTTTTTATGTTTAGAAATGTCAAGTTGTAGTCACATTGATTTTTAAAAATCTTATTTATTTATTCAAGTCATTTTTAAGGTCAACTTTTAAAAAAAAAAATAGAAAGTCACTTCAAAGTTTCTACAATGAAATATATTTGAGCTCTTTGAACTATAGAATATTTGCAACAAAGGGTTTTGAAAGTCTATCTTTCATACATATTAATACATATTAAAGAACTAAGAGAAAAATTTACAATCTTGTAGATAGATGTAAAAAATCAAGATATATTTGTACAAAATTTGTTTTCATTCATTTATCCTTCAAAATTTGAATGTACAATCTATAGGAACTTAATGTGAAGCACATTTTGTAATTCTAGAAGGCACTAAATACCTCAAGATTTTATGCTTAATGAAGGTTTTTATAAAATAGTTCATCAAAGGTTAATCAAGTATAGTAATGTTTCTTTTATAAATGTTACCAAATGATATCCATAGATTATATGTGATAAAAATTAACTTAAAATAAGAATTACTTAAAAAATTTATAGTAAATAAAATTTAAAGATTTTATTAATGATATCTTAATTTATTGAATCATAATAAATATGGATATTATTTTATGAAATTTTTTCTAGTGTATTCAAATTGATAACAATACTTTGAAAATAATCTTTTGCTATTAGTTACAGTTATATTGATGTCAATTAAGGAATTGTATAACCAGAAGTAATATGTAAATTCTTAGACTGACATCAATACATTTATTAAATTAAAGTACCTAATTTAGTCCACCTAATAATTTTGTTGAGTCATAAATAGGTTATCTTGATGTCAGTCAAGAATATATATAATCCTTCACTAACATCAATCATTACTTGGACTTAAAGTTTTTTCTTTTTTCGCTTTGCGTAGTTTAGTAGGTAATTAGGTGTAAAAGGTCCAAAAAAGAGCCTTAGGCCAAAATAGGTTGTGACATGCCAAATTAGGTATTTGACCTCTTTTAGGGTTTTAGGTCTAGTTACCCCTCAAATGCCCACCTATACATAGATTAGAACCACAAACACTGGAAATTAATAGATTTGAATGTAGTTGCCTAATTATGCCCCCACTTGCTAAATAGTAGCCCCAGCTAGCTAAGAATTGCACCAAGAGAAGCATGTGAGATCCCTAAGTAGGTCCCATTTTCCCATCCCACCATTGAAACCATAGAGCCCAATTGTTAGTCTTGTAGGAGTTACGATACAAAGACCGGCTTATGGAAAAACCCACAAGTCCCAAGAGTGGAATTAGAGTCTAGAGTGTGCTAGGGGATGGGAAGAGAAATCCCTTTGCCAAGATTCCCTCGTATACAAAAGATCCCCTATTCCCACGTAATTAACAAAAGGTAAGATTTATCCTCCCCTTTCCTACATGTACAAAGTAAGAATATGAGCTTACATACCCATTGTGGGACTCCCTGAGAGGTCCCACAAAAAGTCTCGGAATTTTTTGACTTGCAGAAATACTCTTTCCGGATGGTCAACTATTGAAACTTATTATGGGGAATTTGTGGAAATTCACCGAAGGATGGTAAAATCTCACTAAAAATTAGGTTAGATTCTTTTATGTTAATAAGGCTCCCTAACAAGTTTTGTGACATTTTGATAGCGGGAGGTACTCGAATCAGAAGATCCCCTTCAAATTTAATGACATGGCAATGCGGGCGAGGATTTGACCGGCGTCTCAGGAGTGTGAAAGTTCAAAATGGAGTCGATGAAAGGTCTTTCCTTACCCCCCTTAGACCTTCCAAATCACCTTAGCCAATCAACTTGCTCAAAAAAAGGCAACACTAACAAGTTAAATCTTTAACCCTTTTTTGATGGGGGATGGCACCAGGTTTCGATGGGTTTTTTGCAAGAAAAAGTGGAGGGATTTTCTTTCGATTCGAAAGAAAAATGACCTTCTGGAACCAACGGCACAATCTGTTTGTCAATCGGAATTAAACTCCGAAAGTTAGAAGTGGGCAGCAGAAAACCGGAAAAGTCAATGTGCAATTAAAGCCCTATATCTTGGAAAATTGGAAGGAGGATGTTCCCACGCTTGCGAATTAGGTTCCCGACACATATGAGAAAAGGGCTTAGTTGTCAACACCTCCACACATGGGGAAATTCCAATGCAGTCCAAGAGTTTTTTAACATCTTACATAAGTTCTAATCTTGTAAGAGATTTAGATTTGTATAAGATTCCCATGCTTGGGAACAAGTCCTCGACATGTGTGAGATGGGGGTTTAGTTGTCAAAGCCTCACACGTGGGGGAAATCCCAAGAATTGTCAACATCTTATGTAGGGTCAAATGTTGTAAGAAATCTAGATTTTTAGAGTTTTCTTCATTGAAAACGGAGTTCCCCGGTTTGTAAACTTTGAAGGGAACAAGGGTGCCCATCCTCCTATAAAAAGGGGCGCCATTCTCTCCTGAAACACCTCATTTTGTTATTTCATTGTTACCTCATTGTTAAACTCCATTTTTACATATCATTACATTTAGGTCCGTTGGAGTCCACTTGTTGGAACTTTGGCATTGTGGCCAAAAACCTTGGCGGTGTTAGTTTTTTTGTTGCTCTCTTGCTCTCCTTGCTAGTCTTTTGCTCCCTCTTGCTTTCTTTGGTGGTCTCTTGTTGTCATTTGGAGAGGTTTGGGTTGGAACCAAACTCTCTTTTAGTAGTTCTTGCTCTCTTGTAGTAGTATCTTGCTATCTTTGGTGGTCTTTTGTTATCATTTGGAGAGGTTTGGGTTGGAACCAAACTCTCTTTTAGTAGTTCTTGCTCTCTTGTAGTAGTATCTTGCTCTCTTTGGTGGTCTCTTGTCATTTGAAGAGGTTTGGATTGAAACCAAACTCTCTTTTGGTAGTTCTTACTTTCTTGTGGTAGTGTCTTGCTTTCTTTGGAGGTCTTTTATTGTCATTTGGAGAAGTTTGGGTTGGAACCAAACTCTCTTTTAGTAGTTCTTACTTTCCTTGCTACCCCTTGCCCTATTTTGGGTAGTTGTTGCAAGTAGAAGGAGGTCTTGGGGTCCCTTTCTACCCCATTTTGCGTGGTCACTAGATTTAACTAGTCTTTATTTTGTCTTGCGTGAGCTCTAGTTCTAAGCCCTTGGTCCACTAGTGGTAGAGAGAGAGCCCTAGGTCTCTAGAATTCTAGATTGTGTATTAAATGTCCTATCTAACGGCAAAGCTTTCAGACCTTAGATGCCTCCAAGTCCTAGATTTGGTATTAAATCCAAATTGACGACGGAGCTTCGACCCTAAGCATTACTCACCTCTAGAGTTTAGTTCCCAAAACATTTGGCTCGGACAAGTCAAAGTTTAGTACCCAAAAAGAACCGATACCACCAAATAGTAGTAGTAGTCTTAGTCCTCTTTCAATTTCGTCACAACAGTCAAGGAATCAAGGCATTAGCTCTACAATAAGATAGTTTGGGGTCTATGGTGAATTGTAGGAAGTAGGAGGCTTAGAAAAGATCCATTGCTTGGAAGGTATAGTGAACCAACATTAAGCACCCATCAAAATGGGAGTTCACCACCCCCAACACAAGAACCTAGTTATACTCATGTATTTGCCAAAGGTGGGCAAATATAAGCTCACATGTAGACATATCCATATTTGTGTCTTTAAAAATTCATCCTTTATATATCAATGGTGCACATTGGTATATATTTGTTTACATTTTTTTGTAGAATGTACTCCATTGATACATGCAAATGGCCAGTATTGTGTCAAGGGGTGAGAATAGGTATGTCTACCTTATAATTTTGATAGACATTAATATACCTCTCTAAAGTATCTACTTCTATTCATCCCGCAATTTTGTTAAGTCTAGAATAGGTTATATTGATGAAAGCTACAAATCAAGTATATCCTTGATTGAATTCAATATGTCTTCAAATACTATCTAATGATTCCATCTACTTGGTAGTTTTGTCAAGTACACGTTTGAGGAAGTATAGACTACTTGAAGCATCATCAATATAACCTTAAACCATCCTTGTGTAATGTTTGCACATGACACAACATAGTAGAAAAATAATAGAACATTTAGTAAATGTTATTTTACACTTTGTGAAGATGCTTCAAAGGTGCACCTATATGCCTATATGGACTATGTTGTTTCTTTAGGTCTCGAATTTGAAAGTTTACAAAAATTGAAAAAAAATTCAAAGAACATAATTTATATTTCAAATGATTTTCAAATCTTTTCTCAAATTCTTTATGATTTTCATTTTCTTACAAATATAAATAGATATACTACGAGAGTCTCTATTAGTAGTACTAGAAATATGAAGCATGAACCACCAAGTCAAATAAATTGGCTCTCTTTTAATTTTTATTTTTCATTGATTAAAGTGCCTTAATTTGCTAGTAAGGTACTACTCAAACCTAGTTAAGCAAATTCTACTACTATGAAACCTCTTTCCACTCAATTCAAAGTCAATGGAGTAATTTTGACAAAATCTATCCACATTAGTTTAAATTGATAGGTCTTAGATTGTTCTATCTTAATTTTGTGCATCACTCCTACTCAAACTTCATTGTTGTCAATATTGAAATTTTATTTTTTTCAATACCAAAATTATGTAGATATACTTATTTTTTCAATTTTCACCAAATTTTGAGGCAATTGAATTCCATATAAAGTTGTGAATACCCATTGGCCCTTGCAACAACAATCAAAACATTCTTGCACTTTTAGGCAAGGGACCCTTTGCTTTCTACTAATGAAGGCTCTTTTCATTGTAGAATATCTTGAATGTAAGCTTGCCCATAAATTATGAGTTACAATAACACAAAAATATATTCCTAGTACAATGCTACTATAGGACCTCTCTCCCATCCATGAATATTATGATTATATGCATCAAAGTCTCCTTCCAATTAATTATTTTTGTTTTAGAATTCCAAATTCTTAACTTTTAAACTCTTTTCACTATCATTGGCAAAATTGAACTTGTCTCAAATAGGGGCCCTAGCTCTAATTTCGTTCTCAAATTTCATGCAACTTTTGTGAAGGCAATTTTATTAATTCATGAATGCCTAAAATTTCTTTTGAACATTTTGAACAAATTTGCTTATTTCTTTGAACAAATATATCATTTATCTCAATTTCATCTTCCAAAAATTCAAGTATACTTTCAATTGGATGATGAGACGTATGTATTTGGACAAAACATGCCTCAAAACATTTTGTCCATCATCCAAAATATAGGACTTTAAAGAGCGTGGGGATATATTAGTTACCAGTAATTAATTGAAATTTTGTAAATTTCTACTCATTGTTGTATGCAACGTAAGATCCAAATTTTATGTTTCCCTAAAGACATTTAGATCATAGTCACACAATGAAATTGATAGTTGAACTTCTAGAGGAACAAAAAAAACCCACGAAAATAAAGGTCTAAATAATTTCACTATTGGTCACTCCCTCTCATTTTAATTCTTCACTATACTAGGGATTGTCCATCACTCAATGATCTTAAGATATCCCATTGGTGTGAATGTGTTTGTAGAACATCCTCACTCACATCCTCATTTTGACAAAGCTAAAACTTGCAATTATGTATTTCTCCACATTATGTGTTCTAACCTTGACCACTTCATCTAAGCAACACACCCATGATCTAATCCTTTGAAGAAGGTTTGGCATCTTTCTATCAAAATTTGGCATCTTCTTGTCTAAATTTGACATTGTTTGGTCCCAGTCTCGCATCCTGGTCCAAATGTCACATCTTCCTATCTAAGTCTAGTATCTTCTTGTTAAAATGTGACATCCTCCTATCTAAATATGGCATCACCTTGTCTTCTTGTCCAAGTGCCACATCCTTCTACCCAAATCTGAAATCTTCTTGTCTAAATTTGACCTCCACATATCTAAATATGGCATCATTTTGTCAGACTTAGTCATCTTTTGGTCCAAGTTTGATACCTTCCTATCCAAGTTTGGCAAGATTTGAAGATAAGAAGATTCAATCACTAGTCAAAATTATAGGGAGCTAGGTGAGACACACTTGTTCTAATATCCACCAACATGGAATTCACATTTAAAGGGAACATGGCTTGTTTGTTGTTGCCATGTCATAGGTGTGACTGTGAGGGATAGAGATGCACTAGAAACTTATGACGTGTTATGTGTCCATTTAGCTACAATTGTAATATTTTATTAAAAATTAATTTGACCTTTAACCTTATTTTAAAATTACATATATATATATATATATATATATATATATATATATGAATTTTTCATAAATTCAATGAATTAATGAATTAATTAAAAAATTAAAATGACATCATGTTAAATTTAAAAATTTAAGTATACAACTTACAATATTCATAAAATTCATTTCTAGATCCACTAAAAACTTACAATTGTTGAAGGCTTAGAAATAGACTATTTATAAATTTTCAATATCAAAAGATTTTCAATATTTTAAAGATTAATAATTATAATTTTACATGTTGATCATAATTGTTAGCAAAGAGAGAAATAGAGGTTACATGTGGCAATAACATTAATCTTTCTATTAGTGCAACATGCTATTTTTGTAGCGTTATCAAAATTGCAATGATCTATAACATTCCTAGTAGCTTAGCCAAATATAAAGTAAAAATTTAAAGAATATTCATATCAAAATCAAAAAATTATTGATATCATATTTACAAATTTTAGGCAATAAATTTTAATAAAATACATAATTCATAAATTTTGAAATTAACAAACCACAATTTTGAAATATAAGTCTTAAAAATATACAAGTGAACACTTTATAATTCTTAAATTGGCAATTCAAAGTTCTAAAAACTCACAAATACACAAATTTCACAAATCTAACTCACAAATTTCAATATTTGATGATATTTAACAATTAGGCATCAATGATAATAGTATATGAAGAACATTAAAGCCCAATGTTCAAATAGTCCTAATCCTTCTATTTATGCAAAACATATAGAAATGACCTACATTAGGGGCTTTGATATTCATAATAACATTTTGTGCTCCTTTGCACAGCTCATCTGTGACTACTTTTTCTTCTTCTCTTAGTCACTAACTTTGCACTAAAAGGAAACCTTGTTGCAGTCAACACAATCAAGATGTTGCTTTTTGTAAGAGGAAACAAAAAACATCATCTAGATTGTGTTGACCGCAACAAGGTTTCTATCTAGTGTTTGTTGTATCTTGTAGCTAGGCCTATAAAATTTAAAATTAATAGGAATTTTAGAATAAAATGTGAAAAAATTAGTATCAAATTTAAAATATGTTTAATCCCTAAAGTCCCAAGGCCTTCTTTTTATTGAAAACCAATCAAAACTAACACTTCTGTTGCATAGAAAAAAACTATACAAATTTTTCTTTTACATATTTAATCATAAGATTTTGTACAAAACTACTTTAGGAATGTGTGGAAGGAATTTCCAAAACTTTCACGATGTAAATTGCAAAATATTTGATATTAAAATGAAGAAAAAAGATTTTTGAGCACTTTTTGTAACAAGATTATTTGGCTTTGAATGTTTTTAATTTAAAATTAGTGCATGACAAATTTTTAATTGTAAATGAAAATGTTGAAGATTTGAGTTGAAAATCTAGGAAAAAAATTCAAAATATATGATTTTTAGTCTTTACATTCTTGTTAAGTAGAAGTAGGTACAAAATTGAAGGAAAAACTAAATTGTCAATAGCTATGTAATGGAATTGAAACATATACACTAATCCTAACAATGAGATTCTTTTTGCAATGATATATAACTTTGTAGTTGTTGTTTTTCTAAATTGTGAAAATTGAGTTCAAAAACGAGTCCAATACATTATTTTATCAATAAGCTTTTGTAATTGTCTATAGAACAAGAAGTTCTATAACTTTCACATCACTAATCAAAATGAAATTAATCAAATCTTTTGTGTAAATAAAAATATAATGTATAGGAAAATAAAAATAGATTTTTTTATTTCAAATTTTTGTAGATTTTTTTTACTATGTGATCTATCCATTTTGAGGTTATTGCAACATAATTTTTGCTCTTTGGCAAGAATCAAAATAGAAATTACAATCCTTGAAAACTTTTGTGTTTTTCTATCTTCAAAAAAAATTTTAGAAAATCTTGTCAAAAATAGAGGTTGCACAAGCCTACCTGATATCCATTTTGTTCCAAAGGAAACAATAGAACTTTAGGGGTTGAGAAATCTGAAATGTAATCCATAGATTTACATTGTAGTGTACAACATCATGGTACAAAAACATTTACTGGATTATTCTAAATTTACAAAACCAACACTCTGTAGATATACAAAGTTCAAATCGTACTAAAACATGCAATTTCACGAATTTCTCAAATTTTCAAAGCAAAGTCACAACTTGATTTGATAAGCTTCAAGTCAATAGTTAGTCTCCCACTCCTCTTTATAGCTTCCTATCAGATGCAATGAAAGCAGCAAGAATTGTTGCAGCACATTGCACCATGATCCATGGATTTACCATTTCCTTCTGGTATGAAAGCCAAAATATATCACAAAGAGAGAATATACAATATTACAACATCATTAACTGAAATTCTTTCAATACGTTCCCTGTGAAAAATCTCAATGAGAATTCCATTTTTATCATCCCCAAGGCCTCCCTCTAATTTTCCAAACTCCAAAGGCCATAAAACGTCCTCTCAATCATTTCAGAGACAAGGGTGGGGGATATGCTCGAAACTGGTCTTGCACTGCAGTGTGAAATTGTACTCTCTTCCTCTAAGCCTGCGGTTCAAGTGTTTACTGTTTTGAACATTCACCTTCGGTGTTCTTGAATGCAAAAGGAGTTACTCGTTTAGTAATTTGTTCGGTAGTGACGCAAATCGTGCTCCAAGCTTTCAGGAAGATAGGAGTTCTACGAACATACGACACCAGCAACGAGCTATAATACGTCGGCAAGCCCGCTGCTCCGTCGTGCAGTAACTTTGATAACTAATCGTCTCTTCCTTGCCGGCCTGTCAGAAGTTTTGAGCTTTTTTTTTCAATTTTTTTTGAAGTGCCAAAGTGGCGATTAAAAATGTTGTAGTGGTGCTCCACAAATTTGAACATTCATCCACATATTGGATAGAAAACATCACATTAGCAAATATGACATGTCTATAATTTCTTTTTCATTCACAATTCGGCGATTTTATCCAAGAATTTTTTTTAATTCGAAGTTTTCTGGCGAAAAAGGTTCACGATTTTTTGCCACTTTTTAGCCAGATTATTTTTTTCTGGTGCAATCTGGCACCTTAAAGTCCCCCAAAAGAGCCTGGTCAGAACATTCTAAGACCGGTGCAGAATTTACATTCAGATCTCTGCATCATCACGGTGGATTCCTTCCCCGCTCCCATTTCATACGCGAAGTTAGACTACTTGTACAACAGGGTCATTCTCAACATGTCAGATTTTGCCCTAACTAATTTGGAGAATTCCTGACAAAGTACCCACTAGAGCACATTGAACCTTATGGACGACCACCCTCAACTGACAATACTACACTGATAGAAGGAGCCTGTTGTCATAATTCCCATAAAGCAGCTCAACTAAATTGCATACCCAGGAAGAGTACACTCCGTCAACAGATCTCAGTCACAATCCAGTTCAAAAGATGGAACTGTACTACCACACGGCCCATGCTGCACCAACATGATCTGACACCATCAAATGGTCCTAACAAATGAAGCCATGAAAAAACTGACTATAAATTTACGATTCAACAATCACTTCAACAGAAAGTGTTACAAAAAGTATGTGCCCGGAAACTATGGTAGTCAGTCTGAGGGAAAATCCCAAGAACAGCTTCGACAGTAATGTTTATTGAACGGGCAATTATTTGAGGGTGACGGTTCCAAGAAAGGGATTCACCTTATTCGTGTTCAGTCCATGTGCGGTCTTCAGAAAAATGTCTGCCCATGAAGAAATTTAAGCTTCTTCGGAGTGTTCTTGACTAATGTACAGCAGACTCCAGCCTGTCCTGTTTCTAGTACTATACAACGAGATGTAACCTTTGCGATCGAACTTGAAAGGTCCCTGACAAAATCGGAAATCCCTTGCAAATCTTCTGTTCCAGCAAGGATTAGAAGACATCTTCCTGGATCCCAACTCGATATTGATGTATGAAGAAGCTGATCAGATTTGCCTTGAAAATGTGTATGAATAACTTGAATGCCATTGAAATGTCTGTCTCTAGTATGTCCACTCTGTGGGAAGGCAAGGCTCGTGAACAACCGCTGGTTGACGGAGAGCTGAGCGGTTCATGCTCTGCTGCAGAGTCGGCCACACTCCCTCTCTGGGGGTTCTTGCCTGCCTAGCCCCAGTACCACAGCCATGCTGAGGAGCGTTCAATGGAGAAGTATCTGCAGATGGCAAAATTCAGTAAAACTATGACATGAACAAAATAACAACGAAACATAGGAAATTAGAGAACAAGTAAAAAAACACAAACTAGAATTTCATATGCCATTTCATTGCACTCTTCGTCAATTTGATACTGATTAGATGTTCATTAGAAACTGTAGGTACACATAAAAGAGTACTGCATTCCTATATGTTAAAGGGTTCACACTCACCATTTTTCTTCTTCGGCTCAAAGGAACGAGGTAAAAAAACTCCGGTTCCAGCCTCGCGACCAGATGAACCTCCAAGAAAAACAACTCGAACGCCGGAACCCCCATTAAATACAGTATGACGATTCCTTTGCATAATCTTATTATTATCTGCCATTTTCCCAGGATGATAAAAGGTGTTCACACCTTGCTGCCCATCCACAGTAAACACTTGTTGGTGTTGCCGGTACTGATTGCAATGTGGTTGGGCTTGGCTAGCCATTGCATTCATCGCAGCACATTTGGATGCCCAATTCTGTTGTGCCTATTATGGAGACAGTCAAATTTGTTAATGATTTGCATTCCATGCGAATCTAGTTACAAACCCAGGCCATCAGCACAAACGAATTTGCAAAAACTGAATTTTAAAATCTCAATAGTGCAGATAAGGACGAAAAAATTAAGAAACGTAAGAAGAACAATAGAAAAATGAGAAGATTCTTGAATTAACATACGGAAGATCATAAAAAATAACTAAATAGAACTCGAAATACATCTAGATATCTCCGCCCTTGATATCATGTACATTATTGTCAAAAACACAATGACAGTGAAAACTGAAAAAAACAAAAATTAATACCTGATTCATAGTTGTCAGATTCTCATCTTTCCTTTTAGTAGAGTGAGGCGACCTTCTGCTCACCATTTGTCCAGAGGGTCGGGTTTGCGGTACTTGCGCTCGCGAATTTGGACTCGGTGCCTTTGAATGAGAATGCCTCTCATTCGTGTGAAGCGCAACCTTTTTCTCCTCGTTCATTTTCAGTCTTACAACCTCTCCAGCTGCTGCATACAGAGTATCCCAAGCGTCCTGGTACCCGGATGAAGGAGCTGACGAGGGAGAAGACACTTGGGACGACACTCTTGATGACCCCTTGGAACTGCTTCTGCTGCCAGAGAGAAGCGATCCTGAGGACCAGCTTCCGCTTGACCAACTGGAGGGCGAAAGACGACCCTGCAAGAGATATTATCCTGTTAGAAACTTCGGAAGGCACCCTGAACGACACTGACGATATGTGTAATGAGACCTAGACGGACTACGACAATAATATCAGTGCGACTAAGATAACGATCGAGGTTCTAGGAAGAACAAGATGCCAAAAGATATGCTTCAGACCTGAAATGCCTGTATTTTCAAATCGATGGTCTGTTCCACCATTGTACAGAACAATCAAGCAGTTTAACGATACAAAATCAATACAAGCATAGCAATCTGAAGAAAAGTCGTACGAAACTCCAACATGCGAACATGCTTGTACTCTGGTCAGCTGCCTCCAGACGTAAGACACAGTTTTCATTGCATTTAAATAAGACTGACAATAACCTAACGGGGTCCCATTGAGATAAAATATAGACATCGTTTCAAGGAATACTTAAGAACTAGCAAAACGGACGAAGAATATAAATGCTTACCTCGTTCACTTCAACATTTGATAAATTTCTAGACTCAGGATATCCACTTTCTCCACAAACTCCCGTTAAAGTCTCCGCGTTCGACTCCTCGTCAAGCATAGAATGCGCAATCTGTTGAGCCAAACTTTGGAGGAGGTCGTCATCTTCGTCGCTCTCGGTCTCGGTAGAGACAGATGATAACTCCAGTGGAGAACTATTAGTATCACACCCTCGGCCGAGGCCCGGGAAATTGCACGAGAGGCCCCCTGGATAATGCAAGTTGAGTGGAGCACCAACTGGACTGCAATTCAGTGAAGACTCTGGGTCTACTTCCAGAAAAGCATGTTCATTCTTGAACGCTTGGAAGTCCACTTCACCTCCAACTCTTGAGCATATAAGCTGATGCACTCGGGCTACCTCAAATGCCATTGTTGCAATTTGTTCCAAAAGGACTTGGAAGGATACTAAGATGTTCCTACTTAAGCCAAAATTACTATTGTAATCAACACTACTTCTCAGCTACTGGTCAAAAGCTGAAGACGGTTCCTAAACAAGAACAGATAATCTTCGATACTCCAGCTCCCATTTCAAGCTCTTGAACACCCCTTCAAAACTTCCCGGCGTCTTTGGGAAGTCTCAGACGAAGATTTTTAGAAATGCGCCACCTTCAACTGCAAATTACAGCATGTTGCCGTCAGCTCACGTGTTGGGCGTATCAACAAACTACAGGCAAATAGAAACCAAGGATAACAGTTAAGTATTAATTCAGTAAGTGGAGGACATTGAAGCGATCTTGCTGTGCAGGAGTGACAATAGACGGCCGAAAACTGGAAGGGCAGTGTGGACCTATCAAGCTAGGTGTATGGCACCGAAATTTCTAGGCATGGCATTGGAAGGAGAAGAACATCCGCTAGCAGAATATCAAGCTCCTTGCATTCCAGCTGTAGGCCATAAAGAAATGCTTCAGCAGAACGATTTCGTCTGAGAATGAACTCAGATGCGTGACACGAGCTCAAGAAGAGGTCCCGGAACTCCTCATGGATATCAGTCACTACTTCCGGGCTCTCTCGTTCCAAGAACCTACTTGCTTCCTAGAAGATGATTACTCCCTATTAACACTCATCCAAGATACACGTACAAGACCAGCTCTTTGGCATTGTTAATGATTTCCCTGTCCTTGCAGGTCGTAGACAGGGGACAAAGGCGGTCCACATGGACTACAGAGACTGTCTGTACGCGAGTCAGCTCGATTAAAAATCCACTTTAGCCTCTCGATCAAGCTCCACACGCTCTAACAATTCCCATCGGAAACCGGGAAAACATGTCTGGAAATTTCAAAACTATCCAAAAGCGCGCCGGAACAAAACTAACCACGGGCATCACTTCCGAATCCAAGAAAGCATCGAAAGGTCATAAACCTACTGCGCCGCCGCAGACATTCTTCGCCGCTAATAAGACATCATTCCTCCTGTAAAACTTGCGAACAGACAACACCAAACCGATGTACAAACCAAGCTCGTTGGCATCGATAAAAAAATCCCAACGTCTGTACCAGCCGATTAAAGGACAAAAGGCAGTCCAACTCGTCCAAAGCGACTATCAGGATGCACGTCAGCTCGATTTCGTCTCCACTTCAAGAGCATCTCCCGTATCGAGCTCTAAACGCATAGTATGTAGCCATTGTAAACCAGAAATACGATCTAAAACTCTCGCCAACAGATTTCTCCAGTCTGATCCAGTGCCGTGCCACGCTACAAACTACAAAGACACACTTCTACATCTTTTTTTTCCAGGAAGAAAGCACCGAACACTAATAAACCACCAGACACTCTTCGCCGCTAATAAGAAAAGCACAAGTCCATTAAAAGTAGCCAAGCTCGATGTAAGCCAAAAAAAATGTCCACAACTCCACAAACTCCCACCTGCAGGTTCCTCGACTCCAATCGCCATGGCGCAAAACAAACACATTCAGTCTCCAATAAACACAAAAACCTTCGGCGCCGCGAATGACACTCTCCACCGCAAACGAAACCTCACACAAACACACTCGACCAAACCAAAAAACACCACGACGCCTCACCTGTTGAGTGCTCCGCCGAGGCAGTCGTTGCTACAGTCAGTCCTGACTCTCGAGTGCAAAAGCCAGAAGAAGACCAGCAGACGACCGGGAAAGAAGAAAAGCGAGATAATATCTGGCGCTATACTATACCTGTGGCGGGGCTCCGTTGATGAGAAATCTGCGAAAGGCAAATAATGACGCGAAGAGCATGCAAGTGGCCGTAAGGCTCGGCTGGGCACTGTTTCTGTTCTGCTGTTCTGTTCCTGTTCCTGTTCTGTTCCTTCTGCTCGGCTCTGCTCCGCGCTGCTGCGGCAGTAGAACTTAGTGCGTGCAGGGAGGAGGTCGGGGAGGAGGCAGCGGCAGTAGCAGAGGATCGGGCAGGAAATCAGGGTGCCAGAGGAGAGAAGAGTCCGGGCGGCATGGGCGGAAGAGAGAAGGCAGGTAGCAGACGGCACCAAGGGCGCGGAGTGGAGCTCATCACTCGGGCTACAACTTATAGACCGGGAAACTTGAAAGCTTTGAAAGTGCTTGAAAAAGGGCCGTCAACATGAACATTATCTTATTCGTCGTGCTGGAACTCTGGAAGGGGGGGTGTCTTCAATTCTCAGTTGGCGCCCACTCTTCCCCTTTCGGATTCCCTTATAAAAAGGCCTTTAGCTCCTGTAGCTCCCCCCTTCCCCTTCCTTCTTCCCTACCCCCCGGCGCTCACTGCCTTTCTTTATTTGTAGCTCGTGCCTTTCTGGCTATGCGCCTCCCATACGTTCGTTACTACTTGGAGGGTGGGAGACTACAAGAGCTAAGCTACTACTTACTACTTACTACTCCTGTAGCTATTAGTCACTTACTAGTTACTACCCCAGTTACTACTACTACCCACTACAGTACTGGACTGTACTGGACTTTACAGTCCTACGTTAGATTCATTACTGTCGTCATATGACCAATGGTTGAGTGCGTTGAATTACTTTCTGTGTAAGATTTTTTTTTAGCCCTTTTCATAAAGAGGCCTTGGTGTTCCAATTACATGGCGGTTTGGGAATTTTTTTTTTTTTTCAAAGAACGGTGTGAATTAAGAGAAAGGTGGGAGTACAACTAGTGCGGTTCGTGCAGACTGTCTGGTGATTTGGACTATGGGTGTTTGTATTGGTGACATTTTGTAGGTAGTGTGCATTTAGTGAAATAATTTTTAAGAAATATATCATTAATTATTTCAACTACAATCCAAAGATAAATTTAAAGCTGTGTTGGATGATAAATGTTGTGAAAACCCCACTGTGTTTCATTCTACAAGTTAATTCCATTAGCATGACTTGTAGTAGTAACACTAACTTGCACTATTTTGAGAATTATGAGTTTTACTGGGTGCAAATGAAAACATGAAATGGAAATCATCTTTGTGCTACATACATAGAAAATCACAAATCCTCCTTGTGTTTGGATTCAATACTTAAGTTTATGTTGGTATTACCAATTGAGATGTACAAAAATTGATTTGAAGGAGGGAGGCTGTTGTTTAATCAACATGACTGTAATTTTCCAATAATGGAGATGCAAATTTGGAGGGGGCCTTGAAAAGCACCATGGTTAGAAGTTCAAGTGCAACATTTAAACTCTACACCTCTTGAATAGTGTATGTACCCCCATTGTGGACCCTTTGGTTATTGAACATATACAAATGAATCAATTTCACATTTTTTTATTGCGAGAGAATGGCAAATTTGAGAATTTTTCACTCATAGTTTGTTCAATTTAGTAAAAAAATACTTCAAATAGGTGGTCAAAGGAAAAACATATAGCTTTCCATTGTTGTTCTAGGGGGAACTATTCTTGTCCTTTGGGATTCTTTTATGGTAAGCTAGACTCCCTATACAAGTTGCAATGGTAAACCCCAAAGATTCCCTTAACATGGTGGAACAATAAAGTGGAACCTTCACCCATGTATCTAGACCGCATGGAGGAGCAAAAATCTGAATTGGGCACGTACTATTCTAGTCATATTTACCCTATCTCTATGCCTTCCGAGGTGCAAAAAAAAACCATTTAGGAAGTCTACAAGAGCTAAATGTAAATCTTTTTCTTGTAGACCTCAACACAATACTTTAAAAACTCATAACTTATGCATGGAGGGTCAAAATAATCCTTGCCAAAGTGGGTTATAATCCTCTCCAAGATACAAATAAAAAATCATTTACATTTAGATACAGTAGCTATGCTCAGTTATAAGCAGCGACTTATTGCAGGTTTCCACATACCTGTACATGAATCATTGGGGAGATTCAATTTCTCATAATAATAAACCATACAAATGGAAGTCTCTATGCACAACTTCTTTTACTAGCCCCTTCTGAATTGCCAGCATACATCCTATCCACCTGCAAAGGCAAATGATGAAACCAACACATCCCTTCTCTTCTGTAGCTACGGGCAGATTATTTTATTCTATTTCCTTTTGTTTTGATTTCAGTATGAATGAATAGTAGTAGTACCCTACCGTATTGGTTTTTTCACATGGTGTCATGTGAATCATAACATAAAAATGAAGTGGCTGCTGCTATTGGACCCCAAGCAAGTTGGAACTCCCTGCAGTCTGATCCAAGTCCCGGCTTATATTTGGCAAAAAGCCGACGATGAGGGAGCAGCTACAGGATACTAACAAAAGTGACACAGATACTAAAAGAGCTGCCATGCTGCTGCGCAACCACCCTGGATCCGCTCCATCCAGACTGCCCATACAAAGAAAAAGGGCAAACATGGGATGGGACAAAAGGCTCACTCCAAGCATTTATTTGAGTATTTTTTTTTTTCAAATCTCCACCGAAAGCAGACGGCGCACGGTTTGTTTTTTCCTTTGCTAATAATAAACTAATTGCAAAATTCAGGTGGAGTTCAGTTACTTACTTGACAGGGGATTACTATGCTGATTTCTCCTGGTATGATGCAATGTTCGGAATCAAATGGTGGCTAGTTGGAAGGGCCGGGGTGGATTGACCCCCTCACTCATCCCCAAGTAAAAACCCTGAAATTTATAATTTTTCACACATGACAAAATTTGCAAATTTTGAATTCATATTTGCAATAGGAGGCCCCAAACTGGCTAAGAGAGGTAGAGAAGGTAAATCAATGAAGCACAAAATAGGGGGTCTTTTTTTTACATGCACTCCTAGGGGGACGAGCAAGGGGGGCAATCCACCCCAACCGTTGGAAGTTAGCCTGTGGAATTGGGAAAAAACCTGGTGTTAATTTGAGAACATCGGCCAAAAAAACAGTGAATAAATCTATAAAATTTATATTTAGAATTAAAAATAGAAAAAAACTTAGACTATGTTCTTGAAAAAACAATTCAATTTGGGAATTGAAAGAAACTAGCTGATAGAACTTCGAGAGTTTTCCGAATGTTGGTATGATGGTGAGTTGACACTATATTTTAGCAAAGTCACTCTATTTTAAATTATTAGTGCAGAAGCTAAAATATTGAGGCATTGAACTACTAATTTTTACCAATTTGTTTTCTTAGTGGCATTGGGTTTGTTGGGGTGGTGTAATGAAGGGTGTGCATTGTAAAAAAGAGATCATCTTTGCAAAGGAGGAGGTAGGCTTTGGAAATCTCATAGCCAATCTCAATCCTTATACTATTAGGAAATCTCGCATATGCTTTACATCCACAAAAGACAACCTGATTTGGTGAGGGATTCTAATTTGTACCCTAACTACTAGAGCTCAATTGTTCTTCTATTGCAAAAATCCATACTTTAAGTTAGGGTGTTTGTTTGTTTGTTTAGGATACCATAATTTATGTGATTAAAACTTCTGAAAAAACTTTTCACATATTTTCATAGTCTCCTATAATTTTGTACTATTAATCAGTTTTCAATTTTTTTTTTTTTTTCAAAATCTATTTCCCCCCTCCCCCACTCGCCCTACTCAGTTACACTAATTCACAACCGTTTTAACAAATTCCCCCCTCAAATATACCCAACATTTTTAGGGTTAGTTAATAAGCCTACTGTTACATCATAATGACAGCTTTGCTCCCTTAATGAAGCCGGGGCAGAAAGCTCGTGGGCCTGCTCAATCCACAATAATATCAGTTCTGACTTTCAGAAGTACAGTCCCCATTCCATTCTATTTTGAAAATGACATAAAACAAAAACAAAAACACATTTCTAATGCTACAGTAGTATTGGAATAATCAGAAATTACAAACATGGAAGACGGGTCCGTCGTGCCCCCGTCCGGAGATTCTTCCCTCCCCATGGGAATAGAAGAGGATCTTCAGGGAAAACCGAAACTCCAAATTCCTTCTACTGTAGATCCATCCGTCCGATCTGCTGCCGGCTGGCACTGTGGCGCACACGGCATTCGTAAGAACGGGGAACTTCGCCGTTGCTGGAGTGACGGACCTGCGCGGCTTATTTTACGTGAAAATTTCGGCAGTCGCCGTCCATTCCTACGGCAGGGGAATCCGTCGGAGAGCGGCTGGCTAAAGTGAAGTGAAGTGAAGTTAGGGCCGGCTGGTGGGGGTCCAAGGGAAATTTAGGGCAGGGAATTTAGGGCAAATGATGCATGCTCCTCCTCTCGCGTAGAGGCAGTCAGGGAACGGCCGGATGAGTCAACAAACTCTACGGTGGTCAACAATGTTAGGGGGAAAAACGGCGGCTAATTCAGAGTTAAGTTATCCGGTGGAATTGGGGGAAAAAAATTTAGTTGTTGTTTAAGCCTAGAAGGGCCCGAAAGTCCTTTGAGGCCGAATAGTATACCCCATATTTGGTGGTACTTGATTTGGAAAACATTGACGAAATACTTTTCAGTACAAAGTAAAATAATGATTGTAATAGTACATAAATAAAAAACTATCATAACTCATCTATTACACCACAATTGAATAGATATAAAGCCAAATACAAGTCATATAGAGGGACCTCAAGGGCCTTTCAAGGGTTAAGAATATCGACAAAAAAATTGGTGAAAAAATAAGTAAAACTTCTATTTTGAGTTTTAAAAAAATAGAGAAAATAATTGGATTTTGTACTTGAAAAAAATGGTTCAATTGGGGAATTGAAGGAAATGAGCTAGTGAAACTCAAAAAGTTTCTTGAATATTGTGATGGTAGAACATGAAGTTGGAGGAATATTTACACTAAGGTCGGGTTTGAAATGTGTACCATGTCTAGGAATGAGTGATGTGTTTTTTGAAATATTTATTGTTGTTATTGATGAAAGAGGTAGGCTTCCAAAGACAATTTAGGGTTCTCCTACCTTAGAAGTACACTTTTTATATGAGCTTGATCATGAAAGGTCTGTAAACGAGATCATGTATGTTGGTCTTATTTTTTATTCTTAAAATACAAATTATGTACTAAAATTTAGTAAGACATATACCATTGGATTGAAAACCCAAAAATTACCATTTTTCATTTGGAAGTCATTTTAGAATCTAAACCCTGTTATGTTTAAATATGGCACCGTACATGTAGAATATAGAACCATCAATTTTGCAACTTCTTAGACATGTAGGAGCTAGGTGGAATAAATTATCTAAATTAGATGTATCATTGGATCTAACTCTACATGAATAAAAATGTTTGTAATTGTAGTGTAAGTCAATTCGTGCACCTTGTTTGTCAAATATGTCCAAAACATCAACTCCACCTAAAATTAGGCTTTTCAAAACTTGAAGGGTTAGTTAAGGTAGAAGGTTGTCATAAAGCCATTGAGCTCTACAAGCATTTTTTAAAGGAAAAATACTACATTACATTTTCTTCAATGTATCAATAGAGAACATATAAAGGGGTGGACACTTTTTAGTAGCCTATGGGGTTTCAACTTCAAAAGTCATAATTAATTCCACAAAGGTCCAATGATATGAAATGACTTTGATTAGATGTCAATTCCATTTGTCTTTAACCCCTAAAGGACCAAGGTGTGTTTTTTGGCAACATAACTTTATTGGGCAGGTATGTGTGACTAGAGATTTCCATGTTTTTTGCCCGAACTTTAATAGAAGATGTAGACGAGGAATATATTTCATGTGCACTAAATTTCACGGCATTTGGAAAAACGAGTCAAAAGTTATGGCCTAATATGTAGTTTGTTTCTCGACTTGGGCAATGTGGGCAGATTTGAAAAAAATCATTTTTTCAAAAATAAAAATTGAAATTGGTTTTCTAGATTTATATATACATAGAAAGTTTTGAATCATTCCATTTTGATCAATGAGTCAAAAGTTATGAAATGTTTTAGTTTGTGGGCAAGCATGGATTCTCTACTCTAAAATAAACTTTGAAGTCTATTATTTAACTCAATTTTCAATATTTTTTGAAAAAAAATAAAAACATTAGATGTAGATTGTTTATTAAAAAATTACAAAAATTGGAATAAGGATTTTTCGATCCCATTAATAAATTGTTAACAATTTAGTATTTTGAATCATTCTCTACATCTTTCTACTTACTATTTTTCCCTATATGTTGCACAATTCCAAATGATTTGAAAATTTTCAAGCATGTATCCAACTTGCATTGAAGAATGAATCTAAGGAAACCCCACCATTTTGGAGATTTTTTCATACAGATGTGACCTTGTGAAGTGCAATTGCTTGTTTTTCATAGGGCCCAAAAAATTGATTTTTGTCACTTCAAATGCTAATATCTTGCAATCTATAGAGTGGAATTTTCTGAATTTTTTTCCACATCTTCTCAATCTGGTGTACTACAAGATCCTACAATTACATGTGTCCAAAAATGATATATATCAAAAATTTGGTACTTGTATTAGAAATGACAAATTTTGAGGTTTTTGGGTGATAACATAGTCAAGGAACTTTAGGGGTTAATAAAAAAAATATTGGAAAATATTGCACACACATATGCATACATGACAATTGCAAATTAGATCTTAAAGGGGAGCTCCTAAAGTAACTAAGCCCTACAAGTGTCTTTTAATAGAAAAGTTCTACATTTTGCTTCTTTCAGTGTACCAACAAAGAACATATCAAGGAGTGGGTAATTTTAAAATTCATAAGTGATTACTTAAAGGCCCCCAAAATATGAAATGACTTTGATCAGATGTCGATTCCATTTGTCTTTAATAAAAAAAAATTACTATAAAATATTGCATGTAACACATATACATTATGCAAAATTACAAATTAGAACTTAAAGGGGTGCTTTATGGACTTCCTACTTGAGTAGGGCTTTAGACTTTTGAAGGTTTTTGGAGAACCATATATATATGGCAACATGCTTTATTTTTATAATACAAATTATGTACTAATATATGGCAAGATATAAACCATTGGATTTATAATTCAATAACTAATATATTTCCTTTGTATATCACTTTTACATTTAAACCTTATCATATTCAAATATATCATCTTATACATAGAATATATGACCATTTTGTAGCTTTTGAAAAGATTAGTAAGTGCAATAATGATTTAAATTGGGAATGATGTGTCATCGGATCCGAATTAGCATCCATAGGCTATTGTATTACTACTTTATACCTCAATTCATGCACTTCCTATGTCAAATACACAAAAAAGACTATGTCACATTCAACAATTTTGGAAACAATACCCATCACAAGCCTTTACAACATTGACACAATTCTCAAGGGACAAAGTTTGATAAGTTTAAACTTGTTACAGAGTACAAAATTTCACCCAAAGAAATTTGATGGTTGTATCGAGAATCGGGCTTCCCACATTTGTGAGTTTTTTGGACATGATGCAATGTGTTGTATGCAGGTGTTACATTTTAAAGGTTGAAATGTTGAAACGACCTCAAAATGGAACAAACAAATTATTGAATTATCAATCTAGTGGTGTATGTCTTCTCGTATTTTAGTTCATGACTTGCATTCAAAAAGTCAGCATGGTACTACATGTACAATTCTCCACAAACCTTGAAGGATTAATTTCATTTATCTTTGGACAATGCAAAAAGTGATCTTCAATAGAGGAATATATGTTATCTTCATCTGTCAAGGTAATTGATTAATCTTAAGTATATACAAAAAACAACCCAAAGTGTGTACTTTCATTCCAAAAGGAGTGATACCATCGTAACTTTTTGTGAGGATGCATGCAATGATATCATACATGGATAAATAAAAATCTATCATGAATTATTCCCTCCCCCCAAATGGTATTGATCACTAGCCATGAATTGCTATAAAATAAACTACAAATAAGACTAATTGGAGGGCACCTTATTTTGGAGAAAACTTCACACAACTAAAAGCCATTTGATGAGGGCATTTTTGTAAGGTGAATTATTGATGGCATTATTGCAATAAGTTTTTCATTGCACCATGACATTGCTTTTTCCTAACTCTTTTTCTCCCCAAACAGACAAAAGGTGTCTTGCTCCCCAAGATACATAAGAGGTTTATTCAATATAATACTACAATGTCATCTTCAAGACTTGGACCAATGACACTTAGGAGGTCCGATAATTTGGGAAATGCCAAAAAAAACCCTTCTAACATTGGTTAACAATGTTATCACATAAGTGCTTTGTAGCTAGTGAGACTTATTTGCTACTAAATTTTATCCATCCAAATATGGATATAGTTTATAATTTGAGGGCTCTAGGAATATCCATTTTTTTCACAAAGAGAAACAATATACAAAGTAATAGAGTGTATATGCATAGTTTTTAGACAAAAGATGAATTTGCTTTGAATTATTAAAGGAATATGTCTAGAAGCTTGCAAGTGCCATTCAATCACCACCAAATCAAGAAAAATGATCCATAATGGTCATCTTGCTTACCTAAAATGGTTTTTATGTCAAAGATCCCAAAATAGTCATATTCTTTAATAGTTTTAAATCCAAAAAGTCAATGATCCTACTATGACCATTGAATTACTTACCACTTGCACATTCCAAAAGTACCAATATCATAGCCCAAGAACTTCCATTATTTCATTTATTGAAAATTTAATTATTTTAGATAATGGGACCATTATGAGAGTGGTCATGATAATGTGAAGGTCATAATAGGCTTATTTTATTGGCTTATCTCTAAGCTAAGCTAAATTTGAATAAAAAAAATTATATTTTCTATAGATAGAAAACATTGAGAGGTCTTGCATTAAGAATAGCTAAAATAGAAACATGTATTTATATTTCATTAATCTCTAATGAATCAAAAGATCATTTTCTATTCATTGGCCTTCTTGCTTGAGTTGGTCATTATAATTTTTTTCTCAAATTACTTATTTCTTTTATCCATTTTTGAAGGGCCATCTTTTGAACTATAATATGAAATTATTGAGGTAAAATATACAAGCATATTATTTAAGTTGTACATAAAACATTTGCAATGTTGAGAATTTACATTGTACTGACATCATGGAATTGATTAATGAATGAGTATAAATTTAAAAAAATCTTTGTATACAATAGACATGTTTGAATAAATTTATTATCTAAAATTAAAAAAAACCTTATAATGACTAGGGGTTAAGCGTTAATGTTAATGATTCTATCCACTTTAAACATATCAAAATGTCTAATTCAAGTATCAATACACATTTTGATTATAATTATCGTCTTAATATAATCAAATTATAATTTATATGTTTTTCAAAATTTTGACAACATTGTGGAAACTACCACCAACACATACAACATAGCTAGGCAATCTTGTAACATTCTTGAATGGTAAGGCTTGGGGCACTTTGCCGTAAGATGAACTTGCCTATTACCATCACCCTCTTCAATGCTGCCCTTATGTACTTGTGGTGTACATTTTTGTTGTGAATTGTATCTCATAGGTACATGAAGATGGAATTGAGAAGAGTGGCAATAATAGGCTAGTTCACATTATTGCCATTGTGACAAGCATATTGTGTTGCAATAGCTTATCAATTAAAGAGAGGGTTGCTATTATATGAGCCTAGAAGTGTGAGCCTATGAGCCTAAAAAACTATATACCTATATTATAGGTTTCTATATTACAGATATCTACTTGTACATATGCTCAAGGCTCACATGCTGGCATTTTCATGCTCACATACTAGTATCATTGCAATCAAAGATGACCATTTTTCCAAAAAATATTATGTCCATATATCAAATACATGTACCCAAGGCATTGAAGAAAAAAGATCCTCCTTTCTTTAGTCCAATAATGTTATGCTTGTCTAATGTAGTGCTTCTCCAACTTTTCAAAGCCACTTTATTTGGATGGACACACTTCAAATTCAATTGACAACAATTGAAAGTATTTCTTTGAGATATAACATTTCACAAATAAATAAGATTTATGTTGTTATATAAATCATTGGAATGATATAAGTAAGACCATAATTTACATTTCGATAATATATAGATATCCATAAATTATTAAATGAGTTTTATAGGGAATTTATGAATGGTTTTTATACAATCGTACACTTTCAATGTACTTCGGTCAAGAGTTTCATGCAAAGTTTTTTAATTTAGAATTAAATAATTTTTTATTACACAAATGAAATGATGTAGAGTATTGAATCTTTTACCTTAATATATAGTAGTTTGTGTGCCTTGTCTTTTCAAAGGATAGTGAGATAATGTGAATTTCAAAAAAAAACAAAAAACATGATCAAAGGGGTACAAGTGACATTTAACCATTGGCCATTGAATTTTTTCAAAAAATGTAAAAGGAGGTACTTGTGTCACTTTGCCATAGGTTGAAAAATTGACCTGGGTACTTGTATAATACTCCCCAACCCCATACTTGTATTTCTATGACATATGTTGCACTTGCAAACAATATGGGGCAATGTATACATACATACATACATACATACATACATATATATATATTGCTATATGTGTACATATTCATTTCATATGCATCATGTATATAATCCATACATATTTCACATATTGTATAGATTCCATATTTTACATTTGTCTTATTATCTATATCCATATCCCAAAGTATCCATATCCATATTATTTATTTTTCAAAATCAACGGTGTTGAAGGGGTGAGTGCTTATAAGATCAAAAACTCTTGATTTTTACAAAGACGAGGGGTAATTGCAACTTGAACTTGGATACATCATCACAAGAGATAGTATGTCTACACTACTTAAGGAGTATATTTAATATTATGATAATTTTAGTAAATTTTGAATCAATGGTATTTTAATAAAAAGTTGCATTTACTTCTAAATTTCTGTAATTTCTATCATTTATTATAAAATCAATCTACTATATAATTAATAAGAAATCTACAACTACTATAATTGCATTGTATTACTTAATATTTTATATATTTACATTTTTAAATTTTAGTTAATGAATTTGGATGAATATGATTTAGTTTATGAGATTATATGGATGAAATTTTCATGAAGGTGAAACAAAGGTAGATAATTTAAATGGGATGAAAGTTAGTCCCTAGTCACACTATTTGTGATGGTATGAAAACAATGAAGTCCACACAAAATTAGGTAGAACAAGCCAATGCCATCAATCATCCAATTCCAACATCTATTGGAACTTCACATTGGTATCAATCACCTACCCATTATTATAATCTTTGCACCCCTTTAGCATCATGACTATGCACTTGGACATGCGGTCTAGCATGGTCTCTACTCACGCTTTACCAATTTAGTTCCAACAAACTTTGAAAAATCGCAAAATATCCAATTTTTATCATAATGTCTTCATTCTAGTTGCAAATGGCTTCTCTCAAAATTTCCAATCTCACATTTTGTGCAATTTATACATTAGTTGATAAATAGCTTCTTCAAAGGTACCTAGATAGAAAATTTGCTTGGTAATAGGCATCTTTACCTTACTGAAAACTAGTCCTAACATTCTTGTGCTTATCAAGTTCCCATGACTCCTAAACTCATTCAACTTTGTTTTTTTCTTGGTGTTTTTTGTTTTTGTGGAGCACGCAAATTGAAATTACTTGAGGAGTGTCAAAAGGCGGAGTCCCTCAAGGAAAAGGATAAGAGTCACGTAGGGGAATCCTGGACCTCGACCTCTCATACACCCTTAAGGGAGGCAACCCATTTCCAACCATTTAAGTGGTTACACATATTTGGAAGGCGAGTTTCTTGGGTGGGAAAATTTTCTAGTGTGTAGAATTAGAGTTAAGGAGGTTTCCATAATTTTCCATAATTTTATTTTGCAAAACATAAGACAATATTATGAATTTTTTGAGTGAAAGATTCCATTCCTCCCACTCTGGTCATGTAGACCTTCCTGTTTTCCACAAGGGCTAGTAGCAAAACCCACCAAAGATTGAGAGTGTTGTAAAACAATCGCAACGTGCCACAACTGCATAGAGAATTGTGCTGTAGTTAATCACTGTGATCTCCTTCTGCGCAGAAAGAGGACAGTCTAACTTATATAATTGCCAAAAGGGGGCGGTGATCAGGAATGGGTTGCCTCCCATAGCTAGATGCAGGTACCGCGAGCCCATCCCTTTCGGAAACGACCCCCCATCTACTCTCCCTGGCATTCCATCCCAAGGCCGGCCGGTCGGTCCCCGGGACGTGCCGGGAGCAGAAAATAATACTGCTTTCACATGTGGCAAGATATGCCGTAGATTTCTACGTACAGCAGCAACCGATCACTATCCACGGCATGTTGCTATCGCTGCACTCCACCCCTGCTTCTGCTTCTCCCTGACACATGTGTAAGTAAGGAAGTACGTAAGGAAGTTAAGGGAAGAGCCCATTGATTGCTTGCTAGCTTTCTTTGCCCCGTCGACCGTCGTCGATCCACGCAGCTCCAATCCCGGTAAGTTAGATAAGAAGAGAAGAGGTCGATTCATTCCATTCATCGTGGCGCGCGCCCCGTCGACCCACCTCACCCCCAATTGTTGCTTTAAAAAGTCTGGCACCGGGGTTCTTGATTGATTGAGGGCCAGTCGGTACTGGCATGCAACTGCAACTCAAGTTACAGAAGGCTGGTGGACACGTCTTTGGAATCGATATCGTCGTCCTGACACGGGCCTTTTCCCAACAGCTTTTTGGGCTGCCCTCGGTGGTCTTGTACGAACATTCTGTAGCAGCCGGGCACCTGGATAGGTCTGACAGTCTTCCTGCGTTCCTGCATCGACGATTGATCGGGTTTTTAATTCATGCAATCGCATCAGTCATCACTCACGAATCGATGGATATTGACGACCACGCTAACATGAATTCATTGAATTGCCTTCGGTGTCATTATTGAGGTGCAGAGTTCAGACCCACGCTGACATGCTCTAATAACCAGCCAGTGGTCTCGAATCGCGAATGAATCGAACTAAATCTAACAAAAAGGTTTTTGTTATGGAAACATCGGGCAGCGACAAAGAAATCAATGTGAAAATTGCTGAATGTTGAATTGAACCCTTGATAGATGCTCAGGAGGGCAAAAATGAAGTGGTTGATATGATTGCCTTTAGGGTAGGGTAGAAACGGAAGGTGGCCCCGAAGACCATAAACAGAGTCGAAAATAAGCAATTTAGTATAGTTGGAGGCACCTCTTCCTTGGAAAAATTCTTTTGAAGTATGAGCAACTGAAAATCATGAATTTTCTGAAAGAAAATCAGAATTTTTGGATAAGACATGCTATTTCTGAGCATATTCAAAGTAAAAATTCCCATGATCATTGAAACCGTCACATAGTTTGGTAACAAAACTGAAATCTAGATAAATCATCAATCATATAATTGCAATTAAATATGTCTACAAACTAATGACACTTTGGGGGACACCGTTTTATGGAAGTCTATTTGTCAAGAATGGGTGTAGGGACAACTTTGGGTGTTTTCACCTATAAAGGCCCATATTTTTCCAGATTTCTTGAAGTAGTTTTTGATAAACTAACTTAATAATAGGTTATGTTCTTACATAAATATTCTTTCATTTCAATGTGACAATCTTCAAAATTATTCCACACTCTTCAAGAAATATGCTTATTACAATAACTAGTCGAGAAAACAAGAGCTATGCTCACTTGGTCTTCTAGAGTTTCTGAGGTTTCTGGTTGTTTCAATTGTCATATTTGACAAATAGGAATTGGGTTGATCAGGTGAAACCTCTCACTGGCTAGTCAAGCATCGCAGGGCTGGTTTTCTACAAAATTATTGAGGTAAATAATTTGGACTCTTAACTTAATTGTGGATATAAAAAATCATTACCCATGAAAATGCCATGATGCAATCTGCATACAACAGTAGTCAGGAATCATAACTTATGTATGTGCAGTCAAGTCATTTATGATAGCATTGCTCGGTCATGCATTTGCCAAAAATTGTATGTTACTCAGTTAAGGTAAAACAGCCCATTACAGACCAAATGGGGGTTTGCCCTCTTGTCATTTCTGAATTTTTTTACTTTTTTCCCCAGAGAAAGTCAAGTGATAGAAATGGCGAGAGCATTTGAAAATATATTTTTTCAACAAAGTGTGAATTTGTTATAAATTTTTGAAGTGTTTATCCCATCACTGCCTAAAAGAGTTTGTAGACTATCTCCGAACCAACCAAAACTGATCCATAACACTCATCTTGCTCACCTATTGTGGTCATGATATTTTTTGACATAGAAGACTTAAAAAGGCACCTCTTACAATGAACTAACACTAAAAACTGAAAGTTCCTTTTATAGTCACTAATCACTTCATTCCTGATTTATAAGACATTGAATGTGGCCCAAATCTCAATAACTAAAAGAAAACCATAATGGGATCATTCTTAAGAGTCCACAATGGGTAAAAGGTCCGTAATGGATTGTTTTTGCCCCTACCCTATACAAGATATTGAAGTGTTGAAAAAATTGTCACATGTCATCTTGTGAATGGTATGGGGTGACATGGCCCCCTAAGAATGTGACATGAAATTTCTATTTTTCCATCTAAGTGTTGAATATGGTAGAACCCTCCACAACTGACCAAGACCCATGGCCAATTTATAGGTATTGAAAAATTCAACATAGATATGACTAGTTTTTAATTAGTATTTCTTTGGTTTCTGAACATTTTCTAGCCATCACAGTCATGACACATGTGTTTGGATTTGAGAGCCAAATTTATCTTTGGATGAGCAGTTATGGAAGACCCTACGTGTGGGGTATGGGTGCAAGTCAACTTTTGCCTTTTAAAAATTCATAAAAATTTGAATTTAAGGGAAAAAAATGATGACAATTTGACAATGACCGTTGTTTCTATCTTTCTATAGGACAAAAATTTAACATTGCCTTCTTCTACTCCAAATCATACACAAAATGCTTAAGTGATTGGTAATGGGTGGTTTTACTTATAGTACCTTCACCTATGGTAAGTTATGCCTTGAAAGCTCTTAACTTACCTGGTCTCTTACTACGGGATATATAAGTTATAATGTAAAAAAAACTGTGGAAAATGACAATAACACTCACTGAGTGTTGCTTGTGAGAGAAAAAATATTCAATGTCACATGTGTGGTCGTACCTTACATGGGACTGATGGGAGGTCAAACTGCAGTAATAACTTACCAAAAGCTGCAGTAATTATTAAAACAATGCAGTAAAAATGGTACTACACGACTAGCAAAAGGCTGCAACAACGGAAGTCACAGAACTTCTCTAAAGTAAACTTATATTTTATCCCTTTGCAAAGGATTTTGTTTCATTTGTTTCAAAAAATGAATAAATAAAACCTTCTTTAAAGAATTTCAAAAGTTGTAGGTCCTCCACTAGCAAAGTGCAGGGGGTGTTGGTTTCAAGGTCTTCCAATAATTTTGAATTCTGGCAGGGGACGCAGATTAGAAGCTGTCATGTTTTTTGTGAATGGGACTGACAGAGGGCTTCAATAGAATGTTATGTAAGTTAACCCTTTTACGCCGAGATGGCCAGAAATGGCCGGGGTGGATTGCCCCCCTCCCTCGTCCCCAAGTAAAAACCCTGAAACTTTTTATTTGTCACGCATGATAAAATTTGCAAATTTTGAATTCATATTCGCAATCAGAGACCCCAAATTAGGTAGGAGAGGTAGACCAGATAAATTAATGAAACACAAAATAGGGGGTCTGTTTTTCTTACATGCCCCCCTGGAATGACTTGGGGGGGACAAGCGAGGGGGTCAATCCACCCCAGCCGCCCCAAATAGCCTACGGTTGTGTTCTGGTTGCATTTACATAACACAAATGGAATCAACATGAAATGTGTTGAACTATAAAGTTGGGGACAAGAGTAAGTTGAAAATTTAGAAAAAATAAAAAATTAGCAAAATTAAAGATTTTGTACCTATGCAAAGCTTGTGTTCTATCAAGAATACAATACAACTTGGGTTTAGACATACATTGGGGTGAGGGAGAATACTTGTTAGGAGTTATAGAGTTTGCATGGAGGGTGACCAATGTAGCCGGTATGCAACAATTATAGCAACTCCATTGCAGCCCTAGTCTTCAAATACAACTTGAGTGCATGCCTAGTCCTTGAGTCCCAATGATTTTTTTGAAACAAATGAAATGGGTCCAAATATTTTTTAGATTTGCTTGGAAATATGAACTATAGGCCTAGTTTGTTGATTTTCTAATTTTAGAGTAGCATGATAACTTTCATTAATACCATGCTCTTATACACTAATATATAATGGTACATATATGGTGAAAATTTCAGATTTTTTTAGCCTATTCTATATTAGATAAGAGTCTTTTTCATTTTTCTCTTATGAATTTCACAATAATTTCAATTAATCTCAAAGTAGACTTCAAACCCCATTTGGGGCATAGTAGAATAATTTTTCCCATAAAACTTTGAAATTTAAAAATTTGTGAAATCAAGCCAAATTTCATTTACAAAAATTGATTTGAAATTTTTAGGATTCCAATAAAAAGTTATGGACAAATATCAGAGAGAATGTTTTAAATTGTCCAAAAAAATGTCCCTTCCAATCCCTCTCTAAAATTTGTCCAAAACTTTTAGTTGGAGCCTCAAAACCTCCAAAAAAATTTAGAGATTAAACTTAGCTTAATTACCCACTTTTTTTTAGTTCAAAGTTTTTTGAAAAAAGGTAATCTACTATGCTAAAACGAGGATTGAAATTATGCTTTGAGCATAATTCTTGCGTTTTGATAATGAGTGGTCAAGCTCTCATCTTCAAATTATCCCATACCCTTTGAGGATTCATGATGGACAATTCATTATTAAAGGATATTCCCACATCCATCTTGAGGAAAGGTTCATTTAGAAACAATGCTAATGAAGTTGATGGGGACCTCAATTGAGACTTGCTATGACCTTATCTTATAGCATGTCAAGATGTTTTGAAGTCCCCGAAGTTGAAGCCATGTTTCTAAACTATAGGAGAATGCCTTGGTTGAGTGTTGCTATTACAAACCTTGTAGCATCACAAGATGTGTTGAAGCATTACCCTAGTATCATACATTTTTACATTTGGATGATATGCATGTCAATGCTTTCACTTCCCTATACATGTGCCCCTGTAATATATTAATTCATGCAAACCATAGAACATGTAAGAACGTTCATAAATATTTGTTGCTGAAATTACTCTTGTAATTAACGTTTGAAAAGTTTTTTAATCGATATTTTTTTATTTCTAATTGTAGGATGGGGAAGAAGTCTAGGTCCTAGGTGAAGAAGAATAAAGCAAAAAGGTAGAAGGATGTTGGGATTGAAGATCCCATCAAACATGAATGTTTGTTTTGCAAATGTATCATACCCTACTTCTAATGGTACATATATACCTTTGAGGACCTCTTACAAATTAAATATTTACCATTTTTTAGTAAATTTTAAAAAAAATAATAAACCTTCAAAATTGCCTATAATATTTTTTGAAATAGTCAAGGGTATTTTATTGCCTATACAATGTCAAGCCTGAAATTTTAGATCGACCCTGTATAGTTGATTGGACAATTAGGATAAATAGAAATATTCATTTGGCATTGGAAATTCCATGACTAAACATGATTTGGTATTTCAAAGTTTATCTCTAAATCTCACAACTAACACTCAAATCTTGCAATTGACACTTGGATTGTGTACACTGCTCAGTCTGGTGAGTAATGATTGGAGGCCATCAATTTTGTCACATTGAACTTTCTCTGGGTACACTTGACTTGTTCTCCAAGGTTGTATCTCACCACCCAATAATATGGATTTAGTCCATGGTATGTGAACAACTTATTTTAGAACCACCCTATACTTCCCAATTTATCATGTTCAACATTTTTTTTGCATGGTGTTTTGACATTTGGAAAATGTATTTAACTACAATATGTATGATAGGAATTTTTTGCCTTCAATATAGTCTATCATTGTGGACCTAAAGCCTATTGTATTCTCCTTTCATCAAAAATATAGTGAAGTAGATGGTGAGTCTCTCCAAACCCTCGGGCGTTAAGGGGTTAATTTGGTTGAGCTTTGTCTTTGCAGCTTGAAAGTTATCAAGGTTGAATTTTGACCTAAAAGTTCTCCTAGTCTCATTCCTTCTCAATAACATCCATCCATTGCACTTATGCTAAAGTTAGACACTTCCCTGAATCTTAATTTTGTTTACCCTTTCAGAGGTTTTGTTTTTTTACATAATCATATTGAAGAACACACTACAAGGTTTTTAGTTAGGGAGAAAGGCTAATTTCAAGCTAGATAAACTAACCTATTACACCCAGGTATCAAACCCTCAACCACACTATTTAGTTCAAGTACCTTTCCACCATCATCCAATAGTTTAGGGTCATCTCAGACCAACCCATTGTGATTTTTTATCATCCGTGTCATTAGGTAGAGGCATTTTATGCCAGATGCATTTTAGGGAGCCAAAAATGTAATATTCTTTGACACATTGGTATAGATTATTTATATTTTTAAATTTGTGGATGTGTGTGGATGTCTTTGAAAATGCTAAAATTGTTAATTAGAACTTTTAGACAATTTAACCTTTGAATGTCGGGTTGGTGACTATGGAAATCAGCCATTTTGGAACCATGTGACATCATCTACTTTATAAAAATAAAAAATACTCATTGAGAGTCAAACTATTGTAGAAGATCTCCCCTTTCTACTGCTAATTCTGAGGATGAATAGTTGCAATTATGTCCTACAAAGGAGAATTCCTTGACATTCATCGAACAAAAAATGTCTACCGCGTCGTTTAGGGGTTAATGAATGGGCTTTGTGTCTACAAGTATGCATGACTATTGAATTGGTTCCAAATAGGCTAATGTGTTGCTCATTTACACAATGTTCAAGATATAAAAATTTGAGTTTTTTTCCTATTTTCCTTCAAAAATTCCCATATTGAACCATTCATTCTCAAGTATGGAGTTTTCTTTTTTCTCTTTTTTTTACTCTACATAGAAATGTTATAAATTTTTCCATCACTTTTTTTTCTTGATGTTTCCAAAATTGGGACTAGGTTTTCCCTATTCCATTGGCTAACAATGAACTCACGACTTGAGATTCTCCCATAACATTGCTCACATATTGTTATGTCACCACAAGCACTAACTTAACTTAAGTACTTATAATGGACACTCCCCCTATGATGGCTTATAGGGTGCTATGTAATGGACAACAAATTGGTTGTTATGTTCATTGAAAAATAATTATCTTATTCCACCTACACATCCACTTATCTCAATTCCCTCCTTTGGTAGGGAAAAGTTCCAAAGCTAACCATTTTAGGTGAAACTATGAGATCAAGATGGGTCTAAATGAAAAATCCACATTTATATTGAATAAAATTTTCATCCTTGATAAAAATAAAATAAAATATAAATCCATTTTATGCATTCTTCCTCATCCTTACAGATGCATTGAGCTCAATTTCTCAACGAATTCTCCATATCCTACACACTCAAATGCTTAAATTTTTCATCACATGTATCTCTATGGTAGACGACCCTTTTCCAATCACCCTCCCATTTCTGCCCAGCAAAACCTTTTCTTTCCGTTCATTTACTAATTAGTAGTAATTAGTTATAGCATAGTTCCCGGTGAAGTTGTGGCACAATATAATTGGCTACAAGACTCTCAATATTGCAACCGACCCTTGGTCAATTTTGCAACCACCTTTGGGTTGAAAATAGGAAGGCTTGTATGACCAATATGGGTCAAATAGAATCTTGAGCTTAAAATTTCACAGTAATTATGTTTTGAGGAATAAAATTTTGGAAAATTATGAAATTCTTCCAAACTCTATATCTGTACACGGGAAAATTTCCCCACTCAAGAAACCCACTCTCCATATATGCGTAATTGCTTGAGTGGTTGGAAATGGGTTGTATGCCCTACCTTACTCCAAGTATGACTTAAACAGCAGAGCAGGTGCCGTTCTGAGCAATTGGGATCTGTGTATGGTTTTGAATGTTCACAACTTTTGATGTTGTTCACTAGGCTGTTGGCAGCAAATGAGAGGTTTTTTTGCCATACTCAGCACACCATTCAATGCCTGATCTCACTTGGACTCTAGAAGGCCACTCAACTTTGGAAGCAACTGATATGCTTAAAATATAGCTCTTGATAGTCCCAAGGCTACATATTTGTTTAGTGGTTTTCTTTTGTCTATTTAAAAGTTTGTATGCTGGTCATATCACCATAGAATTCAAGACGTGATGAACGTGGGTGAAATCATGTTTTATGGATGCATAACTATTGAGGCACTATGTTTGCAGCAAATGCCTTTGTTGAGTACTTTTGATTGGTCTGACTTCAATTGAAAGTGTTTATTTTCTTTGAAGGTAGCTGGTTTCTATTCCGCAAACTAAAACAAAGAAGGACATGAAGTGTAGGAATACGGGTTCCAACCATCCATGTAGAACAATTTACTTAAATCCCACAATTGTGTGGGGAGTGGAATACCGGTAGTAAGGGTTGGGGGCGGCTTTTAAAAAAACAATAAAGGTTGGGACAAGTTTCCAATTGGTTTTACTTGCATCCCATGAGCAAAATATTTGGTGTTTATATCAATTATCAAATAAAAAATACATAGTGTGTGATAGTTGTTGTGGTTGTCTTCAAAGCAAGAGGTGGTGAGTTTAGCTTGCCATGCTAGTGTATACCATGTCTTGGTAGGCAAGGTGATAGACCTCACTAAAATTGAATGATTCTTGTCTAAAACTAACTCTATTCTTGGCACACTAAATGTGCCTTACAATAGTGATTCTAAGGACATCCCATCCTACATGGCTTGCCATACCAAAAACTACATTTTGGTTGTTTTCTCTGAATCCCAAATAAGAATAGTCAACACTTGACTTTCTTGACATGTTAGGCCAAGGTGGTTGAACTTCTTGAATATTTCGCTTTGTTGGAGCTTGGTTTCAAGCACAATATTGTATCAAATTTGTACTTTGTAATTGTTAAAAAAAGATGCTTAGGGGTGGTAGATGTGGCTCTCCATCACAATGCCTAAGGGCCTTGATGAGTCCTATAGACCAAAGATTTGAGAGTTCTTTCATTCTCTCAAGGAGGTATCAACTTATTCCTGATGAGTTTATCATATTTACCTTGAATTAAAAAGGTGCCCCGATATTATTGTTATGCACATCGGAAAAGAAGCATGATTGTCACATCCTCCCTCCAAGCTAGCATCTAGACAAACTTCAAAGAGCCCATAATAGAACTCAATAGACCAAAGATCCTTTAACAATGTTAAATGGGATGAATCAATTATCTTCATACATAAATTCTAATGCCATGTCTCTCAAAAATCAATACACAAGTGCATTCTAGACTTTGGCTTTGGGGCCTTTCATTATTCCGGCACAATTGGCATTGTAATCTTATTTTTACAAGAGGTAGTACCTAGCCTTCTCAATACTAATATAGGGCCTTTGTCGCAAGTGTCCCATCGGGGATGAACAAGTTTGCATCAATTGTAGATAACCGAATATCTAGTCACAACAATCTATCACTCTCAATAGTCATTATATGAGTGTCCCATTCATATTTGTAGTACTCCCTCCGTCCCAAAATGATCTTCTTGTTGGCCTTAAGTTTTTGTCCCAAAATGATCTTCCTATTGCTCTTTATGAGTTGAGAATTGGTCAACTTCAACTTTTGATTGTTACTTAGGACTAACAAAACAATTCTGAGTAATAGTTTCCCTTCCATCTATACAATCATCAATCAATATATAAATTAAATGACTAAAGATGTCAATCAACACTCTTTGTCTTTATTTTTTGCATCTCTTTGAGTGTTTCTTGATTGAAGGAGATGAAGCTTTGGGAGATGGTACAAAGGTCCACACACAGGCTTAGGCTTATACTAAGTGCCCACAAAACAATGACCTTACACTCTACAATTATGTGCCCAGTGGTGCTCCTTGAAAATGCCCCCAAAATTCCACTTTTCAAAACTCCAAAACTCCACTTTGACAAGGGTTCCGAAACTCAAAATTTCTAAGACACTAGGAGTGTACCAAACCCTACTTGCCATGCGAAACAATTTTGAAAAAATATTATTTTCTACCTTAATCAAGAATACTTTGTCCAACAGGAAGATCATTTTGGGACGGAGGGAGTATATTTTTCAAAACTTTAACTAAAGTTCAAAACCATTTTTTTCAGATATTTAATCATTTGAACACAAAAAGGTCGTAAGTCCCATTCTAGTCATTTTTCCTATTACATTGAATTGGAAGTTGGCCCATTATAGTCATGCTTTCAACCTAAAGTTGTTATTTTCTTAAAATTGAGATTAGGGGTCACAATGAGATGAATGGTGGGGCTACAATTTACATTTTAAGTAACAATACTAGCATAATTTTCTAACTACAATATGAATTGTCTTTTGTGAAATCATCCACGATGTGTCAATTTTAGGGGCTTGGAATTGTAGTTGTTTTTAAGTAAATATTATAATCATTATAGATGAGTAACATGACCATTGTGTACACACTTTATTGGGATTTTGGTGGAGGAAATGAGGATAATAGTAACTCTTTGGGGGCAATCGGGGCAACACGCTTGAAACTCCTAACAAATTTATATTTGATTGGAATATCGAATGTCTAATGTTTAATGAAAACAAAGTCTATGATGACCTAGAATAATGACTTTGCTAAAATCCAATATTGATCTAATTGGTCTTCTTCTAGATCATTGTTGTGGTCTTAGCAAGTTATGTTTTTTTTTATAGTAATTCATATCTATTTTTCCCATAGTAATTGACATCTATTTTTCTTATAGTAATTCATATCTATTTTTCTTATAGAAATTGATATCTATTTTTCTTACATTTGTCCATGAGTCAATTTTAAAAAATAAAATTCAATCATCCTATGTGAACAATAAAGATTTTTTTGGATGGAAATTACCAATATTCACTTTGCAATCAATTTTAAGAGAAATATTCAATTTTTGATTTCAAATTTGATTAATAAACATTATATACTACAATCTATTATACAAACAAATGGGTATATTCTACCAACCGTAGTCTATAATTTTTGTTTATAAGTTCTCTTAAATTGCATTTTATATCACATCATCACATTTTCGAAATTTGAACTATCCTAGTACAACTATGTTGTAACTCGGGACTTAGGTACTCACTAGTGAGAGGTAGTTATGACGGTTTGCCATTGGTGCTATGCCGTTGCCATATAATCCCAGTGAGGGGGGATTGTCCCTCACGTCACATATTGTTGAATATAGCAGAAACGCATCGTTTGGACTCACTAGTCATCTTGCATTCATCGTGGCTTGATATGTTTGCTAAGAGTTGTCTTCATCTCAGGATTGGGAGGTTATCATGATCAAAGAAACAATGAAGCATCAACAATAATCTAGGTTTGGATTCTCCACCATAACATTATGCAATGTCTTCGACTGTTCTTGCTTCACTAAGTGAGTTGGTCGGCTATTGTGAATCCAGAAAGATGCTCTCGATAATAGTGATGGACTCGTGCGTTGGATTTCATCTCCACGTAATGCAATTCCAATTGACCAGGAATCTTTGCTAACGTCTTAGAAGTCGGAATTTCCATGTAGCGTTGCTTGCTAGCAGTCTGTCTGATTCTAGGGTGATTTGGGGGAAGTGACGATGGTGGTGTTGATTCCATATTTTCACAGCCAATGGATCGAGAAGGATTAGGTGCGTTTGCATGTCCATTAGTGCCAGAGGGACTCGGGGTAGATTGGGCGGAATTTATTCAACAACAAGTGCAGTCTGTTTTTTGGGAAGTTATACCTCAAATTGTCCAGCAACTTTCAGAAAGGTTGGTCCCACTATCAAATCCCATTTCCTCTTCTAGTGCAATGGGGTTGGAAAACCATGGTAATCAAAGGGAGGAAAATTACGAACATATGGGATTGGAAACCAAAGAGTTGAAAGTAGCAACGCCAGAGAAGTTTTATGGCAAGAAGGGAGGTGAAGTTTACAAGTGGTTTGGCCAACATCGATTGGTTTTTAGAGGTAAGCCATGCACATATTGTAAAGATGAGGATAAAATTGCTTTTGCTCTTTCTTATATGATAGGAGTAGCGCAAAGCTGGGCTATGTCCATTCTTCAGGCTCTTGATGAAGGGTGGTCGCACAAATTATTGCATGACTATGATCGGTTTCAAGCAGTGGTGATTTCAATTTGTGGGGATATGGATCGAAGAAGCATTGTTGAAGATCGACTTGCAAAGATTAAGCAAACTGGGTCCATAGCTTCTTATATTTCCACATTTAACGAACATGTAGCGCAAGGGGACTGGAATGAATCTAGTTTGATGGCAAGGTTTCGTAGCGGCCTCAAGGACGAGGTTTTGGATTCCATAGCAACGACTGAAACACAACCATGCAAGCTCCACGAATGGATGGCCATGGCCACTCGAATTGATGAATGATTGTGGACTCGACGTTAAGGTCGTCATCCACCAACTTCTTACTCCAACTGGCAAGATCATGCCGTGCAGGCGGCTACTCAAGGACATTTTGGTCCTACTCCAATGGAGCTTGATGTAATTCATGTGACAACGGCATTGGCAAAGACCACAGCAGAGTGCTTAGAATATCAAAGACAAGGTAGATGTTGGGGTTGTGGGTTGGTAGGGCATATTCAGGGTAAATGTCCAACAAACCCTTCAAAACCATTGTCAATTGTAGCCACTGGAGAAATTTCTGATTTGGGAAAAGGGAAGTCTCAAAATTGGATATAGTGATTCGGTAGCCGGGTTGGATACAAACCGTAATGGCTACAACAACGGGATGGGAGTCACCTTCAGAATCAAAGGACATGAACATAGATTCATAGGAGACCCTCCATCTACGAGCTATGATAGATCCTGAATCACATTTAATATTGGATTGCACCATAAACTCAGTAAAAGTTCATAGCCTCATTGATTTGGGTGCAACAGGAGTTTTTGTAAATCCACAATTTGTTAAAGAATGCCATGCAAAGATAAGAACCAAAGCAGTGCTTAGAGAGGTTCGTATTATTGACGGATAGATGATCAATTTAGGGTTGATTACAAAAGAAACAATTTTGACTTTAAGCATTGGGTAGCATCAAGAGATGATGATTGTTGATATAACAAACACAGGAAAATATCCCTGCATTTTGGGGACATCGTGGCTTGGCTGGCATGATCCCACAATTCGATGGGCCCAGAAGACTGTTACATTTGATTCAATATATTGCCGGCAAGCTTGCTTGTAAGATGGAGTAGGACACATGAACAAGGTTACAACCAAACTAGAACCAACTAGGGAAGCCATGCTCTACCCTTGGAAGTTTTGATCAAAGGATGGAAGGACAAGGCCTGACCCAAGGAAAACAAGCCCCTAAATATTCAATGGTTATAATTGTAGCTTTTCGTCTATCTACCAAGGATATTGAACTATATGCATTAGAGGTTGCAAAGGTATTAGGGGCTATTGAAGAAGTACAAATCCCTATTGTGTATCAAGATCTAAGTAGGGCTTTTAGTGAAGAAGCATCTAATGAGCTGCCGAATCTTGGGCCATCTGATATGAGAATTGAATTCAAGGAGGGTCAAGAATCTCAAAATACCGAATTAAGACCAATGTCACCTATAGAATTAGAGGAGCTACAACGTTATCTTGAGGAAAATTTGGGCAAAGGGTGGATCCATCAATCAAAGTCTTCAGTATCGACACCAATCGTTTTTGCTCGAAAAAAAGATGGGTCTATTTGAGTATGTATAGACTATAGAAACCTCAATAAAGTCACGGTACAAAATTGTTACCCTTTACCATTAATTCCAGAGCTCACTGATCTATTAATAGGGGCTACTATTTTTTCCAAATTTAGATATGTAGCAAGCATATCACAAAATTTGAATGGCGTTTGGGCATGAATTTAAAACCACATTTAAAACCCACTATGGCCTCTTCGAATATTTAGTGATGCCTTTTGGGTTGACTAATGCCCCAGTACAATTCCAAACCCATAAGCAGACTATTTTTGCAGATCTTTTGGATGTCTCGGTTGTCATCTACTTAGACGATATTCTCATATTTTCCAAAAAATTAGAAGACCATCAAGCACTGGTCTGCGAAGTTCTTAAAAGACTACAACAACATGGATTATATGTAAAGCTTTCTAAGTGTGAATTCCATCGTTAGTCAGTGGAATTTTTGGGTACGATTGTATCAACCAAAAGGTTACAAATGTGTACAAATAAGATCTAAGCTCTGCAAGCCTGGCCTACTCCAACAACACTCAAGGAAGTCCAAGCTTTCTTAGGATTCTTGAATTTTTATCATTGTTTTATTCTAGATTATTCAAGAATTGCAGTCCCGCTCACCAAACTCACACACAAAGATAAAACATTTCAATGGACCATAGAGGCTGATATGGCATTCAAAAAACTTCGATCTTCTTTTCTACAAGCACCAGTATTACTTCACCCAGACTTTGACAAACCTTTCATAGTAGAGAGAGATGTGTCGGACATGGCTATGGGAGGCATTTCATCACAACGTGGTGAAGATGGCCATTTACATCCATGTGCTTAGCGTAGTTCCAAGATGTCGCCGGCTGAACAAAATTATGATATATATGACAAGGAGTTGTTGAGTGTGGTATTGGCTTTCCCAAACTGGTAGGTATACCTTGAAGGTTCACCACATCAAATCCAGGTTATTTTTTATCACAAAAATTTGGAACATTTTTTAACTACAAAGCAATTGAATCATCGGCAAGCTCGATGGTCTGAGCTACTTTCTAGGTTTGATTTTCAAATTCATCATAGACCAAGATCACTAAATGGAAGAGTTGACATGTTATCTAAAAGACCAGATTGTATGACACAAGATGATACTATTTCAAAACCTTTATTAAGACTAGCTATGTTGGAGTCTTGCAAATTAGTTTGGAGTGACGAAATTATTATGGAAAACATTAAAAGGGCTATGATGGAGGATGAGGCTTTTCAACCTCTATTAGCTTATTTTATAAATGGGACTGACAAGGCTCCTTTAGATGTGCGGCGGTTGTTTGAGGCAGACAGACTTACAAACGACATTCTTTATTTCCATAATAAGATATTTGTACTACACGATGATGAAATACAACGCCAAATATTACGTTCAAGGCATGATGCACCTATAGCAGGGCACCAAGGGAGAGTTAAAACCATGGATCTGGTGGCTAGGAATTTTTATTGGTCGACAATGAGAAAATATATTCATCATTATATAGATGGATGTGACTCATGTCAACGGTCAAAGCCTAGACATCACGGCCGCTATGGACTACTACAACCAATCCAAGCGGCTCAAGTTCCATTGGAAAAGGGTAACCACTCACTTTATTGTAAAATTACCAAATAGTGAAGGTTATGATTCCATCTTGGTCGTAGTCGGCAAAATTACAAAACTTGCTCATTTTGTTCCTACTAATGAAGCAATCAATTCTAGCGGAACAACCACATTATATCTTCACCATATTTGGAAACACCATGGAACGCTAGATGAATTAATTTCTAACTGTGGAACAATTTTTGTATCTAAGTTTATGAGACATTTGTATTAACTCCTTCGTATTCACCCTTCTCTGACAACAATGTTTCATCCACAATCGGATGAGCAAACAGAACGTGTTAACCAGATATTAGAACAATATTTACAATTGTTTACTAGTAGAAGACAAACTGATTGGTCAGACCTCTTACCTATTGTAGAATTTGCTTACAATAATTCCCTACATTTGGCTACAGGATTCTCCCCGTTTTATGCAACTTATGGATATAATCCTACTCTATTGTTCACAATTCCCACAACATCAATGATCCCCACAGGATAGGAAGGATTCAACAACTACATGACATACACAAAGAAGTCAAAGTAATGATTCAAATAGCAAGCGACCAAGCTAAAAGAAATTACGACTGGGGGGTACAAAAACAATTGTCTTTTCAAGTTGGACAAAAAGTTTTATTGTACCATGACAACATCACTACAATGACACCATCAAAAACTTTGGCTCCAAGATTTCTAGGTCCATTTTTAGTGGTTTCAAAAATTTCAGATCTTGTATATCAATTGAAATTACCTAAAGCACTTCGGATTCATAATGTTTTCCATGTATTGCAATTGGAGACCTATCAGCTAGACACAATTATGGGATGTAAGCTTAAACCACCTCCACCAATTGTGATCCCTGAAGGGGACATTGAGTAGGAGGTTCACAAAATTTTAGACTCTAAAAGAACTAGTCGTTGAAAAAAGTTACATTATCTTATAGAATGGGTAGGTTATGGCCCAGAATAAAACTCCAAGGAACCATTGGATAATTTAAAGAATGACCCATATGCTTTAAAAGAATTCCATGGTCTTCACCCTAATGCTCTAGGTCCATACAAAACTTAAAGATAGGACTTAAAAGGGGGATAATGTTACGACTACATTGTAACTCGGGACTGAGGTACTCACTAGTGAGAGGTAGTTATGACGGTTTGTTGTCGGTGCTTTGATGTTGCCATACAATCCTAGTGAGGGGGGATTGTCTGTCACGTCACATATTGTTGAATACAGTAGAAACACATCGTTTGGACTCACTAGTTGTCTTGCATTCATCATAGCTTGATATGTTTGCTGAGAGTTGTCTTCATCTCAGGATTGGGAGGTTATCATGATAAAAAAATAGTGAAGCATCAACAGTAATCCAGGTTTGGATTCTCTACCGTAACATATCCGCTCGGATGGCCTCTAGTCCTCTATAATTTGGATTATGACTACAACTAACATTTGGAGTATTTTTTGAGTTTTATCAGCTATTTAACTCTAATTCCCATATTGAACCGGATTGTGTTTTGTTTTTTTTAAATAAACAGACAGTTTCCATTGAAAGGGGAAACAACATAGCAGACTAGAGGAGAACCTCTCCAGCAATTTGTTTTACATTTTTAGACAGCTAAATAAAGACACAACAAGGCCCCAACCAAAGTAGGGATTGAACCGGGTTTTTTTGTTTTTGTTTTTGTTTTTCTTGAAACACATGGACAATTTCCATTGATTGAACCTGGTTTTCAAGTACCAAGTCTAATTTATTCTCTATATTTGACTCAAAAATAGTAAATTTATAGATTTTTTCCACAATTTTTTTTCCTGTGACGGATGTTTTCAAATTGCAAACGTTTTTTTCCCTCAATTCCACCGGCTATCTTACCAATGAATCATCTTAACCGGCGGTTCTCCCCAAACATTGACTAAGGCATAACTACTGTAGATATTAAAGCAAATCCTCCTCCTCCACCTCCTCCTTCTCATTATGATGTCCACTACTCCTGAGTGTACGTTAGTGGAATTCAAATCATGTCCTTTTCCTTTCGAACAGCAGTAATAAGTAAGTAAAACTTAAAGAGGAGGAAATCCAATCTGCTGACACCGGCAGTGGACTTGATTTGGGAGAACTATAATAATAACTTAAGTTCAGTTGTTCTGCACACTCCGACACTCAGGTGCAAGCAGCAATAGGAGCTTCAGTTCAACACTAGAACCAATGTGCCGTGCTTCCCACTTATTGCAAATGCAGTCAGAGAAAAAATCACATAACTTAATTAAGTGAAGATCTCTTCTCCTTCAATCAATGGGAACTTCAAATGGAAACGTTGAAACCCATATAAAACTTAACTTAAAATAACTTAACTTAGTCTGCTCTTCTCTGAAAGCGACTTTGAAAAATAAAAAGAAGAAGAGGAAAAGCGACATTTCAAGGTATGAGCTGATTGCATTTGTGTGTGGGAAGCTCAACTCCTTGGAACAATTTTCAGTAATTTTCGTAGAAAGAAAGATGGAATTGGAATCAAACCGAAGTTGTTTCATGTTTTTTTGGACCTCCGAGGAATTAGTTATGAATTTTTGAAGTTGGAAATGTAGTGATCATGTAAAGAAACCCCTTCTTGAAATTTGCGTGATTGGTACATTGAAGAAAGCAAAATGTACCTCTATGTTAGGGGTTGCTTTTTTTTGGGGGGGGGGGGGAAGTTAGGGGTTGCTTTAGAGCACCTTACTTTACAAGCTTAGGAGGGTATAACCACTCTAGGACACAAGCTATCATATTACTAGAACTTGAAGCTTCAATACTTTTGACTTTTGATGTCTCATTTGGCTATAAACATACGTGTAGGGTAGGTTTAGTGGAAAATAGTTTCCATTATTTGGGATTTCTTTTTGATTTTGGAGAAGATAGAAAAGAAAATAATCTTGTGGAATGTTTCTACTTTTAACATACACTAAACCTTCTTTTTTAAAGAAAAAATGAAATATTTGACAAAAGTGTGACAATCACCTACCATTCACTTACTATGCAACCGAATAATAATTTATTTTGCTTCACAAATGAATTCCAACTTGTGCCTTCTATGAGTCAAGAAAAATGAGATTTGCTTTTAGAGATGAAAATTTATTGTGATTTATATTGAAAAACAAAGTGCATTCACATGAAATACATAAAATGACCCAAAATTGTGATTTAAGAAAATCACATTATTCATTACAATAAAAAAAATATTTTATTCTTATTTTTTGGGCCATTCTATATTTTAAGTTTTTGAAGAAGAATCTTCAAATGTGGTAACTATGTCATTAGTTTTTGCAATAAATCACATAAATTTGGGATTTTTTGGGATGTCAAATTGAAGCTAGAATTGAATTTGGTATGCTTCATGTCACTAGAAAATTCAAACAACTTAGAATGAATGATTTTTATGATTTAAATTGTGATCATGAGCAGGTACCTAGAAGTTCCTAAATTTTTGTAGAGGTGATTTAAAGCATGGATATCTATAATCATAGTAAAATCTAAAGCACCTTAATAATTATGCTATATATAATATGCATTATAATAGAAAGGATTTAATATATTTAAAAAAAAATTTGATAAAAGAATGATTTCTTACTTTATATAACATATTATAAATCCATTTAAAAGCCAATTTATGGTCTTGAAAACATTTGAAGGTTAACCACTCAATGATACAAATACTTAGTCTTGGTTTCAAAGGATATATTAGAAATGAAGTTTGCTAATGTTTTCTAGTAGGGCGCCACAAGGTCCTTTTTTCCCACTTCAAACATTTGAATTTTTCAATAGATGATTTTTGGAAAGATGAAGTTATTACTTTGTCGTATATGAGGTAGAAACAAGATTCTATATTTGGATTTTTTTTTAAATTGGTTGATAATACTATGAATCCCTAAACAAATTAATGGGTCTTATTTGTATTTACTTTATTTTTATGAGACAAGTTTATTGGTTTGATCCCTTGAATTACTTGGTGACATTGTATACACATGTCCCAAAAGTAGTACAAGCATGTACTAGAGCCAAAGTTTATTTTTTTCTTGCAAGACAAGTTTGTTTGCAAAACTTGCACAAACTCCTTGAGTTGTTTTTGGATAGTTTGATAGGGGAAGTTTACCCCCTTAGCACCTAAATCCTTTCTTGAAATTTGCATATTCTTGCTTATATCTTTATAAATATATATTGTCTACTAGAAATTCATCAAATCCATCATAATTTTTTTTCAAAAAACAAAATTCAAGCATAATTTTGATTGATTGAGAAGTTTTATGGTTAGAAAAGTCTAAAAAATTTCTATGTTCATTGTCCACATTTTGAATATTGGATTGCTAAGGGATTAAAGCGACAAAAAAATATTCCTATATTGAACAACGTTTCAATTGTTTTTAGGATAGTGACTCTAGTGTTACACTTTTTGTGCCCTTAGTAATAGGATAAATCAAGGTAAGGTAGTAGGACCCATAACCATCACCGTACCCATACTTTGATTGTATACTTCCCTTGAAGTGTCTCCAAGAGTACCTTGAAACCATCCACATGCTTCATTAGAGGGAGGTGAACTTTCATTTTTTAAGATTTTGGTGCTAGAACCAAGTCAATTTTATTAGTTAGAGTGCAATTGGGTGTGCCCTAGGGAGTTCTACTTTGAGAATTCATAGAAATTAGATGCCTTATCTAAAAATTATATATTTTTTTGAAAATTCATGATTTTCAATTGCTAATACTAAAAACATATATATTTTTTCTACAAATAGGTGCCTCTAACTAGACTTGATTGCTTAAAGGGACGGTTATGAGTATTTCTACCTCATCCATTCAAATGAGAATTGAAGAATACAAAACTTAGGGTTCGAGAAGTCTGTCAATGTTGCAACCCATCAGAGAATCAATCAATTATATGGTAATCTTTGAAATCTATTAGGTTATTGCACTATTTAAAGTTTGCAAATTCTGGAATAGGGTTTAGGGTTTTTTTCGGGGGTTTTTAAAAAGTTTTTTTCAGGTTTTTTAGGGTTTCGACCCTTAAATGTCAATGCCATGTCTCCTGGCTACTTTTGCTGCACTACTTGAGAGCGTTCTCTGAACCCCAGTGTCCGTGATGCCGTGTGGAATTAGCACTGTCTACACTGAACTGCCGGCAGCACTCGATCTCCAACTGAAAAGACAACTGAATTCTCAAATTCTTGTTCAACACTCAAATTCCGTTACTCCCTCATTCTTTGTGGCAGAAAAGTGTCTCATTTCAGACTTCAGAGCCAAACGAGCCTGTCCTTCTCTGAAAGCTTGGCGCAGCAGGCCGCTCCAGAACCGTGAGACGCGAGTGATTAAGTTACAACACAGTTAAGTTACGAAGCAGCCATTTCATACTGCGGCAACTTATAAGCTACCTTTTGAAACTATCATACAATTCTGGATAGGGAGATTGATCCGCAGAGAGCCCACTACAAGATTTGATGGTTGCAAAACCCTGCTGCTTTTTCAATTCCAGTCGTCCTTCCGGCATTACAGTCATTTTGCAAACTTTGGAGTTCATGTGCAAACAATTTGAAGCTTCCAGATGGCCTTGAAAGTAACCCAATGGTAACCCTAAAATGGGTTGCACAAACTGCAAACTAAGATGGCTGCACACTTTCACACGATTTGGATCTACAAAGTCGTATAGCAATGCTGATTTTCTATTCAGTGGTTTTCTATAAATGAGTGCTTTGACTCAAATATACAACCTCAAAGGAAAACACACGACCGAATATCATGAAAACTCACAACCCCAATGCTAGAAAGACAGTTGACGCACCTATCGTACACATGCCAATGACCAATCACATATGAATTAGCAATAGTTTCTTTGTTTGTGGGTATGGTTGAAATCTTAATATTTTGGAAATGCTAAATAGTAATGGAGTTGACTTCGTGGTACAACAAGAAGATTGTAGGAAAAGTTGTCCTTTCTCGATTTGAGTTTCACATAGATTTGTAGATATTCATGAAATAATGCCTTTGCCTTTCAGTGGACAATTCATTGTGTTTCTTATTTTTGTATTCATCGGTCATTTTTTGTTATTCATTCGAAAATTCAACATATACAGTGAAGTGTCTATTCATTGGCGTTGTCTATGATATGTCACATTTTCTTGGGTTGAAAAGAAAAGGTTTATAGGAAGTAACGACAACTAGGCTAATATTGGATTCCTCATCACCTTCATTAGCTCTTAGCTAGCTATAGTTTTGCCTTGTATTTACCAATATTAGTAATTCCATCATATGTTGTTTAGTAGTTATCTTCATGTGAGATTGAGAATTTTGCCAATCATGTTTATAGATTTCTAAATTTCGGAAATGAGGACTTTCATGCAAAAATTCTAGTTTATACTTGTCTTTTTTGACTTTTGACAACTTCTTATTTTATCCTACAACCCTTCTCAATCTTCTTCAAAGTTGTTTCGATTCCATCACCATTACCGACACTTTACAAAATCACATTAAAAGATCCAAATATAATCCATCACATTCCAAAACCATATGAGAGGGAAAATCTTAGCAAAGTTAGATCCTAAGTTTCTATTTATACAATTTGACTACCAAAAAGTCAACAATCCATCTATCTAAAGTGATCAACAATTTTTATTTACCTAGACTTATTCTTGTCATCAAAATTGTGATACTCTAATTCTAATATTGGTGTAGATGTAGAATTCAATAAGTGTGCCTATGATAGTGATAAAGTCATTGAATTCCACCAAATAAACAAAATTGACACTTAAACAACATTTTAGATCTTATAAGGACAACCATCCTAATACAATGGGAACCCCCAAAACTATTGTACATTAGGGTAAAATATCTTTATGATTTTTTCCCAAGCGGTTGTTGTTGCTTGTGAAACTACTTCATTTTGGTTGATTTTGGTGAGCAAATTGTGTTGATTCTTTCCATGAAACTTCCATATTGTGTCAAACGGATAGTAGTGTGTATGTGTGGCTTCTGAACATGCACATCAATTTAGTGCAACTAATGAAAGTTTTCCTTGAATCAAATTGAGGAAAAATTGTGCCAACATCTCCTTCACAGTCCTTTTGGATGCAAATGCCACATCCCAAGCCACAACAAAGCCATCACGCTAAAAGATTGTTGCTTGAACTGAAGGTAACCTAATGTACATCTTTATGAAAATTTGTAGTGATGTTATTATAAGGTCAAAGGGACACAAAGAGCATGACAAAGTCACATGAACCATGACAACAAACTCAAAGCTCTAGTATTTGTTTTGGTGGAGAGTATGAAGAGCAAGGAGTTATCCCACACTATATGATGGACTAGTGAGAGCAAATTTGGCTTGACTCGAGGTACATCCCCCTAAGAAATATGAGGATTCAAACTATGAACTTTGAAGAGTATGGACAATGGAAATGTGACAAGCTAGAATGAAGTATGAGGACCTTGCAGAGAGAATGATTATAGTGGCTTCAACCATTTCAATAATGTTTTGAAAATGGAAAGTGTATAGAAGTATTGTAACTAGGAAAGGAGGGCCTTGGCCTTAGAAGTTGTTTGAATGTGATGTGAGGGACATGGCTTTCAACACTTGCAACTAGTGTTGCGACATGTAAAGAATGATTGCAAGCAATGTAGGAATACTATTGGCGAGTCTTGGTGGTAAGAAAATTTTGTAAAGATATTATACCCTAACAAATAACAATTCTAACAAACTTTGAAATTCAAAAACTACACATTCAATTCAAACTATTATTTGAAATACAAAACTTTGTTTGATAGATGCATCTCTTGCATGGAAAGAAAATAATATCAAAAAATTAGATTGTACTTGAGGATTAGAGATGCCACCTTCCAGAATCCTTGAAAACCAAGCCCCTTAAGCTAGGTTTGACAATTCAAGGTTAAAGTCACATCCTTATCAAGATTCAAAGTCTGTATTTTCTTTATCATACAATTTAAATCGAAATTCTTTCACAAGTTGTACAATAGTGAAAATAAAGGAAATTAGAAATCTTCAAGGCCCAATTCTGTAGTAAAAATATCTTCTATCGACTCCTTCCAAGTCTTTCTATAACCAAATAAGACAAGGCTCTGAATGAGGTCGTAACATTCTTAACCCTTTGTTGGAGGATCCATGTGACACAAAAGAGAACCCAAGTATCAAGAAGAGAATGAGATGAGGTGGTCTAAATTCTATTCCTGATACAAGGGACAATTTCTTTATGCCGGCCTTTACTCTTGAGGTTTGTACAGTGCTTTGCATGAGCTCCTTCGACCATTCTCACAAGCTCAAGATCATATACATCCGAAGCTTTGCGACTCCCACAAATGCCCAGCAAGGACATTCCCCTCCGAGTCACTCGAACTACTACTCGCCATGTAAAGCATCGGTGGCGGAGGTGGCGACATTACCAGAAACTCCATACAAGACCGCGACGAATTTACCAATCCTCTCAGCATTTCGGTGGAAAACTCAGGGTACGATTTCATTGAGTTTCCAGTCGAGGGTATGCATGGAACGACACCCTCTTCGGCTACAGGACCTTCCAACTGAGAGATGGCGCCGTTAAGGTATGTTTCCATGGAGATTCCTGGGGAGCCCTGAGATGACAAGCCGGAACTCCATGGAATGATGCCCACGGGATTCTCTTCTTGGGAGGTTCCATCATCAGCGTCTTCGTCGACACCACCGCCGGAGCTGAACAACGACGAAATCCCGGAGAACGAACGGAACGAGCCCCACGCGACTGCGCTGCGACCTGAATCTGGAGATGAATTGGAGGGTGCGGAATTGGAAGCGAGGGTGGTTGCTATGGAGGCCAGCCACTTTGCTTGCTCCTTCACTAGTTTCAGCTTGGCTTTCTCATCCAATTCTGCCATCATGGGTGGTTTTACATGTCAAGAAGCCTCAAATGAAAACCAAAAGCAATTTCAGCAATTTGAGCACTACAAGAGGCTCGAATATCAACTCTTTTTGACGATCCTTTAATGCTCTTTGATCACAATTGAGGCCTGGCTTTAGTTTGTCATTGTCACATGACATTGATATGACTTTCAGTACAATACCACACTAGATGCAACGTCCATATGAACTTCATATGATGTGAAAGTAATGAATTCCTCATTTAGTGCGGTATTGAAGTTCAACACCACAAATCATCTGTATGACAATGGCAAGGAGTTTTTTTGAGATGCAGCCGTCACATCAATGTTTCTGTGATAGTTTGGCACATTGGTTTCTGAAACCCTTCTTCGATCTTTTACTTTTCTTTAAATTTCCCAACTCGATATCAAACTTTGAAACTTATTTCAGTAACTTCTTTTCTAACATTGCTTGAATACTTCGCATGTAACTCAAGAACACTTACACTCAATTGCATTGTGCATTCATATGTTGATGACGTGGTATTGGATGGAATAAGTTTACAATATACACGCATCTTTCCAACATGTGATTAACAGATAATTCACAAACTTCTTGAACACTACAGTATTTCGCAAGTTCAAAGAATTTGAGCTAGTTTGATGGAATTGGAGAAGCTCACCATGGGTTCTCGGCTTGGACGCCAGAATTCTCGGAGTGCTGTCCGGAAAGTTGAGCAAGTGCGGTTTGTCGAAATGGTAAAACGCGGCGTCCACGGCTCTAGCAGCTTGAATCTCCATCTTGAAGTTTCCGAACGAGACTTTGTTCTTGGACTTGGGGGGCTTCATCTCCGCCACCCACGTCTTGCGATCGGGGCGGTGTCGGATTCCCCTGAACTTCCTCCGTCCCGGTGGAAGCGGCGGGTTGTTGCCATGGCCTGCTACTGCTTCTTCAAATTCCACTCCGTGCAGAAACAGGCTCCCCGCTGTGCGGAGCCGCTTCTCGGGGCGTTCGTAGGTCGTGATTCTCGAGTCCAGATCCACCAGGTCCAGTTGCAGGTTCCACACCACGAAGGGCTTGTATCCCGTCTGGTTTTCCCAGACGATTTTGAGGCCCTGGTTTGGGAAGTACACCCACGCGTAGTGTTTTCCCGCGTTGGGGAACACGTCGGGGATGTCGGACGAGAATGCGAAAGCATGCGCAAGCACCTGAATTCACCCATCGCGAGTGACCAATACGAACACGTCAAAAAGACGAGTAGTTACGAAATTTCTAGTTTTAAATAAACTTATGCAAACAAAACGTAGGCAAATTAATTCTTATAATAGGAAACGTCCCTTGGATACGGCGGGTGCACCTCAATGGATGTTCATCAGGACGTTCCTCAACCATTCTAGACATCCAAATCGCAATTCCAGAAACCCAATTCCGCAGTGCAACTATGAAATTTCATAATGAAGTTTCATACTGGGCATGGAATAGAGCCTGGAATTCATACTGATACTGTGAAATTCTAAAGTTGCACTACGGAATATGGTCTAAGGAACTTTCGGATTTCTCTGCTGAGGATTTGCCAAACTGATTAATTCTGTAAACAGAGATTTCTGAAAGAACTAATCGCTTTCACACATGTAAAACTTGGAAGGGCATGCATGCATATCAAAAGCTAGAATGAAACGAGAGTGAGAAATCACGTGATTGCGCTGTAGACAGGAGCATCGAAGGGACTTGCGACGGAAGGAGTTGACGGGACGTCCGTTGGTTCTAGACCTGAAAGAGGGCGACAGAGCACTGGCCACGAGCGTGGTGGTGGAAGTCGTGCGCTCCGTGCGAGAGAAAGCTTTGGACAGCAGCGGCGACGACACCACCTGAACGCCAATTTGGCGCAATTCAATTAAAGTCTTGCAGTGGACTCTCAAACAAGGAAAGCAAGGAAGGAAATAAGGTGACGGAAACGATTGAGGGAGACGGGAGAGGAAATGGGTTTCAAATCCATGCTTAGCGAAATCCAATCTGCATACTAATTTCACGTCAATTTCGTTAAACTGGCGGTATTCCAATACTTTGGTACGTTCCAGGACGCGTGACTTGAATCAAAATCCATTCTTGTCCTGTTTTGTGGACTCAAAAAAACACTTCTGCGAAGCAATATGTACTAAAAATATGTGACGCCGCCAGAATCGCTCCAATTTAACGAAATTGACGGTATTTGCATACTTATAGGCACAGCTAGCAAATGTAAAAGTTAGAATGGCACATAATACCGCCAATTTAGCGGAGTTGATGTTACCTGTTGTTGCAGATGATCGAAAACTTCACCCTCTTGCAGATCGTCGCCCTGGTCCGCTTGCCAGTCCAGCGCCGCCTGTTCCGCTAACCGGTCTCGGCCTACCAGCAGTCGCTGAAATGCGGTTTCGTGGTGGATCACGGTGGCGTGCGCACATACCCGATGAATTTGGTAACGCCCCGTGTACTCGTCCAGGCATCTCTGCAGGCGAGGGATGAGCGCTTGCACCAGCGGCAGGGTGTCAATCGCCATAGCCATGTCTGGGGATCGATCGACTCCAGAGCCCAGTCACCGATGGAATGGAAGCAAGCTAGCTAGTCGTAATTAATCACTGATGGGTTACCTTGTTTCCCTTGCAGGACTATCAGAACTTTGAGGATTTTTCGAAAGCTAGGAACGGGATGAATTAGGGGAAATAGGCAACGGGGGAAAGCAGTGGCACAATTTCCCTTGTTGATAGCACTGTAAACATGGGATTTAATGGCAATCTAAGAACCTCAAGTAATCTCCCAGCCTGTGAATCAGCGGCGCTACAACTATGCTAAGCAACCATGCCCTCAAGTAAACATTCGCAACGTACAGTATATATGTCGGTCTCTAACTAAATTGAAACTACAGACTGCACTGATCCAGAGTCCTGACTGGAAACTAAATAAACTGAAAGTCGATCGGATGCTTGATCGACATGCATGAAAGATACGTCCAGACAATATTTAATCTGGAGCTGAGTAATGGAATTAGAACATGCACCTGGTACGCGCGTTGCATTCCAGCTCCGGAATACTAATCGCAAAAGGAATGATCTAGAATTTTGATGTTCGAAATGCACCCATATCGATTAAACTACTGCCGAAAGATCCACTGGAGGACTTAAATGTAGACAATCTAGAAACTGAGGATGAATTTAAGAGAGAAAATACAGTGTTTGTGTAGCTGGTGGCAACGCAGAATGAACGAGATATGAACGAGAGTGTGAATGTGCAAAATGCTGGCAGTCAGGGGGAGGAGGTCCTGGTCTCCCGCTTCTACCGACGGACTGGGTTAAGCGGTAGGGACACCAACTTAGAAAATCTGTCTGCTCCAGCATGGTGCCGTCCCTCGGCACTAAGTCCCAGGGGGATTAAGGTTTCCGCCTGGCAGCCCGTCAGGGAAAATTTTCCCACCAGGGGGGTTGTGGCCTCAGGCGGGCAGCCAAGCGGAAACCTTAATCCCCCTGGGACTTAGTGCTGAGGGGTGCCGTCTAAACTACCCCAAGGACTTTCATTGGGGGGCAGGGCTGAGACGCGGGTAGCTCCTCGCTGGACGCGCTGCTCCTGATCCACCCCGCTGCTCCCCCTCCCGATCCGTTTTTTAGGAGGACAGCCCTCGTCGTTGCGCTCCTCGTCTCCTCCCGTCGCTCTGTGTGCGCTCCTCCCGTGGTCTCCCGTTTTGTGCAGCACGTTTAGGCGTCTTGCGTGAGTGTTTGTTTCATTTTTTCCTGCTGCACTGGAATTGTTTAGCGAGGGGTGTGTGTGTGTGTGTGTGTGTGTGTGTATGTTTGATTGTATCTGTCTGGGACAGTGAAGGTGGCGAGTCGAGATTGTGCTGGTGAAACGTTCATCTGAAACAATTCAGAACTGTAATGCTACATCTGCACCTAGACAGCGGAAATGCACAACCAAAGATAAACTTCTCGCACGCACCAAGCTTCAAATGAGCTAACATTTATCACATGGTGGAATACTACCATTATGATGAGATTGTATCTTGCACAGGGAGATCGGGAGGGTGAAACCCGGGGGGGTATAATTTTTCAGTGTGTAACTATTCCCCCCCCGGTTTCACCCTCCCGATCTCCCTGTGTTGTACCAATGATCTGTTAGCAAGGGAGTCAGTGATTTGACGTATGAGTAGCAACTTAAAAGTAATCTTACACTGAACTTTGGGGCCGCAGAGTACAAGTAACTGAGGTTCCTTCCTATAAATTTCGGTAACCGAAGAATAGACATTTAATAATACTAGCAAGATATGCCACTATCCGACTGAGGTGAAGCTAATAAGCACTACCAAAGTGGGCGGTTCTCCAATGCAATGAAGTGTCCAATCTCCTATTACTCTGATTCAGCTTAATTCACTGTCAGAGAAACCAGAATACCCTGGGAGAACTGTCATCCATTCAATTTGTAGGCGATTAACCCCTAAACGTCCAGATTCATCTCCAGAATTGACGATTTGAGAAAAATCATTATAAGGTGCTATTTGGAAGCATATTTTGGAATTGAAATGCAAATAGAAGTTGTAGATTTTGTTTTGTAGATTCCATCTATACGGTTAGATTCACCAATGCTATCATCAATCTTTTTTTTATAAATTTTGAAAGAGAAATTCCAAAATTCCTTCAAAATTCGATTGCAAGTAAAATATCATCATTTTTTGAGTAAAATTTGTTGGAATGGATTTGAAATGGGGTTCTCTTCACATGGTGATTTTTTCGAAATTTTTGTGTTCTTCCTATCTATGACCTCATTTTGGCTAATTCACTTTTGAACTAGAGTCAAAATAGTTTGGCCACTTGACATACTTGGACTTTAGTAATTTTTGAAAAATATGAACTCTAGTAACATCAAATCCAACCCTTAGATAGGACAAAAACTTGATAATGTATCTTCACAAATTAAAATAACTTTCATCCAAGTAGCTGGGAGGATGAAATTGGAGTTTCAATCTGTTCATCGTCCAAAAAATGGACGTTGACTCGTTTAGGGGTTAATATTGCCATGGGATAATTAAGTTGAAGCTGCCTGGATTTGCCTTCACACTATACTATGGCGAACCCAATAGTTTTTCATTCCGGAGCTCTAGACCTTTGTCACTTCTCACTGAAAATGATCTAATTTTAATTTTAGTAGCCAAGTTGGCCCCATGCTTTGTCTATAGACTTTTTTATTCACTCCATGTTTAGTCGCTATTTCAGGGAATGAAAAGTGACACGATTAAACCAATTAATCTCAGGAGCGCCAGAGCTAACACCTGAAGACATATGACGGGGTATTGAACTACTCTCCGTGATGCATCAAAAATGAGAATGACAATTCGTAACATGATGCTTCTAGGGCAACCAGATTGACAGGTGTGCAACACATTGCAAGAATCGGTAAATGCAGAGAACGGATATTTCGATAAAATGGCGGTATTTTACAAACTTTGCACATTTAGGTTCAAACCATGCGGTCTGAAATGTACACCGCTCCTAGATTTCAGACCGTGCGGTCTGAAATCTATACTGGTCCTAGAAATTGAATGGAAAAATGGTATATGAATATCACCATTTTAACAAAATATCTGTTAGAGGTGCCATTTAGCATTCAGAAAGGGTTTGAGGTCAACAACTCATGTAAGTATTTTTTGCACACAAATAGACAATTACAAGCATATTTGCCCAAAAGTAGGCAATTAGAGGCATATTCACACACAATAAAATTTGTATGGCAATAGGTGATCGTTTGAGGCACTACTTGGGAACTTTCTTGCCCTCTTATATAAAATCAATTTCTTGCTAGCAAACATTACACAATTTAAACTTCATGATATTAGCATCAAAACTTATTAGTGAAGTGCACATCCTAAGTTGTGAACAACATATTGAGAATAGTGATGAAATCTTTGTATTGTCTTCTTGTTCTCACCCTTCCGTGACTTGTAATTTAGGAAGTTCTTTTCATTAGATTATTGTCTTGTTTGCCAAAGCCAAAGGAAGATTGCAACCAAGGGGGTGAATAATGCTGGTGTTTGGCTTCACTCTGATCTCTAGCTAACAATTTACCTTGTGTCACATTGATGGAAGACAACACATGGGTTTGCAGAAGTTTGTTCTTAATTGCAAAATCAGCAATATCCTTAAGCAAATCCATGATATATGATAGCTACTTCTTGGATGTGTCCAAAACTAGTTTATGTGTCTAGACACCCTCTTTGGTAGCCACTCTTGGCTCTCTCTCTCTCTCTTCAATAAAATTCTAGCATCCAAATGAGTCAATGCTCAAAACATCAAAGCCCTTGCAATAGTGCCCTGGAGAGTCCTTAGGCATGCTAAATTATCATAGTGTCACTAGCTCCCATGTTGATCATCTTGAAAACCTTCACAGAGTGTTTGTGAGTATTTCTACATTGTCCCGTAGGGGTATCATGATGTGCCCAATTGTTGTTTGATGCAATGACTATATAAACTTTAGGGGAATTATTGATAGATGTACATAAAGCTAGGTCTTGGTTGTTGGGATACAAGACAATATAGCTATTGAGAATTTTAAAGGATAGCACCAACAATGATATCTTCTACTTTACTATTCTTCACAAAAGCAGAAATGCGGCATTGCATGGCATACTAATAGGGCATAATCACATACTTGAGCATATGGAAAAGCCAATCTAGGTGTCAATTAGTATATCAATGTATAGATGTAGATAACATTGATTTCAAGTTGCCATGGTAATTTTCTATGGCAACATTTGAATATTGGTTGGTGTGTGTGACATTGTGATAGCATGTTATCTACTTTCAATGTACTTAATCCTACGTTTGCTGAAAATATGTCATGAAGGTTTTAGCTTTCAGTGTCATGATGTGAACTATCTATTAGTTAAACATAGACATTGGCATGTTTTTATTTTAGTTCTATAATAGGAGTTTAGTAATTCAAAAGTCAATTGGTGGTTATTTTTCAGTTAACTTTTTACATTAGCTTTTAAGTTTCTAATTATTTTTATTTGATTTAGAAGGCTAAAAAAATATAAAAAAGCAATAGTGGGGCATTTGTTATTGTTGGATATATAGAAATAATATAGTAGAGGGAAATGAAAGGATTAGGAAAGAGAAAATATATTAGGGTTTTTTTTAGTAGAAGGGATTCCATCTTCAAAACTAGAACTATCATCTATTTGGACATGTTCATTTGTCAAGTTGCATCTTGAGATTGGTTGACCAAAACTTTGAAGTTAAATGGCTTTCATCCAAAACAACATCAATTGGGATGTGTGGTGTAGAAGGAAAAGTAATTACCTACTTGAAAATTATTCTTTAGTATAATAAGTTTGTTTTAAGGGAGACAATCAAGTAGGGCAATTCTATGCTAGTAGATTCAATTCCAAACTCAATAATACAATCCAACTACCCAAGGACATGCAATGGACTCACAACTCTCATCACACAAATTCCACACATAAATTTGATCACAAGAATGAATGATTAATTTCCAATTAAGCTAACACCATTAGATACATAGGCTAACATAATTCCAAATCCGCAATCCAACACAAAATACAATTTCAATCACATATTATGCAATCCTACAATTGATACATTTCAATTTAACTTTGCTCAAATATTATAGGTTTGAACTTCATACACAATTCAATTTGATATCAAAGTACTCACTTCCAACTAATATAAACATATTACCACAAATTTCACCATTTCTCATCACCCAATCCTATCAATTTTTTACATAAACTTCTCATCCAATTAGCACTAAGGTAAAACAGCCCATTGCAGTCAGAATTAGGAGTTCGTACTCATGACATGGCTGAAATTTTTTAATTTTTTTTCCACATAAACACAAGTGTGAGAAACAATGAGAGCATTTGAAATTATATTCTTTTGACAAAGTATGAATCTGTTATGAATTTTTGAAGTGTTCAGCCCATCATGGCCCATAAGAGTTTGTAGACTACCCCAGAACCAACAAAATCTGTATCCATCATGCTCATCTTACATACCTAAAGCAGTCACAATAATTTCTAATGTAAAAGGCCTAAAACAGTCACTTCCTACAATGAAATTATACTAAAAAGTTAGAAGTTCCTAATGCAATCACTAATCACTCCATTATTGTTAGGTAAGACATTGATTGTGGTCCAAATCTCATTTACTAATAAAACCCATGATGGGGTCTAAAAAAACCCACAATGGGGTGACTTCCTAGGTGACCGCTATGGGTCATTTGACCACAATGAGCTGTTTTACCTTATACTCTCACTATAAATCTTTCACACTACAACAACATCAAACACACCCCAAAAATTTCAGAAAATGCAACCAATTTGGGTTGGGACTCGCACTAACTTCTCTTGCAGTGGGTGCCTTAAACCACTTGGAAGGAAGCTAAATAGCCAATATTTACACCCTTCCAAATCCAACTTGGGAAAAGGAAACCACGACTATACACATTCCATTCAGAGGACCATCTACAAACTGGTAATCTGCCCAACTCATTAACTAAAACTCTAATTAGGCTATACAAATATCGAATTATCACCCCGCTTTGAATCCAAATGATTAATACTCCAAATTTACACTTCAAAATTAACAATTGAACACCATGAAAAATTCCCAGTAAATGTTCACATTCTACAAGTGGCCTCATGGATCACTCGATGCATCCACAATGAAGTGATGCAATCCATCCAAGGCTAGCACACAAGAGCCCATGAAAACAAGCACTACAATGATTGATTTCAAAGACTAAACTGAGTTGGATGCAAGGTGAAATCACACCAAACAACAGAGGAGTTTGGAGTATTTTCACCATTCTATGACCCATTGAATGGAAGGACAACGTGCTTTCATGTCTTGAAGGAGCTGGGCACTCATCAACACTCCATTGTTCGCCACATCCACCGATCGCATCTTCTGTGAGTTCGTAAATTATGGAGGAGCTTGCAACGTCTTGTACCCGCTAACGTCCATATGGTCAAATTCCAGACCCAATGGACTGGTTCAGGTTAACTTTGTATTGCTGGACACGTCGAGAATAGACAAATTTGGGAAGTTGACCGAGTCCGGGAGCTCCTGGATTGAACACCCCCTGCAGTTTAAAATGCGCAGCAGCAAGCAGCCTGCATTTGCAGATCCACAAGATCGTGTTCCGGCACACACGTAAGTCCCGGAGACCTGTCAGTTGGTGAAGGTCCTGCCCCAGGTTCACGTGAAGCCATCGATGCCTGTTTATTCGCAGGGATTCCAAGTTCTGCAACCCAAAGGTACTACAAAGATCTCTCAACCGGGCGTAATCCATGACCCTCCACGATTAGCAATTGCAAGCTCTGGCAGATCCGGTAACACCTCCAACTTGTTACAATTCCTGATGTCCAGCTCTTCCAAACTCCTCAATTTGCACTAACCGGACAAATCCTCAAATTTACGCCAACAGAATTGTTGACAACCACACACCAAACAGACCAATTCATCTAACTTCGCAGTGATTCGATGAGCTTGCAACACCAAAGGTCCAATATTCTTAAATTTCTGAGGTTGTGCAAATCCGGCAACTCCGCAAGACTGTAGCAAAAAGCTGCATGCAGTTCCACCAAACTGACTAAGTCTCCCAAACCCGGCAAAGCTTGTAGTGAACAACACCAGTCCACATGCAACTTCCGCAGCTGTTTCAGCTTGTGTAAGCTGGGCACCCCTTTTAGCTCACTGCAACAATGGAGACGAAGTTCCTGCAAGGCAACTAACTCACCCAAACCCGGGCAACTTTGCAACGCCCTGCACCAGCTTAAATCCAAGAACTGCAAGTTGGAGTGCTTCAAGCTCAAGCCGGCAATTGTTGTCACTGAGTCATTCTCGCGGAAACAAACTACTTCTAGTAAAATGAGGTTGGTCAAATCTGGCAATCGACGGCATCCGTACAAATCTAACACTCGGAGGTTTGTTAAACAACCGATCTCCTCAATGCAAGATGACTCTGATGGGATGTTCATCCATCGTAGAAAGACCAACTGCGACAACGAACCTAGACCGACCACTGATATCAATGGCTTTGAACTTGCCCAATATAAAAGACATTCCAACTCCAAGCTCTTGAGGTGCTTGAGGCTTCTCAGATCTAGGGAGTATACACAAGCAAAGTCTGTACAAAGCTTCAAAACCGTCACATTGGGGAAACATGCAAAATTCACATTCTCCAACTTCTTTAATCCCTTATCTAAGAAAAACATCCGCCTCACATTAACCAAACAACCTCCTTTGGTCACGCTGGCCTCCTCAAGCGCATTAAACTCATCCCACTCAAAAATCCATCGTCTTTTCTTAAACTTGCCAACTTTAGTTTCCAGTCTTGCAAACTGACGCCACAGGTCATGCATGCCGATTTTGCCAAGCCCATCACCAAGATTCTCTAGAAGTGATTTCCTCCTTAGGTTTTCCAACTACATACAAATAAAAACAAACACAAACTGTCAAAAGCAGAAAATCTCTCACAGTCTTCACCCAACTTCAAAAACTATGACAACCATAGTCCTAACATTGACTTAATTTCATAAAATTGGCACATGTAACGTCAAATAGGAACAAAATGGGTTTTCAAACACTCCTTTGTAACTTCAACAACTTGATGTATATCTCACTTTCCAATCCATCCTTAGAATTAGGAACTCCAAGGTTGAATGCATTCAAGGTTCGAAAATTTCAATCACAAACTAAAGCCTTTGAAGATGCCCTTCAATAAATTGAGCGTGTTGAGAGACAACGCAAATCTCAAGTTTACATCCATCTCACATCTTAGACACCTAAGGACTACCACTCTAACAACTAACAACTAATCTCAAAACTTGAAAGTGCGAACTCTTAGCCCTTGAATGTCAAATTTGGGAACCAACATTGAAAATTGACCAAATGGCATTCAAGAAGTTTCCATAACTAAACTCTCAAAAAGTCAAGAATGTAGAGGCCATGGGAACAAATGGTCCCACTCATTGTACTTCTCATCATGGAAACAAAGATTGACAACCAAGAATTCAAAGAATACTCACCCGTTCCATCACATGAGTCACAGGTATTCCATGGGCCATACCAAACCATTCAAAAAGGTTCCACTTGAATGAAACACTTCCACCATTGTAAGGTGCAAATAGGGCCACATCCATGAATAGAAGTTGGTCTAGGGGATTCAAGGCATCAAAGCTTCTTCTCAAAATGGAGAAAACAGGGTGTTGGGGTTCTCCAAAAGGGTTCAAAAAGTCAATTTCATGCAAGAGGGACCACCATCGTACTCGAACATATCCAACCCACCGCAACTGCTCACCCAATGCTTGCAATGCCAATGGGTGGTAATGATAACTAATGCCATCACCTTTCTTGAAATGACATCGCTCAATGCAAGATGAGATCAAATCAAGGTCATCCTTATTGCTTGAGTATAAAGGAGGGACACATGATACATGATAAAGGAATAAAGAGCTTGCTTCCTCCAACTCCAACTCTGGCATTTCCATGCATTCACTTGCATCAAGCCCCAAAGACGTCAATTCATTCATAGAACGTGCTGTCACAAGCAAAATACTTCCAAGACCATAATGTGCTCGTAGAAGAACCAAGGCTTGCTTTGAAGTTGCACTTGACACATTGTCAATTGCTAAAAATACTTTAACATTCATCATATCTCTCATGATGTGGTGCCGATACTGCAAGTCAAGAACATCTCAAGATTAGTGCAACACAACCAAATTGAAGTACAACAAATTAAATCAATCAAAAAAACACAAAAGGTTGTCCACATGCACTCCATTGCAATGCACATAATGAATACAAAAATGTGCCCATGCTTTTCTAATTATAGTCCACCAAACAAACCTTGTCTACATCCATCGCTCCCAAAAGATCCAAATTTTTGTTGGTAAGCTTTCCAAGCACTTCTTTAAATACTTCTTCTTCACTTTGACATCCCAACTCAACATGACATACTTTGTCCCGATACTCCTCCGCTAAAACATTACACATAGCCTTGCACATAGTAGTTTTTCCAATACCTCCAACTCCATATAAGCCAACTATACGCACCCCATACAACAAGGACACTTTTGATTCCTCAATTGCTTCATGGATCACCTATGTGTTAATCAAGAGAGGTGGGAATAAATTAAAATCAAGGAATTTGAACAAAATGAACTCATCACTACCAACATAAGATGATACTTCTAGGCATCTAAATGACATCCTTATAATTGTAGACAAAAAGCATAAGAAAAACAAGCAAATCAAAGAAGCATCCAAAAGGATTGATTTTTATACAAACCTTGCACAAACGGGACCTCCCTTGAATGTGAGAATCTTCAAACCTTGTCCCTGGGGGAACCAACTTACATATTGCTTCAACTATCTCCTCCCGAAATTTCACTTCCCCCAATTCAAAGTTGTACTTCAACCCATTGGTTGGGCCAAACAATTGCAAGGCATCTTCACAATCTTTCACATCAACCCTACTATCACATTTTGCCCAAGTATGCCACAATGATAACCATGTCTTACGATTCTCTACATCATGACATTGAGAAAATGAAATGCCAAAAAATATTGGCACTATTGTGAAGCTTGGCTTCTTCCTTTTGACATTTGCCATGGCCACCAACTCCAACATGGGCCATTTTGAAGTAAGGAATTCCTCTGATAATACCACCACCCCAACTTCACATTGGTCGATAGCTTCAAAGATAAGCCGTGGGAAATCCTTTCCAATGGGCAAGCAATCCCGACGCTTGTCCAGAAATGGATTGCGGTCACATCTCTCCAAGTCCACACACAACTGTTCCACAAACCCTTTTTGTGCACCACTGTGGCTCAAAAACACCTTGTGCTTTGGTTGTAAAATGCGATTCCTGTCCACACAAATAAAATTCCCACCCAATCAATCAACAATGAAAGAGAAACAAGACATTGTTTTATAATAAAGGTTAAGTTAACCCGATATTCTGTAACGATTGCAATCACAATATTTGCTCTTCATGTGAGCAATGATGCAAGAGATCACAATTCACAAGTACTACTAACCCATATCCATTGCCATCGCTTGTAGACAGACTTGTGCTCTCCTGTTCCATGCTTCAAATCATGCCAGGTCTGAAAAACATTTCCATGGCATTAGACTACGTAAGATTCACTCGTGGTTGTCTCCTCCAGGACTTCTGCAGTACAAACTAGGTGGAGAGTGAGCATCCTGAATGTCTAATGCTTTCAAGGTAGGGTGACAAATTCTAAAAATACGATAAAAATTGAATGAGATCGATTAAAACCAACTGGAGATTGACCACCCGCACAGCACCTCTTATCACAAACAATTTCCTTTGAGATTCACACAATCCTCCTCAATGAAACAAAGCCAAAGATTTTGAGTTCCCATAACCCCAGGAGATCCTGACAAACCTTACCGAGTTATATGCACAACAATTACGGGTACTATACTGGTTCCACAAAGGTTGAACAAGACGGTTCTTCCATCAGTTATGGCCAGACCTTAGCATCATCTGTCAAGTAGGTCATAACCAGTCTGCTCCAAAAGCACGAAACAACATGATCAACCCCTAAAAGAATGAGTATTCATGCTTCTAGAATCACCGAGTTCATGGATTGTATGTTGAATAGAATAGAATTTGAATAGAGACAAATTCCATATCACCGAAGTCAGTGCAGAGCACCGTAATAATTGATAGAAAAAATAAATAAGAGAAGACAAAACAAATCTCCCTATGACCTACTCAAACTTTAAGCCCCGAGTTATGCTTGCGTCCATTAGGGATTCAAGACTGTACCTGAATCTACTTGCAAATCTCACGCCCACCGTCCAGTCTTCTTTCCCACTCTCCTCTACCGACAGGTATACCACATCCTCCAACTTCGACACTTCCTCACAAGCGCCACAGAGAACAACGACCTCAACGATTACCACCAAAACTCCAATCTAGTCAGCCCACAAACAATCAAACCACTGGTTTTCCGCTTTCCGCAGGAGCCCTTTCACTGTTCGTCCTCTCCCTATCTCATCTGCACAAAACCCTACCGACATCTTAACAATTCAGAAACCCCCATTCTCCTCACCGCAGGCAAACCTTCCAGCACCGTACCTCCAAATGCCCATCAAATCACCAATACCACCAACACTTACCGCTAAAACCCCTCGAAAAACAGAACCACCGCATCGGAACACAAATGTCCTCGTCACATCGGAGCCTCGGGAACCCATAGGGACCAAATTCAACACAAATTCCGCAGAAATTGTCAGGATCGAATTCCACGCCGAAACAAACTGACTTGGAACAAGAAAAGTTGAGGACTTGTGGGGGCGAAATTCAAAGGGTATATATGGAGCATAAAAAAGAAGGGTAGGCAGGCTCACAAGGTGGAGAACAGAGAAACAAAGAGAGATCTGGAGGCTTGAGATGGAGCTTACCATGATGGAGGAGGAGCAATGGAGCAACGACGGAAGTTGGAGAATGAAATAGAGAAATGGTGGAGAGGAATCAAGTTAACCCTTAAACAACGGGCTGGTCAACGTGGGGAAAAGGCGGGCTGTGAACTGTTCAACATTGACCACGTGAGAAAGCAAGGCTGACGCCGATGAACAGTGCCACGAAGAATCAGCTCTCGGGCAGTGTGGCCTCCGCAGTAGGTGGAGGTACAGTGGTGGGCACGACGTGGGCAGTGATAACGGCCACATCCCTGGCGCCCTGGCTACAGTGACGGTGCGAGTGCTTTTCTTCCTCTTCGTTACGTGAAAGGCAGTCCCGAAGGCAGTCGATGTGAGCTGAACTCTGCTAAGCTTCCAGACGTTGGTTCGCGAAATGTGCAAATGGTTTGCGACACATGCTAGTAAGATATGTGCCAATGCAAAACTGGCTTCCTTTACTTGAAAATTTCATGTTACATGAAAAGCTTTGAATGTGTATGCACTCTCGATCCTCCAATTGACTTTCATGCTGCAACAAATTCTGAGGCTACTCATTCAAGGCAAACTCACAGAACTGAAGACTGCAAATCAAGCACACACAGGTAGCACTCTCTCCTGCAGACATTCGGGGTTCCTTTCTTATTCACCTGCACACAGGATACGGAGAATAAGAAGAGGTGAACATGCGCTGTACGTTGAGCACATTTTCAGTATGTGCTATCACCAAGGACTGTGTCGCCACGTGCTACCCTAATGTGATCTAAGAAATTAGGCAACGAAAATGCAGCAGAACTAAGTTTAAGAAATGTTATTTTAAGAAGAGGACACTCACCATAGAAAGGTCCGGAATCACTGTAGAACCACAAATTCTCTTGTGACGAATCTGCTCCTGAAGCTGATTGTGAACATGGAACACAGAAAATTCAGCAAGTTGCCTCGTACGTCACACCTCATTCCACAAATTTAAAGCAGTTGGACGACGGACCGTACTAGCAATCAACAACACAGAAATTACTGAAGAGCACGATGAGAACTGCAGCTGAGAGCAAGTGAGGCGCCGGGGCGGCCCATGGAAACCTAAAACGCCAAGAAGATGATGAGGACGACACAATCACTCAACAGCTTCAGAAGTCGATACAAGTGATCGATTAGCCACGACAGAGAGTAGGGCGAACTCCAGCTCTAGAAGCGGCAGATTACGATGGACTGACGACAATTAGAACCCTCCTTCACAAGCCAAATTCCGAGATCACGAGAACCCCCCAAAATTGGCACCATCAGCCACAGAGCTCTTCGTCACTCCTAAGAAAATCCAAGAAGAGAACACGACGACACAATCACGGTTAGCTATCTACCTGCTTAGTTGTCGGGTCGAAGTAGTTGGGTTTCTGTTGATCCAGACTTGGGCTGTATATATATCCGGCCTCATGAAAATCTCTTGCTCTCGCACTTTCATTGGTTGCGAGTTGCAAGAGAAATGTAAATTGTTGTGCATATGCTTCTCTCGGACTTGTACTTAATTTCAATGCCCTGTGAGCAATCGACTCACATCGGCTTGGCGAGCTAATATCCTTGCCTCGAACATCGATCAAATCACCTGTGTCCCTCTTGATATTCACGTGATTGATTGCGCTGGAGCATAATCCTTGCTCGGTTTACTTTGGAAACTAATTACAGTATAACCTCTCTAAAGCAATAAGATTGGGCCTGGTCCGACAGTTAAGGGTTAACCCTTGGAGGTTCAAAAAGCCCAATTTGGGATGCAACATGGTGTTTTTTTTTATGTATTTTACATACAAGGTGTAGCAATTGATGTATACAATAGTTACAAAAGTTTGTATTCATATTGAGCCATATTCAAGGGCACATGATATTTCTAGTTTAGATCATCATTGCACTTCCAACATGTTAGAAAAGTTGCAAAACAACCACAAATTCTACATGTTTGGTGGTCTATTTGAACATGATAATGTTTAGAAATTAAAGTAACCTCTAAACAAAAGATGTTAGTTGTCAAATTTTCAATCCAACAATGTATGTCTTGTCATATTTTAATACATACTTCATATTCTAACAGTACATGACCATATATATGAACCCATTAGACATTTTCATAAGAGTTAAAGTCACCTCCTTATCAGGATTCAAAGTCTATATTTTCTTTTATTCTTGTAATCCATCTATTATCATGCAAATTAAATCAAAATTCTCCCAAGGGTTATACAATAGTGAACATTGGAAACTAAAAGCCTCAGAAGCCAAATTTTGTTAGAAAAGTGTCTTCTACCAACTCCTTCCAAGTCTCTTTCTAACCGAATATGCAAAGTAAAGCTCTAAATAAGGCCATAAAATTCATAACCGTTTGTTGGAGGGTCCATGTGACACATTAGAGGACCCCAAGTATCAAGAAGAGAATGAGATGAGGTGGTCCAAAATGTGTTCCACATTCTCAAGGAATAGACTAATTTCTTTAAGCTAGCCTTTATTCTTGAGGTTTGTACAGTGTGTTTGGGACCCGTGACCAATGGTATAGAATGTTATGGCGGAGCTCCTCCGACTGTTCTCGCAAGCCATGAAGCTCATATACATCCGAAGCTTCGCGGCTCCCACAAATGCCCAGCACTGACATTTCCTTGCGAGCCACTCGAGCTACTCGTTGCCAAGTAAAGCATCGGAGGAGGTGGCGACATGACCAGAAACTCCATAGAAGACCGCGATGAATTCACCAATCTCCTCAGCATTCCGGTCGAAAACTCCGTGTACGATTCCTCGGAGTTTCCAGCCGAGGGGATGCATGGAACCACACTCTCTTCGGCTGCGGGACCTTCCAACTGGGAGATTCCATTGCCGCTGGGATACGTTTCCATGGAGATTCCGGGGGAGCCCTGAGTCGACGAGTCGGAACTCCATGATGGGATGATGCCCTCGGGATTCTCCTCTAGGGAGGTTCCAACGTCGGCGTCGGCGTCGACGGCACCACCGCCGCAGCTGAACGACGACGAAATCTCGGAGGACGAACGGAATGAGTCCAAGGCCACAGCGCTGCAACAGGAATCTACAGATGAAGTGGAAGCGAGGGTGGTCGCTATGGAGGCCAGCCACTTTGCTTGCTCCTTCACCAGTTTCAGCTTGGCTTTCTCATCCAATTCTGCTATCATGGGTGGTTTTACATGTAAGAAAGCCTCAAATGAAAATTAAAACAAATTTGAGCTATTTGAGAACTGACTGTACTACAAGAGACTCGAACATAAGCACTTTTTATGACGATTCCTTATGCTCTTGCAGCCATCACATCGATGTTTTATGATATGTTTTTTTGACATATGTGCTGTTTTCAACGTCCATTCTCTTTGATCTTGTTATTATGTATATTTCCGTGCAACTGAAATTGAGCTTTGAAACGTATTGAAAACTCTTTTTCAACCCTTCCTTTGACAGTCGGTACGGAAGATCATTTACACACAATTTTTCAAACATTTATGTAATAGATACATCACAAATATTTAACACTACTACGTTAAACACTACAATATTTTTCGCAAGTTCACAGGATTGGTAATTTGAGCCAGTTGAGGGAATTGGGGTAGCTCACCATCGCCTTTCGGCTTGGACGCCAAAATCCTCGGAGTGCTATCAGGAAAGTTGAGCAAGTGCGGTTTGCCGAAATGATAAAACGCGGCGTCCACTGCTCTCGCAGCTTGAATCTCCGTCTTGAAGTCTCCCAACGAGACTTTGTTCTTGGACTTGGGAGGCTTCATCTCCGCCACCCACGTCTTGCGACCGGGGCGGTGTCGGACTCCCCTGAACTTCCTTCGTCCCGGGGGAAGCGACGGGTTGTTGCCATGACCTGCTGCTGCTGCTTTAAATTCCACGGCATGCAGAAACAGGCTCCCCGCTGTGCGCAGCCGCTTCTCGGGGCGTTCGTAGGTCGTGATTTTCGAGTCCAGATCCACCAGGTCCAGTTGCAGGTTCCACACCACGAAGGGCTTGTATCCCGTCTGGTTTTCCCAGACGATTTTGAGGCCCTGGTTTGGGAAGTACACCCATGCGTAGTGTTTTCCGGCGCTGGGGAACACGTCGGGGATGGTGGACGAGTATGCGAAAGCATGCGGAACCACCTGAATTCACCAATCGCAAGTGACCAATATGAACTCGTCAAAGAGACCAATAATCGTAAAATTCCTAGTTAGACAAATTAAATCGAATAATGGGAAACGCCCCGTAGGTACAGTGTAGTGCAATGGTTGTTCAGCAGGGCGTTCCTCAACCATTTTAGACATCCATAATGCTAAGAACTTCAATTTCGTTAAATTGGCGACAATTCCATTACCTTTGGCGCGGTTCTTGCTAGGCCGTGCAGTCTGAAACCAAAATCTATCTGTCCTACTTTGTGGTCTGAAATTCGATCTTTGAACAGATATATATATATATCACAATTTTTGGCTTCTGAAAATCCCCAATTTAATGAAATTGACGTTTGGGTCCATAGACCCAATTCCGTAGTGCAACTATGGAATTTCTTACGGAAGTTTCATACTGACGTTCATACTGAGTTTGTACGTGTAATGGAGTCTGGAATTCCATACTGAAGCTGTCAAATACGAAAGTTACACAGTGGAATTGAGACTTTAGACCTTTTGGACTCCTCTGCTGAAGAATTCGCCAAGCTGATAATTCAGAAAACCGAGATTTCTGAAAGAACTCATCGATTTCACACGCCATATAAAACTTGGAAGGGCATGCATATCAAAAGCTAGAATGAAACGAGTGGGAAAGCAATCACCTCATTGCCCTGGAGGCAGGAGCATCGAAGGGACTTGCGATGGAAGGAGGAGACGGGACGTCCATTGGTTCTGGACCTGAAAGAGGGCGACAGAGCACTGGCCACGAGCGTGGTGGTGGAAGTCGTGCGCTCCGTGTGAGAGAAAGCTTTGGACAGCAGCGGCGACGTCGCCACCTGAACACCAATTTGGCGCAATTCCATTGAAAATGGCGCGGTGGACTCTCAAGCAAGTAGAGCGAAGAAAGGAAATAAAAGGACGTGAAGGAATCTAAAGTGTTGTGAAAGGGGAACGAGGTGGAAATCCTAGTGTAGGAATTTGCTTACTTAATTCACGTACATTTCGTTAAATTGGCGGTATTCCATTACTTTGGCACGTTTCAGGACGAGCGGGCTGCAACATAAATCCATACTTGTCCTACTTTGTGTGGTCTGAAATTAGACATTTTTGAAAATACATGTCACAAATTTTGACGCCAGAATCGTGTCAATTTCATCGAAATTGACGATATTTCCATATCTATTGGCACAGCAAGCTAACGTTAGAGTTGTAAATGTTGAAATGGCACATGCAGTACCGCCACTTTATCGGAGTTGATGTTACCTGTTGTTGCAGATGGTGGAACACTTCACCCTCTTGCAGATCGTCGCCCTGGTCTGCTTGCCAGTCCAGCGCCGCCTGGTCGGCCAACCGGTCTCGGCCTACCAGCAGTCGCTGGAAGGCGGTTTCGTGGTGGATCACGGTGGCGTGCGCGCACACCCGATGGATTTGGAAACGGCCCATGTACTGGTCCAGGTATCTCTGCAGGCGAGGGATGAGCGCTTGCGCCAGCGGCAGGGGGTCGATCGCCATAGCCATCTCTGGAGATTGATCGATTCCAGAGCACAGTCACCGACGGAATGGAAGCTAGCTAGTCGTAATTAATCACTGAGAGCTTGCCTCCTTTAATGTCCCTTACGGAACTATCAGATGTTTCCCAGACGATTTTACAAATTAAAAAGGAACGGGATGAATCCGTCAAAAACGGTAAACAGAGGATATGAGTGGAACAAATTTTTCCTTGGGAATTCAACGGCAATCCAGGAACCACGAATAATCGATCTCCCAGCCTGTGAATCAGCGGTGTTGCAGCTAGCTAGCTAGCTAAGCTGAGATACCTTGCAATCCAGTAATCATCCCCAATGTATGTCGATCTGAAACTAAAAATTAAACTACTGTACTGATCGATCAAGAGTCCGAGCGAGAAACTAACGAGACTGAAGATCGGATTCTTGATCGACAAGCGTCCAGACAGTATTCAAGCTGAGAACTACGTGCCGGAATTATAACACGCACCTGGTTGCAACCCAGTCCCGCAACCCAGAACTAAACATTTATAAAGGCAACGAACGAGAATTTTGATGTTCGAAATGCAACCTGCCTAAACTACGAGAGAGATAGAGACTTCGAGGATCGGACTTGAGCTTGGACAATCTAGAAACTGAGGATGAATTGAAGAGAGAAATCGTACGTAATTTTGGTGCGACTGGTGGCAACGCAGGCTCTGAAGCGTTAGGGAAGCAATTTATGAACGACTGGGTCCTGGTCTCCTGAAAGTACCGACGGACTGGACCTGTTTACGTAGGGACTAGGGACACGAATTCAGAAAGTCTGCTCCCGCGTGGTTCATATTATCAGACTGGTCGATATATTCTATTAGTGAGGGCGCAAATTAGTTTCAATACAATAGTTTGTTTGTTTTTAAATTATGTGAAAAGTAGTAGACCACAGTAATATTTTAACCTACACTTGCACTAAATAAAAATTGTGTGACTTTGGTAAATTAGTGTTGTTCACACGAAAGGGATAAATTAGTGAATGCATTACCATCCTACACCACCAGTATAGAACGTAATAACATTGTATAACTACCAGGCAATGGTCATCGCAATGCTGGGAAGGTACTATACTTTGCTTGATACCTTGGAGAGGCTTCTCAATTCTTTCAAAGATTGGGGTTGGCTGAGGAGTCATCAATAAGACAATTTTGTTCACTGTAGGGTCCCCTTTTCAAGGATGCAAAAAGACCCCTGCCTCATTGATAAACAACATTATAGTACCCGGCGGGGCACTCAGGATAAGTTAGGGGGCAGTGGAGGGAGGGGGCCTAGCACAGCCTAGTCCTGTTTTCCAAGGTCTGTCAATTCTGCAGTCAAAGTGCAGGGGGGCGGAATAATTAAATTGTACCTTTTGTGACCAAAAAGCAAAAAAAGTGCAGGGAGGGCAAGTGTACGCAAGATTCTGTAGGAGTTTGCATATTAATTATTTCCCCCCTACATTCCCCCCTTTCTCCCCCCTTTCTCCCCCCTTGACTCCCCCCCTCCACCTGGGGGAGTGGAGTGGAATAGAGGCCTCATAGAACAAGTCTGCACGGAAGTCTGAACTGACGTGTAAACTGGGTTAAATTTGGAAGATTTGAATTCATATTTTGCAAAACAGAAGAGACCCTGGAGTAGTGTACACTTGGTCGAGAAAGAAAAAAAATAATGAATTATTCATTATAAGATAGGGGAGATTATTTTAACATTTATTCCTAGTTGGAGCAAATAAAGGTGCCGTTCAGTATGACCCTTCTTCTCATGCTTCCGTAGAACTTCCTATGAAATTGACCATTAATTAAAATTTCGTTTATTGCAATTGAAAAAAGCACCCTAAAGGTTGATGAACAGGGCAATGGTTTGGTCAAATAACTTCTCATTCCCACTATTGAGCAATGCTTATATATTTTGAAAGATACCTTCTTTTATGAGTAATTTGATGAAATTGGGGTGAATAATATATTTTATTGTAATGGAGATTTAACCCTTAAATGCCCAGACAGTGTTTTTTGGTAACATAGCGATTTTGGGCAACTCATGAATGGAAATTTTATTCTTTTTCAGTGAAATTTTCACACAATATGAATCCAAGGAGTAGCTTTAAAGTGCAACAATTTCCATAACTTTTGACTACATAGTTAAAAAGTATTTCCATGATATGTCATTTTCATTGCTCGGCGAGCAACCTAGGCAACTCAAAAAAGTTCTTAGAAAAACACTTTTTTCAAAAATAAAAATTTGAAATTGATTTTCTAGATTTTTTTTTATGTATATATAAAGCTTGGAATCATTCCATTTTGATGTATGAGATGAAAGTTATGAGGAGTTTTAGTTTGTGGGTAGTTATGGAATCTCTATTCTAAGGTAAACTTTGAAGTCCTTTATTCAACTCAATTTTTCAATATTTTTCAAAAAAATAGAAACATTAGGTGTATTGTTTATCACAACATAACAACCATTGGGATTGGCATTTTTCAATTCCATAACTAAATTCTTAACAATTTAGTATTTTGAATCATTCTCTACTTCTTTCTACTTACAATTTTTTTCCTATATGTTGTACAATTCTAAATGATAAAAAAAATTTCTAGCATGTAGCCAACTTGCTTGAAGAATGAATCCAAAGAAGCACCATCATTTTGGACATTTTTTCATATAAATGTGATTGAGTGAAGTGCAACTGCCCGTTTTTTTGCACGGCCAAAAAAGGGATTTTTGTCAATTCAAATGCTAATATCTTGCAATCTACATCATAGAAATTTCTGAAATTTTTCCAGGTCTTTTCAAACCATCGCACTACAAGATCCTACAATTAAATGTGTCCAAAAATGTGTTTTCTTTTTTATAAATTTGGTACTTGTATTAGAAATGGCAATTTTGGGGTGTTTTGGGTGAAAATATAGTTTAATATATTTAGGATTTAAGTAAGAATGTGAACAATTTAAAAAAAATTAGAATTTAGAAGGGTTAAACAAAAGGAATGAAAATCTATTGTAGAAATAAAATAAAATAATGTAAGCACCTTTGGTCTGGTTGTGCACTCTATCTTCACACATGAAATTTCGAAAAAGTGTAGGTAAGGGAAGCTTTTGGGTTTGGTTATCCTAGAAAAATTTTGTTGGTTGTAGATGTGCGCAAATACATAGCAATAAATGAGAAAAATCAGCAATTAACTACCATAGCCCAATGATACCTTTGTCAAAAATTGTCTATGACAATAGAGTTGATTGTAAAGTGGGAGGAAAAAAGGACTTCACTCCCTTTGAATAGCCCCCCCCCCCCTACATAACTAGAAATTTAACTCCTTTTGGGTCTAAAATGGAGCTTTTTTGAGTCTTGTCCCACTAGTTTTGCTCCCACCACTGAAAACTCACGAGCATGCAACGTGTAGGACTAAGAGTTATTAATAATTCAAGACAAGAACTATGAGTTTAGAGTTTAACTCAAGATGAAGCAGTGAACCACAAGGCATTTCTTGCTGTAGACCACAATTTAAACTTAGTTTACAACTCCAGACTAAGCCCCATACCACTTTATAATTGACTCTTATGGCTATTGAAATTATTTAAGAAAAATAAAATATATATTTGAAATAGTTGATCCATTCTACTATGGGGGGGATTATGATTATGATGAGTTGTTGGGATATTTTTTTTACATATAAAAATTTACTAGAAATACATGTGTTTTTTATAAAATTTTATTGAAAATCTCCTTAAAGGTCATTACTTATAATCTTATGTCTAGGACTATACTTAAAAACTCACTTAAAACACCCCTTTCTCTTGTAGTGACAATTGAATGTCTTATCACATATCCTTGACAAATCTATAATGAGACTCACAAGACTAAAATTTTACAAAGTACAAAACAGAGTTTTAAAGAATACCTAATGTGATGAATTCTAGTTTTCAAAAGATATTGATTATTTGCCAAGGATGTAACTAAACTATTCATCAATGAGGTTAACCTAGATCAATTGAGTAATAACACTCTTACCAAAGGATTTTTTTGTTTGGTATTATTATCCTATCCTACCTCTTAAAGAGTTCTAATGATTGGTCTAAGTATTATCAAGTTTATCCCATTCGGAATCTAAAGTAGTTTGGAGCAAAAACTATTTTTTTTTTTATTATCTAGTGTATTGAACAATAAAAATTTGCAAAATTCAACATGAAAAAATAAAATTGAAATACTATAGTAAAGTGTGAATGTTTTTTTTGGAAACATGGACTACATAGATTGTAAGATTATATTGTTTAATCTATAAAAGATTGGAAATTCATTTGAGGCTTTTTATATTTTTGGGTAGGCCATTGAAAAATAAGGGATAATTAAAGGGGAAGATATGTCATGTCAATAGCCTTCTAATGCACTAGTTGACTAGGTAGTTGTAAAATTAAGAGGTGAAATGTGATTTAGGGTCTCAATTTGGGCAACTCAAAAAATAACTTATTTTGATTATTATTTTTTTTTATCCAAATGTAAAATCATATAACTAACTCATTGAAGTATTTTTTGTTAATTCTTCAAAATAATAAAACTTAATGGTTGTACAATATTTACCTTGAAACTTTGACTAAAAGTTATTTTGGATGGCTTTGCACATGCATAGTTCATATTTCAAAAATATTCTAGCCAAATGTATGTGTCACACAATTTGAACAAGTTAGTGAATTTTCTTTGAAATTTTGTTGAAAATACATGAAAGAAATTCAAGGGAAAAAACTAGAAATAGAATATTTATTTCTTGAGGCTTAGTTTACCCATTGAGAACAAAAAGACTAAACCAAATATAAGTGTGCAATTATCAAACTAAACTCTATGAAATTTGTATTGCACTCTAGACCATCCTTCTGTACATCTATTTGCTAAATTCCTCTTGTAAGACAAGGAGATTTACACCAATCATATTTTATCATTAGTATACATTTAAAGTCTATTCACTAAAGGTTCTATAAGCTACACTTAAATTAAAACCTATATGTTTTAAAAATTGGGATTGAAGTTGCCTAACTAAAATTGATTAAGGCCTCCCAAACACCCCTCTATCATTTAGGGTTTAATTGAAGTTGAGAATGGATTTTTTGCCCTTGCTTGATAAGATAAATAAGACTTTGAGGTCACTTGCACGGTTGCACCATGCATCGTTAGTATTTCCTTCTTATTACTTACTAAATTATATTAATTACAAGCTTGCTAAATTTTAGAAGAAAAAATAGATTGACACTTATTGCCTAACTTACCTACCATGCCTAGAAGAATTTCAATGTAGTAGGGCCAGTGGGTACAATTTTTTTTATCTAGGGATGTGATTGAAAATAAAAATAAAAATTCACTAGCAATGACAAGGCAATATGTTCTTTCAATATTATAAAAACATCTATTTCAAAAGGACTTCCATTTGGCCTTGTCAAGGATGTCAAGACTAACTAGCTTTTATTGATTAACAAGGAGTTGAACACTCAATTTATCCCACTACAAGAGAAATGGGTGTTTTAAGTGAATTTTTAAGTATAGTCCTAGACATAAGATTATAAGTAATGATCTTTAAGGAGATTTTTAGTAAAAGTTTACTAGAAATATATGTGTAATTGGTACATTTAAGATCTTTTTGATGTCACAATCTAAGCAATGAAAATACATATGATTTTATTGAGTTTTGTAATATTGTAAAAATTTTGTGTTATAAGTTAAATAACAAAGAAGTAGTTTGGATACTAATTGTGGTTTAGAACCATTGTTTACACTTGTCATACTTCTTCTTACTACATTTGTATATCATTCTCATGACACAACAAAGAGTGATAGGAAGTGTGATGGTGACAATTTGACTACTTGGGCCAATTAACCTTTGGGAAAAATTTGCTTCAATAGATACCTACGCTCTCTTCAATTTAAGAGAGACTCCTATAATAGGTAAATAAGATAAACATGCTTAGTACTACCAATTCAAGCATCAAGAGATTAAAAAATTGGACAAAAATCATTTAGAAGTAAAATCAAGCTATTTCATCTAGAAACAAATTCTTTAAGATTTTCAAAGTTTGCTAGGACAAAATTGATAAATATTGGATAGGTCCATAGTAAACTGAACATTGACATGCCCCCTTAAGAAAAGTGCAATGTCTTGAGGATATTGATGATAATGGTCTTTGTGTGAAAAGATCATTTATCCTCATAAAACTACAACATCAACACCCTATAAAGGAGTTATAGATCCCATGTTTGGTGTGTATATAGAATTTTTCTATAAGTAATCACCACAATATTTGAAACCCCTTGTTTCTTCTATTACATCTCAACTTCCAAGCATCCCAAATTGAATTAACAGTCATACATTGTCATAAATCTTGTCCCCTATGTAAGGCTAGAATCCAAAGTTTGAGCTATATACAAATTCATTTTACATTGCATAAAAATTCATCAACCCTTAAACAATGCCATAATCATTTTTTGGTTGATGAATAGCAAAAAATCTCTCCATACATGAGAGAAGTGCAATTATTCATCCTCCAAATTTTGTGTGAAAAGGGGATGTCTTCTAAAGTAGTTTGACTTCCAATGAATGCTTTTGTATTTTCTTAATCCAACAATTCATACAATACCAAAACAAATGATTTCCACTTTACCAACTCGTCCTTTAACCCCTCACTGCCCACACTCAAACACACTATCATGCGTGCTTTTTGGAGAGAGATATGGAAAATACAGTGATGCAAGAGGAAGGAGTCGAATTGCTAGAAAGTAACCGCACGGATTGAAAGTAGCCTTGCTGTTGAGGAGACAACATCTTTCCAAACTAAAATCGGTTGGTTAGATTTTGCGGTCTTAGGGTCCGATTCACTACTAAAAATGAAAAACCGCGGCGTTTTTTGTCAGTGTTGAGTGGTTTGGTGGCTATAGCAAGCACATTCTTTATCCAAACACCTTGAGAATTAGTGCATGTCATGGCCAAGACTGGATGGGTAACTTCCCAAAATTTTAAAACAAAATTCGCATGAACATGATTGTGAGGCAACTTACAAGAAACTCTAAAATGGTTGAAAGTCACCCTTGTAACCAATTCAGTGCACTCCTATGACTAGATGCCCAAGTAGTAGCGGCAATTACCTACAACGATTTCTATAGACCACTGGGGAAGCGCTAGACTCATTGACAACACCAAAATTCACAATGAACAAAACTTGGAAAGTGTCCAAAATTGTGACATAGAGTCATGCCTGCATGTGAAAGGCTATGAGTCTGTATACATAGAGGGATGTCCCAAAAGAGAATCAATGCTTCAAAACGATGTCTTGCAATCATTAGTATTGTATGTGCAATGTGCGCCACTGAATCACCAATTGCAATAGAAAACCATGAAGGACAACAACACTTACAAACAATCTGCACCTCTATTGCTATCACAACTGCAGGAGTGGAGCTCTAGCGAAGTATTGTACAACCTTCTTTGTGCAGCAACATCCAAAGCCAATGGTCTGACACCGGCAAACGCCAATCACTTTCTTGAAATCATCATGTCCAATTTTAGACCTACTACGAATGAAGTTGTTGCAAGTCTCGAATTGTACATAGTAAACCCTAGCAAATGGTGAAGACATGTCCTAGACAAAGTCTTGAAGCAAATTGCAAACTCAATGCCATGATTTCTTCCCTGCGCTACACATGAGTAGAGTCTAAAAAATTTACTGTGGACACTTTTGGTCATCTTGGGTGGTGAGGGGTTAAAGGTTAAGCAGTCAACAAATCCCACACATATAATTTAGAGCACAAAAAAACACATTGAGCAAGAAAACCTAGTTCTCTTAGTAACTACAAGGTTAATCCTTAACCCTTTAAAGCCCAAAGCCTTTTTGTATTCTTAAAAAACATCATTGCTTTTGAAGTGTTATAGATCTAAATGTCACGAAGTTATAGAGATCTCAATTGCACAATCTTGTCTTATGCGTGTTGTAAATGACTTGAATCAAATTTGGAATCATTTGGCCACATAGATTGCAAGATTAGAATGTTTTAGTGTTGAAAAAGGATTCTAAAAATTTCCTAGAAACACATTTGAAGGTGAAATTTGATTTCTAAACCTACTCATATGAGAAAACTTTAAACTATAAAGTGATTCAGAACTAGCATACAAATACATTGCTAAAAGAAAATATCATTAAATAGATTCATTGTGTTTGTAAAATGGCTTTGAAATGTAAAAAAATAACAAGAAAAGTTGCAAAAAACACATCTTAGACTAAACCTCCTACTAAAATGCTTCTCTCTCTTATAACTTCTTGGATTGATATGGAATTTTAACCACACAAACTAGACTAGTATACACAACTTCTTCAAAATTTTTTTATTAGAAATGAATATTGTTTGAAGAAGAAACAAGTCACCAAAGTTCACCATAATCCAAAATTGTTCAAATTTTGAACTTTGACTTGCTCCCAAACATTCAAAACAACCTAAATTTTACAACAATAGCTAAACTTCAAAGGGAACAGAACCCAACAAATTTAATTGAAGACATGATTGGATGCAACCATCAAATGCAGTTTGGTGAACTCAAATTGAACTTGTGAACTTTGATTGGGTTCCAAAAAATCAATACATCTTGGATTGATCTAAAAATTTCCCAAAATTTCCCAAGAGAGCACAAATTTCCCAAAATTTTTTATTGAGTTTATACATTGGATGCAACACTTTGAATTGGACTTGAAACTAGGTGAGGATACTTTTGGTCCCCTTGGGACTTTGGGAGTAAGGGGCTAAAGAACAGAGCTTCAATATCTCTCACTTTGTATATTCTCTTTTGCCACTAAGTAAGGTGGGAATTATTTTATTTTATTTTTCAGAGATGAAATCACACATCATCTATAAGTTGTAAGAAACTTATAAGTTGTGAAATCACATATCTTTTAATTTTTTTTATGAAATTTTTTCAAAGAGTGAAGAAAATCCATATAAAATACAATATATGCTTGAAAATTCTGAAAATTGCACATGTATATTATAGTGTGAAACTAAGACATTTCTTGGTCACAATGAACCCCTAAGACGCACCCAGCACGCCAGTATCACCGACCATTACAGCAGAAAAAATTCATTGCACTTAAAAAAGAAAGATCAGTTCTCATCAAAAAACCTTAACCTCCATAAGATTCCTAATAGTAATAATACTATCTCTACTACTGATCTCAAAAACATTAATAGCCTGAGCGCATGAAACGTCTACTTGTAGCATGACATTTTGTTACCTTAACGCAGGGTTCCAAACCTGTTTCTCCTTCAACTTCAGAGACAGCAACAGCACCTGACTTCGCCTCTTCACCTTCAAAGCAACATATTTCACATCTAATGCTTCAAAAATTGTTAAAATGAGCAAATCAATTCAGCGTACACGTGACTCATAGCCTGTTGAAAGACGCCACAGACAAAATCAACTGCTACTGTACTGTACCAGATCCGTTTCATTGGAGCCAAACGTCATGCCCAGATTTTCAGTCGCTGCAGGGGGTTCAATGTGTGCAAGCATAAGCGCTATTTGTGTTCTTTCACTGAAAAAAAAATTTCGTTGAGCACCAATACCAAGTTAGTGAAATAACGTCATTCAAGCAAACGTTCTAAATGATCTCCTTTGGATGTGAAGAGTGACTTACCAACAAAATCTTCGATATCTAACCTCTTCATTAATGTTACCAAATTAGAGGCATGTCGTAACCTTTGCGCTCCAGCATTTCTTCATCAAATTCTCCAACTTGAAAGGACACTGACCATTGCCGTCCAATGGGTCCACGTGAAAGGTTGGCATCAAGCGATGTTCACAACTTTGGAATGGTGTGTTACGAGGTTGCCATCCAGTGATGACCCCGTTCCAAACCATTCCAAGGATGTAAATGTCACTTTTGAATGGATAACTCTGCAGGTCTTTGCATTTGACATCTTTCCTCCACTATCACTATGCTCACTTTGGAAGTAATCCATCAGGCAAAAGCCTATGAAGGATATCGAAATCTACAATACTGCTACTACAAAAAAAAAAACCTTAAAGCCGATGCTGCGAAGTTGCAGATGCCAAGGACAAAGCCCAAGATCTATGTACAAATTTGGTGGCGTCTAGAGAAAAAAAGGGTGCATCTTCAGAGTTGTCTCAAGCATTCTATTCCAGCTCCCCGAAGTCCCCTTCTAGAGCTCTCGTATTCTTGAGAATAAGGCAAGTTTAACACTGGCAGAATCCATGCACGGCAGCTGACTTAGTCGCAAACTTGGATGGCGAACTCTGTCGCTCAAAATTCTTGCAGCCTCACAAAGCCGACCCATTGGCATAACTCCCAGAAGCCTGCATTAATCGAAGATGGGTGAAGGTCAAAGATAAGTTTTTCGCTACTACAGCTTCACGAGTTTCGCTCTTGAACTACATGAACTTTCCACCTCTCATACTTCAGGGAGGATTTCGAAACCTATCTATAATAGTAATGATAGCTAATATTCTGCTCAACAGTACAGAGTTTAAAAGAGAACGAGCAGAGAATAAAGAATAGAAAAGCCTCTCATAATTGTGGCTTCGACAGAAGCCGTACCATATTGCCTGAAGCACTCGCCTCTGAAGTCCAAGTTGGGGAAGCTACTGCAGGTATCTCCTTGTAATTGAGAAGTGCCATCAAAATAGAATATGACAACCATGCATCCGCAGCGGCATACTGGATTTGCGCATGAGTCAAGTCACGGATCTCCCAATTACTCATGGTCGCTCGTTTATTCTTCTTGTATGGAACACCCAGAACCTTCTCGGTCAGTGTCGCAATGCCGGATTTCTTCAAAGAAGTATTCTTCAATTTGGATACCGCTAGTGTTGTCAGCTCCACTTGGCCGGCACATATCAGATCACAGTCATTCTTCAGCTTCGTCGTGTCTGCCTGCAACAGTACCAGCAAAAACATGAGTTGATAAAAAGCCTCATCACTTTTGGATCATTCAACGACAATTTAAGAAGTACGCATTTAGTCCGAATCTAATACATCACCAAGTTCTAAACAGACCACCACAAACCAAAGCAGGGGGCGATATATACCACTATACCCACTCCACCCTTCATTACACTCGGGTCAGCAAGAAGTCTTTTGAGGGACGAAGGCAAAGTATCTATGAATTGGAGCTGGATGAGAAGGCAATATCCGTCATGAGAAAGCTGCAAGAGGGCAGCATAGTGATAGTCGCCTTTTTGAAACGTGGGCCGCCATTCAATGTCCAATCCATACTTCACCACCTCCTTGCGTCCCTCTAGCCACCTGTCCACCGTTTCTCCCTTCGATGCTACTGTAACCATCACCTACTCATCGTAAAGGCCCATCGTTATTAGCTTGCAGGACGAAAGTATAAACTAGGACCAGAACCTGTCAGGCACGAAACCCTAGAAAACGAGAGGATGATCTCCAATGAAAATTAGGAGACAAAAAGGCGAATTCATATTAAGGTTTAGGGACCTGACCCTGTCACCTACACTGATCCCTATTACCAACACTACTCATTGATTCATACACATGGTTAGACTTATTAGCAAGTGGAGCAAGCATAAACTGGGAAAATGTCTATGGCCACTAACTACGAATAATAATGAGGTACTCTATAGTCATTTACAGTGGTGCACAACCTCCCACTTTGAAATCGCATAAGAACTTCATACACAATGGTTTGAATTTGATCTCAACAGATTTGGTTCTCGCACCCAAAAATCTCTCCCCAAATCCATACTGACCTCCCCAAAACCACCCTCCTACATATGTTAAAATGTGTAGAGTGACACAAACATTGTCTTTTCCCTTACAATGACAAAAAAGTCTATTGCACAAATGACGACCATATACGATGTTAATACTCCAAAAATGTGTAGAAAATTGTACCTTGCTGCCCAGAATTTCCACTTCTGTTTGATAATCGTCGAACGGATCTGAAGAATCAGGGTACGACCAGCCCCCAAGCGGAGTTTCCTCTGACGACGAGGGTATGTGTTGATCCCAACCTTTGTAATCTCTTTCCACATGCTCCGGCTGCAATTTCCTCTTCCAACTCGGGTACTCTGCTGCAACAGGAGAGGGCGTAAAGTCCCAGCCACTGCAACTCTCTTCCTGCACGAGAGGCTGCTTCCATCCGGAGGCCCAGGCGTCCTCGTTTAGATCCTGAGCACACCTCTCCCGCCACCGTCCCTCGTACTCTCGGGCTCGCTGCGCTTTGAGCTCCAAATTTTGCTTGCGCCGGAGAGCGCGTTCGGCCTTGGCATCGAGCGTCGGGGCATGAGATGTGGCATCAGGAGCTGGAGGAGGCGAAGCCGAGTGAGGGGACACAGAGCAATTGACGGAGCGAGAATCGGCCACGGAGGAGCTCGAGGATCGGAACGGCGGGGAGCCAGAGGGCGGGCCATTGAAGCGGCTTTTCATTCTCAATTAGAAGAGAGGAAGCAAGCAAGCTGTGAAGAGAAGGACGAGAAAGGGAAGTGGACGCGGTAGATTACTGCTCAGAAGACAACCAATGTATGATCTATGGAAAGAATGTACCAGAGGTGTATACTTCAGGCGGTAGTATGCCCTGAGCTGCACTCGTCCCTAAGAAGAGGCGAAGGAGCGGCAAGGCTAACCAAATCAAAAGCGAAGGAATGTCGAGTCAGAAGTGTTTAAGGAAAGGCTCAAGATGATCAGGGGAGGACTTCTTCTCCTGCTTGAAAATCGAAACCCCACTGCATACTTCTTCATCAAACCCTAGCCCACACCATGAGCGCCCTATAAGAGCGGACGCAAGCAAGTGAGGGAACGACGAGGAAAGGTAAATCGTGGAAGAAGAGAAAGAATGGCAAGGCTAACCAAATCAAGACCGGGAGAATACACAACCACGATAGTTAGTCGTTTAAAAAACAACTTCGCAGCTACTCTTAGTTCACGATGCTCATGAGAAGACTTCCCCTGCTACAATCAAAAGCGTCACCAATGGAACACCAACGCAGGCTCGTTCTCATCGCGCAATTCGACACATTCGTTAACGCTTCCTAACAAGAGTTTCCAGAGAGGAGAAAATTGAACTTCTTGAAACCCATCAAAATCTACCGACACCCAAACCCATATAAAACTCCAGAGCTTCCGAAACGAAGCCGATTAAGGAGCACCAAAACGCTCTCAGCACAGTTATGGCCACGCTATAGTGACGTATGCTCCACCATGCACTGAGGATCCCTCCCTTTGTTGGCAAGAAACAGCGCACTACTAGTATTCGGGTCCGATCAACAGCAAGCGCCCTAGCGCGACAGAGCCTTCAAATCGACGGTACAATCTAAGCTATGGCCTGGGCAGAGGAAGCACCGATCGATCGCCTTAACAAAATTTCCCAGACAACGAGATTGAACAATTTCTTCAAAACCCATCAAACCCTACGACAAAGAAAGCATCCCGAACACACAGAAACCTCAAGCGCTTCCGCTGGCTTCTGGAAAAAAAACGAGTGAGATCAGGAGCACAAAACCGATATCAACACAGTTATGGCCACCCTACAGTGGTGCGTGCTCCACCATGCATTGAGGATCTCTCCCTTTTGTCGGCAAGAAACAGTGCACTACTGTTCGGCAGTTCGTGTTAGATCGACGGCAAAGTGCTCAAACTTCGTTCTAACTTTTATTACTCAAATCTGCGGTACAATCTTAACTTAGCTATGGCGAGAGCCGAGGAAAGAGTACTCAAATTGTTGAAGAGCAAAGTGATAAGTGCAAGCGTGAAGATTTGGCAAGACATAGGCTTCATTAGAACGAGGATGACGATGACGGCGAAAGGGGGCGTTCCACGGTCGTAGAGCTTCCTGGAGAGTGGAGAGCCACTCATTCAGTTCTTGTCGTTTGGCATTCCGCCGGCCTTGGAAGACTTTGTCCAAATGAATGGTCAGCCATGAGGGACTGCAGCTGTTTTCCTATTCTTGTCTAAATGGTAGAGTCTCCAGTCTCTAAAGTAGGGATACCACCAAAAGATTGTCACTACTTTCTTTATCAAATGTACACAAATTTTATTATTAGATTGATTAAAAAATAGTAGTATTTGAATTAACAAGTCGAAGGATATTTTAATGCACCAAAGAATGCATCATTTGGATATGGCATGGAAATGTTACGAGGGATCAAAGTTTAGTGAGTAGGTGCTCTAAAATCTTTTTATCAACAATAGGTACATATTGATGAACAAGATGTACCCTCCAAATAGCAAGGCAATCCCGAGGCGTTGTTCATATATGTGTAAAGATGATTGACCTTGTAAATCAAACTAGGCAACTGATTCATGCATGATAGTTTGGAATTAAAAAATCTTAGATATTAGGTAATGCAATGATGAGTCGCTTGCTTCAAGACTACGGAGTAGAAATTGTATGTGTCACAAAGATTGTTTAATACTTGGTGGTAAGTGAAGCTTCTAGAGCATTGAAGAAATGACTCTAGAGATGGAGGGTTTTGTGAGTATACAACTCACTGAATTTTGGTTGCAATGTAATGAATATGAGTAATTTAATTGATTTTTGAGTTGAAATGGTTACCCATGCCTATATATTTTTGCCACAAACTTCAAACTTTTGTTGTGCTGTAGTTGTTGATATATTAGCTCATAAAATTGTTGTGTGAGTCATACTTAAATGTGATTTTGACTTGTCTTAAGTAGTGCCATGACAGGGGTTCTTCTTAACAATAGAAAAGCAAGGAATTTTTATAGGAATGGGCATGTCTAGATCATCTTTAAGCAAAATTTTGAATATAGTTGGCAAATCGATGAAAACCATTTAAGTAGTCTTGAAGAGATATTGAGAACGAGGCTCAATATAGATTGCAAAAAAATCAAGATGTCCACAAAAGTTGCATGAGCATGATCAAAGGATTCTCAAGGATGAGATTGTTAAGAATCACCATTTGCCTCTTGGAAAACTTATTGATAACTTGTAAATTTCAATGAGCACTAACACTACACGGAAAGAGGTCCATAAGCTTGGATTTGACAACTCAATTGCAAAAAAGAAACCTTTCTTCAACTAGGGATTCAAGAAACAAAGGTTAGCTTTTATGCAAGAGCATAAAAATAGGATTGTATGACAAGGAAGGTTGTTTATTTGGAGCAATGAGTTGTCATTGGAAATTGGTTTGATTCCCTATCAAACTCGAGTATGGCGGACTACTCATGAGAAATTTGATTCACAATATTAGGACCAACATTGAAGTATGGCAAGATGTCAATCATGGTTGGGGGGGGTTGTCTTTGCAACCAACATGTGTTATTTGATCTTAATTCCTTCTAAACAACACATTGCTATGGATTTAGTGAATATAGTGTGTGAGCAAGGATTATTACCTAATTTCTATTTCCAAACTAAGCAAAAGCAATTAATATTTACGTTGGATGGTGTACCAACACATATGGCTATTGTGACAAAAAATTGCATCAAGAATATTGAATTAAAGATGCTCACTTGGGCTCCAAATTCTTTTGGCCTCAATCCTTTGGAAAATCTTTAGATGATTTGCAAAGATAGATTCTAGAAGATAAATAGTCCAAAATTAGGATCAAATGTAGAATGAAGTAGATGAAGTTTAGGAGAGTATACCCATAGAAATATTGTACAAGTTAGTTGCAAGCATGCCGGAATGCATGGAGGTTGTAATTGATGCTAGCGGAGGTGGTACAAGGTGGTAGTAGTAGTTGTTCATTACCCCCTAAAAGTTTTTTACTATGTTTTCACCAAAAACCCTCCCAAATTGCTATTTCTAGTACAAGTAGCAAATTTTGAAAAAATAAACATTTTTGGACACATGTAATTGTAGGATCTTGTAGTACACTGGTTTGAGAAAATGTGAAAACAATTTCAGAAATTTCCACCTTGCAAATTGCAAGGAACTAGTGTTTGAAGTGACAAAAATCCCTTTTTTTGCCCTTCAAAAATCCAGGCAATTGCACTTCACAAGGTTAAATCATTAATAAAAAATGTCCAAAATGGTTGTAACTCTTTGGATTCATTATTCAAGGCAAGATGGCTACATGCTTGAAAAATTTTAGATCATTTGGAATTTTATAACATATAGGAAAAAACTAGTAAGTAAAATGAAGTAGAGAATGATTCAAAATACTAAATATTGTTAACAATTTATTTATGGAATTGAAAAATGCCAATCCCAATGGTTGTAATGTTGTAATAAACAATCTACACCTAAATTTTTTATTTTCTTCCAAAAATATTGAAAATTAGATTAAATAAAGGTCTTCAAAGTTTATTTTAGAGTGGAGATTCCATAACTATCCATAAAATACCCACAACTAAAACTTCTCATAACTTTCATCTCATAAATCAAAATGGGATGATTCAAAGCTTTCTACAAATATATAAATCTAGAAAACCAATTTCAAAATTTTATTTTTAAAAAAAGTGATTTTTAAAGAAGTTTTTTTTGTTGCCTGAACTACCTACCAAGCAATGAAAACTACATATGATACAATAACTTTTTAACTAGGTATTCAAAAGTTCTAAAAAGTTTTGGGCCATAAAGCTACTCCTTGGGCACATGTTGTGTGAAAATTTCAAAGAAATAAAATAAAAATTCCACTTGTAGGGAGTTGCCCCAAATCACTATATTGCCAAAAAATGCCATTTGGTCCTTTAGGGGTTAATCCAACTTATACGCTATAAATGATTGTCAAAGTTTTGTATATTGTTAGTATAGTGTTTCTACATGCATAGAGTTATTTATTTATGGAAAAAAATTCTACCTTTGATATGTACATGAAGCAACATTGATTGTGTTTTCTATTGTAGTTTTTTCTTCATTTGGATTAAAACTAATTCAAGGGCATCAAATCTATTCATGTAAATCTTATTCCTCATTGTCTGCCTAGCTATTTCCTTGGCATAGATTGGGACCTTTTGATCTCCACTACCTCTTTCAATTGAAATTGCTTTAGTCATAGAAGAGATACTAGGCAATAATCAATTGAAGTGGGGCTAGGGAGTGTTGAGAAGAATCAAAGGAATTTGGTTATGTGTTTGGCATGTTTGGGGATGAATTTGAAGAGGCCACTCATTTATTTGAGCTTGATGCACCCTCAGTGGGGGCTTGTTGCATAAAACCTTGGTTCTCATACTCGCTCTCATAATCAAGTTGTAGACAACTTTGAAGTGTAACAATGAAGATGCTTGCCCAAAGTGCAACACTTACATTTGGACCAAAAAGCATCACAAATATCTAGATATTGAATACACAAGATGTTGACAATTGAAACATAAGGGTCAATGAGAGCCTACATTGATTCATGATACATTTAGAAAGAATACTTTGAAAATTCATAACTTATTCATATGGTGTTCAAATAATGCATGTTCAAAAAAGTTGAACTCCTCTTTCAAGTGCCAATGAGATAAAAATAATGACTATGTTAGGTTACAATTAGTGTTGATTAAAGTTGTTCACATTTTAGGTACGACAAATGTTTGTTTTTTTACTTTGGCCACACATTTGATAAAATTAGAATTTAGGAAGCTATTCAATATGATTTATGCACAATCATGTATTGTTCAAATTATGAAACATCCTAAATAATTTCATATAAGAGCATTAGCTTTTTTTAAATTCTATTCTAGGAAATGTGAAAATTTCCAATAAGTTACATGTTGACTAGAATGATATAATCATAATTGCATTCCTCTATTGTCATTTTTGTTCAAAGTGAATTTTTTCTATGTCAATGTATAATTTCCCTAAGGTACATTAGGAACTTCAAGGCATGTGAATCGGGTGCATGAAAATGCTATCAAGATAAATTGGTTCCAACTCAACTTCAAAGATCATTGAAATAGCACTAAAATAACCTTTGTTGTCAAAAAGGCATTAGAATAACCTAGACCAACTTTTCTAATGTATAAGCTGCTAGATTTAGTGGAAATTATAGCTTGTGTTCTATTTCATTCAAAATAATTGTAGTGAGTGCTACAATATTTTCAAAATTATGTTAGATAGTCTAGAATTGGTCAAAAGTCAGAATGTAGGAAAGTTTATTTAGGAGGTGCTAATTAAGAGAACATTTTATTGCAAAAAAAGAGTGTACAATCAAGCTTAAGCCAATACTCTTTAATCCCTAAAAGACAAACATATGCCCATGGATTCAAGCTTCACAAACTTTCTCTCTATTTGTTGTCATTTTGCATTTAAATATGAATGAAATTTTTATATTTGTTTCTAAGAGATGAAATTTTATGGCTTTTGTAAGTGCTAAAAAATTTCAGATTTTTTAAGAAAATTTGAATTTATCATGAATTTCTTAAGAAAAAAGTGAAGAAAATTGATATCAAATACCAAATATGCTAAAAAGATCTGACATTTTCAGCATAGATATATTTTGTAGTGTAGAACATCATGGTATAAACAAAATTACCTTGTCATTCTAAAATTAGAAAATCAAAAACCAAGGTTATAAGCCCAAAGTTCAAATTGCAATAAAACAATGAATTTTTTAAAAATTAAATTTTTTTTCTTATTAGAGTAGAAACTAACTTGATAAAACTTCATTTTATTAGTTGGCCTCAAATTCAAAAAATATCATTTTTATGGCTAAAATTCACAAGAGTAAAGAGCAAAAATAGACCAAAATACACTTCAAAGATAATCTATAGCTTAAGCATCTTCTTCTTCATTTTTCTTCAAAAATTCTTGGTAATTCGAAATATTCACCAAAAATATTGAAAATTCTATGACAAATATTAGATATGTGATTTAATCCCCAAAAATAAAACCAAAAAATCTCATTTGTAAATAACCAAGAAAATGGGGGATATAGAATGAAGGACCTAACATTTGACTACACAATCATAAGCACAATCCCACCAGGGTTAAATACCTAGGGCAACATGTGTATAAATGTTTGAGTACTTGACAACATTTTGAAGGTAAGTTACCATATGTATGCCACAATACAAAAGATATCTTATTAGTACCACTATCTATTAGTAGTGTATAGTTGAGTAGAATTCATTTACGAATTTTTCATTCAATTTTCACTAAAAGATTCAACAACTTTAGAAAGCTCTAGTATGCTAAAAAATGAACCAATTTTGAACCACAAATTGTGTTGAAATTGCAATGAAATGCACTTCAACTTCATATCAAGTAATAAAATGAATAATTTAAAATCATACAACAATTTGGATTTTCTTTTATATACCATCTATCATTTCATAGAAAACCTTTAGAAGATAGTCCAAGATTTTTTGCAATGGGGTGAAGAACAAGCAAGAAATCATACAAGCAATTCAAGCAATATGGAATGAAGTGTCTCTACAACTAAAAACATTCATTTTGATCATGCCTAATTGAATGCAAGCAATAATTTTGTTGAAGGGTGGTAAGGTAGGAGACTCAAACTCCACTTGGGCATTTAGAATTGCCCCTACTTTAGCTCTAAGATGGACATGAGATGGTTCTAAAATCAACCTCTATAGTCATTTGAATGGATCAAGAAAAAAAGTCTAATTTATTGCAAGAGCCAATCATTGTCCTTGCTTTCCCCATTTTTCTTTATAACTTCAAGTGTACAATTTATGGAAGACCTAGTGTCATAAATAGAGGCCTATGACACAAAAGTTTGAAAATTCTTAACTAATTCAATATTGCTTCAAAAAATATGAAACCACTTGCGTTACATTGTACATCTATATCTCTTTGTCTGAAAAGTAAACTAAAAATATTCCCATGAAAAGATATACATGAAAAAGCAGCACAGCCCTTAGATGAGCAGTTTATGAGCCTACTACCTTACCCCTAGGTGATAGATAGTGTACTAAAAACACCCAAAATGTTTTATTATTTTGGTGAATTTCACATGTACATATTTGTTATGATTTGTTATGATGATTAAGTACTCTTCTCTATGATTCCAATTCAACTTGCGGTTCGAAAGTCAGTCCACTGATCCCTTGGTTCTGTGTACTGTTTCCCCTTTGCAATGGAAATTGTCCATCTGTTTCAAGAAAAAAGAAAAAGAAAAGTCAGTCCACTGTTGAGCACGATACGACTTACCAGTAAGCTTACTCGAGTTTCTGAACTTCCTAGTGAAAACTGCCAGGATGCAAAAATTCATAAATGAACTGTACCCCTACTATACTGTACAGTACATTTAAAAATTTGAATTGTATCGTGCTTAACATATTGACTATAAATAGTAACATAAGTTACCATAATTATATTTGCTGAAGCAAACGAGGGTGCATGAAACTGTAGAAGTAATTTCATGCAGTCAAGCAGATGTACACACAACCAGGGCATGTCACAAAAAGCTGAATGATACGAATTGCCATTACTGAAGACTTGGTAACACATATTGAAGTGGGTGAGACTCTGCATATACGCAAGGCTTTGCAACAGGTCGACTAGAGCTGAAGCTAAAAATCCTTAGTACATGGGGCAGGGGGTGGAAACAGAAACTGAAAGCACAGGTTGATCAGCTTCAAAATAGGTCTCACAGTCCATTGCTGAGGGGACTTCACACCACAGCATGCCCTATCCATCACAACATAAGTCTATGTGACAACCAACGCATTTTAAGTATCAGTGGCGGGGGACCGATGCCTCCTTGGTGTTCATATCCACAAACAAGTCGATGCAGTACCAACGTCTGAACACTAATTTACATTCCACTTGCCTTGAAATTATACTCCACAAGCCTTGGGAAAAGGAGGCCGGCGCCTGCTGTGCTGGGAGGAAGTGCGGCCTGCGTGCTGCGCTGCTATCCTCCAATAAATTTTGCCTAAAGTGACCTTACCACGAACAGAAGCCAGAGTCCGTCAGCGGCATCCGCCGCTCCTGCTTCAATGCTTCCGTTTGTTGTGTACCTAACAAGCTGACCTCTTGATGAAGTCGATTCTTCAAGTGTCTTCTATGTCCAATACACCAAAAATGTTGGGCTGCCAGAATACCTGAAGCTGGTGGTACATCGACCGCCGTTGTCTGAGCAGCCATGAAACGATGGTCTCACAATGAAATTCGTAGCTCATTGACCACGACCTAAGAAGAAAATTGAAAAATTTACCCCTGCACATTTAATAGTGGCTCTTCCCATCTCCACTCAATTTGGGAACTGATTTTGCCGCAGTATTAAGAGTTGTGAACCAGAAAATCTGAGGGTAGTGCTCCAGAGCCTCCCATCATCCTCCCTTCCAGATTCTTTCCGCTACTAGGAACCATGCAGCTTGAAGAACTAACACCTTTCACTGACTGTGATGGTGGCCTAATCACATTGCTGCTGCTTCGAATTTGTGATGACGAAACAGTTCCTGCTGCAAAAAGGGAGTTTTTGCCAGTTCCCCCTGACGAATATAGATCCGGTGACTTCGGTTTGGGGATAGATGGCCCTAGATCAAGTTTGTTAAACTGCTGCTGTGGAATTTCATACGTATTTGGAGAAAGAGGCCGATGCTGTATAACTTGTACCGGTTGCTGGGATTGGTTTTGCTGATTAAAAATCTGAAGAAGCCTCTGAACTTCTTTCTTAAGGGACTCGTTATGAGCTGCACATCATGAAAATACCATAGTGAGGAACAAGAAGTGCACACTCACATCTAATTAAAATCCAAAGATAGTCATATTCGATATCCATGCAGAACCGAAAACGCCCGTGGACCTGCGAAGGCTAAGCTTAGGCAGTCCAACACAGGACGGTAAACAGAGGCAGTAACTAGCCGAGAAACTTTCCTATTTTAGTACGTGATTTCAGAGTAAGGGAGACCCTCCCACTCACCCTCCTTGAAACGCTGATTTTGACTGAACGCTGCTAACTTCTGTTTCAGCAGGACGTTCTCAGCAGTAAGAAGTGCTCTTCGGTGATCGTAGAACCCAACTTGAGGCGACAGCGTTGAAACCTCCGTCTGCGAAAATGACAGCCTCTTAGAGCCAGGAGATTAAATATATCAAACACAAAATAGGCAACCCAAAAACACCCGCAATATGCCATGCGTACTAGGTGGGCATACTCCTTCACACTTAGAAAAAGCGAATAATGTTCAGAACAAACAACAAATACAATACCTGCAGTGCATTGACATTTCTTTCCAGCTCAGATATGTATTGCAGCTTCCGTACCCGAGACCTTTGAGCCGACTGTCTGTTGGCAAGAATTCTGCATGAACTTGAGCCCATTAGTAATGACGATGACAGATACCTTTCAAGTGGAATGCACTGCATTCCTAAGTCGGCTAATGTTATAGCCTTGGTGTACAAAAAGTCACAAGAAATGCTGACATCAATTCTGATCTATTATGAGGCATGTAGCATAGAGAGTATCTAGCGGCCACATATGACTCACGAGACATGAGAGATGCTCCTTGAACCAAATTCAGAAGACTTTTTAAGTATGTTCAGACGCTCCCATTGATAAGTAAACCCTTTCAACAACTACAACTTAACAAAACAGTGGATTGTTAAACAACAGAAACTGGTACCGTTTACCACGTCACTCAGAGATTAGTCACCTTTTTGCTTTCTTGGGGTCCAAACTTGGGTCTACATCATTGCCATCACCATGTGACTGCCGCAACCCATCACCTTCTCTCTTGCTCTGCACCTCTAGTTCATTTTTGTGCCTCCCAGTGTTTCCAGGAAGTAGTTCATCATTTGAATCATCACTGTGGCTATTGCTATCAGAGGCAGTGGACCGATTCTCAGGAGTTGAAACAGTTGGCTTTGGGTTTCTCCCTCTGTCATGGCTAACAATGTCAGAGGTTAAGGTTGGAACAGACAACGTGACGTGCTTCTTTCCTTTCTCTGGATACCAGTTGTCGCCAGAAGGACCAGATCTCGCCAGATGAGGAGGCCCACTGCCTCGAGGCACAGTCTTCTCAGGTCTCTGTCTTGGTTGTTGTGTCTGAAATGGTTCAAGCTCAGAGAGTACACTCATGAGCTGATCTTTGTCCAACCTGCAACACAAACGACTTTGCAGTGAGAATTCATTTCTAGCAACAGACGCGTAGGTCATTAAAAGGAAGTTGAATTATTCACACGGTATTCAGAGTTTCGTACCTTATACTAAACCTAAAAGTAAACCAGAAAAGAAAAAAATCGCGAACACCGGTATCCACCGCAACCTGAAACAAGCTGCTAATACCTCCAAAGCGAACCAGTCAAAGGCTTCCAACTGAATATGGATATTTACAGATAAAAACTGCGCACCTGTTATTGTGGTAGTCTGCACTCATACCCCTCCTGTGAGAGGGCCTTTGCGGCGGCAGCACATCATATTGCGAACTGCATGTGCCAACAGCAACATAAGACATCTATTGTAAAATTGAAATACGAAAACAAAGCCCTAGTCTCAAATCAGTGTACTTAATAGTTTGAAATTGATGGTTAACTCGCAAATAGTGATGCATCTCGAACACCACCCATCACAGCAACAAGGAAGCACACAAATGTTCCAATGTAGAAATAACAAAAATATCTTGGAACCAATCACCAATTTGCTAGTTCACCTTTTATAATCTGCACTCACGCCTCTTCGATGAGTTGGTCTCGAGATAGGGGGTGGAGGCTCCCGCAAAATGAACTCGTCCTCCTCCGTCACATTATCTACGAATTGTGTAAACGCATGAGGGGTATCCAGGAATGCCACAGAATCACTACTTGAACGCCGATGCGAACCCTTTTTTACAACGACCTCTCCGTCTGGAGATTCCAGGATCTCTTCCAACCACGTCGGCTGAACATTGGGAAGATACCCTACAGAAGTAGTGCGCTTGTGGTGGCTACCACCCCGGACAGGAAGACCAGAAAGAAGATCAGACTCGAACAGACTTGATCCAGATCCAAACATGGAATACGCCCCTGGGCTTTTAGGAGGGAGATGCGAGGAATTGCTCATGGGATGTGACCAGTTCACTTTCCGCCCATCACCTTTCCCCAAAGAAAGGTTGTCCATCTTAAAAATGAAAGTTGGACACAAAAGAAAAAACCTGCAAACCATATAGTGAGCATGTCCCATGTTAAAACATCACAATTACGATTCTCAACCAGCATACTCTGTCCCACATGAGTATGCTAAATACTTATCATCAACCTACTAGGTTTAACATGCTGTTTACTTGTCATGAACATATTAGGTTTAACATATATGGTTACAACGAAGGCTGTCATCATATGAAAAGGAAAACAGCATGAGAATCCTTGGAGACATAGAGCGGATCCAGTAGAAATTATTAACAGTAGAACGCAAGCGCCCAATGACAGGGAAAGAAAAATGGTGATGAAAATAAGACATTCAGTGATTTGCAAATAAAACAAAGGTGGAAGAACCAAACGTCGGTAAGGATCTAACCTGGAGGAAGAAATGAAGTCGTTCGTAAACCCGAGCAGATCACAGCAGCCTGACCACGCGTCGGAGAGGCCTGAATCCGAGTAAAGACTTCAACACCTCGTCCAACTCTCTTCCTGTTCCATAATCATGAAGGCTGTCGCGGTAGGAGCTGTTCACCCCTCCTAAAGACGAACACAAAACCCCAACTACGGGCTGAGAGCAGAACAGGCTTCAAGAACGCTTTGAGACCAGCCCTAAATGACCAATCTGCTCTGGGGTAAAAGTCAATTCTTAATGTGTCCGGACACACAACCACAAGGGCAGGAATGTTGATATACCTGAAGTCAAGGATTATACTCTCCTCATCTAGGAATATACCGGAGCCACGCGCACTTCTAATCAAGATCTGGACTGGTCGCAAGTAGGATAAGACTAGGGCTAAACCGCAACTTCCTGACTTCTGATTACCACCCCCAGCAGGAGCACGTTTGAAATGAACCACTTCAATGCCCCCGTCTTGAAGAATTACAGAGCCATAATTCCTGCCTCCTACAACCTTTTGATTTCTCGATGACGTATGGTGAAGCTATGAAGCACCAGTGAATGCGGCCACGTCAATTAAACATTCACATTCCTGAGGACTTCAACTGCACCTCAAACATCTATCCCAGATCCCAAATTCATCCCCAAGGTGGATATAGATCAGCAGCCGAAGGAAGTATACACGAACAATCGCCGCTTCTCAATCTTCTAGATCTAGGTTAGCTTGAGCGTGCGTCAACGAGATGCCAGTGGGTTCAGTCAGCCTTCTTATGAGCCTGTTGAGTTGAAAAAGCATCCGCATTCCTCCCTTGTTAAAGTCACTGCAGAACCTAGAGGCAAAACGCGATCCATCAGTATAAGGTAATCATCTCCCCAGTCGCCTCATTTAGTGAAAATTTGAAATGAACCCTCCTATTTGTCACTCAACACCTATCCATTTTATCGTCTTTAAATCATGTTTTGAGCTCCTTTCAAAAAATAGGAGAAAGGAAGCTCGAAACAAAGACCAGAGGCTATTAAACTCCTCACAACGATACTCTACTTCGCGTTGTAATGTAATGACAGACCCCTAACAGATGCAATCAGTTGGATCGCACTGCGAAGAAAGGGCAGTGACCACTCGCTTTAATTACATACTGCTTCCACATTCAGACAGTTACCACAGATGTAGAGCATTGAATAGCATTGCAGAAACGTGTCTATCTACCAGAAAAAAAGGGATTATACACCTTCCAGATTCCTCGGCACGCGTAAGTCGAGGACGTAACTATTTCATAACAGCTTCCCTACATCCAAAAAACAAAACGTTGCCATCACCAGCGCGACATCCCGACAACCAAGTCCAACCTAAGTAAACTGATAAGTGATCGGCAAACTTCCAAAACCAGTGCCTCCTAGTTCTCAGCATCTATTCCGATACAATCCACCAATGCCATTACAAACCACGAGAAACGCGATAGTTCAACATCCACAAGCGAGTCTAAATCGCCAACTAAAAACCCGAGCCATCGATATCCCTACCTCACTTTCTCAATAGCTTCCCTACAGAAACGCGCAACGTCCCGTCTCCGTCCGCAGACACTTTTCAAATTCCAATTCGAACATAACAAGCTCTCGGAAACTATTCCATCCCATCATTGCCCCCGCACCAAAAATCTCAAATCGATCATCAGCACTCAAAACACAATCGAAAAAACGACCAATGCGACTGCAACCACGAGCAACGCGCGAGTTAAAACACCAAAGCCAAACTCTCAGGTCGCCAAACACAGAACCAGTTCATCGATACTCCCTATATCCCTTTCTCGATACAAACATACGAGCCAAAACCACGAATAGCAACGCTACTACCCAAACACGCTCTACCTTCAATTAGAACGCGACACAACGTCAGAAACTGTTCCATATCGCCATTGCCCCCGCTCAATATGATCCATCATTCGAAAAAAGCAATCCAGAAACCCGAACAACCTCCCTACCGCGCTCTACAAACCCCGTGCCAACCTCAAATTGGAGAAAAAAAAAAAACTCCCGCCGCGCGCCTAGTCGCATACCACTCCTCGTCGCCGAAACAAGCCCTCATCACACATCGCCCTCTCCCGCACCCAACCCGAAACCACACACCCGCACCGCAATTGCAACCCCAACCCAAGCTCCCAATCCCTGATCTACCTCGCGAGCCATACCCGCGCCAGAACCTTTCCCCGCACAAATGCCAAGCCCATAATCAGGGGAAGCGCATGCACACCTGCATACGACAAGAAACGGTGGATCCCGAACTGCCTCCTCCGAGTCCGCGCTAGGGTACGGCTATGGCGGGCGTTCAGTCACCGGATCAGCAAACGAACGAGACCGCAACCGAGCGGGAGAAAGAGACGACGACCGAGAGCAAGTTAGTAGTAACGTAGGTAGTCCGAACAAAAGCGAGAGCAGCCAGCCAGCTAGCCAGGTGAGCCAGCCAGCCAGCCGCGACGGAAATGGAATGGAAAAAGGAGACAGAACTGGACGGGACGGCACGGCACGGGACGGCAGGGGACGTGGAGAGGGGGGGAGGCAAGTGCCGCGAAGGAGGCGTATGGTACGCAGTAGTGACTAGTACCTTACTACGAGGGGCGGGGCGAGGGAACCCTAAGTTAGAGTTCCCCGTGCTGGCCTGGCTGTGCCTTGTTCCCTCGGGGAACGGGGAACGGGGAACACTTCTTGTGCTTGCTGGGGAGGGAGCCCCTCTGGAAAGGGAAAAGGGCGCTCAAAAGGGGGGGCGTGGCATATCCCAGTGTGGAGGGGGCTGGCTTGCCTGGCTGGCAGGGCAGGCGGGGCGCTCTAGGCATGAGTGAGAGGGAGCAGCCAACCGGAGCCAGCCCACCGGGTTCCCCAACTTCCGGGCGAAGCAGCTCGCATGGGGAACGTTGGGGAACGTTGGGGGAACGTTAGGGGAATGTCTAGTGAGTTCACGGCGCGGGGATGCATCTGCTGCTGCCTTGGGGAAGGGGAAGGGGGGATCCACTTGCACTCGTCCGGGAATAGAGTAGACGGTTGTGGCGGATTTGTTTTTTAAACTTTTGGGGGTCCAGAAATGGCTTATGAACTTACTGGCTGCAGCTGAACTGGATTTTTTTTTAATTTTTTTTGGAAACACAAGGAATATTTCTATTGATTGAACTGGGTTTAACTGGGGGGTTCCGTTCAGTTCTCAAATGAAGTGTCGTTTGGGGATTGATTGAGGTTGACTTTGTCACTCTGGGAATAGAAGTATAGGACCCTATTCCTGAAGGGAAGGGCAGATTGGGGCAGATTGGGCATTGGATTCAGTCAGGGTTGTCGAGGAGGGACACGTGGCGTCTGGGGATTGGTTTAGGGGTGTATTTGAGGGTAGAATGCGAAATGATGAAGTCATTTTTAAAATGAAACATGGAAATTCAATTTTGGCACTTCTTTGCTTCATTCGAACCTTACTTGAGGTATTATATATATGTGTGTGTGTGTGTGTGTGTGTGATTGTGCATTAGATGGGAGGTATGTGTTAGTTGATTGTAGTCTATAAATAGATTTGATGGATTATAAAGGATTTAGTAGGTGGGTTGGATTTTGAAAAGGGAGTTTAATTAAGTTGAAGTAATTTTTTAGTCCAATGACAACTTTTTACTCTTGAAGGATGCCATGGAGACAAAGTGTGGGATGGAAGACAAAGAATCTTCCAATGTAAGACATGAGTGCAATAGTTCATCCTTGGAATTCTATGTGAAATGGAAAGGTCTTGCACAATAGCTGGACCTCCAATAAATGTTGTTGAGTTTCACTATGCAAATTGATTCATATGGTACTAGAGAAGTTTGTTTCCACGATGACCAATACATCCTTCTAAAGTTAAACTAAAGACAAACTACATATGATAATTACATATAAAAAAAAGGCTCACTTCAAGAGACATGCATCTTCCAATTCATTGTTGCTTTATGCAAATTTTGAGGGCCAAATTTATTTTGCAACCATTCACAATTCTTAATAGAGATAAATCCAAATGAAATTATAAATCAATGACACAAATAGTAATTATTTTTCACAAATTTTCAAAGTATTTAAAATTGAAAATGCAAAATTGACAATAAGTGGGGGCCATAAGTGTTCCAAAAATTTTTGCATCTCACATCATTAAAGCACCTACTATAGAAAAATAATAGAACATGAACCATGAAAATGCTAGAATCCCTAGAATCCCTAGAATCCAACAAGCAAAGAATTTGATGTTGAGAAAAGTTTGCTTTAACCACATTATGGCATCTTAAACATCTAATTATATTCATTCCCAAAACTAAATTGCCTCTAAGTATAGTCAATGTTCTTACTAGAACCTCTTGGTTGGGAAAAAAAAGGTCAAGATTTGATCAAGAGACCATTACCATTCATTACCATTTTCATAATTTATTGTTGATTTTATTCTTTTCATAATTATTTTCCATTTATCATTTTTATAAAGTAATATTTTTTTTCATTGGTAGTAATTAACAAATTATTACATTCAATTCTAGAACATTCTTTATCATTAATTAGTCATAAATGATGAATTCATTATTAATTGATCATTAGTATTTTAATCATTATTTTTATTCAATACCAATGAATAATTAATATTTGATTTTAGCATTTCCATAATTGAAAATTGATTTTATCATTGATCTTTTAAGAATATTAAATTTTTGAATACACTTGTAGGACACCATCATCCTATGATCACCTCAGGATCTATCATCCTACAATGGATGAAGGATGGAAAAAAAATGATTTCATGCATTTTTATTTCATCCATTCTATTTTATAATTTAGAGTTTGCCAATTATCTAGCATTTTCACAAACAAATTTTGAAAAGTCATTTGTATAAATATTCTAAGAATTCTTGAATTGAAGTATTTTATAACTTTCTCACTTTAAAAGTATTATCAGTTAGGAAGAATTTTTCTTGTGAAATGAGTTTTTCTATAATATAGATAAAAAATTTAAACTTGAATATACTCTAAGACAACACGGGCCAAGTTGTTTTAGACTAAATCCTCTAGAATCTATGTTTGGCAACAAATGAGAGGGCCCTCCATTGTTGAGTGACTAGGCTTCATTTGGAGGAGCCCCTGACACTTGTTTCCATTGCTTGAGCAACCAAGGAGCATTCATATAGTTGAGAGCCCACTAGGAGTTGTCAAGGCCATGATGGGCATGCTAGGGTGCAGATGCTCTAACCAAGCAATGGTCCTCTCCGTGCTAGGAAAGTATCATGCTTTGCTCGATGCTTGGGAGAATTTTTTCTGTTAATTCAAAAGTCAGTTGAGCTAGAGCCATCAATAAAGACTATTTTTGTTTAATGTAGGGCTCCCCTTTTCAAGGATTTAAAAAAGAACCCTTGCCTCATTGGTAAACAATGTAAAAGCATGATGACACCCTCCTCTTCAAGTGGGTTTTTTTGTTTTGTTTTTTGTTTTGAAACAAATGCAACAGCATCTCCGCTTGGAGATTTGAGAGTTCCCCAATTCAAGGTGCTCCCAAGATCCCTACTGTAATAAGACTGCCACGGCAAGCCTGCCTGCCTTGGGAGGAGTGAGGAGAGCTGTCTATTCCAACCAGACTCGACAAAGAGCCGGTCTGCGAATGATGAACGATACCTTACCCCTTCCGCATCATTGGCCACGGTGGTGGAATCCCAGCAGTCTTGGTGTGAACGGGGTTCCCTTCCTGGTGTGAATGGGGTTCTCTTCTGTTGCTTTCTAGAAAGGAATGACCAACCCATTGTTCTGATGTGGATCAAACTGAAGTGAAGGAGCAGCTGCATTGAGGCTGATGCCGTTTCTCCCATTCTGTTCGTGTCACCCGCATCCCAACAAAAAGAAAGAAGGAGCCGGCCTTGCAACATTCAATCATTACGCATTGAGCTGCCAACCTCCTATAGAAATATATTCCCCCCATTATATGGCAGAATGGCACTGCTTACAGTAAGATTTATCTTCCACAATTATGGCACAATTTCTCCTCAGTTGCCCAATGCTTAACCCCTCAAGGCCCAAGCAGTTTCTGTACTTTTCCACAAGTTTGAACTTTGATTGGCAGTATGCATTGTACATCAAGCTTTTTACACTATGTCAATTGTACTTTTGAACTTCCCCATTCAACATGAACATCAGAATATGAAATTCACTTAGATATACTTTTGAGAATGTAGGAAAATCAAGTTACAACTTTGACCTGTTGAACAGGTCAGAGGCTTAAAACAAGCTCCTTGGGCCTTGAGGGGTTAACCCTTGTGCATCACAGAGCGAACAACAAAAGTGAGTAGCTTTCCTGCACTTTCCGGAGCAGATGGAATAATTTCAACAATACTCGGTTCCAGAAGTTTTCACTGTTCCGATTTGTAGGCAACTCAATGGTGCGAGCAAATCAGCAATTTCCAAGAGCATCCACGGTGCGGATTTGAGGATTGTAAGGTTTGATCTACATGGTTTTCCAAGAATCCAAAATTTGATAGTCCAGGAAACGTCCCCTCTGATGCATAGGGGTTAACCCATAAACTCAACATGGACCGTTAGTGTCCAATGGATGATAGAATATCTTTCTATGTAGGACTGAAGTGCAACTATTCATCCTCGGAATTTTGTGTGGAAAGGGGAGATCTTCTACAAAAGTTTGACCTCCAATGAATATTTTTGTTTTTCTTAAAGTAGATGATGTTACACAGTTCCCAAAGGGATGATTTCCATGGTCACTAGTTTGTCCTTTAAGAGTTAATGTAGGGGGAGGCCTCACACTATACAATCCGTTGGAATTGGTTGCTTACTAGGCTTAGGTTTCAAATGCAAGTCTAGATACATGATATTCTACTTCAAGACGAATGGAAAAACAAATTGAAGGGCTTAGTAAGTTTGAACATCTCCAACCACCCTCTTGGTTGAGTTAGCCAAATGGTTTTCCAAAGGAAGAGTGGTGGAATTAGGGATCTAGTGGTGGGGTGGGGAATCAAAAATCTCCTCCAACCCAAAGCAAGAGGGTTGGCAAAAGACTTCTTTAGCAACAAATGGTGGGGGAATCGGAGTCACGCAAATTGACTCGGAGCCACCATGATAGGGGGAGGTTGTTGTGGAGAGCTACATTCTTCGCAAGTTGTTGCAAGGACAAAGAGCTTTTCACAAAGACATCTTTTGCAGGCAATCTCCTCTAAAACCCTTAATTTTCTTACTTAAATTGTAAAAGAATCTAAAAGTATCCCCTACTCACAAAAACTTGCACCTAAGTGTTTTACATAGTACAGGAAATATATATACAAATTCTAAGAAAACTGAACCCCCCCACTCAAGAGTTGTAGAAGATTTAATACATTGTAACTAATGTGACTAATGCCTATTAGTCAAAATGTACAAAATCTTCTCCAAAACTTACCTCTGATTCACAAAATCATCCTCTTTCACAACACTTACTTCTTGATTCACAAATATGACTAAGGCTTCCATGTTGGCATTGTTGTCACTATAGTGGCCCTTGATTGATCAAAACATGGAATCCAATGATAAAAGGGGCTTTGAAGGCCTCATGTACAACCCAAATTCTATTAGGGTAAAGGAAAAATCTACAAGCCCCCGCACTTCTACGTGCACAACTATAGTTATGTTGGAAATTGAATTTCACCAAACCCATCCATTTCAAAAAATCCATTGGTAGGGTTGTTTTAACGATAGGTAAGAGATGCTCTTGTATGTTATATTTTGTTCAATCTTCTTCTTTTTGAGTCAAAAGATGCATAGATAACATTGTTTGCCAATGAGGGGGGGGGGGGACTTTTGCATTTTTGAAAAGAAGATCCTAACATTGAAAAAATTGTCTTATATGGCACTTCAGCCAATTCCAATCCTTGAATTATCTTGAATGTCTCTCTCAAGTATCTAGGGAGGCAACATATCTTCCCAATATGGGGAAGGCTATTGCCTAGTTATATAAAGTTATGTAAGGAGTGACTTACACTTGAAAGGACATGACTATAACCATGGAGATTTGAAAATCAAAACCCTTTCTCTTTGTATAATCCCATTTTGTGACTATTTGTCTAAAATATTTATATTTATATTTAAGAATTGTAAACACATCTTTCCAATATTTCCTAAATTCATTTAGATTTATTTAGTGAAAATTTGAAATTACTAAAAATTTTTTTTTTGAAAAAGTAAAGAGAATTCATGTCAAATATAAACTATACTAAAAAAATCTGAAAATTTCATCATAGGTGTATATAATAGTGTATCATATCATGGAATACATCCCTTATAGTATCTTTTTATAATTAGAAAATAAATAGATCATGGTCATAGGCCCGTAGTTCAAATTGTAATAAAGTTTTCAATTTTGATAATTTTTCAAAATTTCAAGTTGGAATAGAAATTATACTTTATTAACTTCATGACATTAGTGGGGCTCAAATTCAACAACAATCATTTTCATGACTCAAATTCACATCAAGAGGAAGGAGCTTGAACTTGTCAAAATACACCACATATGATTCATGGATTGAATATCTTCTTTTGTAGAAAGCCAAAATATTCCACAACTTATGATTGTCCAATTTTGTTCACTTAAAATTCATCCCCCCCTCCTATGTTGAATGAAAAAATAAATTCCATCCTTTAATCTTCCTTGAAATCACCCAAAGGACACCAATCGTTCTCTAGGCATTTCAAGGTCAATTTGAAATACAATATACATTTGTTTTACAAGATTGCAACTAGGCTAATGGTATACATATCACTTCATTTCTCTTTACAACATTTCTCATTTCAAAGTTGGATGATTTCTCATTCCCCACAAGCAAAAAATATGCTTTTGAAAACCAAGCTTTAAGACCTAGACTTGGTCTAACTTGCGTGACTTAGTTTAACTCCTCATGTTAGATCATGCGTGGATCTCAATGCTTGGTCTACTTAGGCATGTTTCTAATAGTGTCCATACGTCATATTCTAGGAACATGTAATGTTTGAACTGATAAAAATTCTCTTCCATAGGGGTTCAATTAATCTAGAATGATAGGATGTACTCCATTTGATCATTATATATGTGCGCTTCTTCAAGGTCACGAAAATCAAAGCTCAACTTGAACTTCAAGGATGTCTCAAAATAATGTGTCAGCATGCTTGCCAAGTCTTCCAAGAACTAGCCATACTGCATGATTGCCAACTGAAAAATGTTTTTATGTTCATAATTCCAGACCAATAGCAGGCAACTCATTCAAGTTGGGAAGTCCATCAAATTTGGCGTATTCAGATTGGTTGTTTCCCACATGATGTCAGTTTGGAAGATTGGAGAATGTCTTTCCCAAATTCCCGCATCCAAAATAAAAATTGTCTTGCTCCTCAACCCCTTCAGGAATGGGAAGAACCACGGCCTTTTTTTCATCAAAAAACACTTAAAATTGTTATTCTTATTCCAAAGAGCAAAAACCTTTGAAAATTGCACAGCTAACCATGGGATCTTTTGCTAGAGGAGTATGAGAATGTGTAGAAGAAATTTTTAGAAACTTTGACAGTGCACATCATAAGATATTTTTCTTCAAAGTGAAGAGAACAAGGTTTTGTGTACCTTTTATGTCTAGACAATTTTATTTTGGAATTTCGTAATTCAAAATTTTGGGATTGCATAGTTTTGAGGTTGAAATCTTTATGGTAAGGAATTGAATGGAGAGTCTGGGAAAAAAAATTAAAATATAAAACACTTAATTTTCATTCTTAAAAAATTATAGAGTAGAAGCACGTACAAGATAGAAGGAAAATCTAAATTGCTAATGTTTCTAAGATGGAATTGTATCACACTAATCTCAATGGTGAGAATGTTCTAGCAAGCAAACCAAACCATGTGGAACTTTTCTTTTTGAAATTAAAAAAAATTGAGTTTAGAAACAAATCCAATACTGACATTATTTTTTCTCAAGAAGATTCTATGATTTCCCGGAAAACAAGATGCTCCATGATTTTCACTTCACTAATCCAAATGGAATGAATCAAAACTTTCCATGTAGACAAAAATATAATTAATGACCAAAAATGATTTCAAGCTTTTGTGGACTATTTTGTCACCTAGTGTCCCCTATTTTGAGCTTTTTGTGGCCTAACTTTGTTCCTATGCAACAATAATAATAAAAACTATATTATTTACCAAAAAGCTAATGTATTTTTCTATCTTAAGAAAAAAATTCAAAAACTCATGACAAAACTCAAGACCATAGGAATCTAGTGGAAATCCATTTTGTCCCCCAAGTAAAAAATGGTCATTTAAAAGTTAACAAAAAAGTGCCTATTTAAAAACCATAAAAACAATGCCTTTGGGGAGGTGCCATCTACAATCACGATAATGAACTACAAGTAAGGCAACTTCACTTCAATGCATTCAAATAAGCTATTTAGCATTGTTTCTATTCTAAAAATGAAAAGACTTTCACCTTAGAACTTCTACTTTTTGTGGGGATGACGAGTATTGGAGAATTAAAACTTGAAGCATTCAACTTTAGGTGCTTTAATTTCAAGTACTCTACATACTTGCAATGCAAATTCCACAACCACTAAACTCTCTCCAAAGAAAAACACACAAAAAACCTAAACCCTAACCATAAGTAATCTTACGAGAACATGATTTTGGCACTTCTTTCAAGCTCCAAAAATGATGCCTATGTTACAATTTTCAAATTCCCACAATGCTCAGGGACATTTCACACTATGGCCAAAGGTCAAGAAGTCGTCGAATTCTACCAATTATATTGCCAAATTCTTGTTTTCTTGCGAGTTGATTGGTGGAAATCGACAGACTCTCAACCTTTGGCCCCTCAGATTTTAAGTTCAAAGTTTGAAGGTTACAAGGCATACTTGCATTATTTGTTGCAATTTTAAAAAAATCTCTCTCAACAATACTACTGTAATCAACGAGAAGTTTTCCTATCAAGGATAAGTTGATTAGATGAAAACTTCTTCTAACCTAAACTTTGGTTAGCTCCTCATTTGATTAGCACCTCACTTACATTATTATTTTGAATAATGCCGTGTCATGGGTGAATGCTAAGATAACTGACTTTCAAGTGATACAATATGCTTTTATTTTCCTTCTTTGACATGATTGGTCAAAATTTCTTTTTTGGTCATTCACATGGAACATGCCCCCCCTCCCCCCCCCTTGAAATTGATAAGCAAATGTCTTTCATTTTCTATTTGAAGTGTGAAAATTCCAACTCTACTTTGGATTAGAATTTTTCCATTCTTTTAGAGTAAACTTGCCAATCACCACATATAACAAAATTCAAATCTTTCTCTACATAAATATAGAGACTTGCATGTTTTGAAATTTGGCATGATTATTAAATCTCATGTTAAAATTCACCTATGAAAAATAGAATGCAATAACAATTCTTCCCACATATTTTATTGTAATTTAACCCATAAACGTCAATACGGATGTTTAGTGTCCGATGGTTGACATAGTATCTTTCTATATTGTGCAACTAATCATTGAAATTTTGTGTGGAAAGGGGGGATTTTCTACAGTAGTTTGACTTCTAATGAGTGCTTTTGGATTTTTGTAAACCAATGACTCCCACGTTATCAAAATGAATGATTTCCATGCTCACCGATCCGTCCTTTCAGGATTGAGGGCAATGAAGCTAAAACCTAGTTAAAAATTCCTTGCACCCCTTCATTGCACCTCTTCATTGCATAGTGTGTAGTCATTGAGCGGTGAAACAAGATTTTATTTCCATTGCAATAGAATTGGGGGTTGAATCGTGTAGTTCCTATTCAGTAAATGGCAACAATTGTTGTCTGGTTGTGGGATGTGTGAGGTAAATGACAAGTTTACTTTAGTTAGGTTATGGATACCTAGTAAGTTATTTTGTAAAGAGTTGCTGAGAAAAATAAACCACTAAAAACAATCAAATTTGTTGTGTCAATACATAACAAATGTGATTGTAACTCTATAGTAGGTGTCCGGCCTCCTAAGGGTCCAATTTCACATGGAGTTCAGGCTAGTGAAGCCTACTAATCAATGGGGGAATGGGGAAGTCCTCTAAAAAAATCAAACTTGCATTCTACCATTAATCAGTGGGCTTCACTGCCCTTGACTCCACAAAGAAGTTGGCCGTAAGAAGGTCTCACTTTAGACTTGACAAAGACCAAAAATGCAAGCGGACTCTTGAAATTTTGTGTCTTTGAATCCCATCCTCCCCCGGATCCACCTTGTCTTCCCAGTGAGTGTTACAAGATAATTGACGGGGGAGGGCATCTTCTTGGACACTCAAATTTATTGTGGTTTTTGGGGGGGGGGGGGGGGGTCCATGATACTCTAACTGCATTTTTGCAAATTCTACATCTCTCCAAACAATAGTAAAGTTAATCCTTAAAGGACAGATTGATGACTATGGAAATCATCCCTTATTAAACCGGGTGACATCATCTACTTTAAAAAAAAAATACTCATTGGAAGTCAAACTACTATAGAGGACCTCCCCTTTTCACAACAAATTTCCGAAGATGAATAGTTGTGCTTCTGTCCCACTACTAGAAGGATTCTCTGTCATCCATCGGACACAAAACGTCCGTGTCGACGTGTAAGGTTTTAGGATAAGTTAGTGACAAAACCAACCCCCTTTCTCTTGTCCAGCCTTTGGCTTGGCTGTTTTGTAACTGTGTGGTTTTGCAATGGATTTCCATTTGTTTCAAAAATAAATAAAATAAATAAAAATAAAAACCCTGTTTGTATTGTACTGGGGAGTCCCTGGTCCATGCCTTTAATTTTGGCCCCCCCTGTCCACAACCAACCCTCTATTGCACCTGAAGGAAGGGCAGGGCAGGGCAGGCATTCAGTTGACCCAATTCAGCAGTTGCAGAGAGAATTGGGCATTTGGGCAATTGGGCGCTTTTTTATTTTATTTTTATAACAAATGGAAATTGGGCGCTTAACCCCTCAAGGCCCAAGGAGCTTGTTTTGAGCCTCTGACCTGTTCAACAGGTCAAAGTTGTAACTTGATTTTCCTACATTCCCAGAAGTATAGCTAAGTGAATTTCATATTCTGATGTACATGTTGAATGGGGAAGTTCAAAAGTACAATTGACATTATGTAATAAGCTTGATGTACAATGCATACTGCCAATCAAAGTTCAAACTTGTGGAAAAGTACAGAAATTGCTTGGGCATTGAGGGGTTAAAGCTTAGTTCCCCCAAATTTTACCAACTAATTAAGCTTAATTAATGCAATACATTCCAAGGCTGGGCTGGGCTGCCACTGTCCGGCACCGGCAATGGCACTGGCAACTGGGGAAGACTGCAGAGAGAATGAAGAAAGTGGACAGAGCCTGACGTACTGGTGAACCATTGCAGCAATTAAAACATTGGGGAAAAGCTGGACAACATGGCAAAATCATCTCAACTGAAGATTCAAAATATTCAAAGATTCAAAGAAATAGACGATTTTGCCAAGTAGAGGAAGTACACCTAAAATCACACGAACAAGCTCTGAGGCATGATCGATATGCTTTAGAAAATGGAACAATAATTTTTGTACTTTGGTCAAGGACTGAGAATCTGGTCCAAAATGACCTAAAACTACCCTTGAGTGATGGCCAAGAGATAAGAGATAAGGACTTCCATTGGAATCTATGTGGTTCTTGGTGCAACTCCCCATGTTGACATTGATCGCATGGGGGCTCCCAATGCCATGTTGGGTTTGTTTACATGGGGAGGGTGTTGTTCCTCCACATGATCATGATAGGGAAGGGGCCGTGGTCTTCCATGGTTTGTGTTGGGTCTGTCCTAGCTACGGTCCTTGAAGGGTGTATATTTCTGAAAAAAAAAGGACTACGAATCAAAATGCAAGTGGTTCTATAATTTTTGGACACATTATAAATTAGTTACTAAATTTTCAAAGATGCAAGATGTAGGGTGCTAAAAGTATCATGTAGGTGATGTTCGAATCAATTTGATGCACATCAAGAAATCACTCTAGTAGTATTGAAACATGTCATAGAGCAAAAGTTGAAACAACAAAAAGTATACCAAAAATTGACCACTTGTCAAGTTGCAAGCTCCATGGTATTGTAAATAGAGATGCACACTTCTCTAAATGGCCCTTAACTCCACCATACACTTGTCCTTGTATTGTGCACCATTTCAAGTATCCTCCCTATTCTACTTCCTTTCAAAAATAGGGGGCAATTTTGAAGAGTGTATCATTTCAAGTATAGTTACCTTATGGGAAGATGTTACTCTAGTAGAACTTCTAATAAGCGGCACTTTCTAGAGTTTGTATTAAACAGGCTCTCCAAAGTAATATTAATTGTTGGTCCCATCTTGGCTCACATACAAATATCATGAATGCATATGACCCTCCTTAATGTAATAAACCTTTCTATTGAAATGTGTCAAATTGGTTCCATCTTGGCTCTTTATAAAGGTTCTACTAAGGGAGGCAACCCAATTTTGACTACTTAAGTAATTACACATATTTGCAAAGCATCTTTCTTCAATGGAAAGTTTTCTTATATGCAGAAATAGAGTATGGAAGGTTTTTTTTGTAATGTTCCAATTTTTTTTTCTAAACACAATTATCATGAATTTTCAGCTCAAGATTCTATTCCTTCCATATTGGTGATATAGGTCATTCTATTTCTGGCTAAGGATTGGTTGCAAAATTGAGAGTCTTGTAGCCCAATTATAATGCACCATTCTTAATCACTTACTCATCTCATAATTGATTGAAAATAGATCAACTAAGTTGTGAGAATGGAGTGCGTGATCAGAAATGGGTTACCTCCCTTATGAAAGGCAAAAACATCCAACTCCATTTTCCATCATGTATCCATTCTTAATAGCAGACTTCTACAGAAAGCATCCCCCAAAGTGCAATCAAACCATTCCTTTACTTTCAAGTGCAATCTGTTGACTATTGATTCTTAAGATTTTGGTATTATGACCAAGCTATATGACAATTTTAGTGGCCTAGGGAGTTCCACTTTGAAAATTCATAACAATTACATATCCTATCCCCCAAAAATCTTTTTCTTTTTCGGAAATTCATGACACCACAAAATTGTTTTTTTCTTTCTAGAAAAAACTGCCTCCATCATTTCCGTTGAATTCCTTATTTTGACGGTTTTGAGTGTTTTCACCTTGCATGATGTACGAAAGTACGTAAAATGATGGACAGACGGATACGAAAGGATGTCTACTAAGAATTCATTATTCTGACTGCCCTGAGTATTCCTGGGTGCACGTCGTCACTCCGTCCTCCACCTCGAAAACCCCAGAAATAATGGCCACAGGAAAGTCCCGAACATCCGTCAAAACATTCTGGCCGGGTTGTCAATTTGCAATTGTCAACTCGTAGCAGGCTTCACCATATTAATACGCATTGCAAATTTGCCATGTCCGAGTGCAGAGTTCGAACAAGACAACACCCCGGTCACGGCCAAACCAAAATTAGATATTTTTTTGCCATTTGATCGATCAGTCTACCTCTGCAGAATTGGGAGTCCGTCCGTCGTCAGCCACCTGCAGCAGCTGCTGCTGCTCATCACTCATGGCTAGCAAACATACACCTCGACTTTGAGATCGATCGATCTCGCAGTCAGTGTGACAATCAATCAAGTGCCTGGGTGCACTCCGCGCGCGTCAACAGGCGAGAAAAAGACTGACACTGTCTGTCTGTCTGTCTGCATTCTGCTGCGAAATTCGCAGGGAAATTTGCAGGAAAATTTGCAGCGAAATTCCCATGAAAATGAAGAAATGATAAGAGCGTGATCAGCAGGAGCAGCAGAACTTCAACTTAACTTACGTTACTGCAGTCGTCTGTCAAGTCGGGGGTCTTGTCTTCTGACTGCTGATCGTGACGGGAGCCTAATTTTATCATCTCCCTGTGAAATGGTGAGGAGAGTGATGAGGAGAGGAGAGGAGAAGAGATGACTCTGATGGAGGAGAGATTTTTGGGGATAAGAGCCAGATCTGGTTTGTTGTTTGGGTTTTGTTGTTTTCTGGTTGTTGTTGTTTTGCCTCATTTTCCATCACAGTTGGAGTTGGAATGAGAGAAGATGGAAACTCCAAATAATAACCAAGGTAAGAGGATTGAAATCCACTCCGGCATTTTGAATCATCCCTATTTTTGTTCAAAAATGGACATGAGATGGTCCTTAAATTGACCAATATAGTCATCTGAATGGATGGAGAATTTTTTTTATTGCAAGAGCCAATCATTGTCCTTGCTTTCTCCGTTTTTCGTTACAAGTTGCAAGTGAACGAATTATGGAAGACCTAGGGTCATAAATAGGGGTCTATGACACAACTCGTTTGAAAATTCATAATTAATTCAACAATGCTTCAAAAAATATGAAACCACTTGTGTTACATTTTGCATTTTTGTTTGTTTGAAAAATCAACTAAAAATTTTCCCATCAAAGGAAATACATGAAAAAAGTGGACTAGCCTTTAGATGAATGGTTTTCGAGCCTCCTACCTTAAAGGTGTTGTTTTATGGTTAATGTCATTGAAATATACACAAGCTTTTGTTGGATCATATTAGTAGTTGATATGAGGTTTCAAATTCTCTTAGAATACATTTTATAAACATCATATGAATGAGTTATGAAAAAAGAACTTTTTTTCATTCTTGCAAAAGTAGACTTTGACCCTTTTGGAGTAAATTTTTTTCTCTTTACAAATTTTTTGACCATTCATAAGTATGAGATGTTAGGTTGACATGTGAGAAAATTTATAAGCAAATATGGAGTCTAGCTTACTCTAAATGACCCTGCAATGGAAGGAAGTTAAGTGAATTGGTAATACACTAGTCATTTCTTGATGATTTCTTGTACAATGAGAATTTTTTTTAAATTTTTAATTCAAATGGTGAACATTTAGAGACAAACGTTCTAAATACATGGGAAAAATTTCAAGGACTTTGACTTCATAGATTGCAAGAGAATAGGGCTTGAAGTTGGAAGAAAATGTTTTTTTTACTGGAAACCACCACGACATAGCTAACAAAGTTTGACTCCTCTTAGAATGGGATATGAGAATTAAAGTTTTTTGGAAATTTTATGCAATATTTTATTAGTTACAAACATGCCAAATTTCAAAAGTTGATGAGTGTTTTTGCAAAAGATGCCCAAATTGCTTAGGCTACCAAAAACATTTAGGGCATTATAACTTTTGTTCGGACACTCTAATAGAAAAAAAATTACATTCCCTTTAAAGGGGTACATGTCCACACATTGTGTCGAAATTTCATGAACACCCAGTCAAAATTGACTTTATAGGAACCTACTTGGATTTTCAATTGTTTGTTTAATGGACAATTGGTCTTGAGGAGTTAAAATTGACCCCTAGGTTCTCATGAATGGATGTTGTACAATTTAGGCAAGAATAGATAGGAGTCAATTAGGTGCAATTGTCTTTAACAAAAAACAGACATACTTTGTGTCTTTTATAGGCATTTTTGAACCATGCTCTTGCAATATAGCTTGAATTTGTGCTCTAAGATTGTCTTTCTACTAGTGTGTGTATAATGAAATTGTACTACTTTTGAGGGAAAAATCAATCCAATTTTTTTTAAATATCTTAAGTTGAAAAAAAAAATTTGAAATTTGAAAAGATTCAAGAGTGTTTAAAGCAAAATTTTAAAATTCCATGTTCAAATGTAATGAAGAAAAACAAGAATTAATAAAAACTCAACCACAATTTTTTTTATTAGACAACTATAGGAATGTGTAGAAAAAAATTTAAAAATTAAACCTTGTAGACTAAAAGATTATTGATTTTCAACCAAATTTATTTGTTTTGTTCCAATTGTCTTACCAATAGGTCAACAAACTTTGACAATTCATGGAATGAGATCTTTGCACTACATATAGCTTCTATTTACTTTCCAATGCTTACTATAATGTTAATTATTTGCTTAACAAATTTTAGAAGTAAAAGAGGGGATTTGCACAAGTTGTCATAAGCTTCTCTTCTTACTCAAAATCCTTTGGGTGCCACCACTTTTGATCTAGGCACTTGATGTGAAAAAATTACATCCACATGAAATTATAGAATTTTATACCATGTGTCAAAAGATCCATTCAAATTGGCTTAGAAGAAATCTAGTTTCATTTCCAATTCTCCATATGAAGGACAATTATCCTCACAAGGTTATGGTAGAACCAACCATTACCAACCACTTAAGCATTTTGTGTATGATATGGAATCGTAGAAGGCAATATCAAATTTTTGCCCTATAAAAAGATAGAAATGATAGATGTTGTTGAATTTCATAATTGTTTTCTTGAAATTCAAATTGTTATAAATTTTGGAAGGCAAAAGTTATCTTGCACCCATCCCCAACACATAAAATCTTCCATAACTACTCATCCAAAGAATAATTTGGCTCTCAAAACCAAGCACATTTGTCATGGCTATGATGGCTAGAAGATGGTCCAAAACCAAGAAACTAGTGGTTAGAAATCAATTAAATCTTTGTTGAATTTCCTAGTACCTATAGATTGTCCATGGGGCCTGGTTGATAATGGGTGGTTCTACCATAATGTACAAAAAACTCAAATTTAATGTTGTGGTTCTGTTGAAGAAGGATAGTGACCGAATTGGAAACTATCCTATTAGTATAATAAGTTCGTTCCAAGAGAGACAATCAAGTAGGATATTTCTATCCTAATAGGTTCTATATATAAAATCAAGTATCTTGACTTATTCAATAACTCAATTTGGAATTCCATACCCAAAAACATAACTACAAAGACATTGCAAACCCAATTTGGATATTGACTTAAATTAATACAAGTCACATTCTATCAAATAGACTTTCCATTTGGAAACATTCACATAATATGAATCATCATGAAAACCAATTTGGACTACAATCACAAATAATTCTCCATCACTTCAACATCCACTTTCACACTTAATTCACCACACATCTCAACAGATAATATTGCACGCATACACACAACAACCAATTTGGTATGTAACTTTACTTTGATTAATCAATTGGTAAACAAATCACCATTACATAAAATATATTTTTTAATTCCCACTCATTGTCTCATTTCTTTTTCTTAGATCTTTTTCTCTCTCTATTATTATTATTATTATTATTATTATTATTATTATTATTATTATTTTTCTTTCCTAATTGGAATACTTACTTTCTGTCACTCTAACATTTTCAATTAGGTTCTCACTTACTTCACAGCTTCCATCTATCTCCATTTTGCCTTCTCAATTCATTTCACACAAACTTCTTCAAATAGCAAACATATCCAACCAGGACCTTAACACAAAGTCCAAAAACATTCCCAAATCCCTCATCTAATCAAATAACACACACACACACACACATATCCAATTTGGAAACACTTCCAAAACAAAGAAATACCCAGCTTCACTAAGCTGGGACACGACTGGACTTCATTCAACAAACGGTAAAGAAAAATGAAAGAAAATTCAGACCAAATAGGAATTCCAAACTTAGTAGTTACCAATTTGGAAGAGACAACCCAACTACCATCTAACTACCAAATTGGAACTACATACGCAATTGCCACACAGATAAACAATTTCAAATTGGAATTAGCTTCTACACAATCAACCAATTGGACTTGACACATACACCACTTAAAAATCTAACTTGGATAGAATCACCACCCCATTTGAAACATAGATTAAAAATTCGAACTTGGTTGGACAGTCCAACCATTTCAATTAGGAAACCACCCATCCAAATCAACACATACACACTCAACATTCATTCATCATCCAAAAACACACCAAATAGAATTCAATCAGCCCATTAAAATACACAATTAAAACACCAAATTCAAAAACAACCAATCAAAATCAGTAAAAGACACATAAAAATCAACCAAAAATTTATAACAAAAATCCTAATTGGTATTCTATAGGTTCCCAAAACTTTTGTATCTTATAAGGTTTGCACAATTGTAATCTTCGTAAATTACAATTGAGATAGTTACTATTTTTAAAATAAAATTATTTTGAATCGATCCTATTAGCAACTAAGAGAAAATTCCCAAATACTTTAGCATGCATTATTTGGAATTGTATGAAAAAATTACGAATTTTCAAAGGTGTACTAGAAACCATCAATAGGATCCACCAAGATACTAGACTTTCATGCCTTGATACTACCAATATCACTTGTGTGATCAACGTTCAGGAAAAATTTGTCCTTTTCAATCCAAACCTCAATATTGCATTTTAGACAATTATATTGATTATGGATGTACATACCTTATGATAAGTTTTACAAATTTAATCCAAACTTGAGAATTAAAGTAGGATTGTGATTTTTTTTTTGAGATTCACAGTTTGTTTTCCTCCAATTCTCATTGTCAACCATTTTTTCAAGTACCCATTTTGATCATCTCCTCTATTTTTTACTAGAATTAAAAAAAACTTCTCGAAATTTTCACTGGTTTAATTTTTGTTCTTGTGCTTTGAATACCGCTACCCAACTGGTAAAAATTTCTCCTAATTTTCACTGGTTTAATTTTTGTTCGTGTGCTTTGAATACCGCTACCCAACTGGTAAAATTTTCTCCTAATTTTCACTGGTTTAATTTTTGTTCTTGTGCTTTGAATATCGCTACCCAACTGGTAAAATTTTCTCCTAATTTTCACTGGCTCCAATTTATTTATTTTGTAACCGCTTTTTTTATTTTTTTCCCCAAACCCTGGGAAGCCCATCAATCGGCCTGAGCTTGGACGTAAGGTAAGCTTGGGGTATAAGGTACAATCTGCAATTCTGCACACAGAATGAAGGCTTCAGTTGCCAGTTCCAGTCACCTTCCCTTTCCTTAAATCCTTCGTAATGAGTGAATTCAATTCCCTCCTTCATAAGTTAAGTTCTACCAGCCCTTCCAGCTCTCCAATGGGCCTGCAATTCTGCACGCCATCTGCAGTACGTGTATCATAAGTTAATAAGGGAAGGGAGGTTATTCTAAGGCCGCTTGATCATTCATCATCTTCTGTAAGTTCCTGCAACAACAGTCTGCGGAGGAGCACCTTGTCATTGGAAATCAGCACCAGAATTGAAGGTCAGAGACCCGTACAAACAAATGGTACAGCGAACGTTGTTCGCAGCGTGAGCCCGTCTTCTCTTCTCAACGCCACTTGGATATAAGTTAACCCCTGAAGGACCGGGGGTGTTTGACTTGAGCTTTTGTTTTCTTGACTAGTTTTTGTAACAAGCATAATTTCTCAAATATGTGATATGATTTTGATGATCGCCACTGTTGAAATGAAAGAAGACTTATGTAGCTTTCCTATGAAAAAAAGATCGACAAAATTGCACAATTTTTGAGAAAATGCCACCATTGACAAAATTGATGAAAGATATTCAATTCTGCAGAACTTTGTACATGCCCTGAAATTGAAATGTTGAAATCGGCATGCTCAAAAGTGATCCAAAAACTCTGATTTTTTTTCCACAAGTACATATCATCATGATTTAGGTGTGTGATTTTTTTCAAATCATTTTGAGATGTGGAAAAAAAGATATGAGCATGTGAAGTGATAGCCTAGAGTACTTTTTCTATTCTCAAAAAATTCATAGAAAATTGCTCGCTCAATCATTTCTCGATCAGATTGTACCTATGATTTCAACACAAAAAATCATCTAGGGTCTCTTTGTTGGTCATGGACTATTGGTGAGGTTCACATTCCAAATTTTCTACAAATGTAGTTGCAGAAGCCATGTGGTGGCCTTATGATCCTTTAGGGGTTAAGTTGTAGGAGGGCACAATGAATATATCATTATGTGGCTCTTATCATTGTGCTCCCATCTCATCGAGGTGGCATGGGATCCGAGAGTTCGAGAGGGTTTGGGAAGTTTTTGGAACTGTGCCCTGGGAATTTGCCTCCTCTTGGTAGAAGGAGATGGGTTTTGTTTTTTCCAAGGACACTGGTTGCATTTTCTTGTTATCGAATGATGTATTGGCTCATTTCCTCTAGTAAGTATCAAATTTTCACTCGTCATTTTCCTTTTAACTTCAATTTCTCAGAGGCTACTATTATCCTCTTTCAAAGATATGTTGGTCTGCAAATAAAACTCCAAAATTTAATTACATTGAGAAAACATGGACAAGAGAGTAGGGGGTGGTTGCCATGACCAATCTTGAAGCAATAATTTGCCCCGCCCCATTCAAATACTCCAAGCCCTTCGACGATCCAAACCCCTAAAGCCATACCCACAACTTATCCAATAATATATCCGCCTCCAACACTTGCATCACAAAGTTTAGAGCTTACGGTTTGTCAACAACTATCATGTGATAATTGTTGTTTCATGGGTTCGCACATTAATATACAATTTAGTGCATCATTACAATGCATTATTGTACAATTTATCACATTGTTACAATGCATTACTTGCAATTGAAAGTAATGCATCGTAATCATGGGTTAAATTGTATATTAATATGTGAACCCATGAAACAATGATTACCACATGATAATTGTTGACAAACCGCAGGTTCTAAACTTTGTGATGTGGGTATGAGCCTTGGATTTGAAATGACAAACAACTAAAAATAATCGAATAATGTCATGGAAGTGGCAATTGCATATCCACCTTTTATTTTTTCATGCCAATCAATTAGTGGTCCTTCAATCGCAATATTTTGTTGGGTTTTGGACCCTCCATTTTCACACTCCAATTGATTATTTTTCCAAAGGCACCAGCTAACAATGCACTAACTAGTGTTTCTCCTTGAACAATGATGGTGTTTTGACCTATCAAAATGGCCTATGGAATGTGCTCTCCGCTGGTCTTCCTCCATCTTGTGCGTGTGGAATGTTGAGGTTTCACAAACTAAGTTGAACTTGCTCATCATCGCAGGGACTTCTTTCGTATTATTTTGTCAAAAAGTAGTCAATCTACTCATATTTTTGTACTTTTAATTGCGTGCTTGAAATACTAGAAAGTGAATGCATGATGGTTTCCACTTGATGACTTACCTTACCTAAAATATGGGTGCCATTGCTGTTGGAGCCCAACTAAGAAAGTTGTGGAATGCATTCAACCAATTATTTTCTCGTCAATTAAGTTACCACCTTTTAGGTCTTCAACAGCTTCAGTATGATCAATTCATCATCTCGGAATGCATGATCTGCTTGGTGGCTAATTGTTGGTACCATTGAGAGGGCTACTTGCATCATGTTTACGTGCTAATCCTTGCATGGGTGAAACATTGCATTGTATTGAAAAGGAGTTCAAGGGTGTGAAGGAAAGGGTTGCTATTACGTGAGCCTATGAGTGTGAGCACATGAATCTAGAAGACTATACACCTATGTTATAGGTATTTATATTGTATAAATTTTTCATGATCATGGTGAAACTATGCCATATATACCTATATTACAAGTGTTTATATTATAAGCACCTTCAATGGTTGTAGGATATCTATATATATGCTCAAGGCTCACATGCTCGCATTTTTATGATCACATACAAGCATCGTTGGAATAACAAAGGACAAGGCTAGAGGTCACAACCTGAGGGCAAGAGGGAAGACATTAGTTGGGGGCGAAGAAAAGTTAGAACTCAAGATCAAATAACAAGGAGCAATAAAGGGTGGGATCTAAATCAATGGAGGAACAAGTACCCAAGGGTGGTGCAAGATTGTTGTGCCCCTTAGTGATACTTACCACCTTCAACTCACCTCCTAGTGCTACCCCAAGCACTTAACTTTTTAGTGACACCAAAGGTCATGTTCTCCTAACACTGTACATGCCCCCCCCCCCAATATTAGGTTCCAAGTCATCACGGGGTTTTCCATTCCTCCGTGACTCCCAACACTTCCATTCCAACATTTAACTCACACAAGACATTGGGCATATCATTTGATGACATGGGTTAGAACTTCCATTGATGTCCAAGCACTTGATGGCGATACTATTTTCCATTGGTGCTAATTACCCTTGAGTGGGACCCAACTCCCCACTAGGCCCAATCCAACTCATCTTGGGACTCATCAAGTAGGACTCATACCATGGCCTAGTATGGGATGGGACACCATCCAACCAATATTAAGGAGTGCACAAGCATTCTACAATAATATACAAGTGATGGTGAGGCCCCAACACCAACCTCACCACTCGGGGCTACTTTGGCTCGCCATGGCACCATCCGGAAGTGAGGAGGGAGACCACCCCTCCTCATAGTACTCTTTGTGGAAACATTGAAGACACTCCCTATCTTGGAAGACCACCCAATTCTAAGTGGTTTCTTCAAAATTGGACCCTGAAAGACTTCCAATCTTCCTGTGAGGATAACTTTTAGCTCCGAGCTCCAAGATTCAAATCCCAATTGCGAGCCTATTTTCTTAATCTAAATTTTTTGCAGATCACCATGGACTATTTACTTTCTCCAATATGACAAGTATTGAGGAAGTTATGGCCCTCCAAAGGTACAAGTCCCCCAAGAGGTGTAGTTCTTTGGGACTCCACCCTCTTTGGATGCCCATAACTTTTAGCTCATAGCTCATCTCTTCATGAGCCTTAGCATCATAGAAAGATTATCTTCTTATATTTTCAATGATATGCAATATGCCATATTTGGATCAAAGTATTACTCCCAAACCTTGTCTCCCATGTCCCCACGCCTCAAAACGTGGCCAAAACATTGCCAACTTTGAGGAGCCATAGCTTTTGACTCACAACTCGGATTCTCGATTTCTTTGAACCCATCAATGCTTCTTCTCACAAAATTTCCAAGAATGTGTGACATGCCCTCCAATTCATTTGAATAAGAGTGCTACAACGTTGTAATTGCTTGGAATTCCTAGTCCCACTCACCCCATTTCTTACAAAGCTTGGGAAGTCACCCCCAACGTCCCCCTTGCTCACCAAAGTGGCATAGATATGCCTTTTAATAAGGGTCATAACAAAGATAGTAATGATAGATCCTGTTGTAGCTGGGGAGTCAACTCGGAGGCAAAAAGTCACTAAAAGAAGAAAGCCAAGCGGGGAACACAATGAAAAGACATTCTAGGCTCCAATCCCACCTAGGACATTTGTGAACCTAAGGCCCAAATTGAAGCTTTTCATTTAAGGGTGAAGGGTGATTGGAGGTCTAATAGCAGTCCATCTTTGTTGACAATGTTCTCCATGTGTAGGGGGGTTCTATTGGTTGTTCCACTCTTGTGTATTTTTTGTGGGGTTGTCTTTATCATTGTGTTTGTCTCCCTTGTATGCCATGATCTCTCTATAGATTGCTTCTAAGATTTGCTAAATATCCTCTATAGCCCTCCTTTGAGCAACACTGTTTAAAGTGTCATCATGTTGAAGTTGAATTAGGATAGTAGATTTTGAGGTCCACGAAGTTCTAGTGTCATTGGTGAAGTTTGGTTATATGAGAAGTTGTTTGTTTTGGAGTCCAAGGCAAGTAGTAAGGTCTTGGGGAAGCAATGTATATGACAGATTGGAGTTCTAGTTCATTGAATTTCCAATTTTGTTAAAAGGAGGACCCTACACTTTCCAAAATATTTCCTGCTTCTCTAGGACTTACCTTTTTATTTGTTGCTAGAGATTGTCTATCATGACTAGGGTCATGACCCTCACTCTAAAGTGTACCTATACTACCTTGATCAACAAGGGGGCTTTGGGGATGATTCCCAAAGCCTTGCAAGAGACTAGTTGAGAGAAATGACAAGTCTCAAGTAGACAAGGCATCATTGTGCTTTAGTTGAGACGAATTGGATGCCATGCTATAAATGCTTGAAAAGCTAGTGAGAGCACACATTCATGGGTCTAAGAATACAAGGATCCAAGTTATGAGTCAAAAGTTATGACTCCTTAAAGTTGGCAATGTTCTTGTTGTGATCCAAGGTATGGGGAGTAGGAATAGGGATTCTTGAAGGATTATGAATAGTCATCTTTTTGCAATATATTGTAGATGTTGGAAAACAATATTACTAGGTATGTAGCCTATGCTATTACATTCTAAAGAAAATTTCAAATTATAATAATGTGCATTTTGAGTAACACCCTAAATTTTGAATTTGGGATGATGAGTGACTTTTAAATTGATGTATTTTAAATTGTATTATGTTTAGAATTATTATTAATGATTTTGTAGATATTGACACAAAATAACTTTATTGTTACAATTGAAATTAAATATATTTATTTGTGTTCATAAAATTGTTCTTTGAATGGAGATATATTATAAACTCAAACACAACTTGATAGGAATTGTATTGTACATTTATGGCTCTTCTTGGATATGTGGCGGGTTTGATGATATGGCAGATTTTGCCTAGGTGGCAGTTAATGTGGTGAATTTTTTTATAATAAATATTTGATCAAATCACTAAATGAAATCAATATAGTTGTTTTGATTATTGTCCGAATCAAGATGTCCTAACCAATAGAAATAACCAACATATATTAGTTCATTTTCATGTTAGATTGGACACTATTTTTTTAGTGTTTGATGCACATGATTTAGGTTCTAATGTAGATTCCAATGTAAATTCATTGTATTCTATAGTTTCTTGAAGTTAATAGACCACGTACTTGAATTTCTAGTGTCATTTTTTCATAAGGGATATATTTATAAATCAATTTAGTGAATCAATAGCTTTGAGGTGTTGCATGTGGTCCCTCTAAAAGTTGTAAACCCCCTAAATTTTATAGTGCACACAAATTCCATTAATTTGGTTGGAATGATGTTTTAGAAACTATACTAAATAGAATAAGAATATAGTAGCTTGGCTAGTTTGTTACTTGGGGATGAAACGTTCAGATTGTAAACGCTAAGCTCTATTCCATTCTTTCTTTGAGTTTCCATTTTAGCCTCAAGCGTTGCCACCCACCCTTTTTTTCCACTAGCAACTTTCAAAGGTTTACCTCTAGTTTACAATTTTCTATTAAAAAATCAAGTAATTTATGTCAATTATATTTGAGTTCATGTTAGGAGCTTACTTGAGTGTTAAGTTGACCTTGTTCCAACATATTTTATCCCAAATTGAAGAAATATATTTGAGACTTAATGATCTCTATTGAGCTCATTTGTACCAAAAATAGATATTTTTCTATTCGCTAGAGCAAGATGGGTTTACAAGATTACTAATGGGCAATATCGAAATATTATGCAAAATTTCACAAATAGAATTTACTACATAAATACACAAGATTTTCTCTCTGTGACAAGTTTACTACATCAAGTGTATCCATAAATGATGTTAGTCTCTTTAGTATCATTTATGAAGATTTCTTCTGATATATAAAAATTTCATACATAAATATTTATTTGATTGAAAATTTAATATACTTCTACAACAACGAAAAGAGATAATAATCTTATGAAATAGAAATTTTATATCATTCAATGCCATGGAATATTTAGATATTTCATACCAAACTAATAGATTTTTGTTCAAATGATGAAATAGAATTTCAAGTTTATGAATGGCCCCAAAAAATTCTATTTCAATAAAAGACTTTTGAAACAATTAGTATAGACATTGGTGACATTTTTGTTAATATGAAAGTGAGAATGCTAAAAGAATGTTCCTTTCATCAATCTTACGGAGTAGATCTTCTTACATGTCTCATTGAATGAGGATATGTGCAAAAGCTAAGTCAAAGAAACTTGAAATAAACTAGAAAAAACGTAGAAGAAAAATAAACTTGAAGACAATAATGTCTAATGACAAGGGATAGTATTTGGAGGTGAATGACAACACTAGAGTATGAAATCAGTAAGGAATGGAGCAACTATTGAAGCCAAAAAGTAGTGGGTGTGAGAATGCAAGGCAACGTCAACGCAATGTATTGGTACAACACTTTGGCATTGTCTTCTTCTATACAGTGCAGGCATCAATCAAAATACTACTATGCACAGTAAGTTCTAACATCTTTAATCTATTCATCTAAGACTATCTAATGACTTCATTATGGGATGGTGATATTTTACAATGCATATGTATATCATTCAATTCAAAGTCCATGCAACTTTAATTTTATATGAAGATTATTTGGTAGACAACAAAAATAACATCTTAGCTCCATGTAGTTTGAATACTAACTTGGAATGTTGGCATGAAATTTCTCTTGATTAAATTCTAGTATTGAAGTATTGCCACCCCGGACACAATGATCATGTTGAATGCTTGTTGAAACGGAGAGAGAAGGGCTCTAATACTGAGATTCATTTTGTTGACCTCAAACTCAAAGGTGGAAAGCTACAATTAAAAAATCAACCTAATCAATCACAATCAATCTTCCACAACGTCCCAACAATATGCAAGAGAAGTATTTTACTAGATCCACATACTCAACTTAAAATTAAATAAGTTTAAATTGAATACTAAGGTTGTTGCAAGAAATGTTAACCTTGCAAGGACTTGGATCTCTGACCAAGTTATTCATCTAAATATTGTCACATTTCTAGATGAGTATGTGCATTATTTATTTCTATAGTATCTCTGAAAAAAATAGACATTGGGTACTTTTAGTGTTTAATGCCCTTCCTAGGTCAATTGATTGATTTTGTGCTAAAATAGACTAAAATGGAGATTATTCATAGCATTTGGAACATTTTTAGAGTATTTGGATTGTTTTCTTAAGCCAAAAAAATTCTCCAAAAATTCTCTACAAAAGTATCAAAAAAACATATATTTTGACATCTGTAACTTTTGGAAATAGGAAAAAATTCAAAAAAATATTAGTCACTTTTTCTATCTTAGAATGAATTCTGGTCACCTAATTACATTTGAGAGAAAAATAAATCTATATGTTCATATTTTATTTATTAAGAAAAACTATTTTTTATTGTGAGAACTCTCACTTAATGAACTCACATCTCAATTTGTACACCTCCAACTTGTTCAGGGGATTAAAATAGTAACCAAACCATCCAAAAGGCTAAAATAGACATTCAATTGGAGGATATTTATACATAGTATAATATTTTTGAAAAAATAAAATGAACTTTTTATGATGTAGAATATTGCAAATTATCTGATTTGTGAAATTCAATGCATTGGAGGTATAATGCAAAAGTTATGGTTAAAAATTTGCCTATATTTCTCGGTTGTATACAAAGTACTGGTATACGCTAAATGTTTCTTGCATTTACTCACCACAAACTTTTGACTAATTACTTAGTTTATGAAGTTTAGTGAGCTAATAAAAAATTAGCTTGCTTAAAGAGAAAGATGTTTCTAAACTAATTAAAACAAAATCTAAAGTTTTGATAAGTTTTATTAATTTAAAAAAAATTAAACCATACAAATTCAAACTAGATCTATTATGGATCAAATAGGAAAATAAAACACTTATGGATTAAAAGATTATAATGCTTGATGAAGAGGGTGTTAAAACTACAGAAGTGATTTGAAGTCTCTCAATCCACTTTTTACATGTCAAATCTAAAATTGAGGTCATGAAAAAAAAGATGAAGTTAAAAGACATAACATGCACAACCATAATCCATTTAGGCCTTTTCAAGATCTAAACTACAGTTTTTATTAAATGAATTTTCAATATGACTTTTCCCTAAAGATCAGGTGTATTTGAGGCTCATCTTCAAGAGCCTCTAACACTAAAATAACAAGATTTGCAATGGACATCCTTGTACAAAATATTCAATAGAAAAACCATAATTTTTTTCCTTCGGAATCAGATTTTTGATGCTTAAAATAGACTTTCAAGGGTATTCACCAAAAAAAAAAAAATCAAAAGTAGTACTTTGAAAATATTTAATTTAACTTCAAAGTTTAGTCGATACCAAAATATGGTGCCTTGGGCATTGATGGGTTAAGTCTAAAGAGATAGGGATGATATGGAATGATTATTTTTAAATTCAAAAATTGTTCATTACTAAACAAACTTAAATATGTCAAATATCTTCTTGTATGCTTTGTGATGGCTGTTTTGAGCTTGTAGAGTATCGTATACTTGCAAAGAAGGGCGAAGGGACCTTTTCAGAGGTGGTGAAAGCACAATGCATAAAAACAAGCAAATTTGTGGCTATAAAGTGTATGAAAGGCAGTTTCAAAAGTATAGAACAGGTCAAATGTGATGGCCTTTCTTGATATCATGTACCTTGTGTTTAAAATTATTGTATCTACATTCAAACATTTGTAAGAGAAAAGAATATTAGAAATTGATCAGAAGATCAAAGTGATCAATTTCTCTATCCCAATACTTTGTTATACCCAGTCTTAGTCTTTGATTCTATTGCTAAGACTCTCTTCATTTCCAGTATCATTCTTCAATTATTTAAATCTTATTTTGCCATCTCTCTAGTGTTGTAATATTAGAACTAAACTTAAGAAGTCAAACACTTATAGGTGACAAGGATGCGAGAAATTCAAGTGCTCCAAAGATTGTCTCCACATCCAAATATTGTCAAACTCCAAGAAGTTATATTGTATTTACACTGAACCTAACAATACCTTCAAGCTTTGCTAGCAAAACTACTAATCAACAAATTTCTACATTTATATTGAAAAATCCATTCAACTAGCTAACATTTTCTAAGACCATTAAGACAAATGATGATTTATTCATTTAAATAACTAACATATGGGGGGAAATTGTAGCGATCCCCCATCAAGGAAGCTATGTTTAGTCTTCGAGTTAATGGAGATGAATATCTACGAGCTGATTCGCAAGCGTCGCCACTACTTGACCGAAGACCGTGTAAAGAGCTTGATGTACCAACTTATAAAAGGTGAAGTCCTTCAATTTGAGTTTTAAGCCTAGTGTAATTTGTTGATTGATGTTCAGAATTTTTGAATAATTGATCTCTTGTTATAATTCATCATTCTAATTCTACTCGGCTTCTGCAGCCATGGACCATATGCATCAGAATGGGATCTTCCATCGCGATGTAAAGCCAGAGAACATTCTCATAACTGGAGATGTGCTTAAGGTACTACCCACTCATTTGACAACATTAGTACCTATGATATATCACTATAAAAAATCTGTGTTTCTAAGAATACATTTTTATAGACATTCACTTGTTTTTGTGTAAACAATAATGTCAAATGTGAGATCTTAGTGAATATTATGTGATGTTATTGTTCACATGAAAACAGATGTATGCCTATTAATATGCATTTGCAAAACACATGTTTCTTATAGTGTATATCACATCAATTGTATCATTCAAGTTTCTCTACAAGGTGAGGACTTTCTTGAACCTTGAAATCATGTCAAAATTACATAAATCATAATGAATTTGCAAAAAAATGTCTAAAGAGTACAAAAATCAATCAATAGTAAGGCTTTCAACTTGAATATTTGCTTCAAGGTATATTTGTGTTGACTTAATTAGAACCTTAATAAAGCAATCAAATGTTTAGAGACTAAAATGTATTCTAAATTAGAATGAACAATGTGTTTGATTTTATGATGGGAGAGGGCTCATAGCTTGCAGATTTTGGAAGTTGCCGAGGAGTTTATTCAAAGCACCCATACACAGAGTATATTTCTACTCGTTGGTAAGCATTTGTGACATCTTCCAATCTTCTTGCATTTGTTTATTACTATTTTTCAATACATATATTGTTGATGCTACAAATTTGATGTTCTCAAAATTGTTCTAGTATCAATACCTCACCAAACATGAATGAAGTTTATGTAAAATTCAATGGAATGGGGTGATTTTGGAATGAAGGTACCGAGCTCCCGAGTGTTTACTAACGGATGGCTATTACACATACAAGATGGATATGTGGAGCGTGGGTTGCATATTATTTGAGATTGTTAGCCTTTTTCCACTTTTTCCAGGTTCTTCAACACTCCTTGACTATCTTTTCAAAGAATCTTTTTGTGTAGTAATTTAGATTGGTTTCTTCTATCATCAATTGTCCTTGCAAAAATGAGTGGTTTATAATAATATGTTCCTATGGATGGATCATGGGGTTTAGGAAAAAATGAGCTTGATCAAATTCACAAAATTCACAAAATCCTAGGAACTCCACCACAAGCACTATTAAACAAAATGAAGAAGTAAGGAAGTTCTCTTATTTTAGGTGGATTACATTGCATGTCTCTTAGTGCATTTTACTATAAATAATAATACTATTACTTACTTTCCATCACATATATTTTTGATGCAAAGAGTTGGAATTTTGAGTAGGAGATCGCGACATGCAAATTTCAATTTTGCAATGCAAACTGGCACTGGAGTAGCATGCCTAATTCCACACGCTTCTTCATCTTGTTTAGAACTTGTAAACAAGTTGCTTGCCTACAATCCTGATGATAGGTACTTGTTATCGGGTCATTGAAATGGAAAATTTTCAATCTAAAACTCCCTTTAAATTAGATACCATCAACAAGTAAGGAGACCTCACCTAATTTTGTCTAAATTATAATTTAAGCAAGATTTGTATTATTAAACTGCAATTTCTTATGTTGAGTCATATTAGAAGTTAAAAAAGAGAGTTTAGATTCTCTTATATGCATTTTTTGAACACCATATAAATAAATTATAAAAAATTTAAGTGCTAAAAATTGGTGTATTCAAATTTGATACTAGACTCTTATGAATGTAGTGTTTACATTTGGGTCATGGATCTATAGGGATTGACAATTGGTTTAGAAACAAGTCACAATTAGGTGCAATGAATTTTAGTCATGTTTCAAGAAACGTGGGTTATTTTCTAAACCAAGGATGTTGTAAGTCATTTTCAATACAACTTTGATAATAAGATTTTCTATGGAAGATATAAGGATTGATTGAATTATGCAAAAAGTTGATTGTAGGTTATCAGCTAGGCAAGCACTAGCCCATTTATATTTCAAAGAGTTAAGAGACAAGGATCAACTTCAAGAATCATTGCATGGCACCTCGTTTGTCCACCACTTGAGGAATTCAACTAGGTTTCATACAACTTAATAAAACCTTCTCATCACATTGTGAGTGACATGATTCATCAATGAAGAAAATAGGGTCTTGAATTCAATGAGACCATGTTTTAATAAGTTCATAAAAACAATGATTGTAATCATGCAAGCTAGCTTGTAATGAGACCAAAAGTTCCATTAGAAATAAAGATTGTGTGTGTAATAGTAACTTTTAAAGCATACATAAAGTAATTCTTAAAAGCCCTTACTCTTTCAATATTCTTAAATATTGCAAATATGCAATTGTTGTGGGTAAAGCAAACCGATGATACAATTGAATGAAGTCATTGTAAAAAATAAAGCACCAAACTCTACAAAGACAATGCTAACAAATATGAAGTATTCTATGAACCGGAATGGAATATGCAACCTAGACTTTATGTCCCAAATCTCTCAACTTCCAATTGGATCTACTAATACCTCAAGAGTAACGAAAGAGGTGTGTAACATGACTAACATCAACCTTTGAGTGTAGTTTTAATTGAAGTAGTGGAATTTCAAGGTCAATAGTTTTGATTATATTAGTTCAATTTTTTTTTCATATTCTATATTTCAAGTAGGTTGGGTCCTTCTCCCACATGCAAAAAAATATGAAATGGGATTCATATAGTTTGAACCTCACATATCCAGGATTATAAAGAAGTGAACAAAGACCCTTCTAATTTTGCTAAATCACCCCCCCAAGAAAGGCAAGTCTTAGGAGCATTACAACAAGGACAAGACTCCATGGATATAACACAAAGAAGGCCAAATCAAGGGAATATAAGTACCAAAGTTCTTGGTGATAGATTATCTTCTATCCTACCTCCAATAAAGAACAATTACAAAAGTAGTGTGCTTTCATTTCAAGAGCAAGCTTCAACTATTGGATTTAGAAATCAACTATTGCAACATTCTAAGGTTTCGAAACAAACTTTCAAAGTAACCATAAAAATGATGGAATATTATGACATTAAAGTTATGGTGTAGACCTAATCTTATACATTTGTAATACATTATGTTTTGAAGAACTTCAAAACTCAATAGCATCAATAATATAGGTTTATTATGCTCAAAATAATTCTAGGCAATAATTGAAAAATCTAGCTAATTTAGTTCACAAATTTCACAATTCCTTCAAACATTAGTTTGCTAATTATAAAATAATTTATTAATTAGCCTATTGTGATCATTGTGGTCTAGTTTATGTATAGGATTGACCAGATCATTAGCTCATCAATATACTTTATCATAACACTTACAAAGCAAATTATTTTTTCTCATTAGTTCTACAAGTAAATTAGCTAAAACATCAACAATTAATCTTGGCCAAAGTATTATATGTGTAGATGATAAAAGAGGGGGCTAAAGCAATGAAGCCAACCAAGGCCACCTATATAAAATTTGAATTAGCAAGCAAGAGGAATCTAGGCCTTGAAAAAACTACAAAAACTTCACTACCAAACAAACGGGTCAATAGCAAGTTTGTAATTCTATCTCCTAGACATGTCATTTTCCATGTCAATGTTGAAAAACATTAGATGCAACAAGGGATGTGCCTTTTCTATAAGCAATTTGAAAAAAATGACAATTCCCTATTGGACATGTTAGTGTTATGAGTTCTATGTAAATCTTTATAAGCGATTAAAGTATGATAAAATATAAATTTATTCACTTGTACAAGATTGAGATCATGAAAGCATGATCCATAATTAGCCTATAGTTGCAATGATTAGGTTACCTACATAGTTCAATCAACTTTAGAAATTGAACTACATCAAAGAAAAACTCCATTGCAAAAGTATGTAACATTGCCATTTTACAAATATATCACTCTATCTATTAAACATTAGATTCATTGAAACATATGCTTAAGGATAGTGGAAGGAATCAATGCTATTGAGTGAATACAATTGTCATAGAATTTTGTCATATTGTCAAATGATAGGTGGACAAATGAGAAAAAATACAACATATTTTTCTACTTATAAAACATTTTAATCCTAATTATTTATTGATTAAAGTGGTTAGATTACAAGCCATACTTCGTCCAACCTTGGAAAGTCAGCAACATAGAAGAAACATACCGGATCGTACCAGTTTTACTAAGTGCCTCCAAGCCTCTAAAAGGTTCTTGCCACCAATGATCAAGTTACCGATCAACAACAACAACTGCTTCAAGAACACTAGGATACAAGTCCCTCTTGGTCATGGTGGAATTTGCTAAACTTCATCCATGCAAAGGTAGCAATTACAAGAAATCTACTTCATACATATATTATGTTTGTAGCTAACATAGAGGTCTCACTTCTATGTCAAAATTCAAATGCAATAGTACTAGACAAACTTCTTGCAAGTAGTCCAACTTTGGCTATAGGCTAATAAATGAACCCTACTAAGTTTTAGAAATTGGGTTATGAGATTAGATGAATTGAGATACCCTAAAGTAACTATTTATGTGACCTAAAATCAATGTAGAGAATATGAAAACATTTAAATGGCTCAGCCATCATTATGGCTAGCAATATTATTGAAATGTTCAAGTGTTGGCACCCCTACCTCAAACAAATAGGTAAAGACTCCAATTCATTCTTCTTTATCCCATGTTCCCAGTTCTATTTTGAAGTTATTTCCAAACATTTTTGCTTGTCAATTACAAAAATCCTAAAAAAAAACCATCTACCTGAAAATAGCAAAAAAGATGTGATCTAAAGTATACACAATTCTAGGATTTGAAAATCTCGTAAACACTTTTATATAATTCCAAAATATGCATATTTTGAAAATTTAAGTCCATTTGATTTTTTAAAATAAATTTGGCAAGTTATGCGGATTTTAGATTTATTTTGTGATATTTTTAGTGTAGCTCCTAATTATCATACTCTTCATCTTGAATTAAGTTTTATACAATTGTACTTTGTATTGCAATAGCTACAAGGTTTCTTGTTTTTGATATGAATTTGGGACCTATGGTATATAATACTTACCCCCTAAAGGTTCAAAATCATTGAATGGGGTTTAAACATTTTTGGACAAGTTCCTATAATGTCAAATTTTACTATGATTTTTTGAAATTTTTAATTAGATGTCAAGGAATGTACTACTCTAAAAAGTGTATTTAATGTCACCCATAATAACTATTTACTCAAGGCTATAACTTCTTATGATAGATGAATATTCTTACTAACAACATAGATATCAATAGGATTCCAAGAAGAGGATCTCTACAAACATAGTTGGTAAAAATGTTCATGATTAAGAGTAAAAATTTATAGCATTT